>OX421894.1:134012259-135231747 GCA_949128065.1 Beris chalybata
GAAATAAATGAAATAAATGAAATAAATGAAATAAATGAAATAAATGAAATAAAAGAAATAAAAGAAATAAAAGAAATAAAAGAAATAAATGAAATAAAAGAAATAAATGAAATAAATGAAATAAATGAAATAAATGAAATAAATGAAATAAATGAAATAAATGAAATAAATGAAATAAATGAAATAAATGAAATAAATGAAATAAATGAAATAAATGAAATAAATGAAATAAATGAAATAAATGAAATAAATGAAATAAATGAAATAAATGAAATAAATGAAATAAATGAAATAAATGAAATAAATGAAATAAATGAAATAAATGAAATAAATGAAATAAATGAAATAAATGAAATAAATGAAATAAATGAAATAAATGAAATAAATGAAATAAATGAAATAAATGAAATAAATGAAATAAATGAAATAAATGAAATAAATGAAATAAATGAAATAAATGAAATAAATGAAATAAATGAAATAAATGAAATAAATGAAATAAATGAAATAAATGAAATAAATGAAATAAATGAAATAAATGAAATAAATGAAATAAATGAAATAAATGAAATAAATGAAATAAATGAAATAAATGAAATAAATGAAATAAATGAAATAAATGAAATAAATGAAATAAATGAAATAAATGAAATAAATGAAATAAATGAAATAAATGAAATAAATGAAATAAATGAAATAAATGAAATAAATGAAATAAATGAAATAAATGAAATAAATGAAATAAATGAAATAAATGAAATAAATGAAATAAATGAAATAAATGAAATAAATGAAATAAATGAAATAAATGAAATAAATGAAATAAATGAAATAAATGAAATAAATGAAATAAATGAAATAAATGAAATAAATGAAATAAATGAAATAAATGAAATAAATGAAATAAATGAAATAAATGAAATAAATGAAATAAATGAAATAAATGAAATAAATGAAATAAATGAAATAAATGAAATAAATGAAATAAATGAAATAAATGAAATAAATGAAATAAATGAAATAAATGAAATAAATGAAATAAATGAAATAAATGAAATAAATGAAATAAATGAAATAAATGAAATAAATGAAATAAATGAAATAAATGAAATAAATGAAATAAATGAAATAAATGAAATAAATGAAATAAATGAAATAAATGAAATAAATGAAATAAATGAAATAAATGAAATAAATGAAATAAATGAAATAAATGAAATAAATGAAATAAATGAAATAAATGAAATAAATGAAATAAATGAAATAAATGAAATAAATGAAATAAATGAAATAAATGAAATAAATGAAATAAATGAAATAAATGAAATAAATGAAATAAATGAAATAAATGAAATAAATGAAATAAATGAAATAAATGAAATAAATGAAATAAATGAAATAAATAAAATAAATAAAATAAATGAAATAAATGAAATAAATAAAATAAATGAAATAAATGAAATAAATGAAATAAATGAAATAAATGAAATAAATGAAATAAATGAAATAAATGAAATAAATGAAATAAATGAAATAAATGAAATAAATGAAATAAAAGAAATAAAAGAAATAAATGAAATAAATGAAATAAAAGAAATAAATGAAATAAATGAAATAAATGAAATAAATGAAATAAATGAAATAAATGAAATAAATGAAATAAATGAAATAAATGAAATAAATGAAATAAATGAAATAAATGAAATAAATGAAATAAATGAAATAAATGAAATAAATGAAATAAATGAAATAAATGAAATAAATGAAATAAATGAAATAAATGAAATAAATGAAATAAATGAAATAAATGAAATAAATGAAATAAATGAAATAAATGAAATAAATGAAATAAATGAAATAAATGAATAAATGAAATAAATGAAATAAATGAAATAAATGAAATAAATGAAATAAATGAAATAAATGAAATAAATGAAATAAATGAAATAAATGAAATAAATGAAATAAATGAAATAAATGAAATAAATGAAATAAATGAAATAAATGAAATAAATGAAATAAATGAAATAAATGAAATAAATGAAATAAATGAAATAAATGAAATAAATGAAATAAATGAAATAAATGAAATAAATGAAATAAATGAAATAAATGAAATAAATGAAATAAATGAAATAAATGAAATAAATAAAATAAATAAAATAAATGAAATAAATGAAATAAATAAAATAAATGAAATAAATGAAATAAATGAAATAATGAAATAAATGAAATAAATGAAATAAATGAAATAAATGAAATAAATGAAATAAATGAAATAAATGAAATAAATGAAATAAAAGAAATAAAAGAAATAAATGAAATAAATGAAATAAAAGAAATAAATGAAATAAATGAAATAAATGAAATAAATGAAATAAATGAAATAAATGAAATAAATGAAATAAATGAAATAAATGAAATAAATGAAATAAATGAAATAAATGAAATAAATGAAATAAATGAAATAAATGAAATAAATGAAATAAATGAAATAAATGAAATAAATGAAATAAATGAAATAAATGAAATAAATGAAATAAATGAAATAAATGAAATAAATGAAATAAATGAAATAAATGAAATAAATGAAATAAATGAAATAAATGAAATAAATGAAATAAATGAAATAAATGAAATAAATGAAATAAATGAAATAAATGAAATAAATGAAATAAATGAAATAAATGAAATAAATGAAATAAATGAAATAAATGAAATAAATGAAATAAATGAAATAAATGAAATAAATGAAATAAATGAAATAAATGAAATAAATGAAATAAATGAAATAAATGAAATAAATGAAATAAATGAAATAAATGAAATAAATGAAATAAATGAAATAAATGAAATAAATGAAATAAATGAAATAAATGAAATAAATGAAATAAATGAAATAAATGAAATAAATGAAATAAATGAAATAAATGAAATAAATGAAATAAATGAAATAAATGAAATAAATGAAATAAATGAAATAAATGAAATAAATGAAATAAATGAAATAAATGAAATAAATGAAATAAATGAAATAAATGAAATAAATGAAATAAATGAAATAAATGAAATAAATGAAATAAATGAAATAAATGAAATAAATGAAATAAATGAAATAAATGAAATAAATGAAATAAATGAAATAAATGAAATAAATGAAATAAATGAAATAAATGAAATAAATAAAATAAATAAAATAAATGAAATAAATGAAATAAATAAAATAAATGAAATAAATGAAATAAATGAAATAAATGAAATAAATGAAATAAATGAAATAAATGAAATAAATGAAATAAATGAAATAAATGAAATAAATGAAATAAATGAAATAAAAGAAATAAAAGAAATAAATGAAATAAATGAAATAAAAGAAATAAATGAAATAAATGAAATAAATGAAATAAATGAAATAAATGAAATAAATGAAATAAATGAAATAAATGAAATAAATGAAATAAATGAAATAAATGAAATAAATGAAATAAATGAAATAAATGAAATAAATGAAATAAATGAAATAAATGAAATAAATGAAATAAATGAAATAAATGAAATAAATGAAATAAATGAAATAAATGAAATAAATGAAATAAATGAAATAAATGAAATAAATGAAATAAATGAAATAAATGAAATAAATGAAATAAATGAAATAAATGAAATAAATGAAATAAATGAAATAAATGAAATAAATGAAATAAATGAAATAAATGAAATAAATGAAATAAATGAAATAAATGAAATAAATGAAATAAATGAAATAAATGAAATAAATGAAATAAATGAAATAAATGAAATAAATGAAATAAATGAAATAAATGAAATAAATGAAATAAATGAAATAAATGAAATAAATGAAATAAATGAAATAAATGAAATAAATGAAATAAATGAAATAAATGAAATAAATGAAATAAATGAAATAAATGAAATAAATGAAATAAATGAAATAAATGAAATAAATGAAATAAATGAAATAAATGAAATAAATGAAATAAATGAAATAAATGAAATAAATGAAATAAATGAAATAAATGAAATAAATGAAATAAATAAAATAAATAAAATAAATGAAATAAATGAAATAAATAAAATAAATAAAATAAATAAAATAAATAAATAAAATAAAAAAATAACTTTTGATGAATGTTTTCCCCAGTAAATTTCGAATTGAAAATACAAGGTTTTCCGGTTAATTCCGTTAAATTTATTTTGTGTGACATTTCGGACACGACTGAGTTTGATAAAAGACTCAGTCGAGTCCGAAACTTCACACAAAATAAATTTAACAGTATTCAGTTATGAGTGGGTACATGATATGCTTAAAAAGGACACGGTTGAGAATACGTTTTCTCATTTTTTATGTTGTTAAGTGCCGTTTGTAATTGTGTCGTTAAGAAAATAAAATATTTTTTTTTGTTTTTGATTTATTAATTAACAATTTATTTTGAAATTTATCGTAGTAGAAGTTAAAATTTTGTAAAATTACTTATATAAACTTTTTTCAAATATTATTCATTGACTGCATTATACAGTCGTTTGTAATCGTTAGACGTATCATCATTTGTTCCCGTCAAGAGCATTTGATTAATTTTATCAGTTAGAGGCTGAAATGACAAACAACAAAAGAATTTGTTTGATAAAAAAATTTGCTTTATATTGGATAGTGTCACCTTGGCTTTAGTTTTTGAATAGTACCAAAACAATAGTGGGCCGTACATTAAATTCAACATGCCAACTGATCGCATTAGCCAAGGGAAGCCGATTGCTTCGGCCAATTCGCCACCAAATAGTGGAGCTGGAAATAGAAATTTATTTAAATATGGAAAAAAAATTTATTAGGCTAAGACAGTCTACGATGCTAGCTTAAAATGTGTTGCGTTTTAGACGGTTAGTAATAAATTTTAGCATCTAATTATTAAATTATTATATTGTTTTGGTATGTTATACTAGATGATCATTTTAAGCTAAATTATTGTGAATTAGTTACCTAAGCAATAAGCTAGGCTGACTGAAGTTTGCTGGATTGCATAAACCGTTCCGTAGCTTGACATCGAATCACTAGCCGTCGAGTCATCGTCATTCAGGCTGGCGTCGACAAACGAGGCCAATAAGGGAACAAGAGCCGCATCAACTATACCAATTCCAAGTCCTAGTCCAAAATGAGGCAAGAGGAGTCGATAAACCGTCGTTGCATTCGGTATCTAAGAAGTTTTGAATTTATACAAATTAAAATTATTAAAGAATAAGAAAACTTAGCATCTATTAAGAAAATGCATATCCTAGCTAAAAAAGTACTGAAAAAAAGTAATAATAATTTCTTACCAGTATACAAGATAGTCCGACCAAAATTAAGGACATACATGAAACCTTGATTTGTCCAACGTTGTACGCAATCGTACCAAAGAAATTCGTTCCAATGAAATATCCTATGGAATCGGGAATGAAAACGGTTCCCAATTGCCACTTTTTAGGATGTAAGTGATCCAGTAACCAGATCGGGAGACATGGCTCCAGCATTGCCATAGTTGAAGTTGAGAGCCAGATTGCTATTACGATCGCTATAATCATTTTATTTTGTAACAATGGTTTCCATTTAGGCTTGTCCGCTTCAATTATGACCTACAAAGTGAACGGTTGAAGAAAATAGAAATATTGTTTATAGTAGGATATCGTGTAATCAAATAAAATCAAAATAGAATGAATTTAAGAATTAACTTATTAAAAACACTACTTCGTTATGAATTAACGAAAGGGGCGTGTTTAAATTCCAAGCTATTCCAAATAAATTCACTGGAAAACTAAAGATTTCACTCTATCCAAAAATTGAAACGATTGTTATGATTAATGATTTAATTTAAACTAGAGATGGCCAAAGCAGTCCGTTTAAGTGAAGTATACTTCACTCCAAGTCACTAACTTTAAGCAACGAGTTCAGTTGAGTCAGTTCCGGAATTCTTCGTTCCTTCGTTCGTTCGCGAACTAGTTCGTTCTTTTATGTTGTTTATGTTTATGATGATGACCAAAAAAATGTCAGTAGATCTAGAAGATGATGACCAAAAAAGGTCGGTAAAGTGTTTTGTCACGTGTTCAATAGAACTGCAGTTCACCAAAAGAAGTGAGTTACTACACTCACTCACTTCAATAAAGTAAACATTTAACATAGTGTAGTTTACAAATATTAGGTATGTTTTTTTGCGATTTATCCAGATCGAGAGTAGTGATTCAAATTTGTATTGAAAACACCAAGAATACCGTTGTTTTTTTTTTTTTTTTATTTTTTTATTGTTTTTTCCTGTATATACATAGTCGGCTATATTAGAGAGTTTTTCAGGAAAAGCTACCCCAGTAAGCTTACTGGGGCAACTATTTAAGCCTCCTATCTACAGAAAAAAGCAATAAAAAAATAAAAAGACAACAGTGTTATTTAGTGTTTTCAATACGAATTTGAATCACTACTCTCGATCTGGATAAATCGCAAAAAACACTCCTATTGTACAAAAACATTTCGGTGATTTTACAAATCTGACGACGTGAAGTATGATGAAGTGATGAAATAAATTTTCCCGAACTTGCTTATTCTGGCGTAATATTACACAGTATCTTAAGTAAAATTACACTAAGTCACAATTTACTTCATCAAAGCTGCAATATAATCATGACACCTAAATTTACTCTTTTTATAAAACAAAATAGATGTAATTATCCATCTTATTGTGTAAATTAGCTAAAAATGATTATAATCAATATTACCAACAATTACATAGATTGAGTATTTTTCCACTTATTTTTCCATTAAATACAGAATATTTTTATAAACTGTTTTTAGGGTGTAGTAAAATGCAATATCATAAATTTTTGTTAATGATTTTTTTATAGGAGCTAGCTCAAAGCGATAGCGAGCTTACAAAGATGACAATTTTCTAAGACCTTTGTATGGGGACAACACGAATAACTCATATCCCTTTCTCTAGACTAATTTTAGATCCTAAAACTATTATAAAATTAATGTATACACTAAATTTCAGTTTCATTAATTGAAATATTCTAAAGATTTAGGAGAATAGCCGTGATCATGTATTTTTAGGTTTTTTCTACGAGAGTTACACACATGTAGTTCATTGAACATAGAGTAAATGCATCTTTCTTTCCTAACAAACTTTCGAATAAAAAAGTGAAATAAAAAACAAATACCATCATATTTTAAGATTTTTGTTAAATATACCTCTGGTTTAATTGAAAGATCCATAATGGTCATTTGAGCAACTAAATAAAGAAAATATATATATTATTAAATCAATGTCTTGTTTCTAGTAAGTTCGTGTAATACTCACTAAAATTTCCGAATATTACAACCGATAGTATGTAGAACGGTGACGATTTTCCTGCAAAGTCGTATAAAATACTACCAAAAGGATATCCAATTAAGACGCCCAGAGCAATACTTCCCAGAACGACTCCCATTACTTTCGAACGCTTATCATCTTCAGGATAAAGCTTTAAAACGTATACATAGAAAATGTCAGAAACAAATCAACAATATCCGAGCACAGAGGATAGAGTCCTTTTAATTATAAAGGATATGGTGAAGGAAAATCCTTCGCGCACTTACTTGGGCAACTAAACTCATCCCGCAAACACCAATACAAGCCGAACCGACTCCCTGGAGAGCTCGGCCAATCAATAATGTAACATATGTTTCGCCAACGGCGAACACTATAGAAAATAGGACGATTAAATGCGAAAAGTCCTTGAGAAAAAGTTTCCTGATTAACTTAAAGACTTACCGAGTGAAGAGATGAACAGACAAAGTGTACCGAAAACAATTGGCAGTCGGTATCCTAATCGAGTTGATAAGTTTCCAACTATCGGATTACAAATTAATTGTATCAAAGCTTTCACCGCCAACAGGATGCCGATTGAACCGTTTTCACTTTCGAGTATATCCTCGTTACTTGTTGCCCGAATACCGACATCGGTGTAATCCTCATCAACAGGTAGGGTGAAATTAATTAGAGATCTTCCAGGAATTGGATGTTTGCTAATCAACGCACTTGATATGTAGCGATTATTATCCACAGATTTAACTGACGCAGCTTGTAATGTGGTTTTGTTATCGACAAATTGCGATAAATAATCCGGTAGAATCGGCACTGAAATCCAATTAAAAGAACTTGTAACTTGGAAAACGCTCACTAATCTGGCCACACTGTATTCAATTTACCAATCACAGTCAGGAGTATATTGTCCACTAAGAGTGTTACGTAAACGATTGTTGCTATTAAAAGTCGACTTTGCGGCGATCCGCGCGATGAACTATTCGAACCAAGCATTGCTATCTAGGTATATCCTTGAACTATCCCGAACGCCTCATTAGATCCTTAATGTAACCCGTTCTCGACTATATTAAGGACGAAACCGCACGCTCTGCAACAGGTGCTTTCCCGAAGATAATGGAAACTCTTGTAAAAGGATTTCGTTCGAGGCTCGCCTATTTATAAGGAGCAAGGATATAGCCAATTTCATATATTGTATAGATGTATAAAATAAATCTCTCCGTTGTATCCTTTCCATCTAAGTATGACCTTTCCGCCACAGCAACTCACATCCTTCACGCGCTATATATCCTTTACGCGGTCGTAAAACAGGCAAAATCCCATCGTGAAAAGCACATTTTCGAGCCACATCCAATACAGGAGCTCTCGATATGAAATCGAGTATAGAAAGGATATCTAATGGGGTCTATCGTTGTATCCTTAGAGCCGGGTACCTTTGCCAGCACCATCAGCAATGTGCTGTGTAATTGTTTTATTCCAGTCGACGATTTTAAATAAGTTTCGATCGAATTGTGAAACAGTCTGGATGTTGCGATTCTCTTCGCATCCTTGGGGGGTATGTCCTTTTTTTTCCCCGGTGTCCTGAACCGAACGATATACGCAAATATTTAGTTCAATAGGCTCGATCACCTAAATTCCTATAGGGCGGCGACTATTATTCGCTATTTTCGGTATTAAGGACCGAGAGATATCGAATTTGGGTAATGTCCTTTAAATGGTTTAAAAGCTTTAATCACGTAAGAACGCTGCCAGGAAAGGATGGCCTGTTTAGTTACAGTAACGAATACTCGGCTTGTATATAGTCTGGATTTTAAATGGCAACGTGGAGAAGCAAGAAAAATATAAACGTGGAAAACAATTTTCCGGATGGGTTAACCTTTTGTTTGGTTTAAACGAGCAAACTTTGTTTTACACAGACGATATGACTTTCAGATGGACTTAAAAATGTGATTTAGTTGCAAATATCTTATCTTGTGTTCTACTAAATTTAAATTTAAATTTTTAAAGTAACCGAATCCCTCTACAACACTTCACTGAAAACATTGCAGAAGAAAAATTCATATTACGTTTTAAGACTCAATGTTCATGTTAAATGCGATTTTGTCCATTTATGGCTGTTTTCAAGAGAATTTTCCACTTTAATAGCAATAAAAAAACTAAATAAAATAACATAACTTTATTAGCTGATATGTAAACTAGGTCGCCCATTAAGAAAAAATTTAATATTGTATTTGAAAAAATAGCTATTAGAGGAAAACCCTTAAACATTTTTTAAAATGTGTAAATCCGAGTTCTTTGTGTTCGTTTATTTCCTGTTTATTGAATGGTTAACATGTCATTTTCATTAATATAATGGTAGAACAAACGTTAAAGAATATCTTCCATAAATCAAAATACAAAAAATTTTCATTTTTGTTAATAATATATGAAGTCAAACTAAAGTAATTTTTTACGATTTCCATGGCAGAAATTAGGTACATAAAAAAACAGCATTTCATTGAAAAGTATAATAGGTACTATAATTTAATTTTTTCTTTTTCTTATTTAAGTTATCATCATCATCAATGGCGCGACAGCTCAAATCGAGCCCTGGACTCCTTATTAAAGTAGAGCATTTTAAATTTTAAAAAATTAGAGAACGCCGATAGCGATACGGGAGCTCTCCAATGAAGTGGAAATGATTTTCAAATAGATGAATTTTAATTTATTTTATACATACATATATTTCTTTATATTCTGATTTTTGGAAAATTCCAGCTTCATAGAAGTTGAATTTTAGCAGACTCAGCGGATGAATGTATAATAGATGAATGCAATTTTATAAACCATTTCCGTATGGTTACTTTTGTATGAATTTTCTTTATACTTAATCTTTTATCTCGTATTTGCTATTGGGCAATTATTGGTTGATATTCTCGAGGCGTTCCGAAGATGTATTACCAAGAATATCACATTAAGGACATTTGATTGCGAGTTGAGAGATTGACACAGTTGTAAGATTTTTTTTTTTTTTGATAATTTTATTCAATTTATTGCAAGGTTTTAAAATTTCAAGGTTTCCTTGTTGCAAAGCTTTAATATAGTTACAACGTTTTCTTTGCAAGATTTTCTACTTGCAAGGTTTCCCAAGTTGCAAGATTTTGCTAGTTGCAAGATATTTCTAGTTGCAAGATTTTGCTAGTTGTAAGATTTTTCTAGTTGCAAGATTTTTCTAGTTGCAAGGCTTTTCTAGTTGCAAGGCTTTTCTAGTTGCAAGGTTTTCTAGTTTCAAAACATTTTTAGATGCAGGGATTTTTTTAGTTCCAAGGTTTTTTTAGTTCCAAGGTTTTTTTTATTAACATGGTTCTCGGTTCTCTAGTTGCACGGTCTTTCTAGTTGCTAAGGTCTATCTATATTAGTTTCAAGGTCTAGTTGAACGCTTTTCTAGTTGTAAGGCTTTTCCAGTTGCAGGGTTTTTCTAGTTGCAAGTTTTTCTAGTTTCAAGACTTTTTTTTAAATGTTTATTGACAAGTTTTTTTATTGACAAGATTTTCTAGTTGCAACGTCTTTCTAGTTGCAAGGTCCATCTAGTTCCAAGATGTAGTTGCAAGTTTAACTAGTTGCAAGGTTTTCTTGTTGCTTTTTAGTTCTAGTTTTCTACTTGCAAGGTTTCCCAAGTTGCAAGATTTTGCTAGTTGCAAGATATTTCTAGTTGCAAGATTTTGCTAGTTGCAAGTTCTTTCTAGTTCCAAAGTCTTTCTAGTTGCAAAGGTATTTCTAGTTGCAAGGTTTTTAGTTGCAAGGTTTTTAAGATGCGAGGTTTTTTAGATGCAAGGTTTATCAAGTAAAATAGTGTTTTTTAGATGCCATATTTTTTTAAGTTGTAAAGTTGTTTTAGTTGCATGATTTTTTAGTTGCAGGATTTTTTTATTTGTAAGGTTTTTTAGTTACAAAGTTTTCCCAGTTGCAAGTTTTTTATGGTTACAAGATTTTTTTTGTTACAAAGTTTTGTAAGTTGCAAGGTTTTTTTTTTGAAAATTTTATTTAGTTGTAGTTTTTCGTGAAGGTCTTTTTTTCAAAATTGTTTCAAGTTTTGTTGTATTGTAAAGGTTCTTAGTTGCAAAATTTTTTAGATGCTTGATATTTATTGCCCTATTTTTTTTAGTTGAAAGGTTTTTTTAGTTGCCAAATTTTTTTAAAGATTTTTTTAGTTGCAACATTTTTTCGGTTGCAAAATTTTTAGATGTTCGTTTTTTTAGTTCCAAGTTTTTTTTTCTGTGGCATGATTTTTTAAGTTGCAAAGTTTTTCAAGTAGCAAACGTTTTTTGGAAATTTTTTTCAATTGTAATTTGTCTTAATGGAAATTGGATTTGATTAAGTTTTTAAGGGGAACGTTTTACTTAGTTTTTAAGGGGAACGCTTTATTATTGCGTTTTTTAATTTAAAGTTTCATTGCGTTACAATTTATTTTAGATACAAGTGGAACAAATTCAAAAATTTTTGAACATGTAGTTTTCCTTTTTTTTAAATTGTTGTTTTAGTTATAATTTTGTCTATAGGTAGATACTATTAGTTATAAGTTTTAGCTTTATTAGTAGATATTAATTTTTCCAAGTTTTACTTAGTGACTATTTGTGGTTATCTTTAGTATGTATTAATTTTTGTTTCTTTAAAATTTTGTTTTTCTATTAAAGTTTAGTTTAATTTAAGTTTTTATTTAGTTAGAAGATTCATTTAGTTGTAAAATAGTTTTAATTTATTTGAATGGTTATTTTTGTATCAGTTAGTTTTAAATTTGTTTAGTTGCAGTTGTCATAAATATTTTTAGCTTCCAGTTAATTTGAATTTGTATTTATTTAAAAGATTTATTTAGTTGTGAGGCTTTTATTTAATGGTTTTATCAAACAGTTTTAGTTAGTTTTATTTAGTCGATTTTTTAAAAATTAAAATTTTTATTTATTATTTATTTTTAAGCTTTTTTGTCTAACTTCATTTATTTACTTCGGGTGTTTATTGATTTTGATTTTAGACGTATGTTTTTAAAATTCAAATTTCATTTTATTATAACTTTTCTAGTTCCACGTTTTATTCAATTTATTTTATTTATTATTAAATGTAAAGTTTTTAATTTTAGTTGGAAAAAGTTGTATTTTTTAGTTCAAAGTTTTTTAGATACAAGTTTTTATTTTAGTTCAAAGTTTTATTTAGCTAAACGCTTGCAAAAGCTTAATCACATCTTTTTTAATTTTGTGTCTATTATTTTTATTGTTATGTAATATTTTCAATTTGCATTTATTTGCTTGCAAAAAAAAATTGGTTTTCTAGTTGTAAGTGCATGTCTTTTTTGTTCAATGTTTTTTTAGTTGCAATATTTCATTTCGTTTTATCTATGTAGTTGAAATTAAAGTTAGTAAGTATGTTTTGTAGAGCAGTAAAAGGTTTGATGTCCACTATTCCATGAAAAATGTTTTGTACTGTGACTAATTTTAATGGATTTGTCTTGAGCAGGGCCAATTAAAATTTATTATTTGAATTAATTTATTTTTTAATAGGTTTAAGGGTTTTTTGGTGGCAATTTAATATAATAGCAAATAAAGTGAAAACATATTTAAAAACTTTTTTCTTTAATTTTTTATCTTTAAAAAAATATACAAAATTCTTTTACCTAAACAAATTTTTTTAAGTATAATTTTTTCCATGAAAACTTCAGGCAGTTCGTAAATTCTTAGCAATTTCGAATAAAGTTTCCAAAAAAATCTGGTGGGTAAATTCTTTTTGTTTCATTTTATCTTAATAACTATTAAGCCTAAAAAATGGCGTTAATTGCCGCCATTTTTTTTTTTTTTCAATTATCACATGGTACGACTAGAGGTGGTGCATATGGCGAATGTTTAACACCAAATGAGAAATGCGGCCCTAAATTGCCTGGACGATAATTTTGTAGATTGTATTGATCGGGTCCGGGATTAATTGTTTTTGAAGATATTCCGCCACGACGTGACGCCATTGAATAAGATGGCGGACATCGGTGGACCATACAATTTTCGGTTGCTTTGTAGGCGGCGGGTCCAGGTGATTGTGATTTAGTACCAGGTAGTGGTGTACGTACGCCCCTGAAAGAAAGGATTAATCCGTGATTAAAATTTTGAAGATATTTAAGTATTTTTTGACGGCATGGGACTATTATCTTTTCCTTAGCAAACAAATGAATACACTATCATTCAACCATTAATTCGATTATTAAATATCTCATAAATTCTTATCAGTATGATATTAGTTTTACATACGAAAAATGTTAGTCGTTCATTTATCCAAGTTTAAACATTTTAGTATAAGCGTATCTGAGATGCGAATATAATTAACCATCCATATTTAGGCAGGATACTTACAAACTGAATGAAGGCGCTCCAGGTTTCACAAAATTGGTTTTCACCATGTACTCGTTGGGTCCTGGCAAAACTTCCTTACCCCTTAAACTCGTTCTCATCCCCATCGAGTATGCCGGGGGACGAGGACCTTTAAAATTAGGACAGTTATGATTTGCATATGAGCCCGGACCGGGACCTGAATCACGACCTGAAAAAATTAATATAATTTTTTTTTAGTAAAACCAGTCTACGCTACTGGACATGAAATTCAATTTAAAAAATGATATCACTTGAAAGCTTAATTCGTATTCCAAGCAGACATTTTAGCGCCAAACTACTTGGCACAATCTTCTACTGTATCGCTATCGGAAAGTTGAACCCGCTTAACTTACTTTTCGGAAACGTGCGTTGTCCCAGTGAGTAGGCTGGCGAATATCCCTGACCATGTCTTGTGACACTGGTCAAATTATAGGCTCCAGGGCCCGGTCCGACCGTCACTGACCTGATACCGTTCTTCGTTCCAAACGAATATTGAGGTTGTCGATGTTTTCGGGCATCGTGTCTTTCATAGCCCACGAGGGAGGGCATTAAATAAGCACCCGGACCAGGGCCTATTTGTAAGATAGAAAAGGTTCCAAGATCAAGATCAGTAGCAACATGAAGAAGGAAAGATTATCTCATTCTCAATGATCCACCGATCAGACATCCGATCAAGATCAGCATTTTATATCTACTCAGGTGAGTTAATGATCTGTATGTGATCTTGTTCGTTAGACTGTTGGTGATAATGCGGATGCCATCACGCGATGATCTTACCTGAAGCATATAAAGCGGCCGCCATTTTTTAGGTTTAAGTTAAAAAATAAATGTTTTTAAAAATAAATTAAATTAAAAAATATATATATAAAAAAAACTATAAATGTTTTTTGCCCTGAACTGCCCGTTTCCATTCACTAGGAATTTTTTAGTTCTACTGACATAAAAACAATTTTTCGCCTGACAAGAAAACTTCGATCACTCTAATTAGTTTATAAAAATTTAAATTATTAAAAAAAAACACTGTAAACAATTACACAAAACACAAAGTAGACAAAACAAATGGATTATTGCACCGAAATGAATTTTATGAGCAACACACGAAGAATTTAAAAATGAAACTGATTAAATTTATTGACCGGTAAGTTGCCGAACGAAATAAGAAAATTATCGTTGGAATTATTGTAATCGAACATACGCGTACCTAGGTATGTGCTTCAGATATAAAAGCAACGCAATCGTTATTTTGGTATCTGGAAGATAGGTCGGTGATTGGCGTGCCGAACGAATTATGGTCAATGCCAATTTTGGGACTCCAGCAGGCAAGGTTGAATGTTTTTGTTTGTTGGAATGTTTAATTGAGTTTTGGACAGAGAGTTTTCGCTATCTGATTAGATCAAGTTTAGTGCAGAATCTAAAGAACTTTCTAATTTTTGGAATACTGTTTTATTCCTCCCTACAATTCGTGCATAACTGGAAATTTAAATAATATTTTTGTTCAAAATATTTCTCTATTTACGAATTTTAATATTTTAGTATAATCGTGTTCACGAATTTCCTTATATGTCTTCGTACTGATAGGATTTTATTTTCAGGGGTTTTTCATATAACCGCCTAAAAATCAGTTTCAGGAATAGTCAAGTTGCAATCCATCATAAATTCCATATCTTTTCTTACCCTGCGTCTACACCAGTGGCGACTCGCCGCATAAAGCTAGTGAGGCTGAGCTTTAAGCTTGTGTTACACTGTATGACCAATGATAGCTTTCTACAAGCACACCATACATTTCACGAAAATATATGCAAAAAACCGGGAAAAAGCGAACAGTGTAACACAAGCTTAAAGCTCAGTCTCACTAGCTTTATGCGGCGAGCCGCCACTGCTGTATGACCAATGAAAGATTTCTACAAGCTCGCCATACATTTCACGAAAATATATGCAAAAAACTGGGAAAAAAGCGAACAGTGTAACGAGCGAGCCGACACTGGTCTACACTGACAATTTATCTGGCAATAGGTTTGTTCTTTTTGCATACACTTTCTACACTTTTCCGCACTAACTATGCTTAACAACAATTGACGTCACAGCAATGAAACAAACTCAAACTCATGCCATACACAAATCATCAGTGTAAACCCACCAAACGCATATGGCAAAATTGGTCTCATCATTGCCATGGCAATCATTGCCATTATTTCCATTGCCGCAAAGTGAGTGAAAATAAGTGGACTAAAGAAAAGACTATTGAATTCATCAATAATTTCTGTTCAGTTATGATTGCTTTGCTTCACATTTTGACACTATGAGTTCACTCGCTCAAGTAAAAATTGCCGGGCAATCAAATGCTCACTCATTGCGATTTCACATTTATTTCAATGGCAATATTGCCATTGTCAAAGCCATATAAATTGTCAGTGTAGACACAGGTTTAGGTCTGATGAGATATAGCATACATTTTCACTTCCACGGTTATTTTTGTAATTTCTCAAAACCTATTTAAGGAATTTTTGAAATTTAACCACAAAAGATTTTAATGTTTTGATATTCAACCCCAACGTGTATGTAAATGGGTTGAAAACCTTTTGCATTAATTTTAATAAATGTCTTAGGTCTGATTCAACCCCAAGGTAGAAAAAAGGAGTTAAAATATTTGCCAACCATTGTAACGATTCAAATTTTGGGGTATGCTCAACATGTGCCAGTGTTCGTTTCAAAATAATTTATTTCTTCATTTGACTTCACTTTATTAATACCAATTGGTGACATACATATATATTTTAAGTTGTTCATTTTCTTTCGGTTTTCTCCTTGCTTGCCTCCGCGCATCTATTGTTTACTCGCCTTGACTTGCTCCTAATCTCTGCTCAACGTACGTAGCTGGTTTTAGCACGACGTTGCTTGCCTTAACTTGACCCTGTTGCTGATCGTCATCCCGTCTCTGCTGGCCTGATCTGCTCGTCTTGGCTTCCTACGATCGTCACTGATAACTCTGCGCATCATCGCTGCTTGGCTCTACGCTGGCTATGTCCGTTGTCTGCCTGGTCTAGGCCGGGTGTAGCCCAGTGATATTGTACTAAGCCTTTAAAACATTGCTTCTGCGATGTTGTGGGTTCAATTCCCACTCAACGCATAAAATTATTTATACAAACTTTTCAGTTGCTATTGCCATCAAAATATTATCGCATTCATTTTCACTTCAGTGGTTTTCTTATAATTGCCCAAAAATTCATTTAATGATTTTTTGATCATCAAATGCAAAAGATTTTGATTTTTTGATATTCAACCCCAAAGGGTTTCGATTTTGTGATATTCAACCCCAAAGAGTTTCGAGTTTTTGATATTAAACCCCAAAGAGTTTTCATTTTTTCGTGTTCAACCCCAAAGAGTTTTTGATTGTATGATATTCAACCCCAATGGGTTTTACTTTTTTGATACTCAACCCCAAGAGGTATATAAAGGGGTTGAAAATGGTTTCACGAATTACTAGAAAAATCTTTGGTCAGATGGGATAACGTACTAAAATTTTGGATTTTTCGAAATTCTACCCCATAGTTGTGAAAGGGGGTTTAAAATTGTTTGTCAACCGGTGGATCATGTTGTAGTGTGTAATTAAAACAAACTATGGAGTCGTTTTGCAGTTAGCTATAAAAAATAGATCTATTTAATATGAACTTGTACATCAATATATTTCTGTACTAACTCTTAACCCTAAGGTCCTAAATAGTTTTGTTCTTAATTAGTAATTTTTTTCTTTTGTATATAATCGATTTTTTTGGTGAAAGATTTTATTTGAACCTCTTAGCCATAAAAAAAATCCGAACCGAATACCGACGATCCACGAACAAGCACCATGACGTCGTTACTGGTTATCACATTCAACAACCATAGGTTGAGACTGCGGCGAATGGCGAACGCCGAAGGAGAACGCGGGTCCAGAATCACCTGGTTTGTATTCTTGAAGGTTGTAGTTATTCGGACCGGGCACAAATGTTTTTTTTCCGAACAAGGCCTTACGTGCCGTCATCGAGTACGACGGAGAACATTTGCTGGTTGTACAATTTGAGACGGCACCATAGGCGGCCGGTCCCGGCGAAACAACTTTACTCTTCAAAACTGTTCGTTGGCCCCTGGATAAAAAAAATAATGTTTCAAAAAAACCAGTTCCCATTTAGTTTTGTTCAAAAAGGTCTACTCACAAGCTATAAGCTGGTATTCCAGGTTTGACCGACTTCACCTCGTACATGTAGGCATTTGGTCCCGGCTTTTGATCCTTATTAATGAGACATGTTCGTATCCCAATGGAATAAGCTGGTGGTCGACTGCCCCGAAATATCGGACATTCGTGGTTGTTATGGGCTCCTGGTCCGGGTACGATATTTCGATCTAGAACCAAAAGGATTAAAAATAAAGTAGATGCTCCTTTTTTCACGATCACTCACCTTTGAGAAAGGTCCTTTGACCAAGCGAAAAAGCTGGTGAACCTCCAACCCCATACCGTGTAATCTTTTCCAATTTATAAGCACCCGGTCCTGGACCAATTAAACATCCCTTCAAAGCCTTCTTCACACCAAACGAATATTGTGGTCCGCGATTTTTACGAGCATCATGCATATCGTAACCAACGAGTGTTGGAAGCATATACGCACCGGGACCAGGTCCTTTATCAGAAACAGTCAAAACTAATTGTTCTCAATAGAAAAGGACATTCCTTACCTAGTGAACGGGTTGCGGAAGACATTATTTAAGGCTTGAGAGTTAAAAAGTATTTTGTAAAAAAATTAAATAAATATAAAACTGCAGGATGACCGGTTATCCACTGAAAATTTTCATTTGTACTGATGGGAATTGGAAATTTTGATTGATGGGACCACTGGGACTGAATCTTTTTTTTTTGTATAAATTTTGATTTTTTGGTCAGTAGTTTTTTAATAAGTCGTGGGGTTTTCATCAATCTCTGTGACCTGTTTTTGGGATTTTTGGAATTTAGTGCAATAAGAGTTATGTTATCAGATGGTTGGCTCAGATTTTAAAGCCAAGTATTTCGTGGCGAAAGTCCTTCCACTGAGAGAAATAGTCTGGCCTTAGGCAAAAATGGTAAACTCATCTAAGAAGAATCACATCAGACCTTAGAAATAGGTTCTAGTTTCGTTATAATGTTGTATGTACTGCTTAGTGTGAAAATACTGCCAATATTAGTGTCCCTGAAATTACTCTTTAATATTTTTTTATCTAACCCGTCCAGAGTATTAAACAATTATAAACTTTTTTATCTGTTTATATTTCATAACACTGTGCATCAGAGAAATTGAGTTGCATAAATGCGATGACAATGGAGATCTAGCTTAAAATCTAATTCAAACCTAAGAGATATTACGGCATTCGTGAGAGAATACCTTTTAAAGGCTGATTTACATGACGACTGCAAACAATTTTTATTAAGATTGTGAGGGAGCTAGCTTATCGAATTTTCAATGGAGTAGAAAGCAACCACTGCAAAAAATGGCATTCACACAAATATCGTTAATATATTTTGCTGATATATAATATCTGTTCATTTCACTCCTTCACACTTAGAGATTGACCTTCTCTCTCACAAACTTAGTGAAAACTGTTTGCAGTTACCGTGTAAATCGGCCTTTAGGGGTTCAAAAGAAAAAAAATCTATGCACGTTTCTTTGGCGATTAAATACAATTTTCGTGGAAATAAAAATGTTTTTGATATCTAGTCAAACGTAAGATATATGGCCGAATTCATAACAAGATTTGCAACTGACCCCCTTAGGCATTAATCTAAGGAGCCTCAACCAGTCGGTATAATTAATTTATTAGTTAGTAGGTACCATTTTATAATTTGTAATGTATAGTAAACAGATAACTTTTATTTATAATATTAAAACTAAGTAGTTAGCATAGGAAAGGTATCTGCGATGTCTCCAGCTCCTTGAGCTGAGAAAGTGTGCCCGAAAAAAAAAAAAAAAAAAAAAAGACATGGTAGACCCCTTGAAGTGAGATTTTTTTGAGGGGTGAGGGTGTGAGGGGGAAGGTGGAGGAAGCGTTTTAGACGAAAAATTTTGGTTTCTAGATCTCAGCAACCGCTTATATTAGGAGGCTGAAACTTGGAATTTCTATAGAGCTTTGATAGTGGACCTATTTGCAAAAAAAATTGCAGATATGGGTGAAGGGGTGTGAGAGTGGAGGAGGAAACAATGCGTTCGAAACGCAAAAAAGTCGAGATCGACACATTCTAAAATCTATATCTCCTAAACCATTAATGTTTTTGCTTTTCGTAACTTTAGAACGGCTAATGCTAGAAAGTTAAAACTCGGTACGTTTATGTAAATCAACTAGAAAAGTAATTCTGTTAAAAAAATTCTAATATTCATTGGCGTTCGAAAGAGGGGGTAAAAAAAATGATCAGTGAAAATAAAATGCATATATTTTCACGATTTTCGTCATATTTTCTAGGTCTTTCCAAATATTGAATTCACTTTTATTTTACGGATTCTCCATATGAATACCTAGAAAGATTTTTCAAGATTTTTTGAAATTCGACCCCTAAGAGGGTGTTAAGTGTATACTGTTTGTATAGTTTTTCATAAATTCCATCATATCTCTCAGGTCAGTAGCTCAGTTCTGTAACTTATGAGTGAGAAATTTCTCACCAAAAAGTCGAAATGAGGACGAATTAATGCAGTTTTCTCTCTCTATTTTCACCAAATGAGAAAGCACCATACTTGACTACGCATTTGGCAATCTTTCATTTCTCATTTGGTGAGAATACAGAGAGAAAACTGCATTAATTCATCCTCACTTTGACTTTTTGGTGAGAAATTTCTCACTCATAAGTTACAGAACTGAGCTACGATCAGATATCGAATATCTTTTCACTTCCACGGGCTTGTTTAGTAATCACCTATTTTCAAGTTTTTTCTTCTTCAACATCCCGAAATATAACCCAATTATATAATTCATATGTTACACTCTATTCTAACCGCTTCCCGAACTTTTTGCTAGGTTTTCAGTCACATAGTAACATACACCGCATCCCCGAATTGAACACGTTCCGAACTTCTGCCGGAAAAATAATAAAGTTGCGCCCAGACTGTTGGCAGATTTTTTTACCTACCTCCATACTCCAATAAAAATATGATTTTTTTTCTTCGCAGTAAATGCTCTTCTACTACATCGTCATATATCCACTAAGTTTGAAGTTTCTTACATACACCGTTCCATCGATAGAAAAGGTACTAGGCACCTATATATTATGTAGATAAATTCTGAGGTTCAACTTCCTATCGTATCGATTCCTGAGATATGGCATGGTATGGTATAAGGGGTAGTGATGCTATCATCCTTCTTCAGTTAGACGTTATTGTTTGTCCTTGGAGCCTAAAACCATTTACTAGATTTTATAAAGTTTGCTATGTTGCATAGCTTTCCCTTATCGATATCTCCGAGATCATCGAGAAAATAAGTGCTGAGGTTCCGTCTTCTCGTTCTCGATAGGGCCGGACACACTCTTCAAATTAAACTCTGCAGTTGTTATATTCTGTCTGTTTATCATTCTCTTTCTTGTTTGTGTCATTATCATCACCTATTGCAGTTTACCACCTTGATCAAAAAGTTCCCGGAATAACCACCGTGTGGCGCTTTTTTTGTTCCTATTTGAGTTTTGTTTTCTTTGTTAAGTTGGTAAATCTGTTGTTGGTATTTTCTCTAAATCTTAGCGTCATAGCTTGACATTTGCAAAAGTTACATAGCCTAAAGTACATCTATTTTTGTGTGTGTGGGCGATTTTTTACAATCCCAGTAGGAAATGGGATCCCATGATTAATCCCGGACTACTCCTTAGGGAGGTTTGGAGACCTCGTTTTCTCCTCCATTTGGCCTCCTTTTTGCAAGAGCATGTCCGCTAAAATCAGATCTCCAATATACCTCCAAAGAAAGCATTCAAAAATACTTGTAAGGGAGCTTAAAAAGAGATCTCTAAGGGCCGTTATTACGACCTTCAGTTAAAATTTAACCAGAACTTTGACTGTAAGTTTCGTATGAGCATCTGTCAGTTAAAGTTTAAGTCAGAACGTTACTGACGATCGTAGGAACGGGCCTAATGGGACTAGTTCTGCAGTAAAACTCAAAAATAGTCTTCATATAGTCCCATTTTCATCTATTTGGAGCAAAAAAGGAGAAGTGAGGGATAGTAGATACCTCGTTGCTCCCTCACGGAGTTCTCCTCAAATTTCCTAGTAGGATTTTAAAAATGGATTTAAATTTGCAACAACGAACTTGTATTAAATTTTGCGTAAGAAACGGATTTAATGGTGCGCGAACGTTGGAAATATTGAAAAAGTGTTTCGGTAACGATTCTCTAAAGAAAACGGTCATTTACCAGTGGCACGAGGGGTTCAAAAGTGGTCGTGAGTCAATCGAAGTCAAAAAGAAGGCAATGCTACTCTCTCAAAAACAACACCAAACCCCTGAAATCATTTCCCAAAAAAACAACAGAAAACTGCAAACTTTTTACACCTGTCGATAGTGTAGTCAAAAATAACAAACCTTATAAATCGCGGTACTTCCCCGACAAACTCATCTCTAAAATCCTTAAAACATCTAGCGCGCCATGCAGCGGCCATATCGAAAACTTATGACAGTTCAGTGGCCGCATTAAAATAAAAAAAAAATCTTTTATTCGCAGTTATCCGTCAAAATTTCATTTTAGTGTAGCTCCTGTAAGACTTCTCCGGTTCGTAAATTTTTTTCCCAGGATCTTACACCATTCGATTTTGAAAGGCCAACCGGAAAAAAAGAACGAAAAGTAATCGTAGTGAAACGCACAGATAAAAAAAATTCGTACAGGCGTTTTGCGGGCGTACAAAACGGAAAGGGCAACCGGTCGTTTTCCGATTAAATGTGCTATTGATTATGGCGACCAGTTTAACGGTAGGCGGCCCGACAACTGGCTCCGCCGACAATCAGTACTACTACGAGGACGAGGTGTTTCGTATCGATAAGAAAGGACGCGTGAAATTCGGTCTGGTTCTCGAGAATTCCGAGGCGTTTTCCAGCGACGATGAAGACGATTTCGATATGGTGCTGTCGAAGGGCGAGATTCGTGTCGCCTGGCATCCGTACGGCGAGGAGGAAACTTTGCAGGAACGTGCGGTGAGTTTGGAGTGTCCTTTGATTTTTTTTCTCGCCTGTCCTTTTTGTGCGGTTATGTAACACTTCGATGCGTGCCATTCTCCAGGAGTAACGGTACTGAAATTTCGATTTTCCCGTTTTAGGTTGGTCTGGCCGATCGAACGTTAATGCCGGGCGATGTTGTGCGACGACTGGTTCCGGGCAAGGACACACAACGCGGCTATTGTCGCGAGATAAGCATGCGAGCCGATGTTAAAGTGATCGGTACGAAATTCGTGGTGAAGAATGTCGTGGGCGAACGATTGCGCCCGATTCAGATAATCCCGCGAGACAATGCGGTCTGCTTGGATTCGTGGGTTGGCAGCACGAAATGCATCAACGAGAAAATTGTTCTAATGTAAGTGACGGGACCGCTGGTTGGAATTAAGTCATCGATTAATCGCGACTGAAAACTCTTTGCAGGTCATCCTGTGGCGCTCTGATTGAAGTTCCAGACGGTGAAATGCTTCAGCTGAAGGACACCAACACGAAATTCCGAGAAGGACTGTTTGCCGAGACTGTTTACTATCCGGGACAGACGGTGACCGGTAGTTTGGAGTCGGTGGATAACGTGAAGTTGCTGACACCGTCAACCGTATTGAAGACAAACAAAAAGGGCAAGCTGCTCGCCCGGAAGGTAAGTTTTTAATAATAATTAATAATTGACTCATGCAAAATGGGCAACTCCTTCCAACTCGAAAAGTCGGAGAAAAACTCCCCATTTGGGTACACTTTCACAGCTTAAAGAACTGAGGTTGTGTTAAGGAGCTACCAAATAATTTCACTGTGTCTTCAGTTCTTGTTTGATCCAGAAAAGAGCTTCTTCACAAGACACTATCCTGCACTTTGGCTATTTGCTGACACCATAAATTCTTGGCTTTCCTTTTCGCTTGTTTCGGTCGATTCATCTTCAGTTTTCCGACCAGTTCAATGCGTTTTTGTTGATATTTTCTTCTGCTTCCTTCAAGATTTTAACGATAGGTGATCAAAGGACAAGATTACTTTTCGCTAACTAGATTAATGAAGTTCAACGAATCCAAGAAGCATATTTTGCCAGTTTTCCGTAGTTGTTTACTAATTTTCATTTCTATAAACTGTAAACTGATTGGATTCAGCTGATTGGATCGATACAAACTGATTGGAGATAATAAGCCTACGGCATTTCTGGAAGACTAAAACACGCCGCATCAGCGGAAACAAAAGCAAAAATCGAAAAAAAAATCGGCCATCAGTTTGGGCGCCACTTTATTATTTTATGGGTTGGAGTTCGAAACGTGTTTAATTCTGAGATGAGATGTGGTTGACTATGGGACTGACAACGTAAGGAATAACCAGGAGGGTATTTAGAACCTTATTCTTTATCAATTCAAACATTTTCGACTATGAAAATGAGAACTTGAAAAAGACGGTTGAAGTGTGATTGGGGCCAAGTTCCACAAAAAGCTGATGAAGCCAAACAATTTTTTTTTAAAAAATCTGAGAACCTATTTCAAAAATGAGAGCAAAGTGATGAAGTTCTTAATGCAGTGGATTGTCTTTTGGACCCATTTTCATTGTCATTATCATCGATGGCACGACAGCCCAAGTCGGGCCCTGGCCTCCTGAAGTCATCGGCTTCAATCGTCTCGATCTAAAGACCACGTCCCCCAGTTGCTAATTTTTAAGACCCACTTTATTCATAAGTAATTCAAACTCTTTTGCAAGAATGCATGTATACAGTGTCGATGTTATGAGGATGGAGGAGCTCCGTTCTCGCTCGCTACATGAGCTTTTGAAATTCGTGAGAAGGACGAAAAAGTTCGAGTAGAGACTGGGGATTCGAGTAGAAGGGGCCAGGTGGCCTGAATGCTCAAGACTCGCCTTTTAGTGTGTCTTCCCCACACTAAACAACAACAACAACAAGTTCAAACTCACTACGTGACATTCTCTGAAAGTGTTTCTATAAAAAGCGTCCAAACTTAACTCACTACTCAAATCCATTTTGAAATCACGTCTGGCTAGATTTCGTCTCACCCATATTTGCCATTTAATATTTTTCTTCTTTTTTTGAAAATGAACAATAACTAATGCTCAATCAGCTGCTAAAATTTCGTCTTCGGTCATGACTGATGTATTACATGCACTGGATTGTCCGTGTATGACCACATTGCAAAATTACTGATTATTAGTTCATATCGCTAGTCACTGCTGAGCAGCGAGTAGACTACCTATTGATCCATATCATTAATTGATGATGTAGCTGTTTGCTTTTGTGATGTTAAAACTGTCTGGAATTGCTACAAATTGAGCAATTTTTAACGTTCGTGTAAGAGCACCTTTAATAATTTTTGAAGAAATATCTTTCCGTGATTTAGGCAAACCCAATCAATGGTGAAAATAATTTTCTATTGAAATGGTCGTCAGTATAAATTCTGATTCAGTAATAGAGGAGGCTGCCAGAGACGTGAAAATACTTAGTTTAAAAGTCTCGTTATACATTCGTCCAGAAACTCACGATTTGCTACTCTTGGATGTGACTGATCGGTTGTTAAAAGAACAGCGTAGAAGAAGTTAGGCGATGCGATGATTTCCCTATGGAGAACTTCTCTCTTCATAAGGAAGAGCAATATTTGGAATCAGTAGTCTGGATTCCGGTTTAATACGAGGGGACCACAATGGATCCGCAGTGATCTCTCGCGATGGACTGTGGCAATGTGCTTCAGTCCACCCTTCTCAACCTAACCTAACCTAGGCGTAAAAGAACGCAAAACTTTGCAGTCATTCGTCTCCAGTTTTCTTCTGTCTGTAAACAATCGTTTCCATTGTTGGAATTTTATACAATTTTTTTTTTTGAATTAAGTTTAATGAAGTTTTTACTATTTCCGTAATTTCAGTTTGTTGTTAAGTCTGTTCAAGTGGAAGGCATTTGGGTACACTGGCAATGCAAAGCACTCTCCGAGGACAGTGTCGACCTAAAAACTGGCGTCCTACAACAGCCTAAGCCTTACGTGACTGGCGACGACCTAAAACGCGTGAAACGTTTAAACCTATTCGAATCGTGTATGCTACAGATAAACGATAAAAATTACTTAAAAATCTCTGACTGTGATGTTGTAATTCGTAAGTCGCAATGGGAAAAGGAACAAGGTAAAACAAAACTCTAGCAAATTGTATTAAAGATCAACCAATCGACTTTCGAAAATCCTTTCTAGCCATAAAATACAAACTTCTTTTGTCCCAGCAAATAAAAGACGAGCCTCCAGTCGCTCCAAGCAATAATCCCACTAAAACCGAAAAGATCAAAATCAAACTGTTGTCGACCACTGTATCGGAAACCGATAAGAAATCGAAGTCACAGCATCATATTTCGAATTTGAAAGCGAATCACAATTACAATTTGGAACGATTTTGTCCGAAGGAGAGAAACGAGACTGAAAAAGCAATCGATAAGATCGGTGCGAAAAGTAACGGTACTACTGCGACAACTACAACGACGACAACAACAACTACGACGACTACAACACAACAGTCGTCGAAGAAAGAAGGTTCCGACGATTGGCAAACGGACGACGAAGAGTTAGATGACGGCGAAGATGATTCGATTACGGACAGTGCAACGAATGCTTCGTCGTGTTCAAGTCCGACACCGAAAAGTAGTCCGAAGCATAAGCCGCTGATGCAGAAGAAACATGTTAAGAAGTTGAAGAAGTCGTCGACAGCGGTGAATAGTGATAAGGCGCCGGCCATTGGCGACGAAGTTGTTACCGAAGCGCTAGTTGTTTATAGTGCGGCCACTGTTGTATGGCAAGATGGAACTATCGAGGCTGGAATACCGTCAACGCAATTGTATCCCATTCATCATTTGGATGATCATGTAGGCGTGCTGTTAAGACGGAATTATCTTTGAAATTTATTCACCTAATTGAATTTCTTGCAGGAATATTTTCCCGGCGATTTTGTTCTCTCGAATGTTGAAGGAGCTGATATTTCATACCGTGATTATGGCGTTATTCACTCGGTCGACCATCAAGGACGGACTGCGCATGTTAAGTGGTTTACAACGTACACCTCAACGGACGAGCCCAAGTAAAGTCGAACGGTTTCGGTTTGTAAAGTTGAACTAAATTGTTTTTTTTCCCCATCCCGATCAGGCCTAGTTACAAAGGTGAATCCGAAGTAAGTGTCTACGATCTAAAAGATCATCCGGACTTTCAATATCGGCCCGGTACCATTGTAATACGTGTTGCGAATTTCGTTGGAGAAGACGCAACATGCACGGCCGGTCAAATAATCGATAACTATGCCGATGGACGTGTTAAAGTCTGGTGGGTTGACGGTCACATTAGTATGTGTTGGCCGCAGGATTTATTCGAAGTCGGACAATACGATGCCGATAATAATTTTTCGGGTAATAACGAATCGGACAACGATTCGTGGGAGACGGAAAGTGAAGTTAGCGAACCGGGCGGTACGACACAGAAGGCAATATCCGAGCCGCATTTGTCGGAGAATTTGGAACGTGCGCGAATTGCGATGGCCCGTTTAGAGGAGATCTTTATTATTAATCCAAATTTACAGAATCATGAGGTAAGTGGTTTGGTTTTGTTGTCGTGTTGTAGAGGGCTTGAGTTATTTTATTTGCTGCTTTTTTACAGGTTATGAGGAAACTATTGGCTGTGTATAAAAAGTGTCGTTACTTAGATAGATTAATGAATACGTCTTTTTTTCATGAGGATCATTTTATGGTAAGCGCTTGGTTTTTGCAACAAAACAAAATGTGACGGTTTTTTCTCTCTCCTCGACGAAAAGGGCCTATTAGAACGAGTTCGTAAAGGCGGCAGTCAAACGAAAGCGGAACGAGCACAAGATCAAAAAAATCGTCTCTTCAATCAGTCGTCACCGTGCGTTAAAATCACCACATCGGCCACAATTCACACGGGCGTAGTTGAAAACAGCGAATCTCCAACAGTCACCTCACCAAAAGATTTCTCCACACTAACCAAAGATTACTCACCGAGCTTGATTCTAAATGTATCCGCGACTTCATTTAAATCCGGCAATAAGAAGAAAGGCACAAAATTGGATCTTGGCCAGCCGCAGCAGCAGCTTCAAGATGTCGCAGCCACCGAACAAAATGTCAATTTAAATACAAATTCAAAAGAAACGAAACAAAATTGCAATAACGACACGATAGTTTCTCCATTGCCTTATATTCCGGCGTTTAGTTTCGAAAAGAAGCTTCTTACGCACGTTATGAATAATATCGAGAAAGCGACACAAGTAACCGAAGATATGCAGATTTTAAAAGAGAAAGTCCTACAATTGAAGTCGACGAGTAAATCGCAAGACGATTCGGGCAATTATTCGCGTAATGATAACTGTGATGGCAGCTCGACGAGCTACGCAAGCTCAAGCGATCTCACCAACGATGTTAACACTAGCCTATTAAAAGTAACGGACGATCAAAAGTCGGTCTCGTGTAGTAGCATTGAATTTACCGATGATACGCCCGAATATGTTTGTGCGCATCTATGCGCTCTGTTAAAAGGGCAATTGGTTAAGGCACTGCAAGAGATTCAGTTGAACTATTGTCAATCGAATTTGAATATTAGTGGAATCGATACAATCGAGGATGACTGTGTTCAAGTTGTCGCCGAAGAAGAAGAGGAGGAAGAGCATGGAGATGATGAACAGATGATTGCTGCTGTTAGTATGCCGAATGGAGACAGTGCCGTTACGATTGTAGAAGAAGAGATCGTGGAAGAAACAGAAACTTATGTTCCGGTTTTACCGCCGGGTCAAGTCGATGCCTTTCAAATTTTGGACTCGGCACCCAGTTCTCACAAGTTCCATTTGACTATTTTCCATCCGATCAATCGTCAGCAATATTACAAAGCGGTACGAAGAGAGCATCGGGTTTTGAAGAGTTCATTGCCGCCTGGCGTCTGGGTTCGGTAAGTATTGCAGAAGAAACTGCATTTCAGTTTCGGATTGAAATTCTCAATTTCGCAGAGTGTTCGAAGATCGTATGGACTTGATGAGTGTAATGATCGAAGGACCAAAAAATACTCCGTATGAAGATGGAATGTTCTTTTTCGATATGCAATTGGGACGCGACTATCCAACAATGCCGCCACTTTGCTACTATATTAGCTACTGTTCCGATCGTCTTAATCCGAATTTATACGAGGACGGAAAAGTTTGTGTTTCGCTGTTGGGTACTTGGTCCGGTCGAGATTCGGAAGTTTGGACACCGCAAAGCACAATACTTCAAGTGATCGTTTCGATACAGGGTTTGATTCTTGTTGCCGAGCCGTATTTTAATGAAGCGGGCTTCGAAAGGCAAAAAGGTAATAAGCACGGAATATTAATTTTTTCTTATTAGGTGTAGAAATAAGTTCCCGGCGTCCTACTTGGGGGAAAAAATGACGGATCAAGCTGGCAACATCAGACATATTGCAAAAATTTCCCATTATTAAATTTGTAAAATTTTATCGGCGTCAGTTACTTATGAGTCCTTAAACATTGTCGGAGTTCGAGCTAAATAAGCAACACTTGCGGAAAGTTTTGCCTTTTTGTTTTAATTCAAAGAAATCTGCTGCTGAGGCTCGTCAAATGATTACCAGGGGTAAAAATTTGAAACCAGAATTTGATCATAGAGGGCCTCACTGGTCAATGTGGTTATTGTGAACACGCGTCAGTGGCGCCATTTTCTTGTTTTGACATCGGACAAAGATCGTCAACTCATAACACTTCAAGTTTCATACAACAGAATACTTTTAAACCCTAGGCCTAGACAACAAAAATTTCGTGTCGGCTTACTCCAGGGTATTTAAAATTGGATATCTTCCCAATAGGTCGTGAAAGACCAGGAAGCGGTGGAGTTGCGATTTGCGATTTGTCAGGGCGCTTAGGTGTTTTTAGCGCCCTGCTCTGCCCACCCTACCTCAGCCATATCTGTCCTAAAAAACGCATTCCGATATGGCCCCTTATTTGTTTGCCGTGAAGTTGGTTGTAGTAGCTGATTTGCAGCAGCGACTCAACAAATCACAGTGCTTTGAGTGGTTTAAAAAATTCAAAAGTGGAAATTTTGACGTGAAAAACGAAGAACGGTGGAAAACCACCGAAAAAGTTTGAAAACGCATTGTTGGATGAGGACGACGCTCAAACGCAACAACAACTTTCAAATCAGTTAACGTAACATAGCAGCCGTCACCATACGTTTGAAAGCCATGGGAAAGATCCACAAGATGAGAAAATGGGTCCCACATGATCTCAACGAAAGACAGCAGGAAAACAGAAGAACCACTTCCGAAATGCTGCTCGCCAGATACAAAAGAAAGTCATTTCTCCATCAAATTGTGACTGGCGATGAAAAGTGGATTTATTTTGAGAATCTGAAGCGGAAAAAATCATGGGTAACTCCAGGCCAACCACCGGCATCAACTGCAAGACCAAATCGCTATGGCCGGAAAACAATGCTCTGCGTTTGGTGGGATCAGAAGGGTTTGATTTATTATTAGCTGCTGAAACCTGGTGAAACCGTTAACACTGAACGCTACCGACAACAAATAATTGCATTGAATCAAGCTTTGAGTGAAAAACGCCCAGAATACCAGCATACAAAAAACAAAGTGATTTTGCTTCATGGCAATGCACCATCACACACAGCAAGACTGGTCAAGGAAATGATAGAGTCGTTCAGTTGGGAAATTCTTTCTCATGCCGCTTACTCACCAGACTTGGCTCCGTCTGATTACCATTTGTTTGCATCGATGGGACATGCACTTGCTAAGCAGCGCTTCACTTCCTACGAAAATGTACGAGTATAGCTCGATGACTGGTTTTTATCAAAAAACCAACAGTTTTTTTGGCGAGGCATCTACACACCAGAGAGATGGGGAAATGTATACCTAGCGAAGGGCTATACTTTGAATAAAATACTCCTTTTCATTTCCAACCAATAAGGGTTTTTTTTTTGCAAAAAAATTCCGGTTTCATATTTACACCCCTGGAGAAACTTATGGCGAGTCTTCTATTAGCGAATCAACGTGCGCGAATGGTTTCGTCGCTTCAAAATGGGAGATTTCGGCGTGCAAGACAAGAAGCATTCCGGCCAGCTAATAAATTTCGGAGACGCAGAATTGGAGGCTCTACTTGACGAAGATTCATGCCAAACACAACAAAGTGTTGTGGATTCATTGGATGTGACTCAACAAGCCATTGCACATCGTCTGAAAGCCTTGGGAATGATGCAAAAGCAAGTAAATTTACACCCGATTGGGCGCCGTACGAATTGAAGCCAAGAAACGTCGAACGGGGTTTTTTCACGTGCGAACAGCTGCTCCAACAACAGAACAGGCAAGAATTTTGGCATCGTACCGTGACTGGTGATGAAAAGTGGATACACTACGAAAACCCGAATCGCCAAAAATCGTGGGGATACTCTGGCCATGCATCAAATCGACCGCAAAGCCGAATATCCAGGGTTCCAAAGTCACGCTATGCACTTGGTGGGACCAGCTCGGCGTCGTGTATTATGAGTAAAGCCATCAAAGGACCTCTTTATCGAAGACAACTAATGCGTTTGAGCCGAGCATTGAAAGAAAAACGACCTCAATATGAGCAGAGACACGACAAAGTGATTTTGCTACACGACAACGCTCGGTCACATGTTGCTCAGGTTTTTGTTTTTAAGGAGGTGTAAAAGTATCGGAAGCCTAAGTCAGTGCCAGACTTTGACCCACTAAACCTCCAAAGTTCTTCCCAGAATCACCGTTAGGTATTGCGTCGGAAGGCCGTCAGTTATTGTCTGTCTAGTCTAGTCAGTCGTCTACTGTGGAATAGGCTGGTGCACTTCGTCAACGAACTAGTTCGGAAGGGCGTTCCCAGAAGAGTAATGAACAAACTAGTTCGTAGTGAATTCCGGTTCTAGTTCGTCATCACGCCAACTGGGTACATACTAAAAAAAGGAACTAGTTCAATTCGCGAGGGAAGTGAGACCATTTTTTTTTTAGTTCATCACATTCAGGCTCGCGAACTCCGAACAAGGAACTAGTTGTTCGCGAGGGAAGTGAGAACCTATTTTTCTAGGTCATCACAATTCAGTTTCGCGAACTGCGAACTCCGAACAAGGAACTAGTTGTTCGCGAGGGAAGTGAGAACCTATTTTTCTAGGTCATCACAATTCAGTTTCGCGAACTGCGAACTTAAAAGGAACTAGTTTGTTCGCGAGGGAAGTGAGAGCCTTTTTTTCTAGGTCATCACAATTCAGTTTCGCGAACTGCGAACTTAAAAGGAACTAGTTCGTTCGCGAGGGAAGTGAGAGCCTTTTTTTCTAGGTCATCACAATTCAGTTTCGCGAACTGCGAACTTAAAAGGAACTTGCTCGTTCGCGAGGGAAGTGAAGACCTCTTTTTTTTGGGTCATCACATCTTCCTGCACCACTTATCATTTCTTTCTCGCGAACTGCGAACTAAAAGAACGAACTAGTTCGCTAGTGCTCGGGAACTAGTTCGTTCGCGATTACTAAAATGAACTAGAATGCGCAAGCCTACTGTGGAACGTCGCGTTGGATGTTTCTTACTCGTTCAAAGCGGCGAAGTGTCGACATAATCCGTGCTGCTGCAGACTGGAAAGCTTGTCACTTGAGGGCTATGCCACAAATGTGTCTAACGAAGTTTTCTTCGGTTGAAGCTTCTCGAAGGCCTCCGCAACCTCGGCTCGGTTGCTTGGCTTGGCTGAGTAGCACTTCCGTTCTTTTGAAGATGTCGAAAATTGGGTCGACTAGCGGATCGCCTCAATGGATTGAGGAGTTTTTTTAACGCGGAATTCGTATGACGCCAAAAAGATGGGCTAGCGATGGACAATATTTTTTAAAAAAAAAAATAATGCAGTCAATTTCCCACACTAAAGGCTCAAAGTTTACCAAAAACGCCGGGAACTTATTTGTACACCGAGTATTTCCCCTGAGACATCACTTCGAGCTACTTTCAACCTTTTATTTTTCCACCCTCCAGGTACGCAACAAGGCAAAGAAAACTCTCGTATGTACAACGAAATGGTAATTTTAAAGTTGATTCAATCGATGACAAAACTCCTTTTATCGCCGCCCGAATTATTTCGTATGCAAATTCTTCGACACTTCAAAAATCGCGGAAAAGATCTTCATGCACGAATCAAAGAATGGATGGAATATTCGCAGCAGTTAATAAGTCCTACAACAGGTTCGTACAAAACACCAAAAAATAAACCCCATTCTCCACATTTTTATTTCCCATCCCAATTAGCGCATAAAACTAATTGAATTTAATTAAATCTAGACAAACCGCCACAAAGCAAAAATAGTACTATAGAACTACCAGATTTTCCACTTGTGCCTGCTAGTCGTGGCTTTTGTCTCACATTATCGGGTTTATTGGATACGTTTAATCGAAAACTTGAAGCAATCACCGAATAGCCCTCCATATGTTATTGTTGTTCCTAAAAGAAAATTTAATAATATATTAATAATAATATGTTTTCAATTTACACATGAAAAACTTACACGAAACACACTATGGTCCTCGTAGACAATTTACTAAGCAAAGATAATGAATTATTCGCTAAATTTTGTTGTTTTTTTTAGACAATTTTCATTATAAAAAAAATAATACTTTTTCTTTTTATTTATTCATGTGTTTCGGTTTTTTTTCCCAAGTCTACAAGACGTTGTAAATGTTTGTAAATGCGTAGTAATTTACAATTATTCCGTATGAAGTTATTTTCATTCTTTTTCGCTACATTTTCATTGTTAAAGAGCATTAATAGTTTTTTTTTTCTTATTAGAAAAAAAGGATAAAAACAAAAACAAACAAAATGAAATAATATGAAATTAATCCTCGCAAAAAAAAACAACATTTTTTTCTTCTTAATAATTTTGTATATCTTTGTGTAAGAGTTGAAAAGAAATTGTGTTGTGCTTGCTCTTTTGTTTAGTGTTCTGTTTGGAGTAGTATTATGTAAAAACTGTAGGGAAGGGTGTTGGCTACTTGTTTGTTGTGTTGCAGGTCTTGAAAATATGACGGACTCGTGTGGCTTCGTTTGGATGAAAAATCTTCTCACTGTTTTTTTAGTGGATATTTCCAAAGTCATCATCATCAATGGCGCGACAGCCCAAATCGGGCCAGGGCCTACAGGATACATTGTCTGAAGTCATCTCGGTTCAGCGCCCGCGTCCTCCAGTTTGTGCATCTAAGAAGTACAACGTCTCTTATCGAAATCATTAAATTCAAAGATGGGGAAGCATAGAATGTTCGTCCAAGACCGCACGCATCTAACCGATTTCCATTCTGTTCTTACCGAAATCGGCGAAGTCGATCGGCATCATCTCGTAAGCAAGGCCGACTACGGAATCGGTAAGAATCAAAATTCGTTGTGTGCGCCTAGTATTACAAAACTTATGACAAGCGCACTTTCATTCTTATTTGTTGTCGGTAAGATCGAAATGCAAATCGTTTGTATGCGGCCGCCCTAAATGTTGTCCTTCGCGACGTAGAACTAGTGAAATCAGTTCACGGTGTTTTGCGCAATACGGTGCAGTAGTTATGTCTGAAAATCCTTCTTTTCTCGAGCAATATTTAAGCTAAGAACTAAGATTTTATACCAAGGCAAGGGAATGGATAGATCTAGGGATATTTAAAAAAAAAAAAATTTGTTTGTGCCGACATCTCTTGTTTGATTAAAAAAACCAATTATTATTCAAGTACGACAAATAAGTTTCGAGATTGGTCATGGAAAAAATCATTAAAAGAAAAATTCTGGGTATTTAAATTTTTTTTATTCAAAATATTCTCCTCTAGTGTCAATACACTTGTTACAGCGATTCAACAGTGATTCAAATGCGTGTTCTAGCTCATTTTGTGGAATTACCTCTAGTGCTCGCGTTGAAACTGTTTTGACGGCCGAAATATCATTAAAAAACATCCTTTCAACTTAAATTTTCTATTTTGGGAATTGAGAGAAATTGCATGGAGCCAATTCAGGTGAATACGTCAAATGATTCAACACAGAGACTTGATTCCGAGCAACAAATTAATGAACAATCGGGCCACTTTGTGACTTGTGACTGTGGCGCTGAATAGGCCTGTATGAGTAAGGTGTAACTCGATGCATTATCGTGTTCACTGCATCACGATAATCTATAGACCGATTTAAATAAAATTAATCTAACCGGTCTGTACAAATCGATGAACCTACCAGTTGCTTAGATATGATTCTATTTATTCTTATTAGTCGCACTGTGGAGATGACGAATAGCGACTGTTTTGAAGCCGACCGATTCCACGCCGACCGGCAATTAACACTATTATACCCCGGTGTTGAACACGAAAAACACCAAATTTGAATACTAGGCTACTATTTGCATTTTTCTGTCACCTGGCTTGAAAGTGCTTCATACAAAAACGGCTTCTTGTCGTCTCCAGTATTTTTTTTTCCTTGGTCTCATTGAACCCTGTTCGAAGGCAAGGCCTTTTGTGAGCAAGTCCCTGTGCTCTGGTGTTTCATCTTCGTCAGCCAACATTTTCGCGGTACCTAAGAGAGTCGAAAGCGGCCGGCCGTGATTCTCCCATCTTCAAATTGTCGAACAAGTTTTACCGCTATGCGATTTTTTGGGTAGCAGAATCTGCTACCTTTCTCAAAAAAGAGGTAGTAGAAACCGAATTTTAATAATAATACAATAAATAAACTAAACAAGAAACATGTAGTAATACAAAATGATAATTGATTACATTCTTGTGCTGTTTTCAATTTGACTTTCGAGAATTATCGCAAAAACGTATTGTTTCAGGACTTTAAATAGTAGTTTAGTAAATTTTAAAATTAAAAAAAAGGTAGTAAATCTGCTACATATGTAGTAAAACGGTAACGCTGCCTCGAAACGCCATTCGTTGAATACGAAATCGCCGAAGAGAGCGAATAGACGTATTACTTGTCATGTCGATGATATTAAAGCCGTTCGATGCATCTAGAGTATCGTTATCAAATGTGAGATAAGGGAGTCATGTCTTCTAGAAAACGCGACAGACTTAATTCTTAGAAGCATTTAATTCCGACCCGGTTAATCCTGTCTCGTACCGGGAGCGAATATAGTGTAGCGTTAACCGATAAGAAAGTGTGATTGCGAAATTGTAACCATTGCAACTGGTTCAAAACTAAATATACAATCGGGGGTACTGTCATCTACAAAACTGTTAACCGAGTTGAGTGTTAGAGAGACAAAAGGTGTCGTAGATCGGAAGGGTGCAGTTGCTTTGACCAGAGAGATTTATGCCAAACCCTGTCTAAAGCTTTAGGCATATCATGCACAAGAACTTATCCCTCATCGTAGTGAAGAAGAAATGAGTTCCATCGTTTATTAAACGCCCTTGGAGCAGAATGAACTCTATATTGAGCTCTTAGAATTTAAATTCCCCATGATTTTGCGAATGAAAAGCTAATCAATTTTAATTTTAATAATTTTTTTTTGTATTTTTGTTTGTATATGCGATTGCTACATCTTTTCCAAAAAGCAGCATTTTGAGTATAGGCTACGTTTCATCGTTATAAATTTTAACTTTTCACCCAATTGCTGATGTTGCTGTCGAATAGCCGACATAATCAGTTTAATTCATATTTGGACATTGTTATTTTCCTAAAGAGCTAATTTCCAGTAATAATAGCAATATACCGATTTGCTTCCTGTTTATGGATTTGACTGAACTTCGACTCATTCCACTTTCGTGTGTAGCTTTCTGTGGAATAGGAGCGATAATAGAGGTTTTTGAAGATGTTTTTAGCCAGCAGAACTTATTCGTAAATATTAGTTTTGGTAATAGGGGCAGAGGTCATTCGAATCAGGCCCTGTAAAATTTTTCTTCAGTAGAAAACCAAAAGAAATCCTTATCTTCATAGGGTACAAAAGAATCCACTCTTTTTCGTTGAAAGAAAATGAAAATTGCACACATTTCTTTGCATGATTTTTTCTTCAATCCTGGCTTGCCTTTTTTAGCTACATTTTCTGCTTCTCTAGCGTGTTATTGGCAACTAAGTACCTTCTAGGCGGTGTTCCCTATCTGAGACCTTTGAGACCTCACTGGGGACTAGTTCTTTCATTTCTTTTATGGGAACGCTCTTCCGAACTAGTTCGTTCGCGAACTACATCAGACTACTCGTGAGATCCAGCTTAACTGAAGAAACATATTTTATTTTTCTCACGAATCAAATTGAACTTAAACAAATGCAGCACTTAATACGAAAATTAGTCTAAGAGATTTTTTTTTTAAATACTTTCTGTCGGGCCTATTATAAAACTCGAGTCGAGTGCGTAACTCACTCACATTTGAACTCGACTCGAGAAAAAGTTGGTATGATGAAACTCGACAATTGGAAAGTCACTTCATTTCCAGTAGTCGAGTGAATTTGACATTTCTTACAAGTAAATACTCACTCGATCGTCTCTCATAATACGCAGTTCTCTTTACTCACGCTTTTTTCTCGACTAAAAGTCGAGTGAAACTCGACAAGTAGGCCGTCGGTGAGTTTCATAGTCGCAGAATGTGCGTTTTTTGGTCGAGCGGGTTCCGTAATAGGCCCGTGTGTTTTGTGTGTACTTATTTCTGTTTTATGGAGTAAATAAGACACGACTCCGAAGACATGTATAACATTCCTTGTTAATTTTTAAGTTAGTGATATTATTTTATGTAATCTTTATAAAATTTTGACTATATATTTACTGTACACTTCTACCAAAATACTTAAACACTTCGAAATTTACTGCACTGTAGACATTTTGTTCAGATCCTAACAACTTATTGAAAACTATCGGGTTCTTCCGCAAATTCTTATAGTTTAAAAAATTTCCAAAAATAAACTTAAAAAGAGAAACAGTTGCAAAAAAAAAACAAAACATAAATTTAATAATAATTATAACAATCATCTCTTGTACCATGACCTACTTTAAAAAATAAAACAAAATAGAAGAAAAAACCAAAGAAATATAACTAAAAGTCTACATGATAAAACGCTAAACAAATTCATAAATATAAAAAAAACGCAAACCAAATACTTGATATATTTTTTTGTCTCCTTTGTCCGAGTTGTTTTATGTTTCTTAAAACTCTCTGAAACTAGCAAAATATTAAAAGTTTATTTTAAATAACAAAAAACAAAAAACAAATCGTGAATTATAACGAAAACACTAAAAACCTAGAATTAAAAAATAAAATAACAAAATAAAATGAGATTACTAAAGTTTAAAAACAATGATAAAACCTACAGGATAAGTCTATAAAGTAATCAATTAATTAATAATAAAAAAAAATTAATTAAAAATCCAACGAAAAGCTTTACCAGTTGCATTATTCATGTTTATTAGAAATTAGGAAACGAAAATTAGTTACATAAAAAAAAATGAATAAAAATAGTTTATTTGTGTGTTGTTATGTTCGTTTCGTTTTTCGTTTTGTGTTCAATTAATTTTTACTTTAATTTTCTGTTATCATGATCGTCTTTAAATGTTATTCTAGTAAGTTATGAACGCAATTGCATTTTGGCATCCGATTTGAATAGCGAACTAAAAAAATTTTTGCATGTTGTACAATTGAATTCTTTTTGCAAAAGATGAATAAGTTTTGATTTTTATTCAATAAAAAAACAAACAAAAATATATAATAATTAATAGTTTCTAGTCTCGGTAGTTACACAATAAGTTCACGTCGTTAAGTTAAAAAACGACAATTTCTGTTTACTTTTTTTTTTAGATATAATATTGAAAGTTTCGCTACTCACATCATCAAAAATTTGTTGTATAACTAGAATGTTATAAAATACAAAACAAAGAGTTCTAGAAAATAGCAAATAATAATAATAAAAAAAAAGCAAATAGTATTTCAATTTATTGAATGAGAATGCGTTTTCTTAGACTAGTGTTTGTTGTGAACGCGGAGGCCTTGGAGTGAAAGAAGAAAAGGTAAGATACGAGGAAACAGTGGGCCAATTCAACCTAGGTCCGAGTTGGCGGCTGATGTTCGACATGCTTGCTGGCGTCCCGGCTGAGAAGGGTACGTTGTTTGAAAACCAGACCATAAACCCTAAACCCAGGACGAAACAAAGTACAGAATGCCAAATATTTTTTCGAACTCGAAGAAAAAACCTTGAACCAAAGTTACATCGGTTGAAAAAGAGTTCGGTAATGTTATTTTTATTTTAAACTCGAAACAAACACTCGAACCAAGTTACGTAATCTCACCCCCTGTACAACCAAAAATTAGTCGCACCAACTTACTCTGAGAATTAAAATTTGGGATATCTTTCCCAATAAATAGGTCATGAGAGACCGAGAAGCAGCGATGGTTTGTGCACGGCTTTGCGACTTGTCAGCGCGTTTTGGTGTTGTAGCGCTCCCTGTTTGCCCACTCTACCTAAGCCACTACAGTGTTTTTGGAGATTCCATGATTTGATGTGAAAGAGCTGATGGTAGGTTACATCGGGATTTGGACACATTTTTAGATTTTAAAATTTTATATTTTCAATTTAACAGTTCTTAATATAAACGAATGAAAAAAGTTGTTTATTTGAATAGATGTGAAAATGAATTCCTTGTTTACAAAAGATTCACTATCGGGCAATTTGGAAACCATAAGAAAACTTTGAAGAAAGTTGTTGCTTGTTTCTGACCGTAGCTTTCTACTCAAACGCTTGTCTTAGTTTATTGTTTTTCTCATAAATGTTTAATACTTTCATATCGTTTGCTTCAAAGGACTACAGACTATCAACAGATTCCCAATGTACATTTTCAACATGTTGTAAATATTATAAAAGGCTGACTACTCAAAAGGGCGAATATCAGCCATACAGTCAGTATTCTAAGCTGACACTGTCTTATAGATCGGCATGCTAAAAGACTCAGCCTCTTTTCGATCGATTTTTGTAGATGCTGCCTGGATGAGGAGGAGGGTGAGACAGTGCTGCATATTCTTTGTACCTGTCTAGCTCCATTCGATAGAAGGAAAACACATCTTGGAGTTTACTTCTTTAAGAGTCTCAGTGTCCTTGCCGGAACGGAGGTCTCGAGAATCAAACGCGTCATCATTGCAAGCTCTAAATGGTTTGACGAGTAGGACCAGATTCGATGATCCTGTAGTATCGGCGGATACAGGGAAGGGCGGCCGAATTTACAAAGATCTGTCCAACGCATGACTCTATTCTGCCTGGAAGACAACCTTGTAGATTGTAGATGGTGAAGGACGGTCTGAAAATTCCGCAGCCTGAGTGCGCCTATTGTGATTGTCCTCCCTTATTATAACTCACTCAGAACGGTTAGATCAATAAATTTTAAAATGCTCTTTAGTAAGTTAGATAAGTTATAATGGTATAAGGAAGTAATGTCCTAGAAGTCTGAGTTTTCTGTTCTTCGCAATGGTGTAGAACGTGCTCTGCAGTTTCCTGTTCTTCTTCACATCATCTGTAAATATCGTCTGAAACCTGTCCGTTTTCTTAAAGCTTACAGTGTCCTGTAATTAGCGCGATCAAGCCCCGAATATGATTCTTGGTTAATTTAAGCAAATCGGATCTTCATTTCTTGGAGTGACCTTCCAAGTATAGTTTAGACTGTTCATCCCACCGCCCCTGTCCAATGGAGGTTAGCTTGGATGTTAATCCAGTCCAATGGCCTTTCTTTTGCCGCAGCTGTTGGCATTCTACTTACCTTACTTCTGATTGCTGATATGCTCGCTACCAATCAATATTTGATCAAGCCGCTGTTGGTCTGGACCATAGAGCTAGTGGAGACCACAAGCCACCGGTTTTGTATAAAGCGCTTTGAAGCCAAAATGTGAGACAAAACAAGTTACTTATATCAAATTGTTCTTGTTTTACCGTGTGAGTGAGTGAGACAAAACAGGAGTCTTATGTCAATTTGTTGTTGTTTTTTGAGGTTCAGGTTCGGGAGCTCAGCTTGGGTTTATTTACTAACAAAAATTTAGACTACTGCCATTTCACCATATACCTACGATCATGAAAAGGAAAAAAGCAGCTCCGGCTAATAATAAAAAAACAATAATAACGTAAATCCCAAACGATTTAAAAATATCCTCGAAAAATTTATCGGAGAAAACTGGGAAATTTTAAAAAAGGTTTTCTGTGTCCACCTTCCTGATGTACTTTCCGTTTCAATGCTTCAAAGTCTAAAAAAGCTTAGTAGCGCGTTCTTCAGTAGTGGCAAGTTCTGACATAAAAAAAAGCTAAAAAGGAGTTCATAGAGTGGCTAAGTACTGGACAAGCTCCAAAGGTTGGCATGTATGAACACGGCAGGAGCAATGAGAACCTGCCCCACGGCAGCTATGGAGGTCCTTTTAGATCTGACCCCGCCTGCTCATCTATATCGAATCGAAGGCAAGATTAGCCTCTATGAGAAACCAATTAAATCCATCAAAAGTAAAAAGTGGATCTAATAGTAGCATTCAACCAGCATGTGGACCATATGATAACTAGATATCGCTTCGAAATCCCTTTCAACTCCATAGTCTGCGACAGAGAGAACTGGGCAATGGACCCATAGTTCGCAGTTTGAACCTAATAGCATTGTATGGTATACCGATGGATCTAAGACGACTGAACGCACCGGAGCTGGCATATGCGGACCCCGCACCAGGATAACGGAATCCCTCGGTGGATATCCCACCGTCTTCACCGAACCGTGTTCACTGAACATAGTCATTCTCACAGATAGTCAGGCAGCGATAAATGCCTGGACTGCGCACACGGTAATATCAAAACTGGTGTGGGAATGCCAAGAAAAATTATGTATTCTCAGTACCATCAACAGAGTCCTCTTGGTCCTGAGGACATAAAGAGCAACGAAATTGCAGACCAACTTGCAAGAGACGAAGCAGTGGTTCGCCCTACTGGACCAGAGCCGTTCTGTGGAATCTCAGCCTGCTCCTTTAAGAGGAGCATAAGGGTATGGAAGGAACATAAGAAATGCCAACACTGTCCAGACTTAGACAGGCCAAAAGATTCATACCGACCCACTCAACTAAAAGAAGCAAATACAGTTTGATAGAAACAAAGTACGGGCAATAACCGGAATACACGCGGGTCATTCGCGCTTGAAAGATCATCTTAAAAGAATTTGGAATCATAACTGATAACCTTTGAAGGTTCTACTAGCTTGCAGGCAAAAATCTCAACACATTGCTGCTATGAGGCAGTCGCAATTTAGAGCCACGGCATGGATTGGCTCGGAAAAATCTGGAACTCCTACCAACTGCTGAATGTCGGGACCTGGATAAGATTAGGGATCCTCTTGGCTGCATCCTTTCAACTGAAATGTGTGTTCAAGGGCTACGACTTAAGTCGAAGCGAATAAAACTCAAAATGTCGCTTTCTCTGGAAATATTTATTAAGAAAACGCATTGCTGTACCAAAGTCTCTTTACACGAAAATTATGTAAGCAGCCACCAGAAAAAAAGCTTGTTGTTGATTTAGTCTGTAATTGTTTAATCGAAATACGAATAAGAAGTAAACGAGCGCAATTGCAACGGCACAGAGCAGCTCGCTTACTTTAAAACCAACCTCGACCCGCTAACGTCTAAATCCTCTTGTTGTTGCCGTACGAATAAACAGGTTGAAAAGTTTCGCCTTCATCGCCCGACTCCTCCGATCCGTCCGACTCGAACGTATTGTCCGGAATGTCGTACAATCGGATCATCGGCTTGTTCGGATCCTTCATAATCAAATACTTGCCGTCCTTTTGCTTCATACAAATGTCGATAATGCACCGCAGGATACCCCAGGCGTTGTCCATGCTCAAGTTGATTTGGGTCGCGAATTCGTGCGGCTTGAATTGTTGCGTGCCGAGAATAACGTGACGCGACGAATCGCGTACATGTGCACGCGACACGTAACCGAATTTAATTTGATCGGAACCGGCCAGGACTGCCTGTACGGTCCACTTGGCCAGTTTGCAAGCGTTGTTGCGCAGCTCGTTGGCGAGCACAGCACCACGTTGGGTGTCCAACTTTTGACGCCATTCGACACCGTTGGCCAGCTTGGAGTCCCATTCGTTGAGCGCCTTGATCGAGAGGAATTGGGTTTCGCCGTTGGGCGTCTGAAGGACAGCGTCGTGTTCGCAACGGGCGACAAGGACCTGAAACGAGCGATGGGGTTAGTGAAGGAAGACGAAATGAAGTCGCGCGACTTACAATTCCGTTGTCCAAGTCCCACTTCCTGTAGCGATAGGCAACGCTGGCCACTTCGCCCTCCTCGTCGTCACCGATGAACGGATTCGGGTCGTCGAACTTGTACTTGGACTCCTTCTCGCCGCTCTTCAGAACCTGCTGACTGAAGTTGTGATTGATGAAGGTCGCCTCGATCGCCAAGTTTCGCGGCGAGTTCAACGAATTTGCATCGTCCTGCGGCGGCTCGACCGACGTTTCGTTTACGGTCAGCAAATCGAATTCGGTATTGTCGCGCTTGTCCATGAACAGCTTGTCGCCGATCTTCTCGATGACAATGTCCCAGGAGTAGTTGGAGCGCGTGCAGCACATGATCGTGGCCAAAATAGCGTCGGTCGCAAAAACATTGCCGACCGTTTTCGAGACGCGTCGAATGACCGGATCGTCGGTGGTCGTGACGGTATGGAAGATTCGATCGACCTTCTGCAATGCTTTTTCGTTCTTAACGTTGACGCGATCGTAGATTTTGTCGTAGTACTCGAGCGTACCGGCCGTATGGATGTCTTCGCCCTCCTTAACGTTCGGCAGCGACAGCTTAATCAAACGTGGGAAGTCCATTTCTTCGATTGTCGACCAATCGGCTCGTACGGCTACGGAAGCATCGCGGATTTTCGGCGGTGGGCCACGGTTGCCCCACTTGCGGGTATTGCCGCGACGCTGATCGCGAGCCCTGACGCTTTTGCCGAGCGATTGCATGCCACCTTGCATTCCGCCACGAATACCACGTCCACTAGGCGAAAAAGGTTTAGATTAGATTCGGTCTGGGTAAGATTCGTCGGTTTCTTACCGCATATTTCGCATGTTTCCACGGAAGCGTCCACGTTGGTATGGAGGCTTCTGGACACGGGCGGTGTCTACTAGGTGGAACGTAGTCTCATCCTCTTCGTGATAGTAGGCGTATTGGCTGCCAGTTCCAAAGGCCGATGCATACTTGTCTGAAAATGGAAAAGTCACGTCAAACTTTCTTCAAGAAAAACCGGCTTCCAAGTGTTCCGACAAAAAAACCCGAACAAACAGTGAGGTTATGTTTACACCGCAACATTTGACATTTCTACAAAATTATGCCACTTTTCCACAGGCGAGCCCATGATGGCGTCTAACCTCAAAACTTCTTCATTAAATTAAAACATCCCTGCGAAAACCATCTCAACACTCACTTTGATACTTCTTATCGTTGGTGGACGGTAGCGTCCAGTCGCAAATCTTGCCGAGACGATCGCTCTTGCTGAACGGCTGGTACGGCATATCCTTGAACGTCTCGGGCAGCTCGCATGGGCCCCATCCGTTTTCGTTGTACTGGAGTACCGGCTTCTCGAAGCTCGCGTACTCCGGATTCGATGAAATTAATTCACTCATCGCGACAATTCGCGGCTACTTTTAGTCCGCGGAAGGGAGTTTTTGCACCGAAATTCACTGAAAAAAATTTAACCAGACGTCGTCGACGTGACAGTCTGGGACAGTGACTTTTGGAAAAAGACATAATTCTTGTGGTGCTGCCAGATGTTTTTGATCGACTGCGAGTCGTACAGTTCAGTGCGTAATTTTCGAAAATAGAATGCTGCTGTATCGAGTGCAATGTGGTTGCAGTTTGAATTTAAATTTGTTCAGTATATTTTTTCAGTTAAAATAAATTAAGTTTGAGGATATTTTTTGATGTTTCGACAAAAATAACACTCCTTTTGGATTATTATTTCATAGAAAAGACTTTCATTAAAGTGTTAGTACAGTGATAAAAGATGTCAGTTAAAGAACGAAACAGGACGAACGTTTCAATGGTAAAATGAATTTTTCCAGACATACTTAAAATGACAGTTCTTATCCCAATTTTAAAAAGTGATAATGCCAAAGAACCGGATAATTACAGACGAATTGAGATTATAAACTCCTTAAGCAAGATTTTTGAAAAAGTACTGAACATGAGGATTGTAAAATTTAGGAAATCAATAGGAGGATTTGACAAACACCAATACGGTTTTCAGCAAAAAAGCAATACAACAGGAGCAATCATAGACGTAATGCAATTTATTTAAGGGGGGACGGAGGGTCATTTTGTGAAAGGATTATTGAAGAAACTATAAAGCATATCGAAATTTGGTAAAAGGCACTTTATTATACAAGTCTTGAATAATGTTTTTGCATATAATTGAAAGTCCATATAAACAAAATGGCGGATTCCCAGCTGTTTCCAATGAACGCCTTTTTTTTAGTGCTCCACGGCCTGTCGTTTCCCAAGGAGCACAAAGTCTCAGTTAGTATTGACGTAGTCGTGACGTCCGTCCGTTCTACAACTATGAAGTCAACATACTTCGAGCAGTAGTAAATGCGGAGTATCGACGTAATATCGATTAGTTTGTATGCAGTCATTACAAGCAACATTTTGAAGTTTTAAAAACTTTTTTTACAACTCTTTACCGACCTTATTTCGAATGTTACTTATACTGACCAATATACGACGTATTAGCGACTCCTAACTCGGCCTATATCGAGTAACAGTGACTACATGATAACTGGGATATATGACTTTAAAGTCATTGACGGTATTTAAAGTTGCAATAAAGTCGTAAAAACTCAGTTTAATACTTTATAGTCGCAATAACTATGCTTGAAGTGTGAAACATGTCGGACTCTAGAGAACATACATAGAAGAATTGTACAGGGAATTGTACTGCAATTAACGCCCGGTGAACAGTTGCGATCTCTTCGTAACTTTTCGATCGCGAATTTGTTGCACTGTGATGGCCAATAAAGCAGGATTACGAAAACACGTAGCTAGGACGCATTTTACTGAAAACATATACTGCTACCCTCGCGGAAATCAAAGAAAACTTTGGAAGCAACTTTGAAATGCTGTAGATACTCAATTTTGTGCTTGTGTAACGACTGCATTAGCTAATAAAGTCTCTTTTCATTACAGCTACACAAACTAATTTGTTTCAAACAATTTAGAAGACATAAATTTGATAATGAAACAGTCAGTTATCAGTTGTCCAAACTTTACCTTTTGGCATAAAATAGCATTTATTTATGTATTTATGCCGACTCCCACACAATACACTATTTACACTTTTATAGTTTTGGGACCTTTTTTTTAATAGTTAGCTTCGTCTTCATGTAAGTTGACATATAATAAATAATGTTATAAATGTTTAGAAAAAGCTGAGCTAATCCGTCGATAGTTAGCCTTTCACTCCATGATTCAGACGTTAAGATCAAACCGGGAAAATATAATGTAATACTACGTTTCCACTACACCTTAATCTCGCGATTAAGAGAACTATAGATTAAGCACGCAGGGACGTTATTTGTGGGGTGAGGGGGGGGGGGGGCGACAGGCAGGGCATTTGCCACAATTGTTATTTATAATATATGAAAATACCAAATTCCCCCCTGCCCCCACAAATGAAGTCCCTGAGTGCTTAATCTCGTTCTCTTAATCGCGAGATTACGAGGCAGTGGAAACATGGCATAAGTCTTTGCTAGGTTAAAAAAATTAAAATTTTCCTTTAAAACCCTCTTATCGACTTCGTCAGTGTTCGTAAAACTTGTCAAGCTAAGCTAAGATACCAATCAAAATGCAAATGGGACATGAACTTCCAATGAGGTCACAAATTGTTGTAACTGAACATAGATGGTGCTGACTGTTTGAAGAGGCCCCAAATATTCGCAGTCTGTAAGCTACTGGACCTGGACATTTACCTAATGACCGTCGATAATCTTAACAACAAAAATGCTTTTAAACTAATTGAATTGCTTGTCATTTCAGATCATAAACTAAAATCCCATTTGTAAAGGACGACTGAAAGGCTTTTCGATTGAAAAGGGATGGTGTTGTATTCAGGAAGCTCGGTTTCAAACCCGCTGGCTACTCATGAAAGGAAGCTTCAAAGATCGCTGTAATGCTTTATCGTTGTGTGTCGAAAATCCTTCTCTTAATTCTTCGAAAAACGGCCAACATACATATGTTCGTCTTTACACTAGAACCGACATTATTTCAATTGTATTTACCTAGATAATTACTTCTGCTCACCACTAGCATAATCAACGGATAGGATCTATCCGAAATGGCACGTATGTGCATGAATCCCTGGCTTAAATTAATCATGGTGAGGGATGTGAGTATTGATCATAAATTTGGTTCGTATTCAGCTCAGGATTATGTCCATTCTGGACCATAGTCCAATGTCCTTGTTGTATATTCCGGCGTAATATTCCGCTTATATCCGAATGATATAGTCGTAGATGGATGGGCGCATTGTACTGAAATGGAGCTCGGGATGCCTACGTTTCCTAGAACCAAAGATCTTTTAATAGATTTGAATATACAGCCCTGAATCCAACTGCATCATACAGTCCAGGTTTTCAACATCGACACAAATGGAATAGGGATGAAATGAAGGATTCAAATTGATTGAAAATTGAGGCGTATCCGGCTTCGGGCTGTGGTTGATAGTAGTTAGTCTGTTTCTAAATTCAAATTAAATGACCGAAAATTGCCATGAATATGTGATTAATTTGAAGCAATATTGGTTTTATTATATTAAAAATTATGCTCGAATGTGAATCTCTGTACTCGGCTCCAGCAGTAATCAATTAATTATTTAGTGGTAATCCATTATTCGTATTTTCAAAAATTGCAAGGCATGTGAGAGCCTGGACACGCCACATAACGAAAAATAATTATTCAATAGCTCAAAGTCCGTAGAATAAAAACATAATAATACTCCGAAAGGTTGCCTATTCTATTGACTCAATTTCTAATTATATTATACAACTAATTATAAAAATAAAATAAACGTATAGTATGGTACAATTGCTGCATGGGAAATTTGCCGCATGCACACACTGTAGATTTGAATTAACGAATTTTAAATTGATTTCAGGCCTGAATAGTTGCTCAACGTCCCATGAGTTTGTACAGATAGCGTCACGTGGAGAACTTCACCTCATGTTCCTATTTTTCTTTAGTTATTGTACACATGATAAACTAAACAAACTAAGTTTCGAACCACTTTTTTTGTCTAGGACTTTGCTCACATTTGCTGGTGTTGCGCTACCATCTCTACTTTTTGACATTTTTCCAGAGAAAGTAGGAGTTGGACGCAAAAAAAAAAAAAATACGGCGGATAGACGGACTTTTTCGTATGGTTTTTTGGCGCATACTACTCTGAAACATACAAAATTTAAGAGTAGGATTTTTTTTTTAACTTTGAAGTCGCTAACAAACTTTCTTATTTTAAAAATAATAAAGCACAATTTTAGTAAAAAAGAAAATCAATAAATGATCAGCTGCAGTTGTAAAAACCAAATTTAATATTCCTTTCGGGGATAATAAATATGGCGAAACTAATATGGCCAACTCGAAATCTTATCAGACCTGAGAGATATGACGGAATTCTTGAAAAAAACTTTCTATCAATTTTCACCAATCTTTTCGCTTTATTACTTAAGGGGGTATTCTAGTCTAGAAGCCCGAATTTCGAGCGTTTTTGAGGATTCATAAAAAAGCAACTGATATTCTTACTATCCATTTTTTTATTGCTTATTTATTCATATTTCAAGAGTACATTAGAAAATAAATAATAAAACTTAAAAAAAAAAATTAAAACTTTAAACGCGTTTTTCTCGAAACTTTTTTTTTCGATGCGGTTGACATATCTCGATTTACTTCAAATTTGGCATGAATATTCTTTATATATTCCTCTATCGTATGAACCAATAAAAACTAGAAATTTTTCATTTTTAATATTTTTAAAAAATTCGGGAAAGTTAAAAAATTAGTGGGAAAATCGACCTTAATTTTTGAGTAGCCAACATTTAGCGAACATTTTTTTTTTCACTTTTTCTGGTTCATACGATACTTGCATTTATACTGATCAAAAATTATCCATAATTTTATTTTTAAGGTTTTTTTTTTTTGTATGTACCTACTCTTGAAATATGAATAAATAAGCCATAAAAAAATGAATAGTAAGGGGTTATGCCACTCTAGAGTTTTCGAAAAATCGTTTTTTTTTTAAATGCTAGGAGATCTCTTAGTGTGGTGCCGCATTGTGAATTGCAAAGTTTTACGATTTTAAACTCAGTTGCTGCCACTGTCAATTCAAAATTTCGTTGAGAAAATTATTTGATCGAAATCGAAATGTTTTAAGAAAAAACCAAAAAAAAAATATTGTATGAAATAAGTCAATGAGAGTCTTTCAAGTCATCCCAACTAATAAATAAAATTAAATATTTATTGAATCCAAATTTGTGAAAACTAATTAATATAAATAATTTCAACATAGACCATTAATATTCAGTTTCATTACTGGTGCATTTAATTTTTATATTACGTATATTATGATTGAATTATGTTAAACGATTATAAAAGTTTTTTAATAACAAGATTAATTTAAGCCATTAAACTTAAATATTTATTATAAGACAATATATTTTCAATCATAAACAGATCTCAAACATATAAGAACATATTGAACAAAATTATAAAATTCAAATCGATTCATCAAATCACTACAAGAAGAAGGATCTTCAGTGATTAATTTATATTTACAAGAGTCCTATGTACTCCCAACATTTGGAAGCAACCTCTTCACTAAGACCTCAAAAAAGCTGTCCCTAAAGATTATGGGCGAAAAAGTCTCTAAGGACTCGGTTTTCGCATTTTAGTACAAGGCATATTGCAAAATTACTCATGATTTTCTACTACTCAAAACTTCAAACGCGTTTATCTCAAAACTACATTTTTCAAGCTGGCCGGAAACATAACTCAGACAGTTTTCAACCGATTCACTTTAAATTTTTAATAGATCTTCAAAACTATGTATATTGTCCGTCAGAGTACGTAGGGTTTTTTAATATTGCATAGTTTATTTGTTGTTAACAATTTTCTGACGATTTTTTAGGCAAATCTCACACTTTTCACTTTAGAAGTGCGCCATTTGGCTAAAAATTAAAAGATCGAAAAAATCCTACGTACTCTTGTGGCTGTTATTATATTTCATCGAAATAAATTTATAAGCTTATCATAATTCAAAAATTACAGACACTAGGTGTCCGGCAATGGACCCTCGAAAAACGGGGATGTATTCGAAAAAACGCTGCACAGCCGCCATTTTGAATTTAATCGCTTAAAACAAATTACTGTACATAGTCAATAACATGTAGTATAAATATCCATTTTTGTAATATCGATTTATTTTGTAGTTTTTTTGAAAAAAAAAATCCTTAAAAAGGCTTATTTTTAGCCTCTTGAGTGGCATAACCCCTTAAATATGGTAATAAAGTTTTATGATTTATTTAAAAGAATTTGATATCATGAATATTTTTCGCACAGCTTGGTACTAGTGGAGTCAAAATAGAAAGTAAAATTTAGTCCGCCTGCACGCCATCAACCGTATAAAATCACGTTTTTTGGTTCGTAGTTCGCAATCTTTTGAGTTAAACAGAGTTTAAAAAGAGTTTGATATCTCATTAGGCTTCTTAGGTGATATATCGAAATTCGTAAAACGTACACAATAATTTTACACCCTCTTAGGGGTTGAATATAAAAAACTTCTGAATTATTATTTTTTTAGACTTCTGTTTATAATTTATTTATTTTTTTTAGCAAGAAATAAAAGCGAACTCGTGATCATTAAAACTAAAAGATTGGTCGGAATTCGTGTAAACTTGAAACAATATCTTACATCCACAGGGGTTTTAATTTCGAAAAATCATTAAATTCCGTTTTTTCCCGACTGTATTTAGAGCCTTTAGAAATGAAAGTGAATTCGGTATCTCACCTAAGAAATATATCGGAATTCGTGAAAATGTAAAAAATCAGTCTACACCCCTTCGGGGATTAGTATTGAAGAATATGGAAAAACGTTTCGAAGCACTTAAATGAAGAGCACGCAGAAGAAAAGTTAATGTGATAACACGACATGCCGAAAAGAAATGACAAAATTCGTGAAAAAGTGGAAAACATTCTTTTCACGGATTTGTTTTTGTACGCAAATGGAAATCTTTAATTTTTTTTTACTGCCTTTAATCCTGTAGTAACTACATTTTCGTCTACATACTAAGTTTCAACTTTTTAGCATTCGGCGTGTCTGAGACAGAGAACACTAATCCTCCTTACTACTCCTCTCAAAAATTTTTTTAGGATGTCTGTATGGTGTGTATATATCGTTGCCCATTTTTTACATTTTATGCTTTCCGGTTTTCCAGAAATAAAATTCAGAACCCACAATCTTTCCTTGCATATGCATCTAACCTCCCACTTCTGTGTTCTGTGTTCTGCACCCCTTCCCAAAAAATTGTTTGGATGATATTTGATGGTTTCTTGCGATCAACTATTTCTCAAACGTAAAAGTATAAAAGATGGGGGTAGCAATTTTTTTTTAAATCGATCGAAATAATTTATTGTTAAATTAATGAAGTAATGGTCTGAAAATTATTCACTGAAATCAATGTTTATCTGGTGCACGCCAATGTTCAATATCCAGAACTTGAATCCCTGCTTGCCCGCTAAGACAAAGTAATTCTTTTAACTAATTTCAGTTTCGGCAAAGATACTCCCTTTTTCCTCGTTTTCCCCCCACAAAATCCTTATTATAATATTCGTCACTGTTTTTAATCGACATTTTTACAATAATACTATCACGTCTCGAGCACCTCATTCAACTTAAACTCCATTTTTCCTCGAAACTAAGCGCCCAAAAACAGAACGCAAAAGAAAAAAAGAAAAACTTTTCAATTCCCACTTGATTCTTGGAAAACTGTTCTTGAAAATTTTCCCTTTTAACAATATGCACAGAAATTGGTTGAATACCGAATGGCTGCTGGCACACCCCCAAGACACCTCTTGCCTACACATTGCAAAAACTCTCGTATATCAAATCTTGAAGAAAATGTCCGAGGTACATCAAAGTTTATATCCTTCGTAAGAGTTCCTCTCATGTGAACTCGTCGTATCGCAGTTTGGAAGGGTAGCTATTATTGTGCTGAAGAAGCACCTTTTCCATTTTCCGATTTTAAGAATTTCTCCATAAGCAGCTTCTGATTCTCGTCGTATAAGGGTTGATACCTGCGGGGAAAACTGCTGAGTCGGATACTCTTTTTTTTCTACCCCGAAAGAAAAAAGTTTTTCTGTCGCTTGAATTCCTGATACCTCCATCATCGAGCGGGTTAAAAAGGAAAAAAAAAAAAATTGTATTTTTGTTGGGCGCGTCAAATTAAAATCCACCCCCTGCGGGATTATAGTCCTAACGTATCCTTAACAAAAGGAAAGATCAATGAAAATTTTACGTATGGCGCGGAGTATCGGGAATGTAGTGAAAAGGGGTGAAAGGGTGCCGAAAATAACAAAAAAAAAAAACTGAGAGCACCATCAACTTATCATAATTTCGTTCAAAATAATCTCGAATTAATTTTATGTGCATAAATTGCTCGGATATTTTCCGTATACTTCTACGTGTCAAAAGTTTTGCACTTTTAAGAAAGAAAGAATTTTTTCCGCTCGACAGCGAAACCTCCCACGGGACAGGTAAAAGTTGCACGTTTTCTATTCGCTGATTCGGCAAGAAATAAAAGTTTATATGCAGCCGTTTCTGGCGGTAGAAGCGGCAAAGTTCTACTTTATTATTTTAAATATTCGCCGAGGTGAAAATGATGCATTTTCTGCATTTCGTTGATCTTCCAGCGCATTAAACATTTTCGCCCCATCGACTATGCTATGTTGCTGTTTTTCGTGTACCTATAGTTTGAGTGGTTTCAGGGAAAACGAAGCAGCCCCCACATTTAATTTGTTAGTGTTATGGCTGCTTGTTAGTCATAACTAGTGGATACCGTAGGGAGATTATATTCTTAATTGAATAAAAGTGAAATTTAAGAACTCTTAGCTCTAAGTTACCACCTCTTGGATTTGATCCGAAAACCTCAAGCAGCTTATGTTAGAAAGATGAACTTTGAAACTTATATATATACTAGGCACATTGGTGGCGCAGTGTCTTAACGCCGTAGTCTACAAAACACAAATTATTAACTTTTCGTAAGTAGTTCAAAAAATTGTGGGAATTAAACCAGAAATCAACCACTCCTTTTTTCCATGGAGTGTAACTTAGATCTCTTATAGTTACACTTCATTAAAAAAAAGAATTGGTAGTCTGGGTGGCTTAGTGGCTTGAGCACTTGCCTTCGGAGCACCTGGTACCAGGTTCGAATCTGTTTGGCGGCAAGTAATTTTCGAAAATGGTATTGGGTGCCGGACTACCAGTTCACTCAGCTGTAAATGAGTACCTAAGCTAAAATCGGGGTAATAATCACGGACGAGCGTGTAGCTGACCACTTCACCTCCTAGTGTTCCGTTGGTCTCGAAATGAAGTAACTCTAGCATTACTTCAAGGCCTAAGCCCGATTTGGGCTGTTGCGCCATTGATTATTATTTTATTATTAAAGAAAAGAATTCCTCAAGATAAAACTGATATTGCCATAAACATACCTTAAAAGCAAAAATGACAAAAATTGATTTTAAGGTACCTCACATTAAAAATTATTGGTAATTTTTGCAACATTTAATATAATAAAATTGTACTCATATCATAAGTAAAATTACATTATTCATGTATAAACGCTATTACCATTATGTAATTAAATTTGTTACATGAAATACTATGTAAAATTACATAAAGCTAAAAATAACAATAACTCGTATGATAGATTACATTTCTAAACATTGATAAATAACATTATTCCCATTATTAATTAATAATATAGTCCAATGAGGTTTTAACAAGTTGTCAATTGTAATTAATAATAAGTAGGTGATAACTGTCTGATTTAGTTAAATACTATTATACATCATCTTATTTATAACGAAAATATTTATTTTTATAATTTTATTGTTTGATAAATTAAATTTTTGTATGTAAAACCTCGTTTGCAATAAATTGCCTATTTTATTTATTTTTATTATTTATACAGCAAAGTAGTGAAATCTTAACCCTTATCGGGCCAAAGAGGTACTCGGGTACTTATTACTTTTCTTGCACTATTTCTGATAAACAAAAGAAGCTAAAACTTAAATTAGGATTTATTGCCTGTAAGAGTATTTCGTAGACATATTTGTTGACAATATATCTATACCAACTTTATGCATAATAATAAGAAATTAAATGATTTTAATAGAAGGTAACCAAGTAACTTTTCGGCGTGATTAAGATTGTTATTCTTTGGCCCGATAAGGGTGGTTAGTTCGTGGAATTTTCGTTCCGATAAATTTTAGTATTAGATTTTAATTTTAAAACCATCGATTTAAATACTTCACAAATTGTAATGTAGTTTTAAATGAACTTGTACAATATATCCTTTAAGTTTTATTCATATTATATACATATTACATATACATATTAAAAAATATTACATATACATATTAAAAAATTACTTAAATGAAGGTGAATTCAACTTGTAATATTACATATGCCTTGTGATTGATAATTACTATCAGACATGTGATTTATTACATTTCCGAATTTTAATTTTGTAGTCAAAATGTAAGTGGCTTTAAGACATGTAAATTTACAATATCCCTTGTTGGCAATTAATTTCTAACGTTTAATTCATTAACTGTGCTATTAAGCGAAAATATTTTAGTTAACGATCGGAAGTTGTTGAAATAAGTAAGAGATTCGGAAAAAAAGGTGCTTAAAAACTGCATGTTCTGATATGGTTCCATAATTGGCAAATATTTACGTGTGTGCTTTATATAGCAATACTTTAATTTACCATAATTTTTTTAGTTTTTTAACAATGATTAAAGCTGAATTAAAATAAATTTATTTATTTTAAGTTTATTGGGATTAATGGCTCTCGTATTGTCAACTTCTATTTTGGAAATGTGTTAAGCCAAATTTCTTTTTTATAATTAAATTACAAATGGCTGTTAGAAAAATTGCTTTAATTTAATTTTTTGTGATTGTACCAGGTGGTCTGAAAAATTCCAATTATATCATCCAATTATACTTCACCCAGGTGAATCGTTAGTGATTCATTTACGATTCTTTTAGATTGCTGGAAATAAGAAGTACACACTTAGTGCGTATTTTTTTAAAGACTGAAACTTCATACTACTGAATGGTAACAATTTGATTAAGAAGACCAATTTATTTTAAAGAAATATCTCATACAATAGAAATTGAGGATTCATTTCTTATTTCATATATAGTGTTCATAGGGTTTTGAATGGCGTTCATGAACGTTGCTTCTCGATTTTGCTGAACCCTGTAACATAACATAATATAAATTTATTTAAATTTTTAAAAATAGTTCGTACAATTATCTACAATTTCAGTGATCAGATTTTACATCTTTGCTTCTGTAGTTACAATTTAGATTTTACTAAAATTAATTCTTTGTTTATTATTTTAATTCAATCCCTGTAAAATAAGAAAGTATTTTTAATTTTTTTTAAGGATACCGTAGCTTAGCCTTTAATACACTGTAGTGTATAGTCCAGTCAACTTAAGAATGGATGGTTTGAAATTGGGCCAGATAGCTTACTACTAGATGTTAATAACTACTTTTAGTGCTGTTTGGCTGTGATATGATCTACGAGAACAGCAATGTTGCCTCTAACAAATCAACTACTGTCTGGCAGCTCTGATGGTGTTTCTGAATCGGATAAGAATGTAAACAGAACTTATCTGCTCTGTGTTAAGTCCTTCAGTAGTGATCATATTAGACATTCCGCACTGTTCACTATTTATATTAATATTTCGAAGCCAATAGCAACTGAAAAATTCTTATAAATAATTTTGTGCGTTGAGTGGGAATTGAACCCACGACATCGCAGATGCAATGTTTTCAACATCTTATACCGGACTACACCCGGCCCTAAGTTTGGCTTGGATTTCTTGTGTTTCCTTTCGAAATTCCTTGAAGCTAATTCAATGCATCAAAAACAAACAAAAAACATCAATAGCAAGATGAAAAATTTGTTCCAGCTTAGAATTCATGCGACATCAAAAGAAAAATTGTGTCCTAGTCACCAATTCAACTATGTCCTCATCTCGTACTCGAAAAAATCGATTTAATATAACATCGCTCCTTCCCCTCGCTCATTTTCCCGGTCCTTTTATAAGAGGAACCAAATATTTTATTTGTGCTTAATCTCCTGTAAGCCTTTGAATAATTTACAGCGGAATGCGAAAAACATGAACACGCCAGGTTTGTTTGTGTTGGAGTATTGGCCGAAAGGTACAGCGAGTTTTTGGTACTAAATATTATATTTAATATGTGTATGTGGGTTTCTGTTAGTTTGTGTATATGGATATTTGTTCGTGTGTGCTAGGAAGTGAAATCAGGCTCATTTCGTATGCATCGTGAAACGGGCGAATGTCTCTAACATGAAATATTCAGAATATGGTACCGGTTCTTGTGCATAAAATAAAGCTTGAAGATTATGTGATCGAAATTTTTAAAACAATTCGAGACGTAAAATTGGGAAATAAAATGTAAATAAACAATGAAAACACCTTTAGGCTGCAATATCAACAATCGAAAGGATATGGTAAATGAAATGCGATATTTGTATTTAGATTTTAGTTGAAGTTATGTGAGAATCGTGTTAAGGTTCGGTTTATTGCCTTTCTGTTTTAGATCTTATCTTTCTTTCTACCTTAATCACTCCTCCCATTGCCCGAGTTATCTTTCATACTTGGGCTCTTTCTTCCTTTCGTCGCACCCTTCGTCCTTAAATATTTTTCCATTTTTATTCCTTCTTCATTAATTTCTTCCTTCAGTTATTACGTATTCTTCCGTTCGTTGCTTACTTCGTATGTTTATTCTTTTATATATTCCTTTCATTTCTTCTTATTTTCTTCGTCCTTTTTCCGCAATTTCTTCTTCTCTTTCATACTTTCTTCCCATTTTGTTCTTTCCTTATGCTTTTGCTTGTTTTCTTCTTTCTCTTTCTTCACTTACTTCTTTTTTCCTACTTTCCCTTAGTTCCTACTTAATATGTGGCTTCCTTTATATCTACCTTTCACCTTGTCCTGCTCAATTTCCTTTTGTGTTCCATTATTATTTTCTTTAATAGATCTTTTATTCATTTTCTGCATTTTCGTTGTCTACTTTACTGCTTTCTATTTCTGCTTCTTTCCTTCGTTTCTGCTTCACTTCTAAAGTGTCTTCATATATCTTTCCTTTCTTTTGCATCTACACTTAAACCTTTATTGCAAAGTTCCTTTTACTTTAGCTTAGTTTCTGTATTCTTCTATTCGCCATTTTCCCGCTTATTTATTTTCTTTCATTGTTCATTGCATTTTTATTTTCTTTCTTCTGCCATTGCATTTTTTTTTCTTTCTCTCTTACTTGCTTCCATCGTTCTTTAAATCCGCTATTCCTTATTCTTGTTCTGGTTTTCTTCTTTCTCTATGTTTCAGTCTTATTTTCTTTTTCAATATTTTGTTCCTTCTTCCCATTTTTCTTCTCAGATTTACTTCTTCCTATTATTGCTCCTTTCCTTCGTTTCTGCTTCACATCTTCTTACAAATTTTTTGTTTGTTTATATCTTCTATTCATCTTTTCTTACACCTTCTACTATAAATTACTCCTTCCTTACTTCTTTTGTTCTTTCGTTCATTCTTTTCCCTCAATTCCACTTTATTCCCTTTGCTTCATTCTTCCTTTCGTTTTTATTTTCTCTTTTCTTCCAATTAATTTTTGTGTTTGTTTTTTAACTCTTGCTTGCTTTAGTCCTTCTTTCCATCGGTTATTCCTTCATTCATTCCTACTTTCTATTCTCCATACTACCATTGAATTGTTATTTTTTTCGTAGGGTACGTATCTTCATTTATATTTGCTATTTTTCACTTCATTTTTTCTTGTCCAGTCCCATTTTTCCTTCAGTTTAATTTCTTATTTCCTGCCGTCTCTCTTACATCCGTCCTTTCTTGCTTCAATTGAAGCTATGAGAAAACGCTTTCCTGCTAAACTCTTCTGCCCAATAAGCTATTGTTGCGAGCTAGGGTTTCGCCGATATTTCAAGTAAAACACAATTCGTTTCGTATTACTGGCAACATTTTCCGAGGTTTTATGTACTACTTCATCATTGGTCGATCGCTGCTTGCAATCAAAATCGCTTTACAAATACTTTCACGTCGAACTTACCGTCGTATTACTCTACTCTAGCTGCAAACTCTGCCGTGCTTATATACTGAATGTGTTGAGTCGAAAGCTATCGCAAAGTAATGAATCGAATGTTTCTTTCCGCTTTCCCGTTAGGCATTGGGAGGTTGTTGTTTTTCTCACTGGAAACTGATCGACTTGTGCGGGCTAACAGGGTGCATGTAACACTATTTTCTTTCCTCCTCACTAAAAATGTTCACAGTTCAGTTTTTAGATTTAAAATAATGAAAAGTATTTAGCTTAGTAGTCGTCTACGCCATTTACTAGATGAAATTATTTTAGGAATCACGTGGAAATGACATCTTAAGAATACTGTTTGACCCATTAAAGTTTCCATTAACAATCTATGCCATCCTGTAAGCATGTTTCCATTTTTGTTTTGACTCCATTGACTTTATGTCCCATCAATTACACAATTTACTCCAAGGCCCCAAACATTCAAATTGAACTAAATAAGCCACAAGAAGACATTATTTCAATTTTCCCGACTCTATACGAAGTCCTGTGAGGACTTAATTGCCGCACTAAATGGAACATAAACCAAGTTGTCCACACTTACGGCAATCTTCGACTGATGGTTCTTTGAATATCACGACACAAGTTAGAGCTTAATCACCGGCGTCTACATTTAAATTTTATTGAACCCCAGGGATAGACCAAGGACAGAGTGTCCTCTACGCCGATAGATCCTTGAGACCAGCATAGAGAAAATCATGACAATAGCCCAGACGTGACGCAACGACAACCAAAAAAGAAACTCAATCTACGTTTCGTCCTTGCCATAATTACGACTGCTTGCACAATTAATGGGGAAAAAATCCAGGATGCGAGATGCAAGAATTTTAAAATGTCTTAATTTAGCTGGACGATGGAGTTGACCGTCTCGAAAAATGTCCAAGCCGAAATGATTAATTATTTCAATTTAAGGACACCATGTGTGAGTGTTGGGCCTGGAAAAACTCGGAGAAAAATGAGAAAGTTCCATGAACCAGATTTTTCTTTGGTGCAGTCGACTGGACAGGACGACAGTCTGGCCGTTTCTACACTTGGGACGGCTCCATGCAGTGATGAATTTAATTTTTTTTTAAATATCAGATCCATTAATTAATTTTAATGAATTTAGATGAAAGTGAAAATTGAGATAAAAGAAAAGTTTGTAGTTTCAGTTGGAAGAGATAGTTCTGGACTTTTCGAATAGACCACAAGATGTCTTCCAAAAAAATAACATACTTCTTAATTTAATTAGGTTTCCATAGGTTCGGTATAAAAACGCTAGATTTTGGTACGGAAAATTAAATGACTTCGCCTATTAGCATTGCGATTTAAAGAGCAAAAATAGTCATTTGCGATTAGAAGTGTGTAAAAGAAACTGGAGTGCATTCATTTGCACGATTTTCGACATATCTCTTAGGTCTTCTGAAACATTGAATTAATTTCACTTCTACAGGTTCCTCTGATAAATACCCTCAGACCTTCTACATAATTGCCTAAAAAGTAGTTTTCAATATTTCGTTAAATTCAACTACCAAAAAGGCGTAAAGAAGGAAAAAACTAAAAAGAAACCAACTAACGAACTCCGACATATCTCTCATATCTGATAAAATATTAATTTACTTTCTCGGGCTTTTCATACCATCGCCGAAAAATCGAAATTGATGTATATGTTTTTTTACAAATTTTGTTATATCTCTTAGGTCTGATGAGATATCAAATTGGATTTTATTTCTAGGAGCTCTTTATGTAATCGCCGAAACTTAACTTTCACGATTTTTCGAAATTCAAGCAAATCAAATGTTCGTAGATGTTTTCACGAATTCCGTCATATCGCTTAGGTCTGATTAGGTAGTAAATTTGTCTTTACTTCAATTCGCTTTTTATGTAATCGGCCAAGACCCGATTTTATAATTATGTTATATTCAATCACAGCGAGGGGTGTGAAGGGGTTGCGTACGTTTCCACGAATTCCGACATATATCTTAGTTGACAAGATATTAAATTGGTATTAGCTTTCGGCGAATTTTTGTGTAATAAAATTTAAAAATTAAAAATTAAAAATTTATCGATGTTTAACTCCCACGTTTTTCGAATTTACTATGAGTAGATATTCGGTTTCGGCTTTTAAAAAATCACCTTTTTTTGCTATTACACTCCGAAGTAGGTGTAAAAGGGTTATATACGTTTCCATCAATTTTTCTTAGCCCTTAACATACATAGTTTAGAAAGTACTGTTACGCAATGATATTGATCCTGTCCGAGTTTTACTCTAGGCATGGCTTTGCTTCGCTCCTGTTGGTAGAATAGTGTGCTAGTTACTGGAGCTCTGTGATATCTTTTCCAATCATTCTATATACTATACGAGTATATCTTTTCATTAACTTTCAAATTAAATTGATATATTTTTTTAATGGTTTAAATTGAGTCCGAGACTTGGCATCGCCTTAAAATAGCGTCCTTCAAATCATTCTACCAAAGAAAATACCGAAACAACGAACTAATTTAATTTATTTGTTTGACTTCTTACAAATCTGATAAAAAAATGAGTTATCATTCAGCTGACATTATAATCAATATTAGTAGCCGCATAACGTCTTATACAGTCGAAGATGGCATACTGTGGACTTAATAGACTACTTTGAAACTTCTAAAGCTGCTCTTAAAAGACACCATCTTTTACTTAGACAAACTGAACATTTGGCAAATAACCGCGCGAATCGCGTTCCACAAAAGGACAATTGCATGCACACCGATCGTTCAAATTGTCTTAAAATGGAGCAAATTGAGTCCGAGGATAAGATATGTAATAACGTGATTGCTGTTACAATAACAACTCTTTCTCCGTGCAAGTGAATGCAACTACCATACCGTACCAATGTGACAATATTCGAATCTTAAGTTTTTGCCTAGCAGCACTTGCAGAGATAATTAAGAAAGTTTTCGGGTACAGTGTACACTCTATCTGGCAATCGTGCACATCGTCTTCTACTACTTCGTCCTTGCCAAACAGTGCAGCATGCTTCTTACGAAACTTTTCCAGAATCTTATTCTCGAACTTCTTCATCATTCTCAGGGAAAATTTTACCCATTATCTTTGCGGTTACAGAAAATATTAGACTATTTGCAGACTGGATGAAAAAAAAAAGGATAACTGTTTGTGTTCGTAATTTTAGGTTGTCTCGAGGAAGAGAAAGTAGCTTTCTATAGTATACAGATACTAGACATGTTACTATCTGATTGGAAGTTTGAGAGGTTGAGAAGTAAATGTTTAATGGACTACATAACCTCTATCGGAAAAAGGACAAGAGGTTTTTGTATCACTTTAAAGGTAGGAAGAATTTTTTTCCTTATATTTTTAGGATGATGCTGCTAATTTTGTTAACTGGATGTTTAGCAGGATAACTTCTACCACTCTTGGTTCATTCACCGGGCTTGCAAGCTCTTACTTCAAATCCTACTCGGTGACCTTCTCCTTGAATCCACCATCCTAATTTGTATAATATATTTCAGGTATACTTTGTTATTGAAAGTTGAAACTTTGTACATAATTATATTGCTATAATTTTTTGGTCGGGTTCGATGGAAATCTACACCTGTGAACCGTTCCCTCCCAAATTTTGCATAGACATTCTCGAGACTACCGGGCAGGTCAAGAACATAATTATATATTCCCGAAATTGATGGTTCGCGAGTTATTTCAACATTTGAGTGTTTTTCACATGATTTAGCAGCAGTTTGTTCGAAAAATTAAAAGTGTAAAATGAAAGTTCCTTGAGCTGGGTGAGTATACCCGAAACGGGAATAGTGCATTAATGGGAGAAACAGGACCAATGGATAAACGGGAGTAACAGGGGCGATGGAACAACGTGAGCGTAGCGAGCGTAGCCGCGGTACAAAAGTAATAATTTTTAAAAAATTTTATATTGGATTTTGTTTTACCTCAAATAAACGTTTAAACTTGTTACATTGCTTGTGTGCTTTTTTTTCGAATTCACTATTTTGAATACAAACGTACAAAAAGGAAGTATTTCATAAGGTTTATCAGCTTTGTGTCAAAAAGTGAATAATTAAGGGAAAAGGTTGGGGGTAGTTTTGTGAAAAAACTAATGGAGGATGAAAAGAAAATAAATTAAACTAAAGCCGTTTCAAATTGTTGTTCTGTAGGACTCGTTAATATCATATTCTTCTGTTTATATTCTGAATAAAAACCTTACGATTCACTTAAAGTAAATTGTTTACTCACACGTGAATTCACTTACGATTCCTAGGTGATTCATTCCTCGTTCAGTTTTATGACTCGTAAGTGATTCACATAGATAGGATGTCATTTACATGACTTGTATTCTTCTAAATAAAACCAGTGCTTCATCAGGCGTGTTTTTTTGCTCCTTTATCCAGTACAGGTCACGTTAGCAACATGCCAAAACAACAATAAAGCGCAAAGCGATAAGGACAACTACACTATCTGAAGCAGTAGTGCAGCTATTTTGGCTTATGAAAAGTTCAAAGCTCAAAGCAAAACACACGCCTATCATCACTTTTTTAGAAATTGAGGTAGTCTGGGGGTTATCCAAATTTAGTTCGGTAGTACTCTTCAAAATTTAATGTGTTAAGGCTCTGGTTAGAACGCGGAAACTTAGAAATTACGTGCAGATTTGCTAGGGAAAACAAATTTGTGGATCCAGTAGCGTAGTAAAAAAAAATAGATAGAGAATGATTCAAAGGGATATGACTTCTTAGGGGTATACAAAATGTCTAGTTATTTCTAGGTCTTACATTCGTTATGCGTTGAGAATTTTTCGAGGGGAGGAAGGCACAGAAGCGTACACAGTGAAAAATGTTTACTACAATAAGTTGCCTACTCTGTGAGCAGTAAAATTATTATAAAAAAAAAAAACATTTTAAAAAATGTAAAAAGAGGTGTCGGGTCCAACAAAAAGTGATGATATTCACAGAGTCGGCTTTCTTTGTATTAATTATTTCCACTTACGTTTGTATACAAATTTGTGATATTCATTTTCCCTAGAAACGCGACACTCGCTCATTGTATAGCAAAATGAAAGTTTACTTTTTGGTTGCTTTTAATCTGGAAAATTTGGAGGGTGATATATCTTCGAGCGATTGTCGGGTTTGTCGGTAACCCCTATACCATGTTTTTTCAACTATAGAATGGCTTATGCTAGAAAGCTGAAACTCAATATGTATATGTACACCAACTAGAAAAGTAATATTGAATTAAAAAACAAAAAAAAAAATCGAAGGCAAAAAAAATTATCAGTGAAAATAGAATGCATATATTTTCACGATTTTCGTCATATCTACTAGGTCCTCTAAAATATTGTATTCATTTTTATTCTACAGATTCTTCATATGAGTACCTAGAAAGCGTTTTCAAAACTTTTTGAAATTCAACCCTAAGGGGGTGTAAAGTGCGTGTATACTTTTTCATTAATTCAGCCATATCTCTCAGGTCTGATCAGATATCGAATATCTTTTCTCTACCACGAGCTTGTTTAATAATCACCTATTTTCATTTTTTTTCCTTTTTCAACCCCTAAACCGCCTGACCCAGTTATGTAATTCATATGTGATTTGTGGGTTATTTGCCCAGTTAATTCCTGCTTCAAAATACTAGAAACTAAACTTTAAGGTTGATAACTGAACAATGACCAATGCAATTTGTTCTCGAAAACAACCATTAGTTCTAAAGTATTTTCCACAAACGCAATATATCCGCTTGGATTTCCCAGGAGCACTCATCATCTATTGAATGAAAAAATACTCAAGTCATGTATTCTGTACCGTGAAAATCGTCATTTCAAAACAGCCATTAGTTGATGCGAAAAGAATGCAAATCTAAAAGCAACTACGACCTATTGAAACTGAATCCTTGTGTTGTTGGTTGTCAACGATATGTGGTACAAATTTAAATTTATTATCCTTCGCCGATGAGACACTTTGCAACCCTCAACTTATAGTACCTGATGTATACCCTGGATACACACAGGAATCCATTCGCGTTACATTATACGTTCGGTTTTTTTTTCACAAATTCCGCAATACATTTCACTTGTCTCCCTGTTTAGTGAAATAAATGGCTTTTCGATAGGGACCTTATTCAAATAAATTTTAAGGATCACTCAACAGAGTTGTGGAGGTGAACTTATTCACATTACGATTCCGTCTAGATGGGGGGCTTTTATTCTGTTTACTTTCAATACCTACTTATTTGTTATTGTTCACCGGGAAATGACAACCCCTTTTTATCCTAGTTTTTTTTCGCAATGAAAAGATTTACTTGTATTTTGGATAGCTAGTTTCAGGAAGTCACTATACTCTTTCGTCTATGTGGCGATTGTATTTTTCTCTCCATTACCGCAATCTCCAGTGTGTTATACTTTTGAAAGTACAACAGGATACTTAGGGGCTGCTCCGATACACATCGAAGGGGACATTGTAATGTGAACCAGGATTTCCCAACATATTCCAGGTACTCGTAGAACGTAGATACCATTTATTCCTATCTACGAATTGAAAGAAAATCAGTAGTGCAACGAATAAATACATCTTACCCGGTCGTATCCTGCATACATATTCTGCATTTACTTTGTATGCACATCGAACATAAGTTCATCTTCCATTTGCACTGGAGGAATAGAGGTTCTGGTTGAACATATCCTTGCACTTTAGAGGGTCCTGGCCTCTTTTTCCAAGCAATTTTCACGATGACATGGTTACTTCTGGTACTGAAATGTCGGGGTGGGTGCAATGATTACGTCTATTCGAAGGAAGAAAAATGGATTCAATGGAATCGCAATTTCTAAAGACGGAATCTCTGTGGGTTTTTTTTGCTCGAGAAAAGAGCATACTTTGTCACCATTCTCCATACCTCCGCTTCCATAGTTTTTTTCCAATGAATCAATTGAACTCAATTATTTTCGATATATTTCAAACAATTCGCTTGTAACGAGTCTAGGGGTTGGAAAAAAGTTGATTGCACAACAACAATGTATCTTTTTATTTTGCTAGCGGAGATTGTTATAAATATTTTAAAACAATTATCTAAAAATATTTATCCCACAAGGTTTTTAATTCTCAATTAAAGCAATAAGAGTTACTAAATGTTTAAATATTTAACTCTCAAGTGGATGAAATTAGGTTGATTGAATAAGTATATGTGTTTATTTGTTAAAATTAAGAAATTGCATTTGTTTTTGGTTCTAAATAGTGTTTATAAAAATAATATTCAGGTTTTTGGCTTATAACCTCCAAGGGATCAAGGGGGCTTATTTTGTTCTAACGAAATTTTCAATGCATTTTTGGGCCCACGATATTTTCCTCAATTATTATGTTTTTTCATAATCAAATAAATTAATACGAGGCGGACGAAACAGCGCAGATTTTAGACAAAAAAAACACAGTTTGTAAATCGAAATTAGCTCAAAAGCTTGTTTATGTTTTTAAAAATTTCGGTTTTTTGGAGAAAACGTATTTTTGCAATCGGAATTTTTTTAAACATCTCGTTTCAAAATCAAAATCATGACTGTTGATTTTGAATGTGTGGTTTTTGCAAATTGTACAAATATCGTGAAATTGAAAATTCAACCCTTTTGGAATATTATTCAATTTACTATATTTCTTTTTTTTTAAGAAAATATAGGTTTTTTAACAATTTCTAATTTTTTAAAAACCGCACAGTTTTGAAAATTTCGTACAAATACCGCGAAATTTTCATACAATTGTAAATTTAACCTTTGTATTAATTTCCATCTTGAAAAAAGTTCATTTAGCTTCAGAGATAAGAAAATACTAGCAGCGCATCGTTTTAATAAAAACCAAATTTTTTGAAGTACACGCTAAATTTTGATTGGACTGATTTTGAAAACGGGAGATTTAAAAATAGATTACCAATAATGTGATTTTAAGAACGACCACAACGTAACTACCATTTATAGGTTTTCCATCGGGCATAGTATCAATTGTATAATTTCGCGTTGATAAGCATTAGTTGAGGCAGCGTTTTGCTCCAGTCAGGCAGTACGTGTGTTACCATTTCCCATTCCTTTTAATTTATTTTATTTATTTATTACTAGCCATTTTTCATTTCATTTTTCATTTTTCTCCATCCTCCATCCACCATCCTCCATTCTCTATCCACCATCCTCCATACTTCATCCAGTATCCTCCACCATCCATAGTCCAACTTTACCATTTAGCAATAGGAACGCGAAATTAATACACCGAATATGAACAAACTGGTGCTAAATCATATTAAAAACACTCAAATGTTGAAATAACTCGCGAACTACCAATTTCGGGAATATATAATTATGTTCCCGACCTGTCCGGTAGTCTCGAGAAAGTACATGTAAAATTTGGGAGGGAACGGTTCACAGGTGTAGATTTCAATAGAGCCCGACCAAAAAAACTGTCTAATTTTTATATTAGATAATAAAGTTTTGTTGTAGATTTTTAAAAATAATTTGTTGCCCTAAACATTTTTTTTTTCACGTTTCATGACTATTACATACACACCAAAACAGCAAAAAAAAAAAATGTCAGTCCGTACGCCGTCCATCGTACGCCAAACTTTGGAAAGCTTACAGCTCTCAAACTGTTTGAGCTATTAAGTTGACTTTTTTTTTTTACTTACTTTTACTACTTTTTTTCAGCAAATATCTTATTGCTTCAACCGGAGCTTCTACCATATGACGTCACAGTGGGTTTACTGCGAAATGAAATGACATTTGAATGGCAGCTAGTGGAAAGATTACTTCCACCAAAGAAATGTAAGTGTTTTAATGTGTAGTTTGGAACGAATTTCGATAGTTTTTTTTCCAGTAGGCAAATTTAAAAACTCAAAAATGTAAAGCTCATACTTTTATAGGATGTCTTCCCCTAGAATTTTAACGCGCTTGACATTTCTTTTAATTCGTAGCTAAACAATTGATTCTATGATTAGTAAGGTTTTGAACAAATTGCGAAACACAAATTTTTCAAAGAATTTTGTTTGGAAGTTTTACTATGCAGTTCTTATTCGATGGACAGCGCGACGATTGATTGGACGTCGCTTAACAGGTATATAAATTTTTTCTTTTGAGGATCAGTTCTATGCGCTTTAAAAATTTCTAAACATAAAACTAGAAAACATGAAGTTCTTTTCGAAGATGGAAAATGTATGTTTTTTAGTGCTTTTAACAGATCAGAGTAGAAATTAAAGTTTACATTAAAAACATCATGAATATTGCTGTTTATGTTATTTGTTATTGCTTTTCCCTAGAGATAGTAGGCTAGAATATAGATTTTAACCAGAATAGCGTATCCAGTACTTGGGAGCTATTCTGTATAAATTCTATAATTTAGCTTACTAAAGAATCATAAAAACAGCAATTCTTGGTATTTTCTATATACATTTTCTAGCCTACTGTGTTCTGGATGAGTCCCTAAAAAACACACCTTATATTGGTTCCTATTTGCTACTATACTTCGAGTGATAGCATTCTCATCACTTTCATTTAAAACTAGCGAGGTAGATCCTTTTTGCTAACCTTACGTCTTCTTGAAATCAAAAGAAAGTATCGACTTAAAAACACATAAGCAACAAGTTTCGCTTCCGTAAATCCCCATTAGTTGCTAGTCGGTTTTTATTGATTTTCTACCATTCAGTTTAAATTTCAAGTAATTTACAGGGTTTTTTTCGTAAATGTTCTTAGCTTGCAGATATCCTGAGGCACTTTACTTAGAAAACATTCGTGATGCTAGCTTTTCTTTAGATTGCATTGTACATTTTAATTAGCCTCTCATCTTGATGGTGTTACTTTGATTTTGTGAAAAGTTTTGTATCATCAACGGTTTTTTAGAGGGATGCAGTACCGTATAGTTCCCGATTTTAAAGCTATCTTCTGGAACATTTTCAAGGCAATTTTTTTAAATTAAATTCTAGAATGAACATAGTTTTAGTCGACTTATTACTTAAATGAAAATAACTAAATTACTTAAAAGCCGATATTTTCTTATTTTATAATAACAGAGGCCTACAACTAGTACTGAGAAACAAAATCAAATTTTTATTGCTCGCGACAAATTATGAATAAAAAGTTATGTATTGAAATTTGTACAGAGCCAATATAGGGCCACACAAAAAAATGTAATCTTAAGTAATATTTTGATATGGGTAGCAAGGGACGAAAGCAAGTGGCTAACGCAAGAAATTTTAAACTGGAAGAAGAACTTAAAAATATAGATTTGCCTTTGCGTACGGGGGTAAGAAAAAAAATTGCAGATAAAAGGGGTTGTACGTTTTCACGAATTCCGACATATATCTTAGGTTTGTTAGAAATTAAATTTCATTTTACTTTTGTGGGCTTTATAAATAATTGCATAAAGACTTATTTAAAATAATTAAAGATTCAACCCTCAAAACGGTGTTAGTTTTAAATAATTCGGAGCATTTTTTTGAATTTCGAATTCTATTTTATTTGGTTTTTTTATAGTCTAAAAATGAATTTCAAAATTTTTTCGATATTATATCTCTTGGTTGGGGGGGGGGGGGGTTAATTCATCATGTATGCTTTTACGAATTCCGACATATCCGTTCTTCTACATATTAAGATATGAAATTCGTTTTTTTTTTTGTAGGATTTACTTACAATAACATAAAGACTAATTCAGTCATAAAATAGAGACTTGCCATAAAATGGAGTCCATTTTTTCTGAAAGAACTCTATGACACATTTTTTTACAAATTTAACAGATTAACAAAACTACCATCAGAAAAAATTTATAAGTAGCTATAAATTCTTCCGACTTAACATGTTCCGAATTTCATAGCGTAACAACCATTCCAGCTGATATAAATAAATTTAGAAGAGCGATATCGGTGAAACTAAACTCAAAAATTTTAAATAAGAAATATTTGATTTTCTAGCGTAAGGCTTTTTAATTGCTATTTTTAGAATCGTTTGGCGTAATCTTATTATTGATAAACAAGTTTTGAACGTAAAATAAATACAAGTACGTTCAAAATAAAATCGCATTTATAAAACACATCTCTACTTGATTATTTTAATAGTAAATAAAGTATCGATTAAAAAATCGATTGAAAAAAAATAGCTGCCCTGAAAATATTGTTTCTTTCACGTTTCATGACTAGTGGACACCAAAATACAAACCACTTATAATGGATAGCTGAAACTTGGAACAAGTATTTAGATAGAGCGATAGTATCGGTATGTTGTAAAAATATAATTTCTTATAATAGCTACGTGGGTAGGGAAAGGGGTAGTTTTTCCCTATAGAACTATCGAACGGCTTATGCTGGAAGTTTTAAGCTTGGTGAGTATACATATGTAGACGTCCTAGAAAAAAACTTTATAAAAAAAAATTTTTAAGTATACATTCACGAATTTCGTCATATCTTTTCAGAAATATTAAATTAATATTTAAAAGATATATTAATATTTATTGTAAAGAAAAAGAATTTTGAATTTTTTTTTAAATTTAACCCCTAAGAAGGTGTAAATTGGTTCTTATAATTTTCACGAATTCAGCTATGTATATTCACTTCAGTACTCAGGTCTTACTACATATCGAATAACATCCTCAGGCTTGTTTTGTAATCGCTGTTTTCAACTTCCCCTTTACAATCCCTATAAACGACATCAATACGTTTTCACGAATTTCGTCAAATCCCTTAGGAGTGATAAGACATGGAATTGGTTTTCACTTCTGTGGTTTTTTTTGGATTTATCTAAAAACATATTTTAGAATTTTTGGTTTTTCAACCCTCAAGAGAGCTAGGGCATACGTTTTTACAATTTTCGCCATATTTCTTAGGTTGGATAAGATATAAAATGAGTTATTACTAATACGGGCATTTCCTGTAATGGGCTAAAAACATGTTAGCCATTTTTCGAAATACAACCCCCAGGGGGTGTGAAGATGTTCTATGTTATTTCTCTTAGTTGCTTATTATGTGATCGCTTCCCGAACTGTGACCAGAAAAACAATAAAGTTTCGTATTCGTATTCGTAAATTTTCAATAATTGAAATCTAAACAACCTTAATAATCAAATTAAATTTTTTTAAGTATTTATGTAAGTTCGTTTAAACAACCTAAACTTCATTAAATTGTATTTCGTTAGCGAGAATCATGAATCATGAATCATGAATCGTCAAAATCACTAGTTAAACTAATCGTATACTATATTATGTAGGTGCTATCTATTATCTAAACTAAACCGCACTATAAAATTCGAGCAAATCTTACTATAAAGTAAATGGTTAATGGCATTTTTCTTTCTTATGAAATATGTTATAGGTCTCAACCAGAAGACGATATTGTTGCTAAACTAGGATAAAAATTCTTCGGTTTTTTTCGACATAATTTTATGCTGATCCGATAAAATATAGTAAAATAGAACCGGTTTTTGATAACTGAACTAAAAGCTTATTAACTAATCGCTTAAAACTAATACAGACAGTCAAAAACTATTTTGAGATTTTAATACCAAAACATTTCTACATACTATCGTTTCAATTTAATCTTACAATGTATGAAAATTGAAAATACCGGGTGAAGAAAATTTAATCTCTTTGTCGACTTTTGACCCTTAAGTTATACGAAAAAAAACAACGAATTTATTGTCTGGTATAAGCCACTAAAAATCACCATAAATACACTCCACATGTGTGTGAAATGTGAAGATATGTAGATATAATGCAGTTTAGTGATCATTATGTTATTTTATTAGCCTTTTAGACATATGAGTCGAGTGTTTAAGATCATCTCAACGAACATCCCATACGCGCGGCGATTCTTCTCAGAACAGTGTTATGTTTGTAATAATCATTAAAGGGAATATAATAAAAGTAACGAATATAAAGTCTCATATATACATATGTGTGCTTATATCGAGTATTTTAAAGCCATAATAAATGGCTCGACGTGTGGTCGAAAAGAAAAAATCGGAATCAGTCGTGAGAGTGCTGGCTTCATATCAAAGTGCGAGTAGTGTCTCGAAGAAGCTTTAGAATGTTTTTGAATGTGATTTTTGTGTTGTTTTTAAGTCTGGCCGCTGTTAAATGTGACGAAATTGTAAAAAAAAAGAACTATGTTTTTATTATTTAGCATACCTGGATCTTACTAAAAGTTCCTGAATTTAATTTCAGACGCAGAAACTAGAAATTAAAGTCTACTACGAGACACTATGCCCCGATAGTATGAATTTCTTTGCGAATCAACTTTATCCGTCGATGAAGAAGCAAAATCGATTGCCGTACACTAACCTGAAGCTGATTCCGTATGGCAAAGCATTTGTAATGGAATTTGTTTATGGCAAATGTTTAGTGCACTTTTATGGTATTAAACAATTTTTTTTTTTATGCAGGCGTATCAGAATCAAGTGACCCAACAAAAGGAAGTTGTATGTCAACATGGTTCGGAGGAATGCCGTCTAAATGCACTTCATGCCTGTATCATTGAGAACGTGGAATTTACGAAAGCTTTTGATGTCATCAATTGTCTGATGCGCGGATTCAGTACGAAACTTAGTCAGGTGAGTTTTGAATTGCTTATAAACTTACCAAAAATTTTGACAAAGTTCACAGTATAATAGAAATCTAGATTAAACAATCATTAAACCTATTACTAGTTCAAATAAAAAATGGCTGCTGCTATGTCCTTAAAGTTCTTTAAGTTTTTAAAATATGCAGTCCAGTCTATAAGTCGAAACTCCAGAAAACTCACTTCGAATTAAAGGAAGTTCGGAATAAAGAATTTAATTTTTTTTCTTATTAACTACATATGTATGTCAACTCTGTTCAATGCATAGCGTTCCTATGTTCCAATTAAAATAAAAATTTGGAAAATATTATGTTTGAACAGATGCTCATTTTTATGTCAGCAAATTGGTAGTTCAAACTGAATTTAATTCAACAGCATCGAAATTTAAATAAAGAACAGATTAACTAAAAAATCTAGATATACCATCTGTCCAACTGTAACCCCTTTCATACACTTTGCCATAACTTAGAGCCCGATCAGGAAAAAAATACAACTTAAGCATGTGTGTTACACTGTATGCCACTATATCAAATATTTGCCAATTCTTGCAGTCAAATCCAGTCAAATAGTGTAATCGACAAATTTCATGTTGTATTTTTGTTTTTCACAAAATCAATTTTGACGAAAAACATCAACAGAACTTTCCGTAAATTTTTTTAGTCAAATATACACTGTGTCAAATATTTACCAAATTTTCCCTGTCAAATGCAGTAAACAGTGTAATCGCCAAATTTTTATTTATCAAATCATTTTATTTGTTTTTTACAAGCTCTATTTTGTCGAAAAAAAAATAACTGAACTTTTCGTAAATTTTTTTAGTCAAATATTTGACAGCCTGGCATACAATTGTCTTCAAACTTCAGGTAATAAGAAACAATTAATATAAATAATTTGGAGGACGGTAAAAAATTTCTGTTGATGTGGAGCAAACCATAAATGCGTTTAAGATTTTGAAATCAAAGCTTTTATAAATAGTTTCTAATGCAAAAGGTGGTGACAATTTAATTTTTCAAAAACTATTTTACTGCTTTTACTGAAAAAATTGATTTGAGTTGATTTTCATCGCTCTATAAATTTTTTTAAAATTAATTTGGACTATCTTTTAAATAATTCTTTGTTATTTTTTAACCTCTCGTAAAAATGATCGAAAATTGAACCTTTTGTACGTGTTTTCCAAAGTTTTGAATAAGGTTTTAAATTACAAACTTCTGCTCAGCGAGAATGATATTTTTTTTAATGGTTTCTGCTTCTTAAAAAAAAATGGTGCTTTCTTCTTGTCATTATATTGAATTGTTAGTTCTAAAAAAATCTGGCAACAGGCTGGGCACAAATGTATTTTTTTGCAAAAAAGTTCTAAGAAGCGTTTGAAGTTGAGGTTTGATAGAAGTAATGACGCTACCGACATCCTTAAAACACCACTTATAATTTTAAGTCATCCAGGACGCGGTCGAAATCGAAATAACGAACTGGTTGTTACGATACGGAAGGAGGTTATTTGGAAATTCCGGAAGGGTTCAGAAAAAATCTGAAATGATTTTTTTGGGGACTATTTAAAAATTCTGTGGAAGTAAATACCAATTTGAAGAATTAAGAGATACGGCGGAATTCATGAAAACGTATACAAATCGTTTGTACATGCATTGAAGTTGAATATCAAAAATTCACTATGTTGGGACCTATGCTTTTATCTGAGAAGCTCGAGAGAGTAAAATTAACTCGATATCTCAGAAGACCTAAGAGATATGGCAAAATTCGTAAAAATGTATGGTTCTACTTTCGCCGACTTTTTTTTACGTAAATATACACAATTTGAGGTCAGCTATTTTTTTGAATGTCAGGTCGATCACAATACTAATGTTCTCGTATTGATGATATAGGCTAGTGTCATAGAAAATAACGAATAATAATACGTTTTCTATAAGGAGGTCTTGGGACAAAAAGAGAGATTTTGGTTTGTTCCCTTAAGATTCATCTTATCTAAAATTTATCTAAAATCTTTAATCGAAAATGGGTTGGAGCATCTACAAAATAAACTCGAACCTTTTAAACCTGTTGTTAATTTTGATCAAATAATTGGTGCACGTTCAAGCTAAACTACCATTTTATTGAAGATTCTCTGATTTCGTATTAACCAATGATTTTTTTCAAAATTCGTTTTCAGTCGTTAATCTCGCTTGTAATTTTTTTTGTTTTTAAATTTTTACCACTTTTTTATTAGAATAATATGAGCCGTTGATTTTGAAAGTGGAATAAGTCCATTATATTTGCAGAACTAATTCCGTGCTATCGTTTAACAAACATTTGCCATAACGATTGCCGAAAATCATTCTGAAACAAAACAGATAATGGACCTATTTAAATTTTCGAAACACCTACCTCTGTGATATTCGATTCTGTTCAAATTTGCTCTGTAGAGAATATGCTCAAAGATAATCGCTTGTGTAAATTTATCGAATGAATTGCCGTACAGGTAGATGATTTCCGACTAAATATGCACAAATATAAGTCATTCCAGACTCTCCAAGTAGAATCCAATACTAATCATATCTAATAGTCTGTATCTATTATAGCTATACGCATCTAAGTTGTTAGTACTTAATAATTTTCGTATTTTGTAGTGTGCATCACATTATGGAGTTGATGTTGACCTAGTGGAGAAATGCACCCGAACAAGGACTGAAGCTGAAATACTGGAGGCTTATGGTCAGCAAACATCGGCTATTGATCTAACGTTTGTTCCATCTATCGGAATCGATGGGGTAAGTTCTTGTTTTGTTGATTTTAGTTTGTTCTTTATGGTCTTTAAAACTTTGCTAAAACTTTATCGATGAAAGCCAATATACACATTCGGGGTATGATAAAGTTGATTTCTGTTTGATCACCATAAATAACTTTTTCGGTGTTAGTATATTTTATGAAGATCATTCTACGTAATAACGAACTGGAGCACACGCTACTTGCCATGCAAGTTACTTTATTGGCAGCTCCCTCATGAAAACAGATCCATGGAAATAAAATTGCTGTGACTTTGGTGTGTGGCTTTGATAAATAGAACAACAGGGTACTTACTAAGAAATGTTTTACCTCGATATGAATCGCGGAAAAAAAATCTATAATTAGTCAACATAATAACACAAATTTTTTTGCTACAATCTTTCGAAAAAAGATGAAAATTATTATGAGATGCGCAATTAAACCTAAACTTTTTTGCTGGTACGTCCATGTCCCTATTAAATAACCTAAGCGTGTTTTAATAGACATGGCATAACTATGTATTTTGTGTTTAAATACCATAAGACACAGACTAATTGAAATAATTTCCAAACATTGCTCGTTTGTGAACTTCACCGTGATAAAAATGTAAGCCTTGACTGACGTTTTGATATTGACAGACCAGCGAAAAAGTTTAAGGATACGTTTGTTTTAAAATACAAAATTGTTATGTACCTTTTGAATAAGCCATTACAACTCATTGAACTGTTTTTTTTTGTGGGAAGTTGTCCACTTGTTATGCTCAGTAGTGTACTGTCGTATCGAAAAAAGTCATTTCTTATAAAATACTGTAATAATAAAATAAAACTCGTTTATAATAAAATATATTTATTTTTTCAGGAATTTAATTCTGGACAGCAAAATGGCTTACTCTACAGATTCGATAAGACATTTTGCCTCAAATACTACACAAAATTCAGTCAACAATTGGAAGGATGTTAATGATGTGTGATTATTGCTTTGTTCCTACCGAAACAGAAATTAATAAATTAAAAATAAAGAGTTGAATGCAATTAGAAAAAAGTATTAAATTTATGAGATAGTAGTCTTGCAGTTATTGCGAACAAGTTTTTAATAAACGAGATTTTTTACTGCGGAATTTTTGGTAGTACAATAAAATCGTATAGTCGATGCCACGGAACAACAACTTTATGTTTTTTAACATTGTATGTTGCAAAAACATTGCAAATGTTCTTCTACAAACATATTAGTTTTCGGAAAATATTATTTTTTTCTTCAAAAAAAAAAAAACCTGCTTAAAAATCAATTTCACATTTTTTCTGGATTTTAAACAGTGAATAAGAAAAGTTGATATATGTGTGTAGTTGATCCTTATATCATTGGGACTTAGTTTCTTGTTACTTGCGACATTTTTATGTCCTCATAATTTCCGAAGTGGAATGAAAATACTTTTATGTATCCGCTGCAGATACGTTGGCTATGGAATCAATTTCATGGGAATACTTTTCGCTTGATTTACGAGTAATGGCCGAGGTGGGGTTCGGGAGTTACTTTAATATTCATTTTTTTTTTACAGTCGAATGAATTAAGGACGATGAGGAGTTTTTGGGGAAAGAATTTCACCTCCAAGAATATCACTCTTATTTTTTTAGATCGAGTATTCGTCTAAGTGAGGATGCGATATTTCTTTAAAAACTTTTAGTTTGGACACACCGTGACGGTATTAAAATAGTGCAGAGCGTTGAGTTTTACAAAATTCAATAGAAAAACAAAATTGATTTTTAACGAAAAAGTTTGGTGGTTAGGCTAGGTTAAGTTAGCTATTCCGCCATCTATTTCAAAGCTATTTAGCACGTAAAGTTAAGGTGGAGCTATAGTTAACGCGACGCAATTACAGCTAATTAAAGTGCATTTTGGTGAGTGATGTCGCAACATTCTGAACTTATTTACCACTGGTTTACGTAATAAATTACTGATCGCAGATTTTCAAAAATTGATTTTCATCGATAAATTACGCATTTCCGCATTTTCGATTTATTTGACACACTTAAAGCATTAAAAAAAATTATTGTCCATCTGCTTACCACTTATATGGGTATGGTATGGTATGGTAACTATAAAATGAAATCACGATTTTTCGATACTTGACCCCTAAAACTATGTTAACGTGTTGCATGTGTTTTAACGAATTCCGCCATATCTCTTAAGTCAAAAAACTGATTTTTTGATACTCACCCTTTTAGGGAAGTTTGTGGAAGGTTTGTAGAAGGTATGCGGAAGGTTCGCGGAAGGTATGCGGAAGGTAAGCAGAAGGTATGCGGAAGGTTCGCGGAAGGTATGCGTAAGGTAAGCAGAAGGTATGCGGAAGGTATGCGGAAGGTATGCTAGTTATAAACATTTAAACTCCGATTTCAGGAATTTTTGTATATTCTGTTGAAAAGGGGTTGTTTAGTTTACATCACTATGGGATATTTAATCATTTCTTACTTTTCCAGGCTTTTAGTACAAACGCCTAAAAAGAAATTTCAAGGTTTTTCTTCACTCCAAGTGATAAGTAGCTATATTCTTTACAGTGAAACTTACTCCGTTGAACATCATGGTTAGTCCGCTCTAAATCTGTATTTTTTTTTAATATTCGTAAAAGGTATTTAATCCTGAAGAAACAGAACTTATCTACACAATAAAAAAATTTTGTATAATAATTTTACAACATTTAGGGCCGTTATTACGACCTTCCGTTAAAATTTACCCAGAACTTTGATTGTAAGTTTCGTATGAGCATCTGTCAGTTAAAGTTTCAGTTAGAACGTTACTGATGATCGTAGGAACGGGGGCATTAATGGAATAAAACTATCCCCTATCACTGGTAAAATTACCTACTTCATTTATAAACGCTACTATCATTATGTAATAAAGTTTTTTTTTTACATAAAATACTATGTAAAATTACAAAGAGATACAAATTGCAACGACTAGTACGGAAAGCTATGTACATTTCAAAACATGGATAAATAAAATGAGGCCATTTAAAAAAATTAAATTAAGGGCTTAAATTGCAGTTTATCAATGGAATTTTACATCGCGGCATGAAGTAAATAAAAGGAGATAATGTAATCGTGGGTGTATACCACCTTAATCAAAAATTTCCCGGAATAACTACCGTGTGGCGATGTTCCGACGTTCCGATTTGAGTTCTGTTTGTTTTGTTAAGTTGGTACATCTGTTGTTGACATTAAATTTTATCAGAGATAGATGTACTCTTGGCTACGTAACTTTTGCAAATGTCAAGCTATGACGCTAAGATTTAGAGGGAATGTCAACAACAGATGTACCAACTTAACAAAAAAAAACAGAACTCAAATCGGAACATTGGAATATCGCCACACGGTGGTTATTTCGGGAACTTTTTGATCAAGGTGGCATATCATTTTTTCTACGGAAATTACTAAGTAAACATCGCCATTAGTAGTAGTTATTATAGGTAATTATTACCTACTAATCTAAACGTACGTGGTTTGGAGACATGTAAATTTTCAATGTTCTATGGTGGCAATTAGTTGTTAAGATTTGATGTTGTAAAGAATGTCAACTGTGTAGTAGTGAGAAAGAAACCCTCTCGTGTTCTTTTACACAGCTTCTCAAACATATGTTAGAATGGTTTGTGGAAAAATTTGAAACATTCAGTTTTGTGGCTTTGTGGTTTTTACTTGAATCGATTATAAGATTAAGATTATCTGAGTAAAAAAATGTTCACTTAACGATAAGCACTTGAGAATCATGGCTGTATTCTTTTACTCGGTGTGCAGTTGTGCGCTCGTTTCAGAAAGTCATTACTGTGACGCAGGAAAGAAATACGAGGACGTAACGGCGAGATGTATACATACTGTCTTAATGTGCAAGTGGAGTATATATTTTTTTAGTGAGTATAAATAATGCAGCATAGATGTGAGGGGATATCAAAATATTTCGAATTTTTTTTTTGGGACAATGAATCTATATTTATGGTATTCATTCATAGCCTATCATCCAAAAAGTAGAGTGAAGGAGGGAGAAATATTTTTTAGTCGTTCATTGTAGAAAATTGAAACCAAATATCTATTGGACTGTTTTGAAAGTGAGGAGATAAAAGCATAGGTATATGGCTTTTTTATAAATTTCGATTGGTGTACGGATAAATGGACAATGGAGAGTTGAAAATTATAAAATAAAATATTTTCAGATTTGATTTTGGGTAGGGCAAAGGCTTTGAGTTACTCCCATAATGTTTGTATATCTAATTTAACTTTAATTTATTATTTTTTTAATATTACAATAAAGTAGATAAATTTTTTTGACCTCGGTTTATGCTTCCGTCATTTTTGTTGTTGAAACTTAGGATTTGAGGTTCGTAATCATATACGTTGAAAACATCGGGGTCACCAGTCTTAATTGGAATGGTATCCGAACTATTTGCTCGAATAATTTATTTTAATTCTTCTTTAAAATCGGTGAAAAAAATCGTTTACCTTAAATTCGTATAAACAACACTACCATCGAAAATCATTGGAGAATTGAAGTAAAACCCAATCCGTTTCGCACGTACTTATGCCCGACCTGCCACAACTCATTTCCCGAATTATTAAGCTCATTAAACGCGTTCAACTCATAGGAATTACGTTAATCACATAATGGATTCAAACTATTTCAATTTCCTCATGTTGTAAGGTAATTAATTCAAATCGGTACGTAATCCGGACCAGAGCGAAGTACACTAGCAAAATATCCCATAAATATTTTTCATTAATTTTAACTGAATGGGACTTGTCCCTTGGTTGGCGAGCATTGGCATTGTTTTAGGTTTAGTCCTGGCCGAACCGATAGTGGCCGATTGACTCAGGACATAGCTAGCAACTACATATATAGCGAAGCTCTATCTCATTCGCCTCATCCGCTTATTTGAATTTGGCAGTTTCTGGTGTTTACTTTCAGTTACCGGTGCGGCAATTTAATCGTTTAATGGGCCACATTTCGAAATTTATTGGAATAGATTTTAAGCTGTTATCCGTTTATAAATTTAACATGAATTGTAGCAGACTGCTACCTGTTCGACGCTTTTGTTGGAGATTAGTAGTACTTTGATGGTATAGTGGTCCAGGTGACTGCGGCAGCATACATTTTCATTCCGGTAAGTGTGGAAAATACTGAGATCTGCGAATTGATTCAAATATTTTGAACCCTGGTGAAAATAAAAATTTCCAGATTAGCGAGCCTCTAGTTTTTAGATCAAATCTGTTATGGACGAGCAATTGACCAGCTTAATCAAAGTCTGAAAAATGTATTGCCTACGATGAATAAAGCTTGGTTACATAAAGTGTGGGCAAAGTTTATTTACGGACGTGTCCTGTCATATCTTTCAAAATTCTACTACTATTAAAAAAATCGATTACATACCATACAGAAGACTTTGAAAAATTTGTAAATGTAAAAATCAGACTCATTGCATCATAACTGGATGCCTTATGCTAAGTTCATAGTTCTTCAGAATTAGAATCAATTATATTTCATTTTTTTAAGTAAAAGTACTCATTTCAAGCACTTTTACACGAAATTACTGGTATTATTAAAATATTAATGTACTTTTCAACTGAACCGTATAATTGAAAAGCCTCACAAAATTACACAATATCTTCTGTAAAATTAACTATATGAATTTATCTATGAATTGAAAATTACATTCTTTTTCATGTAAACCATGAAGTTGGACGGTTTGTTCGATATTATTTTCTACTGCCTTCGGTGGCACAGTGGTTATACGCGCGCCAAACATACGCAGCAGAATTAATTGCGGGTTCAACTCTTACGTACAGTCAAGGGTTTTATTAAGAGTAAGTAAGTACGAAATAATATCAGTAGCAGAAATGAGTGAAGCTTAAAAAGTACTATTAATACACTTTTTTTAAATGTAAAATCAAGAGAATCCACTATTAAAATTTCATCTTCAAAAATCTTTTGAGTTGCGTTGGCAACAACAAAATCGTACAAATTTCCATTTAGTTATTTTAACCGAAAAGTTTTCCAAATACCAGAAAATTACCAAAATGACTTTGCAGACTTATTGTTCACGTAATAATAGTTTAATAATACGATTTGTGATTTTCGAAATTTCTGATGATGGTAGCTTCTTGCTTTTCTTGAATTTGTATTTATTTATATTTTTAAACCATGAATTTTTAAAGCTTGTATAAATGGACGTCATATTTCCCCAGAAAAATGTCACCCAATTAAACATTCCATAAATATGACCACATAGTGATTCGATAAAACGTCAAAGTCATATTTTTGCAGGAAAGTTTCTAAAATGTCCATTGAGTCGTGTCCGCAACCACTTAGGGCCGTTATTACGACCTTCAGTTAAAATTTAACCAGAACTTTGACTGTAAGTTTCGTATGAGCATCTGTCAGTTAAAGTTACAGTTAGAACGTTACTGACGATCGTAGGAACGGGCCTTAGTCGTTACCATTTAGTTAATTTTAAGTTAAATTCGTGACCGGAAAGTTTCTAAAATGACTATGAAGACTCATTGTTCTCGTAATAACGGTTAAATAATACGATGATGGTTATTTTACTTTATTATTTTAATAATACAGTACAAATCTTGTATTTGTATTTAGTTATGTTTTTAAATCACGTATATAATCACGATAAACAAATTTAAGCCAGGTATAATAAAATAAATATTTTGGGCAGTTGTTGCCAAAAATGAATATGGATGTCATAGAAATAACCGAATTGTCATTTTTATAGTTACTGATCCTCAGCATATTTTTTTATCAATAAGAGGTTATAAGTGCGACCGAAAAGAAATTGAGTTATCTATAGCAAAATTCGTTTATGACTTTCGAACTTTTATTATAACGTCGTATTAACGTCGTCGTAACTTATCAGTTATAAAATTGTAATTCGATAACTAAGAAGCTATTTTTCTTGGTTACGTGACGTTGTTACTGGTCATTACGACGTTAAAGTTATCAATAGTTAGTTAGCTAGGTTGTAATTTGAAGCTATAAGAAATAATTAGGAGAAAATTTTTCTTCAGGCAGAGCATACCATATGCGGCAAATGTCAACATTGAATTCGAAAAGTCTTAACTACTTTCAAGTTTTCTATTATAATTTTATTATCAGTTAACTGACTAGAAGATTTTCCGACTAATTAATTTTTGGACATAAAATTTCTGTAAGCTTCTTTCCTAACAATAGCACATTCCACCCTGTTCGACGTTTAAGAACATTCCAGATACCGTTCTTAACGATCAACTTCCGAAGCACTTAGCCATTCTAACTTTGCCTCATTAGGTTTAATTTTCAACCCTCTCGTAGCTTTGCTCATTGCACTCTTTATATGCTCGACTAATGATTAAAGATAATATTCCGTTCACACATACACACATAGTCTGCTTATAACTACCACCGTAGCCAGAAAAGCTTCAGCTTTTTATCCGAAGAATCTGAATTAATCCTGGGGAAACCCCCAAGTACTGTGCAGTTTGCTTTGTCCTGTACAAGTCAAAAGTCATCAGTCCTTTCATTTGCAATATTCAATTTCAAAGTAAAAGAAAAGTCGTAAAGAGTTTCCATTCAGATGTCCTTGTCATGAGGGTAGAGACAATTGAGGTTGATTTTTTCTGGGAACACAATAGCCCACTATGCAATTTAATCGCCAAGTTACAAAACTAATTAACCTCGAGCAATTAACTTCCGACCGGTATATAAAATGTCAGTTTTATAAACCAAACCAACAAGGCTAAGTACAAAGAACAATTCCTTCAGGTTTCCTGTTCCCTCGATCGGGGGCGAAGCAGAAAATCAGTCCTGAAGGATAAATACACGGACAAAAACACACGAAAGTACATCATTAACGTGAAAGGTCGTTTTCCTGACCTGAAACTAAATGAAGCATTAGAAAACAATTTAATGCCAATGTCTCATACTGTAAGAGTTATTATGCCATGTCTTCCAAAAACAAAAAAAAAATAAGTTCATTTTACGTCTATTTCATGACTCCAAGTGAAAGTACTTGTGGGTGGTGCACAATAAAATTATGGAAGATTTTAATTAAAAGAAAATTGAACCATTGAATAGGAAGTTGCCACAGATACTCGAAGACTAAATGACTTAATTATAGGGGAGTCTTCGATGAGCCTACACAATTTTGTGGCCAAGATAATAGACGGTGGCCGCAGGTCTCAATGGAATTTAATCATGAATTCGATTACCGCGCATCCTAAGTGAATTTATTTACAGGTAGATTGGTCAAAATTAGTATTTTCTCGCGGTTTAAAATATTCAATAACTCTTGAAAAGTCCTTAAAGTCATTAGTTTTGATCAAAAATTCTTTAAGAGCTGCTTTTCGTCACACGAAATTTATGGTTGAATACGAGTGAGTGGGTAGCTTCCAGAGAAGATACCTACATTTTCTTTTTAAATATTCATGGGAACTCAAGAGGGCTTTTCCCTTTTCATATTTTTCTTAAAATAAATCTTTTGATGATATTCTGTTAGTCTGGATGTTTGGCATAAAATATGACTGAGTAGTGGTGCTAGTAACCACCTAACTCATCTGTCTACGCCACTGGTTCTTATCGTATTAATATATTACAAAACAAAGTGTATTATTACTTTCATGGGGGTCCAGGGAGCGCAGAGTTCATCCGATCTCTATATTAACTAAATTGTATTTAGGCAATTTAAACTTTGATTGTAATGAAAAATCTTCAAGTATTTTCATTACGAAAAAAAAATTATCAGTGAAAATACAACATGATACACACGTTTTCACGAATTTTGTCATATCTTTAAATATTCCGAAATTTAATTTAATTTTACTTCGTTAAATGTGTAAAAAGTGTTTTTTTAAAAAAATTTTGATAGTCGACCCCTTAAAAGTTGGACAGAAAGAGGTTGTATACATTTTCATGAATTCAGCCATATCCCTCAGGTCTGATTTGATATCATATAGCGTTTCACTTCCACGGGGTTATTTTGTAATGGGTTTTTACCTTTTTCAAGATTTTTCCCTTTTTAACCACTTAAACGGTTTAAAAGGATTGAACACAAATTCTGTCATATCTTTTAGGAATGATAAAACCATGAATTTACAGGATTTTTTGATATTCAACCCCCAAATAAATTTCATAATTTAACTTTATTATTTTTTAATAAAAAAATATTGTCATCGACCTGAATTTCAAAAAAATTTGCTACCCTGAAATTATTTATTTTTACGTTTTAGGACTAGTGAATTTCAAAAAAGCAAACGGCGTGCGCGAAATTGTTTGAAAGCGTTTAGCTACCAAATCCGTTGAGATATTAGGAGGTTAGGAGAGTGTTTTAGATGAAAAGCTTTGGTTTCCAAATCTCAAGAACCACTTACGCTACGATGCTGAAACTTAGAACCTATGTAGTACTGCGATAGGTGAGGGGTGTGGAAGTGGGGGTGAAAATAATGAGCCTGAAACGCATGAAAGCCAGGATTGAAACATTCTATAATCGATATCTCCTGAAGAATTGATGTCAGAAGATTGAGCCTTTAATGGTGTCTTTAGGAATACTTCAAGATTAGACAGAATTATTAAGGAGGTGTGAGGGTTGGGTGAAAAACTTTGAATTTCATTAACTTCCGAACCAATTACACCAGGAAGATAAAATTTAGTTTCTGTATTAAGGATGATAAGATGAGTCTACTGAAAGTAAGATTTTGAGTAGGTGGGGGGGGGGGGAGTGGAGTAGTGGGGGACAGCAATTTGAATAGAAAGCGAAAGCTAAAAATTTAGAATTATATAGAGCCACTATGGAGATATCCTAGAAAACTAAAATGTTTAATAAGGATAGCGAGGTTCGAGGTGAGGGATCTCAGAAAGTTGAAACTTAGTACGTACATATATGTAAATGTGCTATTAGAGTAATTATAGCAAAAAAAAGTTCAGAATTTTATTGGCGTTCAGAGGTTGAAAAAAAATCTGCCAATGGTCTGGTGCAACTTTATTATTTTTCAGGTCGAAGTTCGAAGTACCTATATCATAAGTTGTTTCCAAATTATTAGGTTCCTCGGAAAGTTATCGTGAAATTAGTTTTTAGGTCATTACATCAAATGCCGTAATAACTATAATAAATAATGGCAACAATTGTGAAAACATATGGAAACCCTTTGGGGTTGAAAATCCAAAAATTGAAATGGATTTGTATAGGCGGTTGTATAAAAAGTCGGTGGAAGTGAAAAGCGATCTAATATCTCATCAATCCTAAGATATATGTCGAAGCTTAGAAAAGCATACAACCCTCTTTCACCCCTTAGGATTGAACATCTAAAAATAATGATATATACTTCTTGGCGCTTAGGAAATACGATAGAAAACTTTAGGTAGTAAAATTTAATTCGATATATCATCAGATATTGAACCCCCTTCCACCCACTTGGGGGTTGGATACCCAAAAATCCTAAAATGAGTTTATAGATAAATATGAAGACAAAACGAGAAAGTAAAAACCAATTTAACTTCATACCACTTCTAAAAGATATGACGAAATTCGTGAAAACGTGTTCAACCGTTTTCTACCCTATTAGGGGCTAAAAAAGAAAAAAAAATTTAAAAAAAGTTCTATGCGATTATTACGCAACCTCTTAAAAGCGAAAAGGTGTTCGATATCTGCTCAGATCTGAGGGATATGGCAGAATTCGTGAAAAATTATTCAACCCCCTTTCACCTTTTTCAGGGTCGAATTTCAAAAAAAATTCTGAAATCACTTTTTAGGTACTTATATGAAGAAGCCGTAGAATATAAATGAATTTGATATTTTGGAAGACCTAATAGTTGTGACGAAAACTGTGGAAATATATGCATTCTATTTTTACTGATCATTTTATTTGCTTCCCCTTTCGAATGCCAATGGATACCTGAAATTTTTTTTTATTGAAATTACTTTTCTTGTTAATTGGCATATACATGTCGAATTTCAGCCATGTAGCATTTCCCGTTCCATAGTTAGGAAAAACGTCACCCACCCTCAGACAAAACTACCCCTATATAAATTTATATTTTTCCAACATGCTACTCCTATTATAGCTCTATCCAAATACCAAGCTTGAGCCTTATATCATTATAGGTTCTCGATATATAAGAATCGGAACCTTTTACTTTTCACCTTCCCCCACCCTCACCCTCTACTATTACTCTCCATTAGTTAGGCTCCAAAGGTCGCACGATACACTCCAGCTTGGATCTCTTTCCACTTCCTATTCATCTTTTATCCGAAAACTTAAACAACAACTTCTCTAGCTCAAATTTTTTCTATTGATTTCTTTCTTAACAATTAACTTCTACTTGTAAATCTTTAAACATGTAAATTTATATTACTTTTAAGCCCTAAGCTATTGTGTAAGTGAAATGTATATTTTTGTTCAATTGCTTTAAATTAAATTAAATTAAATTAAATTAAATCATCAAATTTTTCTGCTAGGGGGTTTATTAAGCCTACTTTTGGTAAAAATTATAAGTATCTGTCTTTCACTGTTTTTGAGATATGAGACGTGATTTCTTAGAAAAATTTGGATATCCTCCACTTTCATGATCCACCATTAACATTTTATTCTTTCATCATACTTCATTTATTAACCTTTATATAGAAGCTAAATTTTTTTGTCTATTCTTCAAGTATATCTACTATTCATTAAGTGTCAATTTAGTGACGTTAACCTTTTTGGATATATTATATAATGTGCCGATCTCGACTTTTTCCATTTCGGACTTAGTAATTTACACAGCAATTTTTTTTCCAAATGGGTTCACTATCAAATTTCTATATTATTTCCATTATATTATTTATTAATAAAAAGTAGATATATATACATAATTATTTTACAGCATTAGTTAGAGAGACCATCAGCTATAGTGAATGCATTTAAGGGATGCCTAATAAGTAAATTATTGAAATTAGTTTAATTAATTTTTACTCTTAATATGGTTTAGTAATTTTTTACAATTTTCCTCGATATTTCTATTTTTCCAGTTATATAGGAGCTGATTTAAAGAATAGATTGGGCATATTATTTCCAAGTTTCAGCGTCCTAGCCTAAGCGGTTGCTGAGATCTAAGATTTAATTTTTCAGCCAACATAATATGTACTTCATATTGTACTTTATACCTATTGGTTGTTAAATTTATATGAAATTATATTCACTGTTACAATTTTGTTATATATAAGACTAATACCGCTCTTGCTTAAACCATTTTCATATTTTATGTCTTATTAAGAATATATTTGAAAGATTTAAAAGTATTCAAGTATTCATTAAGTATACAATTAATAAAATTACTTGATAAACAACGCTACACTAGTTGCTAATAGAGTGCATGCTAGTTTAATATTAAAAATTTTTCTACTTATCTCAATCCAATTTAATAAAACATTTATGCATTTGATATACAGCAAATCTAATCTAAGATTTATAGAAATAAGTAATGGATTTATATGAATATAGAAAGTATTAAAACTATTCCAATATTTTCAACAGTGTACTATCCAAAATATGTAGGATGTAATGAGTCTTCCAAATCTCGAAACAACTGATTTTATACTCCGATAAATTCTGCGAAAGGTGCAAAGACTCAACTTTTGAGCTTAAGCCGTTTCTGAGATAGAAGCGTTTATGCCCAAACTGTGCCCAAAATTTTGTTTATTCATTTAAATTTCGTTCAAAGTGTGCCACAGAGTATTATAACATTGCAGATTTCCCCAAAGCCTATATGACAAATTTATTTATTTGCCAGCTTTTTTTTTAACTTGACATTAAAATTGCTGATATCTTCTGCTCTAATTACCTTGCACTACGAGTTCACTAATTCCAACAATTCTCCTATCTAATTTTATACTGTAACAACAGACCCCGCTATACTTAAGGGGTTAGGCCAGTCTAGAGCCCCCAAAAAAGGCCTAACTTTGACAATTTATAATGAGATTAAGGAAAAAGGAATCGAATTTCTCTCTTTCAGGCTTTATTAAACATGTATTTGACTGTATACAAAAAATGTTATATTGACATTTTGATACAAAATGGCGGCTACTGGGCCAATCTTCGGAATCACCTTTTTCAAAAGGGTCTCTACGGGCGACGGTGATTCTAGGAACTCGTGCTATCTGAAGCAAAATAAAAAACGGGATCTTAATCTACATAAGATTTGCTAGTAAAGTACGTACGTTTTTAGCTTTACATCAATTTTTCGCAAAATAGCGGACTTTTAAAAAAAAAATTCAATTTTTGACCGAAAAATGAGCAGTAAATTGTTTATAAAAAAAAAGTTGCTATGATAACAAAAAAAACCGTACGTAGTTTACTAGATAATGTTACTGTGAAGCTATAGTAAAAATTTCAAGTGGATACGTGCTATAGTCTCCGAGTACCATCGTCGCCCGATTTGAAAAATGCAGTTTCGAGAAAAACGCGTTTAAAGTTTTACGTGCTGAAAATGTTGTTATATGTACCTTCCGTGACTGACCCACACATAAAGCATATTGATGAACTAGCACCTCCTTACGGCCTTTTTGGGAACCATTACGGACATCAGACCCCATTGGTACATTAGTGCAGAGGGGAAGAGTCGTAAAAGGGGGAGAAAGGAAAGCTCGCCCTAGCGGGTACAAAATTCGCTTGTCGGCTTCGACACTACAGCGGATTGGACAGGGAATTTTTTTTCTACTATTCCACCAATTGAATAATGTTTTTAGGACCCTAAAGTGTACTTTAAGCCAAAAAACAAAAAATAGATTTTTTTAAAATCCTAGACTGGCCTAACCCCTTAACGTCAATTATGTCACAGCGTAAATTTAATCGTAAACAGGTGCATGCATTGATCAATTTTATTAGCGTCGATCATGCAATCGTGCATACATTGAATAATCGAGATCGGCTTATTCAAGATCAATGCGCACTGTCTTATTTACTTACAGCATATTGTTGGCAAAATTATATAAGGTGCGTTAAGAAAGAGATTTTCAAGTTCAGCGAACTTGAAAGCTGGCCCCGTACGAAGGTAAATGCATGTGAAATGCAAGTGCAAGGTGCATTAAGATTGCACAGTTGGACAGGTTTATTTCGTCGCGGTCGATTGATCCCGGGGTAATTCAAAGGACCGGTCCAGAACAACTGGTTTTTCGGACAAACGGAACTTTATACTTTGCCAAGAAATCGGTGTACAATGCAATTTTAAATGCCGTCTACCTTGCAGCGAAGATTCCCAGGCTGGAAGCACTTAAATGTACGTTCGTGTCCATCTGTATTCAAAGAGGTGCACATTTTGCGGGTATGTCATATCTGCAGCACGGAGTAAACAAACAGGGCAAAAAAAAAAAAAAACATTAATACAAAACCTGAAAAATTTTTGTTTAAAAAAAAATTAAATCATTACAGACTCTCTTCTTTACATTGACTTTAAGTCCTTAGTTCAACTTGAACTTTTCTGACGTTTTTAGGTTGTATTATGCGTGGCTTACAGTGGAATTAGTGAAGTTGTTTTTGTTACGAGAAACAGTAAGTAAAGTTTTTATTTCGGGTAATTACAAATGCTACCACAATTTTGTTAAAGTTTCGGTACATACATATGTAGGTACTAGCATTTATTTTCTTTTTCACTATAAAACATATTTCTTTAAAGTAAATACGTCTTATTTAGCACTTTAATCCGGGCGAACCACACGCAGCATTTTTTTTCTGCTATCATTTCACTAATTAATTTCAAATTCAGCAAAAAATTGCGGTGGACAAAACACTTAAATAAATATAATACGACAGTATCTAAAATTAAATGAACGCAATGAACTTAAAAGTTAAGATGTTGCAAAAAGGTAAATATGAAATTCATTTAGAAGTTAAGAACCAAATTAAATGTGATTTTAGAATGGATTTTTTTCTATTTGATTCTAATAATGTTTTTTGTTTCGTTTTGTTTTTTAAATAAATAAAGCATAATTGTTATTTTTAAATTGCAAAAAAAAAAAATGAAAGAAAAATTGGCCTTCACCTTCCACGGAAGTTCAAAGATAAGAAATCATTTGACGTAAGTAAATTAAAATTGGTAACAGTCCGAATAAGTACTACTAAGTTTTAATTGTCTACAACATTTGTAATTTACCAAACATAATTATGAAGTCATGGAGGAATGTAATATGGATATTACTAATTTGTAAATATTGTTGGATGGTTCACACAAAGCTATGTTTAATTGATAACATGTTAACTTTATGTACTTGTACTTGACAGTACATCAGTTGAACAAACTAATATAACCTTATTAAAATTTAATCAAATTTTTTTCTAGATTTCATTACAATTTTCTAATTTATCGTTATGAATAAAATTGAAAAAATAGGTAAATTTGAGACGTTTACACTATCTATTGTTCATTTTAACCTTACTTTATTATTTAAAAAATACAGTTTTGTTATCGATATATATAATAATTTGCTACCATCAAACAATTTTTTTTTACGTTTCATGACTAGTACCTAAAAAAAAAAAAAATTGAGTCCGTCAGTCCGCCGTACGCAATACGTCGACCGCTGTATGTAAAATTGTTTGAAGGCTCGTAGCATCCCAAAACCTTTGAGTTATTTTATTGAATTTTTTTTCGTGGGTAGGCTGGGTATACCTCTTTAAGTGAACACCTTTCGAGGGGTGAGGGTATAAAAAGAGTGGTGGGGGAAGGATGTTATACGGAAAATGTTGGTTTCTAGATCTCAGCAACCGCTTATGCTAGGAAGCTGAAACTTGGAATCTATATAGAGCTTTAATAGTAGACCGATTCGCGAAAAAATTGCTGATATGGGAGAAGTGGTGAAGGAGTGGGGGAAAAAAAATTTGCGTCCGAAACGCAACATTGAGACATTCTAAAAGCCAATTCCGCTAAACGGTTAATGTCACGAAGTTAAATGTAAAGAGACATCTTTAGATATCTTATAAAAATAGATCGGAAACAAATTTTATAGTGGGTTAATCTTTAGATTAAGGATATATTATAATATAACTAATTGGACTAGACAAATAAAATTGGGTTTGTATATAAAGGTTGACAAATAAAGTTTGAATAAAGTAAATTTTTTTATTGGGGCGCTGATATATTAAAGTGGAGGGAATATGAATTTTTCTAAAAATTAACGTCTCATATCTTAAGAACAGAGTAAGATAGATGCTTAAGTTGTTTAACAGAAGGGGGCCTTATAGATCACTACGAAAAAAATTAATTTTGAGTGTTAGGATGTAGAAGATGTAGATAGGGAGGCGGGGGGGAATGGAATGGGTTCTGATTTTTAAATCTCGAGAACCTATAATGATAAAAAGCTGAAATATAGTGACTTAGATAGAACTACAGTGTGGCATATTGGCAAAATATAATTTTTTATACGGGGTGGGGAGTGTTGTTCCTAACTAAAGAACGGCATATGCTACAAAGTTAAAACTCGATATGTAAATAAACTAGAAAATTACCGTTAAACTCTCCAACTTTGTGGCAGGCTCCCAACATTCTGACATTCAAGGTTTTGGCCACACAGAGCACTCCAGCCGCTCCAGTGATTAATCTTAAGGTTTATCTTGGCTTTATATCGGATTTTTTTAGGACCTTAATATTAATCACCAAAGTGGCTAGAATTCTCTGTGTGCGCAAACCCCTGACTTTCCTTTAAATACATGTTTTTCGTTGTAAAATTTAAATAGTAGAATGACTCGAAAAAGAAAGCAAGTTTCAATTCAAATAATGTAGTTTTCAATTCAGTGTAATTAATTTTACACGAAATGGTACGTAATTTTATGAGCCGTTTCATGTTAAACTACATGAATAATTTACTATTATCAGTAATTTCGTGTAAAAGTGATTGAAATGAGTACTTTTACTGGAAGAAATTAAATATACTGGAAATTTCATGTTAAAATTAAAACAATATGCAAAAATCCAGGGGCGTTCACTTCAGTGAGTGCACCGGGCGCTATAATAACTAGGATCGACCTTGACGCCACACTATGTCACAATGTTGGGAGCTTGTCACAAAGTTCGGGAGTTTTACGGTAATATAATACTAGCTAAAAAGAATTTTAAAATTTCCATTAATGTTTGGAAGGAGATCGAAAAAAATTATAGGTGAAAATGGAATGCATATATTTTCACAGTTTTCGTCGTATCTATTAGGTCTTCCCAAATATTGACATCATTTTTATTTTCCGGTTTTTTAATATAAATACCTAGAAAGTGTTTTCAAGATTTTTTGAAATTCCTTTCCTAAGGGGATGCAAGGTGTTGTATTATTGAATTCTGCCATTTCCTCCAGGCCTGATAAGATATGGAATATCTCTTAACATTCCGGGGCTTGCGAATTAAAAGCCTAAAACATGTTTTAATTTTTTTTTCCTTTTTTAACCCCTAAGTGAGTATAAAAGGGTTTTCACGAATTCCGTAATTTCTTTTAGAAGTTATAAGAAATTGAGTTTGTTTTTATTTTCGCGTCATGTATTCTTATTTATCTTTTGACTCCTTTTAGGATTTTTGGATATTCAACCCCCAAGCGGGTTTAAGATGGTTACATATGTTTTCATAGATTCATACATACTGCTTAGGTCTGATGATACATAATATATCGAATTTATTTTTACTTCCAAAGGTTGCCTATATAAGCGACAAAAAGCCAATTTCAGTATTTCTAGATATTCAATCCTAAGTGGTGTAAGGAGGCTGTATGCATTTCAAAGTTTCGACATATTTCGTAGGATTGATGAGATATTAAATTGCCTTTCACTTTCACAAAATTATAATAAATAGCCTACAAACCCATTTCTCAATTTTTCGATATTCAACTTTCAAGGGCTTGCATATGTTTACACAATTTTTTGCTTCTTTCAAAGTTGAAATTTACTCATTTCAAACTGACCGAAAATTGAAAATTACATTCAAATATACCCAATGTAAATTTACTTGAAAAGTGTGGCATATTTGGCTACAATTCAAAAGATGTAAAATTCTATGGAGCGCGATATGTTAGTACACAAAAATTTTGTTGGTCTCCATGCGGTGCTGGGGGCAAAAATTTTGTACTTCAACATGATGGCCACTGTAGAAAGAGCAGTTTCAGGTATAAAGTTTTAGTTTTCACTTGAAGTAGACTGGGATGAGAGTTGAATCGAAATGGAGAAAGAATTGAGATTTATTATTTGATTGATTGACAAATTAAGAAAATTCAGAAAATTTTATAAAGTTTGACGAAATCAAATTTGGGTTTTTTTTTCGGGATTGTAATTTTCACCAAAATCATCGAGAATCGTGTCACTGTAAACACATCGAAAACTCATCCTTTCGGTTGATATTAAGTTGAAGTTAACGTGATGAGGATATGGAGTAAATATCTGTCGAAACAAATCGATTGCATATCTACGGAATTATTTATGGAAACGTGTCCGTAGTATACGGACGGCCAAGCTCGTATTGTCGGAGGAAATTCTATGCAATTATTTCCACGTCTTCAATATAGTCAAGCTTCTACTCCAATCCTCGAAGTCCCTAAACGAGTCTCGATTAGATAGGCACTCCAATATTATTTCGAATTATACACGACTCTAACGACCTTAAGTACTAGTCGTATAGTTCGGGGTGGAATACAAATGCCCCTAGCGATCTTAAAACGCTCACTCGTTGAATTTGAATTTCCGCTTTTTTCCAAGCTACCGGTCATAGCTAGTTGTCGTGATGGTAATACGAAAGCCGTTTCAATGATGAACATATCACGATTCAATTACTCAAATTGTACTTTGATTAAAAATGCGCGAATCTGATTGTCTTATTAAGTAAAATTGGTTGGGGTTATTTATAAGTTTGGCCTTAAGGCCAAATTCGGATGGAATTGAAGACGATATGGTCTTTGTCTCGTCTTCAAGTGATGAGCCAAAAATTGCTTCTCAGAAAATTTGATTGAACACAATGTAAAAAATTTGATTGCTATTATTCCCATTTATTCATTTGATCGAATGGAGTAGAGTACTGCTTCAAAAGTAGTTGGCATGGGTACGTGCTGTCCAGCTAATGGAGGGCTTAAAATCCGGTATTCACTCGTTTTATAGAATTCGTAATCTACTGTAATGAACAAAATTGCTCTACTATTCTCTACTCTAATTCGAAATTTTGCAAAAGCAGTTTTTATTATTTGTAGGTATAAAAGTTCGGGGAGTAGTGACTCCTTCTTTCATACTTATTCAAAAATGTCGTAGCTTAAAGGGTTCTGAAGTTATAGTATAATATTGGAGAAAACATGTTCTAATGACTTTTGTCTAACAGCTACTGAAGGAGTGAGACGATTTTGCCCACAAACGAATTTAACCTTACAAGTCTATCAAACGTCCGTATTCTAAATTTAAATATACTGGGTTAGGCATTCATTATCTAATTCCCTTCATGTCCTTCATTTCTCTCTTTGTCTTCTGTTCTTCTTCATTCTTTCTTTTTTATTGTCCATTATCACTATCACTGTCCTGCTTCTCCTTCTCTTTCTTCGGTTTTTCCTCTTTGTGTTGTCTTCTCTCTTTCTTTCTTTCTTTTTACTGGCCTCTATCACTGTTCTTATTCACTCTTTCTTCCTTCTTTTTTTCTCTCTTTGTGTTCTTCTTCCCTTTTTTTACTATCTTCTAAAACTGTTCTTCTTTTCTCGTTCTTTCTTTCTTCTGTGTTCTCTCTTTGTGTCCATCTTTTCTCTTTCATTCTTCTAATTTTTTTGTGTTCTTCTTCTTTTTTCTTTATTTAGTTCTTTTTACTGCCCTTTATCACTGTTCTTTTTCTTTCTTCCTTCTGTTTTCCCTCTTTGTGTTCCGCTTCTCCCTTTCTTTCTTCTGTTTTCTCTCTTTATGGTTTTGTTCTCTCTTTCTTTGTTCTTTTTTCTCTCTTTGAGTTCTTCTTCTTCTTTTTTTATTTTGACTGCTTTTATTTTTTTTTCTATCCTCTTACTCTCTCTATCACTGTTCTTTCTCTCTCTTTGCGTTCTTCTTTATTTTATTCTTCTGTTTTCTCTTTTTGTGTAGTTGTTCTCTCTTTTATTCTTTTGTTTTCTCTCTTTGCATTCTTCTTCTTCTTTCTTTCTTTTTACTGTCCTTTATCAATGCTCTTCTTCTTACTTTTTTTCTCTCTTTGTGTTCTACCTCTCCCTTTCTTTCGTCTGTCTTATCTCTTTATGGTTTTCTTATATAGTTCGTTGCTCTATTTTCTCTCTTAATGTTCTTCTTCTTCTTTCTTTCCTTTTACTGCTTTTTTTAAATTTTTCTTTCTTTTTACTCTCTCTATCACTGTTCTTCTTCTCTCTTTGTGTTCTTCTCTTCTCTTTATATCTTCTGTTTCCTCCCTTTGTTCTATCTTTCATGCTTTTGTTTTCCCTCTTTGTGTTCTTCTTGTTCTTTCTTTTCGGTATCTCGTCCTTTTTCTTCTTTTACTTTTTTCTGCACTCTTACTAATATCTACTTCTGTCTTTCCTTCTTCTGTGCTCTCTCTCTAGTTTCCCCTATCTTTTTGTACTCTTACTTTCTCTCTCGATCTCTTCCGCTGCTCTCTTCCTCTCTCTTTGCACTTTTCCGTCCTTACTCTTCTTTCCATCTACCCAACACAATGGAATTAAATCCTTAATATTCAAAACGTTCAAATTTTATCAAAGTCCATTTGAATTTAAAGAAACAAATAAAAATAATTTTCTTTAATTTCCTCTGCATTTCTAATCTCTCTGTTACAGTAGAAATTTTCTTCGAAAATAATTTGACAAATGACAAGACTGTAAGCGTCATTAACACGACACTTTACTGACAGTATGATTGAATGACACTTCCTCGACTTCCATTACTATTTTGTTCGCTTTGCGAGCAGAGAGACGTCGAATCTCATTTGGTGAATTTCAAATAAAATCGTCAACAAAACAGCTTTCATGAGTTTATTCGAGTTCAGCGACCAAAATATTTTTGTGAATCGTAATCGATATTAGCCCAGCCTTAATTGCTAATCGAAAAATCGCGTAAATCTAACTAATTTTTCGTAGGACATGCAAATTTGTAGACAGGTGATGGAAATGGATAGCACTTTGAAATCGGAAAAACATTGTTTATCCTCGCTACAGAAAACCATTGCTTAATTTGCGTTATGCATTTTTCAACAATTTAAATTCTAAAATAAAGCTAATTGCATTTTTGGCTAGAACTCATTCGGCAAGCAAAAGCAATTTATTATTTTCTTAATCGAAAAATGATTTTCAACAGCGGTTTGAACAGGCTATCACCTAAAGGTTCAAATGTTAGACTGATTAATTTTAACAAAGAGCTTAGAATCATAATCTAGTCTAGAAAAGATACAATTGATTTTTTTTACTGTAACCGAAATCCGACAGTACTTCAACTTGCATACGTAATTAATAACAAATTAAATATAACCTCGGGTTAATATCTTAACAAATGAGGTGAACCGTACCACCTATTTTCTTAACTGTATAATCTAAAAAAAAAAATTAAATAAATTGTATGCTCGTTAAAATGTGCCATACATTCTCCACAAACAATGTTCAAGATAAGAACAAACCAGACATCTAAAGAAAACTTGGTGAGATCATGATCGAACCGTTCTAGGCTACGTTCGATACGTGACATGCCACCAAACCAATTTAGTAAACAATCGATGACACGTTTATAATATTAACGCGGCCGTATAAGGAATGAGCTTATTTATTTTTATTGTTTTGTTGTTCGGTGAAATTCGATAATACTGAAATTTTGTACTAATGTATCTTTGAGATGAAACGTATAAGGAGTTGCAAATAAATATGCAGCTTAAAACATATATTTTTTCGTATTTTTGGAAAAACTTAGATCATCAAAAGAGAGTTCAATAGACCTTTATAATAATAATAAATAAATCCAAAAGTTCTTAAAAGAAACAATCTGGACAGATTAATAGCGTCAGATACAGAATGATGTTCTACTTCACATCTATAGATATTTTGCATCACAAAAAGATGAATCGATTTTATTTCATACTACTATTGACCGATCTTGTGGATGAATGTTCCGATTTTTTAAGAACTTGTGCATGAGAGTCGACCAAGACTTTTCCTCAATCTATCTATCTATGGGAGTTAGTTAAGTAATTTGCTCGGTTTTGTATAATAGGTATCTGAAGAGGTGGAGTTATTTCGTGAATAACCCTTGAATTATAGGTATCTAGATTACTGAAGGCTGTACACAATATTGTAGATTGAAAATAAACATGAAATTCGAACTACCGTAGTAAGAATTAATAACCAACCAATTTGAACGCCTATAAACCGCTGTAACATAATTTTTACTAAACCAAAAAGATACGTACAATCTATGATATGTATACATCTTAAGCCCCGTTTTCACGGCGATAGTTTTGTACGATAGGACTTTCGCGAAAGTATAGCACGATAGTATGATAGTGAGATAGTGTGACAGTCTGCTGTTTACACGGCACGATGTACGATAGTGAAATTACACATGTCACTTCTCTATCACGAACACACAAGATCACGTACACACAAAATCACGTACACATAAAATCAAAATTATATTTTTTTACAATTAGCAACACGTATTTACAAGATCGAAATGACTATTAAGAACTTTTATGTTTTGAAATCATTTTTTTAACGTCAAATGTCAATGTCAAGATAAAATTATCGCGATAGTTCTATCAAGCTTGATAGTGCGATAGTGCTATCATGACAGCGCGAAAGTAACTATCGAGAAGTTTACATGGTGATAGTTATGTCGATAGTAATTATCATGACAGCAACTATCGCCAAAACTATCACCGTGAAAACGAGGCTTTATTAATGAAATATTAAATTTAAATTTGCGCCGATTCAGTACTTATTAAACGTTCATTTGTTCAACATTCTGGGACATTCTTCTTACTATCAGAGAATAAATTTAAGGCAACAATGAACTGAGTAATTCCTTTAAGGGCTCACATACGACTGTGCGATAAAAATCGAGAAAATTTGAAAAATTATTGTCATGGTTATAATATCTATGATGAAGTATATAATCTAATATATAAAATAAAGTCAGTTTTTTGGTCAATCGCGATGAACATCTACACCTGTGAACCGTTTCCTCCCAAATTTTGCATGAACATTCTCGAGACTAACGGACAGGCCATGAACATAATTATATATTCCCGAAATTGGTGGTTCGCGAGTTATTTCAACATTTGAATTTTTTTAGTAAGTTCAATCAGATGTACTTGATTTAGAATCAAAAATTTGCAACAGGCAGTCGTAGCCGAGCGGACGCCAGATTTCGTTGCGCACAAACGTATTCAACAACATTATGAATCTGCTCATAAAAACTATGTAGAGAAAACAATTAAGAAATATTCCATCAATACTAGAAAAAGATACATTGTTGAAATGAAAGTCTTAATCAATTTTATGAAGGTGATCATTAACATTTTTTTTATAAATTTTTTTTTCTTTATTTCTATTTATTTTTACATGTATTTTATAAATAAATTTTATTTTGACATTAGTTTAGTTTTATTTTGTATTGAATTTATTTTCATGTTTTTATTGGTTATTTTTTTTTATTAATTTTACTTTTTAGAATAGATACTTAGATAATTTATTTCCGTCGATAATATTTTCTTTGATTGGATTTGAGATCATCGCTCCGACGAATCAAAATTTTGTTTTCGAAAGTCCTCAATTTTTTTCCGATGGTAAGTTTTTCCTCTTCCGCCCAAATACATCCTACATTAATAAAAACAATTTTTTGTTTTGATGTAATGAGATTTATTGTGCAATTGATTTTTACATTAAAAAATTTAAATATTGTTTAATGAAGTGCATTCATAAATATGGTTCAATTTTATTTTCTTTTAGTGTTAAGAGTTGATTATCGGTAAATTTAGAAATTGATCTTTAAGCGGTTAAGTTATGAGGCCACAGAAGTAATGGCATTCGGGAAATGTAATATCGTACAATCCCACTATTACATCCTTTCTTGGATCGGGTCTTTTTACATTCTCTCACGGTATAACCCAACTAATAAAAGGTAGCTTTAACATTTTAGTATAAATTTTAGTCCTTTAAACTATCTAGCACAAACCGTTCAGGATTAATAATTCTTAGAATATATTAATTACAGCCTTTGAGTTCTTCAGCTCGCTGCTCCACTATCGTATCTACAAAATAAACTCCAAGTTCAACCTTCCAAGCGTGAGAAGTTCTGAAATAAAGAAACTTAAATTTCCATTGACTCTGCACTTAATTTCAATTTTTTAACAGTTCATGAGCAACATGAAGCCAAGGGTGTTTCAGATAATAATGCAAATTTGCTCATAAAGAATACATTTTTGTTCTATTTTATTTTACAGGATAGTAACTCCTTAAGGCATTTCACGATTTCAGTGTGTTGTGAAAATATAAAGTCCTGCATTCTAATTGGCTGACTTTTTTCTGTTGAGTTTTTCATTTTTCATCTTGCTTCAAAGTTTAATGGATTCAAGACATAAACTAACATAGGTTCAATATGCGCTCCTGGTAGAAGTTTTTCACCTTGTCATACGCTCAGTATCATAACGAAGAAAACATCTAGCTCTAATATTCAATGGTGGAAGCTTTCATAATGTAAACTCAGTATGACAATAATTAAAGTCCAATCACCCTTTCAATGCAAAGAATAAATGAAGCCATATTTGTGCCAACATTCGCAAAGAAATAAGATTAAAATGTGGGTGAAATTTAAATAGAATCGGCTGAATCAATACCACACAGAAGGTGTGTATGTCAAAGAAAAACAATTAGCACCTCATTATTGAGAATAAAATTAAATATAATGAAAACGAACCATACATCTACTTCATTAGCCCATTTACTTTTACCTGTCATCTTGAACTAACAATATAAAAACCCATGTCACTAAACTGTATGGTGACCCCTACATCTCGAAATAACTCTCATCTCGTATCCCGAGCATTACGAAGCCATCAGCCATTTAGTAGCTACACAAACTGAAAACAATGTACAAGGAACAATAATATTATAAAATCCACCCTACCTGACACGATACTAATAACCGCATGAACACACATCGCCAGGTGAACATGAACACAAAGTACCACGTGAGCTTGCAGAAAAATGTCGAAAATTTGTAAATTTCCTCATTATCGCGAGATCGAGAAGAATTTTATTTAAAAAACTATTTTTATTTTTTGCTGAATGTCACATCGTATATGCAATGTTTGCTAAATGGGATGTGGCATGATGCCAGGTGACATTTTCGTATTTGTGGGGGGGGGGGGTATAATTTCGGGGAGGACAATGCCAGGTTGAAAGTATTCACAGGTGCCAGAAATGTATGTTATGGGAGTATAATAGAAACAAAGGTGTATGCTAATTGTTAACTATGTAGTTTTTGAGTAAACGCAGATATGTGTAAATTACCGTGGCAGATATTTTGGAGGCTTTTCTTTTTTCTTGCTATTTTAATTTTTAGCACTCGTGTTATTTACACTCTTGGGTAAAGTAGCACTTTTTGCAATTAGCTGGTTCAACATTCAAGTCGAAATATTTGCGTAAGAAAACTTCAATAGTATTCATGTAAAACACTTTCAAATTCATTATAATTTTTTTTTAAGTGGTATTCACTTTTTAAATGTTAATTTAGTTAAAGAAAATAATTTAATTCTTAGAACTTTTTATGATATAATTAAATTCATAGATTTATCACTGTTCTTAATAATATTTTAAAAATTTAATAGATGTACACATAGGTATGTATATCACTTATATACGTAGTTTGCCTAGACTTAATAGCTGACTTTTATCCCTTGTTCATGGTATTGAAATCGTAGTATTGAAACTAGCTGCATATGATACACTGAACGTATGGTATGATTTGACAGTATCTGATATAAGGAAGCAACGACATTTAGTTGCGATACTCGTCACACAATTGGGGAAGGGCACAACAAGCAGTAAAATGCATAGTACGCTAGGTAAAATTATCGAATTTGTATACCATGAAACGGATTCAATACTAGAAATATACCAGTTCGCTTATCTTGTATATGCTTAGTATTAGGTGATGCACTGCTGGCATTGACGATATTATGATAACAACACCAGGAGTGTATCCATGGTATAAGATTACACTTTTCATGGTAGTATATTAGTGTTTTAAATTACAGGTAGATCTCACAACTTGGTTTATTGAACTAAAAAAGTAATAAAGTAATATCTAAATTAAATTCATATTTGTCAAAGTAAACTAGTGCAGCGCAGTAAATATGACATTGAAAGCCAAAAACGTAAAAAATTTAGGAAATAAACATGTTATGAGTGAGTTGTAACTGCACAGTTGATTTTAACTTATATGTACTTAACTTATGCTGATTGAAACGGTGCGGCGTCTGTTAAGTCTGCGTTCTCCGAATTCAGACCTACCACTTATCATATTTTATTTTGGTAAAAAAAAATTGAATTTCTAATGTTAACTATTAAAGTCAACATACTGTTTGTCATAGGTATCAAGAGTGAATAATAATATATTTTTAGAATGTGAGTAGTTTTCTTGATTTGTAATAGGAAATATTATAGTTTTTCTATTTCAAATGTGTTATTTCCACAAGTCTTTCTTTGTACACCTGCATTTAGCCTGTGATTTGGAAAACTACTATTTAAATGAAAATTCTTGACTAATTGTTTTGCAGTTGATAATGCTTATAATTCCGAAAACCTAGTTCATTAGTATAGTTTGTTATTCCTGAAGCATTTAGTTCGAATTATAATCCAAGGCATGATCCACGTTTAACTTACATCTGATGCACCTTAGTTTTCAACAATACCATTTATCGTTATTCTATTATTCGGCATAGTTAAGTTATCACTCGAAGAATCACGAATTTTTTAAGTAACTCCTAGAAATATACCTACAGACTGTTGACTTAAAACATACATTTATATTCTCATTCTCATTCTTATTTGCAATAGGTTTACTGATGTAATGATACTTTTTGTGTATTACTTGAATTCTAAAAAGTTTGGTAGCTCCTTAGTTAATCGTGTTTTATTTGAGTTATTGCTTTACAAGATAAAATAATATACTACCTAAATATCAATTGCTCGGATCGGGATCGGGATCGGGATTTTCGAAGATTGTACCAAAATTCTGGTTGTGCTATAATTGCCTCCAATAATTCAATCTAAGTAATTGGAGCAATTCTGTTTTTCACTGAATTCAAACTCAAGAAAGCAAAAATTTAAAATGTCCGTCTGTTCGCCGTATACACCGGCCACAACTGCATTTAAGGGGTCATAACTCTCAAACCGATGGAGATATTAAGTCAAAATTGATTGGTGATTAGATTGGGTTCAACCCAATCCAAAATTGATATTTTGCGGTTGGCGACGATATAAGAACTACCCAGATACTAATCACTTCTCGGACTTTGTCCAAAAAATAATAAAATTTCGCCTATAATCAATTTGTTTTTAATATTTTACTTTATTATTTCAATAATATAGTATTTTGATCGATTTAAAAAAAAATTGGCTACACTGAAATTATTAAATTAAATTAATTAAAAAAAAAAAAATTAAGTCCGACCGTACGTCGACCGCTGTCGTTATGTATCGTTTTTCAAAGCTCAAAAAATCTTTGAACTATAAAATTTAGTTGTTTTTTTTTATGAAAAGACTGAGTAGCCCTAGAAGAGTGGCGGGAAAGTGGGGGAAGCGTTTTAGACGATTAATTTTGGTTTCTAGGTCTCTAGATCTCATCAACCGCTTACGCTAGGAAGCTGAAACTTGGAATTTATATAGCTTCGATAGTAATATTTGTAAAAAAAATTTACGATATTGGTAAAGGCGTGTAGGAGTGTTGGGGAAAAATAATGCGTCCAAAACGCAAAAAGCCGTGATTGCGACATTCTAAAAACTAATATCTCCGAAGCGGTTAATGTCACGAAGTTAAAACTTAAGAAACACATCTAGATATATTTTAGTATATTTGTTTCTGATCTATTCTCTTAAGAATAGATCAGAAACAAATTTTTTAGAGGGACCAGTGGCGGAGGTGGGGTGAAAAGGTTCAGATTACTATGTCTCACAAACCAGTTATATTAGAAAAACAAAATACGACCTCTTTATAGAGGTTGATGGATAAAGTTTGCTAAAAGTAATTTTTTTTAAGGGGATGGTGAAGCGTGGAAGTGGGGTGGATAATTTTTTTTTCTAAAAAATCACTTCTCATATCTCAAGCCCAGTGTAAGACAGATGCTTAAAGTTTTTACACAGAGTATGTCTAATAGACTAAAATATAATTTTGGGATGAGTAAAAGTTTCGATGCTTATAGTTATTTTTTTTAACAACCTATAATGGTATAAAGCTGAATCTTGGTATTTAGATAGAGCTATAATAGTGACACGTTGGAAAAATATAATTTTTTTAGGGGTAGTATGAAACGGAGGTGGGTGTGTTTTTCCTAAGTATAAAACGGCTTATGTCAGAAAGTTAAAGCTCGATATATGTATGTAAATTAGGTAAAAAATAATTTTGATTTAAATTTTTTTTAAAAACCATTGGAGTTCGAAAGGGGGACAAAAAAAATTATTAGTGAAAGTAGAATGCATAAATTTTTACGATTTTTGTCATATCTACTAGGTCTTCCCAAATATTGAATTCATTTTTATTGTAGGGATTCTGAATATGAATAACTAGAAAGTCTTTTCAAGATTTTTTGAAATTCGACCCCGAAGGGGGTGTAAAGTGGTTGCATACTTTTTTTTTGAATTCTGCCATATCTCTCAGGTCTGGTCAGATATCGAATAACTATTCACTTTCACGGCCTTGTTGAATAATCACCAATTTTTATTTTTTTTTTATTTTTCAACCCCTAGACCGTATCCCGGAATATGACCCAATTATGGAATTCATATGTTATTTGTGTCAGTGGCGTAAGTATTTCAGCACGACCCTATTCTAACTGCTTCCCGAATTTTTTGTTAGGTTTTCAGTCACTTGTGTTAGTAACCTATACCGCAACTCAGAATTGAAGGTGTTCCGAACTTCTACCGAAGGGTGGGGAAAAGACAACATGCCATTTTTAACTAGAGCAGTTAATGACAAAAGGATAAACCTACAGTAATTATAAAGTGCTATTGTGTGTGCTTTTTAATTCTGAACTTCAGATGAGCTAGAAATAATTTTACTGATATAATGCTGCTTTGAAATACACTCACTTTTAATGTAAGATTTATATAAATTAAAATTTAATATTGTTGGGCAGGCTAGAGGCAGGTTGATTTTCATTAGACGATCGAAAGTCGTTGTTGTATCTTTCTCCAGAGGAAGTGAATCGTGCTAAATCGAATCCGTCGATTATTTTACAGTAAAAAAAATTAATTTCCGATTAATTACTTATCCATTAATTTATCTAATCAACAATTCGAATCTCTTCAACCCTGACTAGGCAAAATTGATAGTGCGAGTACTCCGCTCGAAACCAACGAGAAACAACAGATTAGCCAACCGTCAGATGAATACGACCTTTCTTGCTTAGGTAACTTCCTGTAAAGTGCCAACTACATGATCCTATTGTTTTGATATGGTCTCGATTTAATCTTCAGTCTTTAGGTAATCTGCTCCATAATTTGGTGTGAAAAATTATCATCACATTAAGCTACAAAGTCGCTTGTGAAGTAAGAAAGTGTACGCAAACGTCTTAACACTATGCGCATATAACTTCGAAAAATTATAATACTTTCGACAAAAAATATGACTATAACAAAAAAATTTGTTTAAACTTTTTCGCAGGTAACAAAAAAAAAATGCAATAAACATTTTTAAATAAAAAAACATCTGTGCTACGAAACTGTGTCAAAAATAATGTAAACCTTTAGAATTATTATTATTATTGCTGGAATTTTCGCATTGTGCCGAAAGACAATAAAAAAAAACTGATGTGTCTTAAAGACTCTATGGTTGCTGACGATATTTTTATTATTATCCGACTTTTCCGGTTCCAAAGACCTAGCCCGATATAAACCAATGACTAGGTTAAAATGTTAAAGTTTTGTTAGTTCTTATTTCGTTGATGGAGGCATACGGACATGAAATTATGTGGAGCGTGACAACTTAATGGCATACTCGTTTGCCACTTTAATTACAGTTTACTGATTTACAAGAAATCTAAGAAATAGTTAAACTTGCAAAGTTCATAATGATAATGTCAGCATATCCGTTATTTTCAGGTATAAATGCTACTACCTCAGAGGTCGGAAATGATCTTGAGATTCGCCTGAGTTAAGACGACGCAAATTATAATTTGTGTGTTTTTTTTTCTTCGCGTCACGATGGAATAATATTCAGTATGTAATTTTGTGTTTAGGAGCTCAAGTAGGTGACCAGCGGTACGGAAAAAATTATAGAATAGCTTTTGAAACTTGTCAGGTGTAAAATTATTTATATTTTTCTTAGCTTTCAATATTATGATAGCAAAAATAACATTTTTACCTCAATTTGTCAATCAATTTATCTGCGTACACAATTCCCGGCGAAAGCCGTACACTCGACCCTATTATAAGCGCTGCGCGGATCTGCAGAACCCTTAGCGCTAGAAAGTTTAAATTTCGTGTTATATAAAAAAAGATTTTGGAATACTTATAAGAGGCGAAAAAAGATGTCACTAATTGAACAACGGTGTAACAATGATTCGAAAATGATTTTTTTTATATTATTATATGTGAATGTGCCCCACGTTGGGCGCCATGTCAGACTTACCGTTTACCTCCGAATTATTGCTTAATATCTAGAGGGAGTACCTGCATGGTCTACCAGAAGTCTTTTGAGTTGCTTCTACTTTGTTATTATTTAAATTTCTTCGAAATTTTTCCAGTTAGTTAAACATTCAAGACTGAACTTGCCATGATAACTTCCTTAGTCTGTAAGAAATGAAAATAGAATTTGTAGTAGAATTTGGGTTGAGATCTGTGAAACCTATGTTTAAGTTCTATATAAGTATGGAGTTGTGATAGCTTAGCAATAAAAATCGAAAGTGCGGTGAGACATAATAGTTTTCCGATTGTACTTGTTGTTAAGATATCATTATGTGTTCTCTGTGTTTATACAAAGAGACCATGAAATAAAGTTGAAATTGAATTAAAAAAAAAAAGTCTGCTACCCAGAACATTCTTTTAACACGTTTTATAAGCACCAAAAAATAAAATAAAAAATTTCAGTCCGTCTGTACGCCGTCCGCAAAATCGTTTGAGAACTTATAGTTCTCAAACCATTTGAGCAATTAAATAGATTTTTTTCTGAACAGCTGCCCATTAGGTCGCTTGAAGTGATCTCTCTTTCAGAGATGGGGGTGAGGGGGAGGTGGATGGAAGCGTCTTAGACGGAAAATTTTGGTTCCTTGATCTCAGCAACCGCTTATGTTAGGAGGCTGTCACTTGGAATTTCTATAGAGCTTCGATAGTGGACCCATTTGCAAAAAAATTTCTAATATGGATGTGGGTGTGGGAGGGAGGGGGAATATAGGTTCGAAACGCAAAAATCCTAGGTCGACACATTCTAAAATCCATGTCTCCTAATGGCAAACGTCACAAAACTGGAAAAAAAATATTTTTTGCTTGAAAGATACGAACACAAGCCAAGTTTAAATTTCTTAAGATAAGCACTTTCTTTGGAGGTGTAAATCTATGTAACAAAAATATATTATTTTGTTATTTGAATCTTTGCAGAGCTGGATGCTTTATATTTAGACATATGCCAGCAGAGGTCAAGGAAGAAGCAGGACAGAAAAACACGAGCACGATGAAGTGAAGTCTGAAGTGAAGCTTGAAGTGAACTAAACTAAGATCATTAGTTAAATAAAAATAAATTAAGTAGTGAAGTAAATTAAGGTTAAACTCAATAATTGAATAAATAATGAGAATACCAAAATAGAATAGAACCGGAGAATGAAAACTTAAATGTCGTTTCTTTCTTTCTACAGGTGGAACCTGAATTAGATAATAACCTATAAATAAAAGCTTTGTTTCTACATAGCACACGGTTTTTATTCTACTCGTAAAGAAATTTACCCTTACATCTATTCTATTCATGTTTGTTTTGCCCAAAATCTATAGAAAAACTATCTGTGTAGAACTTTCGATTATATTAACTAAATTAAACATTTAGTGGATTTTTCTGTTTAAATACCTTTTCTTTCTTTTCAGTTACCTTCAGAGAGTTAATCAGAGAGTTACTTTCTTTTAATAGTTTTAGACTATCTATTGATTTATTCACTCTATGAATTTTCATTCTGGCTTTCAGCTTTAAATATTTTTGGACAATTGGTACACCATGAAAGGTGATATCAACAAAACGACCATGTGGAGTTTTTTGTTCATTATTCCATGATCCTTACTATTTTATTTTTCAATTTTTAATGCATACCTAAGAATGTCAAATAATCCTTCGCAACTTGTTATCAGAAAGTATTCAAAGATAAATTACATTTCATTGTCAGTCAATCTTCTATATAAAAAAAACTTTCAGTTCTCTGGTAAACTTTATTCAAGTATTAAATCTGTATTAAAAACTAAACCCTTTCCCATCAAACTTAAACAATTAGAAAACAAGTCAAATTATTAAAACTGATTTCTTACTCTTTCGGTTGCCACTTGTTTGAATGTGGCTTAAGTTCATAGTAAGACTTCTGCAATATGAAAATTTTGTCTGAAAATCCTTTCGAAAGCCTTGGGCAAACCCGCTTTGGGCTAGCGCAAACAAAACGATTATGACGAACGTGAAACGTGCCTGAATAAAGACTAAAATGTGTCCATCCGAAAGCAACTAAAGTTTAACATTACCTCACAAAAGAAATTTTATTTAACGTAAATTTATCAATTTCTATGGAAATTTAAAATTTTCTTTATATTGAAAATATTACTATAAATAGTTACTAAAATGTTGTAGATTTATCGCCCGGTTTAATGACGACATTTATTTACTGACTGCATAAAATAGTCTTCGCTTCAATAAACATGAATTTGGCAGGTCAATTTAATTTAGTAATAAATAATAAATTTCTTAACGAAACTTTTTGTTGGTCTAAGTGCCGATATCCTTGCTACACCAGTACCATTCATCATCACTTTAATATTATACAAATAGAGCTATTTAATCGTGATACCGATATTGCGGCAACATAAGATAGATGTAGCCATCGTTCGCTAGATAATTAACAAAAATTGCTACTTTTTCTAGTATTGCATTCGTTACGATAGTACGCAAACCCTCATAACTAACAAAATTTAGGTACAATTTTTGTAGAAAACCTTGTGTAGGGCTAATCAAATAAATTGTCAAACGAAAATTTGACAATTACACTATTAGACTCCATTTGCAAGAGATAATAGTTAAATATTTACCATAACAGCATATAGTCTAAAGTTTGTATCACACTGTAAGCCACTATGTTAAATTTTTGACTTAACTAGCTGCCAAATGCAGTCAGATAGTGTAATCGAAAAATTTTTGGCATGGCACACAGCGTAATACTAATTCTCTTTAGTTTACCAATGTTTCTATTCACCTTCAACATCTAGTTTATTAATAACAAATGGAAGTTTTAGTTGTTATGAACTCACCATAAATGCGAGTTTGTTTATTATTTGTTAAATGATCGCTAAATAGCGATAACTAACATGTGATTACACCATACCGGGTATCAACTGTGCTGTACTATTGCTTTAATCCCTAATCCTTTACTTTGTAACCCCTGCATTTATCTCAAATAAAAAGATGTGTCCTTCAAATTTTACCAATACGTATCTACGCAAGGTAGGTCCCCTGTGGACTAAACTAAAATTTTATTGTTGTATTGAACTTGATAATGAAGAACAAAAAAGTTTATATTGCACAAAATGGAAGAAAGTTAAAATAAAAATGAAATAAAAAGAAGAAATTAAGTTAGGAGTACAAAATGAAAGTTAATTCTTAATTCAGCCAAAATTGAAATGTCTATCCACTTTGATTTTAAAATCCAACACTGAAGTAGCGCCAATAACGTCCAAGTGAAGAGAATTTCAGCCATCACGGACATCTTAAATTTTTATTGTTTTGGGGTTCTACTACTGTTAAAAGTGAAAATTATCACTACTTGGTTTATTAAATAAAAGAAATAAATAAGAATAATTTATTGAATTCATATTTGTCATAATAAACTGGTTAAGCGCAGTAAAATATATGAAAATAACTACTGAAAGCCAAAAACGTAAACAAAATTAGGAAGTAAACATGTTATGAGTTTACTTATGCTGATTAAAACGGCGTCTGTTAAATCTGCGTTTTTCGAATTTAGACCAATTACTTACCATTTTTTGTGATAAAAACAATTTAAATTTTCCATTGTTAAGTATTGCAGTAAACATACTGTTTGTCATAGTTAATAATAACATATTTTTAGAACGTGAATAGTTTTCTTCATTAATAATAGGAAATATTATAGTTATTGCTATTTCGAATATGTTATTTTCGCAAGTCTTTCTAGTTACACCTGCATTTAGTTTGTGATTTATTTGGGCAACTAATACTCAAATTAAAATTCTTAAACTAATTGTTTTACAGTTGGTAATGCTTATAATTCAGCAAATGTACTTCAGTAGCGTATCGTGTACATGCTAGTGTGTTGTTCCTGAAGCGTTTAGTTCGAATTAAAATTCAAGACATGATCCATGTTTAACATCTGATGCTCCTTAGTTTTCAACAATATCAATTATCGTTATGCTATTTATCGGTATAGTTAAAAAATCAATCGAAAAAAGTTTAAATTGCACAAAATGGAAGAAAGTTAAAGTTAAAATGAAATAAAGGAAGAAGAAATTAAGCTAGGTTGCATCGTTTCTCTAGATCATGCCTTACATTGCATCTTCTTTTTCTCACTATATCCTGCAGTTTGTCACACATAATTATAGCCCGGTATCCATGTAAATTACTTGGTAATCCTTTAGTTCTAAGTTAGTTTTAAGTAGCTTAAGTTTTAACAGGCAAGGTTTTTGCTCTTTACTTATCCTTGGCAAATTATAATACATAATTCAATTATTTCTTTTCCTCATTGCCTAAGTGCAATAAATTTTACAACTTAGCTGTTAAGATGATAAGTCTTATCTCTAAAACATTATTGTTCTGTTAATGCATTTTTAATTATTATAAATAGATATTGTTTGAGTTTGAGTTTGAAGTTAGGAGTACAAAATGAAAGTTAATTCTTAATTCAGCCAAAATTGAAATGTCTATCCACTTTGATTTTAAAATCCAACACTGAAGTAGCGCCATTAACGTCCAAGTGAAGAGAATTCCAGCCATCATCTACTCTGTTTGGTAGAAAGTTCCGAAAAGGGTTGCATTGTGACGTTTGTACCCGTTTGTAAGTGCAACTGACAATGGAAAATATTATTACATGACCTACTGCATTAGAAAATCCCTTATAAATTTGTTTATTTTGATGTTCAGTGTTGTTTTCCAATTACGAATTAATCATACTGTCGTTCGAAATCCTTTTTCTCCATTTACCCCCGATAACGTTTCCTTCTTCATCCAATTCATTGAGCATAATTCCGTGGTCATTTTCCGACATCGAAAGAATGTGGAGAAAGTAGTGCAGTAGTTTCACTGTATGTTCTCTTTTTTAAGAAAACTTATCAAATGCAAGTCAAGGTGTTCCTTCTTCCTTGTTCTTCCTTCAGTTGGAGTTAGCAGTTGTAGCAATCTTCACAGACTGTTCGAGCTCAAGAAACTATAAAGACTATGCATCCTTGAAAAAGACATCATTGTCATCAAAGTGAAAATTTATTTCCTGGTTAGAACAGTTGGTGTCATCTGCATATCTCTGCACATCTATGCATAGGTCACTTTATTCTTTGAGTTAGAAAGTACATATCCTTGCTGACAGCCTTCAGTGCAATAGCATACATTATTCATGTGGAATCAATGTCGTTTCAAGCTTGCAGTCAGTTGCATTTGCTGTAGTCCAATTCAGTTACAATCTTGAAGTTTGATAGATACTCTTGCATGACGAATTGTCTCAAAACTTGCTATATCCATCTCAAGCAATCAAATTGCTATGTTTTATATCAAATTTTGTTATTTTGTTTACAAGTAGGGTCGTGGTGAAAAGTGTGCTGGAAGTTCAACAGGTTAGTTGAATAGTGTGCCTATATTCTATCACTTATTTAAACACTTCGCGAAAAAAACTACCGGACTTTAATTCTCACTTTTACACGTTTCCGATCAAAACTAATGATGTTTACACAATTCGAAAGTATCAAACAATTAATTATCTTCGGAGAGCAAACAAATCTACACGCAACTTGGGTATTTTTCCCTCGCGTTTACCAAACAATAGAACGCCGGTAAACTTGCACCACACTCTTTATCTGGCTTAGACCCATCAATCACACACACTCGCGTACATTCACTGCTTATCTCATGAGGCCACAATAAAGCAAGACCTCGTGGTATAGTCGATTTCAGCGGACGAATCGATTTCTCGTCGGTTTGTTTACATTTTTTCGTGAACAATACGGTAAAGTTGCTAGCCACCAACATTATCAACATTCCTGTTCACCTACTTATACACGTGCACGGTTCGGAGCGCAAAGTTTTGCGGAATCTGTCACAAACGCTGCGCTAAAATGGGGAGCCCAGCCGAAAACACCAGCACCAGATTTGACAGGTTGGAGTGAGAGAACGCTCTCTGGTGCCCATCCACTGCTACTGCGTGCTTTGAATTTTCCGTTGTGTACAGATGTGCTGTTTGGTTTCGCAAGGGCTCACGCTCAGCTGTTCGCTCGAAAGTTGTTTTGACATTCGACACTGCAGTTACGTCGTGCTGCTCCATTCATCGGAATTTTCAGGCCAACGAGCGGCAGCAGGCCATTTGCTTGGATTTTGTTGCGGGTCCATTGAACGATAACCGACCGCATGGACGACCTAGCGTCCATTGAGCGCACTGCAAACATGGCTTGCGGCGTTCAATTTCGACGCTTCTTTTGTTTTATCGGCATAGACCGAGCCGCTAGTCTCGATTTTGATGTCGTCTCCGACTTTGATATGCTCCCCTCTCTTTCGGCGTCGTTTTCTGTCAGTTTCTGTACGTAGTTTGCGACTACATACGCTCGTTCAGTCCGCATCGTAACCTGCTGTCTGGTGTAGGTCGTGTGTGCGTTATTTTTTCGAAGTAAAATTTGCGTGTAATTTTCGCCGTTGGACAATTCTGGACCAGTAACGGGCGGCTTCGAACGCCTGACACATTTCGCGCAACTTTGATTGGCGGTTTTAATTAACGGCAAACGGTCGATTTCCGTCTCCGGTTCTGACTAACTCGCGTGGCTAGTCGTGATTTTATAAGTTTATTAATTCACGACGGGCATTGTTTGACGAAAAGAAAAACAGTGTTGCTTCGTCTTCTTCTTTTTTTTCCTCACTGTGCGACTCGCAGGGAAACTCTGAAAGTGTTTGTGACCTGTGCTCGTTTAGCATCTTATAAATCGTTGCGTGAATCTGTGATACTACTTAAAACAGAGGAAGCTTGCGATCAAATCAATTGACAAGCGGAATTTCAACGCGCTCTGCCAGTCGGGTAAATATTTGAAAACGACCTCGAACATATCCCTGTATTAGACTGTCAATATGATGTACGGTGAAAACAGTATTCGATTCACTGCTAACTTCACTACGTATATGTTCGATTCGAGGTAAATCGACGGCCTTGCGCGAGCATGAAAATTGGCTTTTACACCAATACGAACATCAAGGACACGAGCGCTTGCAGTTGTGTGCAAACTGGGATATCATCTTACCCGAAGGGATATAAGGCAATCCATGTCATATCTCAGGGATGTGTACAAATGGCTCTCGTGGGCAAATATTGATTTTCCTTTTGTGGGCCAGCTTTGGGTGACTTTTCAGTTTCACCGAACGATTGGATTTGGAGTTTTATTTGCACTGAAAATGGGTCTCGTGTCAAGGGCACTCTTTCAAGGATTACGTTGTCGTGGGAGTCTTTTCTCGTCAGCGTTCTTAGCAATCGTGAAGAATAAGACATGAAGCAGCACTTTGAAAACCAGCCTAATAGCTCAAAAGCTGTTTTACAAAGGATGAAGTTCAATACAGAGAAAATCGATGGCTGGACACCCAACCCGAAAGACTAGCATCATCGAATTTAATTTCAAAAATTATTCTACATTTGCGAGGTTCTACCTACCAGAAGAGTTCAGCACCCTGACATCCTTTGCTCTACATGCAAATTTAACAGAACAATATCATTACATCGAAAGTCCAGAAGCCATTTAGGTCAGGTTGGTTTGTCGAACTACTAAAAGGATCAAAGATATGTAAGGGGTGGTGATAAAAAAGAAAACTCATTGAGCGTTAAAAGGGATTTGAAGTAACCAATTGAAACTAATTGGCATGAAGCCAAGTTGGAAAATTTAAAGACCATGCTGGAACGTTTGGATATGTGAAACTAATACACGTCTAATGAGATAGAGCTACAGGTGGGTATTTCCCAACCAGAGAAGCTTGCTTCAATGACGAATGAATATCGCGAATGCTCAAACTAGAGCTTAATGGTACATCGTTTGCAGCCAGTGCTATGGCCTCCCCAAAACTGTGACCCTTACTAAGGGGATGGAAATTTAGATAGACCTTGTTCGAGAGATCAGTCGTAGTATTGCATGACTTTGTTCAAAAAATGTATGGTATTCAGTTTGATAAAGGACTCAGTCGAGTCCGAAACGTCACGCAAAATAAATGTTAACAGTATTACCGGAAAACCTGTATATTCAGTATAAGATGTACTGTGAAAAAATTCATCAAAAAATGTATGGAAGTTATTAATTGGTGTTTTCATGATAAGCTACCATAGGAGCCATTATGATTAAATGTTTGTAGCTTTCCGATGTCAGTGGAATGAAACCCAACACGAAATCTCGGACTGTTGATAATTCGCTGTCCTAGAGGACATGACAATTGGAAAACCTATCACTGGAGGGCCAGTTTTCTATAAGATTGTGTTGACTAGGTCCGAAGGAGCTGTTTCGTCATCGGAAGAGATAGACTCTTCAGAGGGTGTATTCTTGCCTACTATCCGAAACACCCTGACAGCTGGTGGAATTGCTGAGGAAAATTCTATATAGCGATATTGAAATCTAATTTACAATTGCGAATTATAAACTTAGTGAAAAATTCTAGTCATGCAACCTTAACTTAAAGGTAGATGGAAGTGGTATGGAAGTTCCTAAGAGGTGTATCTGGTGTATCGAGTTTTAAAGAGTTTGGTATATGCAGTACCCGAAGGAATGTAAGGCTGTCGTCTGCTAATGAACGTAATATTACAAACTGGATAAAAACAACTGAAATTCAAATGTCAACCGAGTTAAACATTAGGTAGATTGATTGGGATTGGTCTGGATTGGTCTGGTTAACCTCTGCGACTGGAGCCTCGATTGGGCCTACTGTAACGTCCCCCTGGATTATCTATGATTCCTCGTCAATCCCTGCGCTTTTAATGAGGCTTAGTATTTTTCGAAGGGGAATGGTCAGAAATTCCGTTGGTTCCATGAAAAGCTAATTGACTTGACGAATGTACTCACCCACGTTCATGAAAAATGTACTCTAGTGTTTCGTTTTGGTCATCGCAAATTCTGCAACGCTTAAGCTGGGAGAGATCAATCCCATTGGGATACTTCCTCATGTAAAAATGACGTTTCGGGCTTCTAGCCAAAAAATAATAAAGTTGCGACCAGACTGTTCTTAGATATTCTTTTCATTTACGTTGAATGTACGTAGAAGATTCAATAGAAGTAAAAGCGAGCTCGATCGCAGTATACCTAAAAGATTTTCGGAATTCGTGAAAATATAGACAAGCAATTTACATCCTCTTAGAGGTTGGATATCGAAAAATTTGGAAACAGTTTATAAGCGACTATATAACGAGCCCGCAAAAGTAAAAGTAATTTGATAACTCGACATGGCTTAAAGATACAGCGAAATTCGTAAAAATGTAGAAAAGAGAGTATTATAAGTTCCATCTGTCCGTCTGTCTGTCCGTATGCACTATAACTCAAGAACGCCTTGACCTGGGATCTGAAATTATGAATCTGGGTGTTTGGATGAATTTGTAAGACTAATACCTTGGATACACTGCTTGTTTACAAATTACTTTATTGCAATCATGATAGGCAGTGCAAGTACGTTTACGTTTACGTTATTGTGTGATACACTGGTGATATTGACGATATTATGATTTATATACAAGCAGTGTATCCATGGTATAAGTTCGTTAACGTATAAAATCGTACTACTTCTTCGGGTATCTGCTTTACAAAGTAAAACACGTGTTGAACAATATTGGTCAATAAGTTTGGTGAGTTTCGATGCACCCCTCATCCTGCTTTCTACCCTACTACATCATAAATTCGAGTTCAGTATTTCATCTAGAGAATCATACGATTGACTTGCAGTCGATCGTTTCTGTAATATGTTTTTACTACACCCTTATACGCTTACGACAATCTGAACTTTTTCTTGCTTTAATGACTCTTGTAGCTTATCTTAATATACCTATCAAAAAACTACTAAAGACGAAAAGCCAAGGTTTTGTATAACGATCTTTGAAGCCAGAGAAATGAGAGAAAACATGGTCGTTATTTCAATTTATTGTTGTATTGCATGCAAGTGAATGATACGATGTCCGCTTTCCAATCAATCGCTGCTTGTCATTTCCAGTAAATATATATCTATGATACCTACGTGCTGAGTTTTAACTTTCTAGCGTAAGTCGTTTCAGAGATGCAAAAAACACCCTCCCCCTCGGTTCCAAGAAACCTTACTTACCCTATCAAAAAAGATAAGTGCCTCTATAGTATCTCTATTTAGTCGAAAATTCTTTCTCTTTGTTCAACCATCTTTTGCGCTTTTGGAAGAATGAACATCCAAATTTACATCAGCTTATGAATTTTTTCGCAAATGGGTCTACGACCCTAAGCGATCTAACATCCAAAATTAATCGTCTAAATCGCTTCTCCTTCTTCATTCCCTCTCGACACCACCAAGAAAAAGATACTACTCGTAGGAGTTTACCCAATATACCCACCATACAAATTTCAACCTAATATCTTTATGGGTTTGTGAGTTAATGCGCCTTCAAACGCTTTTGCGTACGGCGAAACAATTCCGGGAAGCAATTTTTTTTTTTTCAAATTCTGTTCGATCACAATACTTTGTAATTAAAAAATAAATGAAAAACAATGAAGTAATTCAATATTGCAAAGGTTTCATACCTACAATTACAAATTTCAGTACTCTATCCGGATTGTTTCTGTTCTATCATTTTCTGATAACAGAAATAAGCCAGTACCCAAAATGTTCCAATTGATCTTTGTTCTTTGCTTGTGTTTGCATCGGAAGGGGAAAGTAGTTCAGTTTGAATTCAGGTAGAGTACAATAAGGCACTTTTAAGTAAAAAAAATTTAGATTATCTCTTATAGGAATTTTATCAAAATTTCAGTTTGTTACAGTTTCCAATTTTAGAATTGTCATCTTAAGGCTCCATGTGCACGCACGTTAAATTCGATTTTGATGACTTATGTTTGTTTTCTTACCAATATTTCACGTTAATGGCAACAAAAAAAAAAAAACAAAATAAAATTACACCACTTTATTAGCTGTCATATAAACTAGGTCATCCATAGAGAAAAAATTCAAAACTGTATTTGGAAAAAATGCTATTAGAACAATAACCCTTGAAAATTTTTTAAAATGCGTAAATTCGAGTTTTTTAAACGCAAATGACCTATTTCTTGAATAATTGACATGTCATTTTTATTAATATAATGTTAGACAAAATCTTAAAGAAGGTCTTCCATAAATCAAATTTAAAAAAAATTTAATTATTGTTAATAAGATATGAAGTCAAACTGAAGCAATTTTTCACGATTTTCATGGCAAGAATTGCATAAGAAGACCGCATTTCATTGAAAAGTATCACAGATAGTATAACTAATTGGTATTTATAGAAGATAAATCAATGAAAAAATTATTGATTTTTAATAGTTATGCGTTTCAAATAATTTGAAATCCTATAACACTATTTTTTTCTGTAAAATCAAAATTAGTTCGCTGATAGACAGTGAACGATGCAGACGTATTGTCCACGCCAAATTACACAACGAAAAACGATTTCAATCGATTAAAATCCTCTCAAGAAAGTAAAATCCAACTGGGATAAAAAATGGTCGTACCGGACTCATGGGGCCTTAAGTTCCTGTTTAAGTCTCGATGAAACCACAAGGGAACTGGTTTTGTCCGAAAGGGAAGGTCGTTTCTACTATCAGAAAGTATTCTCTCTTGATTATTCGTTTATTTACGAACTTGTATCTCTACTAGCCGAAATACAGTTCCTGTTTCAAGTATAGTTTAATTTCTGTAAGGTGCACGTAATAGGCGTATTAAAAACAAAATTATTCGGTTATCAAAACTTTAACTGCACAAATTTTGGTTTCAATTGGACTATACGGTCCGGCTTTTTCGATTCGCAAAGAATGGGCCCAACTTTCCCGAGACAGATACACCCAAATGATTGAATTTTCAGTACTGAACAATTTTTAGTACTGGACAATTTTCAGTAGTGGATATTTTTCAGTACTGAACAATTTTCAGTACTGGACAATTTTCAGTACTGAACAATTTTCAGTACTGAAAAATTTTCAGTACTGAACAATTTTAATGAGTGAACTAACAGAGCTCAATCATTTTGTTTTTAACTAAATAATAATGTCAAACTAGATTAGTTAAATGGAATAAACAAGAAGGCATAACAACGCATCTTTCCATTCGATCCGCCTCGTTTATTTCTTAACCAAAACATAATTATTACAGTCAAATTCGGCCTAGTGTTAGATAAATTATTTGATGGAACTGAGATGTACGACGCAAGCGTAGGCGAAACAAATTACTTTCCCGCCGACATACGAACGCGTTAAGTACTAACCTACTGAACTCTCTTTTGTACTTAAAATAATTACAAACAAAATATTCTTGAAAAATATAATAAAATTTTTTATTATCATCACGTAGTTACAGTGAACGTAAAAATACACAGACTCTAAATCTTTTTCGAACAATTTTCTTCTTTCTATTTTTGGAACGATATCAAAATCGAACTTGATATTGACCCAGAATATATGCGGTTTGACAATATAGCAAAGTTTTATGTAACCTAAGTAGCTACGTGTTTGCCTAAAATCTATCTTATTGCTGTATTTGCAAATCAGAAAAAATTAAATCTCGATTGAAGATAGTCAAAGTTGTTAAGGCTTATCCCGAATCACACAAAGTGCTAATCATCTTATTTCGATTTGTCTCGCCGACAAAAAAATCAGAGTTAATATATTGTGTGTCTAAATATTTGCGAACTATTGAAGCCGAAATACGCCTCGATGTCGGGTATTTATTTCGGTTGGCTCTCGGGTATTTATAACTAGAAGCGTTTCAAGTTCTGATACGGTAGCCGCATCCAAAAATAATTCTTCATCGCTTGGGAAAAACTTATTGATGACTAGACATCTATAGTAGCCGATCTAGCGTACTAGCTGGCTGCTAAGTCTAGAGTATGGCTAATAAAACCTTGATGCTGATGAAGACGATGATGAATAATTTTATTGGGCCGTGCAATCTGCTGCAATTCGAAAATTGCAGAAACCGCTAGTACGAGCACGGCTAAAAAACTTTGAAATTATTTTGATTTCGATTTGGATTTGGCCTGTTTTGATGCGATTTCTTAAGCCGGCAATTTCAAAGATGACTGTAGCTGTAACCGTCGATGTAGTTTCGCTAATAATTTCAACTCGCGAGTAGAGATTATCGTGTTAAGGTTGGGATTAGCACAACGCTGGCGATTAGAAGAAGGCGAAGTGAAGGTATCAATATTTGAAAAAGATCGATTCGATTCGATTAGTGGACCCTATGGAAATTCCGGTTCTATTGCCGATGCTACTTAGCAAAAGAAACGGAAATTTTAGGCCAACGAGATTGTATCTTTTACAGAAATGAGTTTAGATACGATCAATTTGTTCCGATCGCTAGTTGAATCAATTCGTCGAGGGGAAAAGTGCGATTTTTCTTTAAATAAAAAGAACTATAGTGTGATTTTAGTTGTAGGTTGTACATCGAACAATTTTCGAAAATTTAATAAGTGTTAAATTGATGGATCATGATATTTGATAAATTAGATGGCCTAGATATTCGGAAAAAAATTATTGAATTTTCTTACAGCGACATTGCAGATTTGCAGCAGACAGCTTAAGAGATAGCATATCGAAAATAGCAACAATTTTTGAGGAATAGAAATTTGTTTGTTCGAAATGTTTCTACATACATACATTGCAAATCTACAGTAGACAACCAACAAGATATTGTAAGCCCAAACTTTATAGCTCGATTATAGCAACAGTTTTTTAGATAGAAATTTTGTTGACTCAAAATTGTATCTAGTTATATTTTCGTTTTAAAATTTTTTATTGATAAAATTAAATATGAATTGTTCATACCGTTGTGGTCCTATGCTGATTTTTAAAAAAGAAAAATTTAGTGAATTTTGTTAATATTGTAATGTAAATGTTACATACAAATAAAATGTTAAAAGGTGTATCATAATTTGTGGAATGGTACGCGTCATTACTGAGTGCAAAAAATTTAGTGAATTTTGCTTCTTTTTAGGCAAATATGCTTCACCTTTTCAAGTAAACTTACATTGGGATGTAATAGTCAATTTGAATGTAATTTTAAATTTTCGGTCAGTCCATTTCAACTTGAAATCAATAAATTTCAATTTTCCATCAATAAATTTCAACTTCAAAAGCCGTGAAGTCACTGGATAGATATTCTCTTGAGTTAACACTCTGAAAAATGTGTATAATTAGCACTGTTTAAGATACACTTATATCTACTTCTTACATTATTTTTTACTTACTTTTTCTTAATAAAACACTTGGCTGTAGGAAAGAATCTTATCCGCGATAAATTCTGCATTTTGCTGCCTAGGTTTGGCGCTCGTAGTCTCTGCGCTTCGAAGGCATTTTATTTAAATAGAAAATAAACCGTTGAACTTCGTGGTTTAATTTACACAAAATGTGCTGTAATTTTGTTGAGACTTTTCATGTAAATTATATAGTTCAGTTGAAAAATACATGAATCATTTACTAATAACAGTAATATCTAGTAAAAGTGCTTGAAAGAAGTACTTTTACTTTAAAAAATAAAATATACTGGATATATCAAAATTGTATTGAAAGTTATTTTTTTTTAAGTAAGTAAAGAGTGACGGATTTCGTACGCATACCACTATACAAATTTTAGTATAACACAGTCACTGTTTTATTTTGTTGTTCTTTTTGCACAAAAGAATAATGAAATTATACTAAATTTTATTCGTTTTCCAAAAAAAAAAAATTGCACGGCATTTGGAAGAATAAGTCATCATTCTCAACTCAACTCAGTCCCCTTACCTTATCGCTCTTTATTATTGGTCTTTTACTTTAAATTTTTTTTTTTAAAATAAAAATAGCAATATCGAAAAATACTGAAACAACGATTTAGGCGTTTTTAAAACCTTCCTTTAGAAGTAAAAACCTAAATTTCAAGCAATAAATGTAAAATTCAGGAAATCGTCAAAACATTTTTATGCACATTTTTCACTACTTGAAGTTTGAATATCGACAAATTCAAAAATAGATTAAAAGCCTAAAAAAACTAATTCGACACCTTACAAATTTCACATTTATATTAAACAATCAGTGAACATTTATTTGACCTGGTTCACTTGCACTTGGAAATTAAACTCGAGAAAAAAAAACACATTTTTTAGGCATTTATATAAAAAAAATGCTGGTAATTATTTTTTTTTTTAAAGAAAATACTTTTCAAAATTCTTTATTTTAAACTGAAGATGGTAAAATAACAGATATACCCGTTTTACCCTCTTCTGTTTCAAACCTCGTTAAATGCTGAAATTACCTTTTAGGCGTTTTTATAAATAACCAATTCAACATCTAACCTCATCATGCAGAAGAATTGCATTAGCTTCAACGAACATACTTGCTCTATAAATTCATGCAAATCTGTTAACTAATTTTTAAATATAACAATTTTTTTTTGGGCATAAAAATAATAAACCGTAAAAAAAATATTTTAAATGATTTGTTCAAGTCTAAGAAATATCAGAACAATTTCAAAAAGGTACGAAATGTTTTTTTCGGCCCAATTGAGGTTAAACCACGAATAATTAAGAAAATATTTAGTTAGGCGTTAGTTGGTATTAGGCGTTAGTTGGTATTAGGCGTTAGTTGGTATTAGGCGTTAGTTGATATTAGGCGTTAGTTAGTTTTAGGTATTTATGAAAATAGCCTGTAAAAGAAAATAAACTAATATCTCATTGGGAGTGAGAGATTTGAAAAAATTTTAGTTGAAAAACAATTTATATATTTTTAAAATTTTTGGCAAAAGCCAAGAATACGGTCTAGTTTAGTTCTTCTTGTTGTTTCTGTTAATATTTTTTTGTGTGTTATTTTTTTGTCGGTTGGGTGTTTCGAGTGTAACTTTTGTTGATTTTATTTGTTTCGGAAATCAAGGAATGTTTTAATGTTATAAGCTTCTACTCAAAAAATTATAAAGTTGTGCCCAGGCTAGCATAATTTTTTTCACTTAGAGTGGTAGCGTCTGTAAATGCGAAGTTGTAAGAGAGCCTTAAAAAACATTTATATCGCTGAAAGTGTAGACTTTGTGCGTATGTAAAGCTGAGCTACAGCCCCTTTTTTTCTATGAATAGTTAATAAATTATTAAAAATTTAAAAACTGGAAACACATCTTAATGTTTGACCGGAAAAAATAATGAAGTTGCGATTTTGCCAAAGATGTTTTCTTTTATTTTTATTCGATGAAAAGGAAAAATCAGTTTGATGTATAATACGTAATTAAGGGTTATTCATTGGGTACATAACAATTTTGTATTTTAAGACAAACGCACCCTTAAACTTTTTTGCTAGTCTGTTCATGTCAAAACATCAGTCAAGGCTTACATTTTTCATGTTGAGGCTCACGAACGAGCAACGTTTGGAAATTATCTCAATTACTATGTGTTTTATTTAGTATGAAATTGTTCTGTCCCTTGAAATTTTCTATGTAAGCTGAGGGTGGTGAATTTAAAGTAGTAAGTTTATTTAAGCAATTATCTTCCAATGCTTTGGATAGTTTCAATAGCCCCCCTAGTAATTTTCCTGCTTACATAAAAACTCGTAGAAAATCCATTCCAATCAAAAAGAAAAGTCATTAGTTTCGAGTAGTTTTATCCACCCTTAAGCTCAGTCCCCCCAATCATCAAGGATCAAAATAATTGCCTCTTAAGTGAATCCTTCACTCCACAACGCTATCCGTCTATCAGTAAAGCTCACTTTGTAAAAACACTTCCTATTACTAAATCGCATTGGGAACACAAGGGACAATTGAGATCATCCACTTCAGAAAGGGAAAACAATTTCCCTCAAGTGGGGTTTCCTCGCTCTATTTTCGGCCCCCGATATACTTAGAAAAAAAAGCGCACACAGTTGCCCACACTATCGTCGTATTTGACTTCCGATTAATGGGCCTTTTAAGTGATTAGTCGCGTTTCCCGTAATGGTTCAGGAACACTTAATGGCCTTTAGATTTCGTCACTATCTTGGCTCGATATTGTTTCTTTTTTTCCCGACAACGCATATACACGATGTTTGGGCAAACTAAAATATTACCGACTGAACTACATACGATATCTGATAATGTTTTTTTATTTGCCTCGACCTATAACTATTTGCTGTATAGTGGTGACCATTTTCCCATGTCCATTTTCCTTAATTGCCTTTGATTGATAAATCACGAAGATTGATAAAATCGTCGATAGAAACAATAATCAGCGAACCTTTCAGTTTTTCTGCTTGGCATGTTGTAGCGTAAATATTATTTTCGTATGTGAGCAAAATTTTTGATTTCTATTTCGGATAGTGTCACATATTGAATACTTTTTGTGCTATAGGTTAAAGCTGATTAGTTTCTACTGACGAAGTAGGATTCGGGACACCAACTAGTACCATTGCAGAGGACGTTTATCACTTATTATTCAGATGCTTAATTCTTTTTTCAGGCTTCAGTTTTTTTGAGCCTCTCGAAAATTTAATTAATGGTTGGTCCCCGGGCCATCCACTATCTGATCAGTGGCCTTAGTACTCGTAGTAATATAAAGTAGTCTACTAATACCGAGTTCTAGCCCTACTGGAATTATTGGCATAGGAACAACATTACTGAAGAAAGAGCGTTGTTTCTGCTAGAGATGGACAAAACAGTTCATTTCAGTGAAGTACTTCACAACTAGTCAACTTAGTTCAGTGAAATACTTCTTCTCTAACCAGCCGTTCAGTAGTCTTTAGTCACTACTCCTTCGTTTGAACTGTTCACTTACTCTAATCTCTTCTTTCACTAGTCGTTCAGTAGTTACTCACTAGTTATTTTCGAATTGAGAAGCAGTTCACCAAAATGTCTGAGTGACTTCAGTTTCGCAGTTTCGCACTTCAAAGTGATGTTTCGAAACTGCAGAAACACTGTTTTATTTTAGAGTAATCGACCAGTCTCAAGTTTCTGCTCAAGACTATCTTGAAACTAAAAGATAGATTCGAGCAATGAAAGTGTTGAAATTTTTGTTGAATTAAAAAGAAAAGGCGCGTGCAAGGGTATTAGAAAGAATTAGATAGATAGGTATATGTATAGATAAATTTATTCACTAGTTTTCTTTACAATTGTGTTACAGTTCTTGATTTATTTTAAAGACCAAGATAAACTTTTACAACTATATACTTAAGTTAATCAGATAATTGCAGTAATAAGTGTATTAATTAATTATATATGTAAATTATGAGGAAAAATTGTGACTAAAACCTCTTTATTCCATCCTAACCTAATCCTAAAGCTAGCTTACCTTGTAGAAAGAATTAAAGAAGAATTTGCATCGTATCAAACCAGCTGGTTCAAAAACGAGTCAGTAGTGAATCATTTAATTCGCCAGTAACTTTTGTGGTTGGTCAAATGATACATTCACTGCCAATCTAAATTGCTTGCGATTTAATTTTGGGTTTCCACTTTTCCTGAAAAATTAATAATCGTTTATACTTCACTAAACTGAGAAGATTTCGAAGATGGGGAAATTTGTGCGTAATACTGATCATCAACTAATAAATGGTTAACGACTAACTTTGTCAAAATCTCGTCGGCAGCGAAGATTCACATGGTTTGCTATGATGCAACTTTGTTGTAGCAAGTGCGAGCAAATACTGAAAAGTGCATTTTTTACCAATTAACTAATAATTCCTCTAATTCTTTGCAATCTAGTTCACATGAGACTTAATGACTATTCTCTACAAGTTTTAAAAATAAACTATAACTATTTCGCTAAACGTTCACCAAGGTTTTTCTTTTGTGTACACTGTAAAATAATGTGAATCATTTGCTAATCATAATAAAGAGTCATTAGTGAATGTGCATTACAAACAGCTAGTAAATCAATTTTGATTCACCTGCGAATTCTCTTTCGAAGATGATTTTAATGGTTCACTTTCGAATCGTTTTCGAATAAAATTTGATGGACTAGACGTAACGTATTTGTAAGAACGTACTAATGATGACGCAGGTCAGCATTAGTATTTTGAGGACTGTATTTCGTGGTGGAGTCAAACTGGCAAGTTCATCGCATCATTGTTTATTGCCAGCTCTAGGCTGTAAAGATCTTGGAAATTAATCCTACTTCGATGCAGTGAGAAACCATCTATTTTTTGTTTATGGATAAAGTCAACCCAAAATTTTTAACATAACGACAAAAAATTGATAAGATTAAATTGTCAACGTACATAGCTCGAAAACGTGAGCAGCACTTTCATTTAAGTTGCGCATTTCTCTAGCATAGTTCCTCCGGTACATCCAAAATGCTTTGATTACTCCGAGCTTAAACAAAGGGATTTAATTATAGCGCTGTTTAATGAACTTTACTAAACAATAGAACTACATATGAGTTACGACGAGATGATTACAGCATCTTCTCTTAACCAAGATTTCAAGATTTACACTACTTATAGTTGTTACGGAATCCTCCAGTCTCTTCTTCAGTTTCACATGTTTGGAAATAACGTGCAGATTGTTACTGCGGTACAACTGCATTCGTATACTAGGCTTTTGCTTATGACGGCAACATTCGAAATAAATCTTGACAATTTTCCTTTCTAATCCGCACATTTAAGGGGTGCCCATAAGGGTATGACGTGCGGTTTCTGTTATTTGTGGTATGCAAAATCCACCTTAAGTCCTTGTTGATATTCCTCGAATTTACTCTCCAGACATTTATCAAAATGTGCAGAGATGGCATTTTCGTTTAGGACAAAATTAATTTTTGATGGTTACGTAACCGAGAAGACTTTGACGATAGTATAGACTACTAGTGAGGATTTCTGGGAAGCCTTTAAGCCTCACGCTTGAAGGTATCGGAGGACTTTACAGAATATCCCTTGATAATTCCACCTTCGATCAAATGCTGTACAAGAAGCAGAATATACATACATACATATCTCAAACGGAAATGATTTGAAATTTAATTGGAATAATTCTGTGTTGACCGAACAGTTTTCTTGGGATGTAGTCACTTTTGTATGCAGCCTATCTGGTTCTTTTCGGAGCTACGATCTCAAGTGATGTCCATAGTAAGGACAACAACCAAGAGAGGTATGTTCCAGTGTGTTATTGGCAATATGTTGTTGTAGTTTCACTAACTATTGAAATAGTGATAGTCTATTATTTCTGTAGGTCATAATTCTGTAAAAATCATCATTTGATGTAATTGGCGATCAGAACAAAGTCTATCGATATCTTTCTACTTAGAACTTAACTCGGTATGTTATCATTTTCTTGAATTTTTTTTGCGGTACAATAGAAGATATGAGTAGATAGTCTAACGTATCTTGCTTCAATCTCTAGCACTCTAATTGACAGACTCAACTTTTCATTTCAAAATCAAAGTCAGTGTTAAAAAAAAATACTTTTAGATTCTTTCTCATCTTATTGGCAAATTTCGACTGATAGTTTTGTCAAATTTTTGACAGGATATCATATCAAGTGTTCCACTTAACAAAAGCTTTAGAAAAAATTTGATATCATATAATCTTATGCACATATGTATTTGCTTAAAAATGTATGTCATACTGTTAATTGTTCTTCAAAAATAAATGTCAAAATATTTTTCAAATTTATTAAAAAAAATTGAACCTTCAAAACTATTTTGACAAACAAAAATCTGGCTGCATTTAACATCGAAACTAGTCAAATGTTTGACATAGTGTCTACGATGTTTGACATAAGTGTCTAAGGTGTTTAACAACCAGTGTCACACCTTTACAAGGATCCACCCATCTCATCATGGAACCTCTAAAGGCCCTTCAATCGGAAATTAGAGAGGTCTTACTCTCATTTTTGCGGAGTGTGAAGTATCTTAATTTCCACTTTAGTATAAATGCAAGGAACGTCGCACTTTGCGTATGCAAGAAAGTACTATGCGGCCATACCTTGGACAACAGCGGTATTATCCGATTTATTTCAAAACGGTTCAGTAGGTGGCAAAGATCAATTTCAATCACTCCTGAACTAGATTCTTTTTAAACTCGACACTTGTTTACGGAAGACCTATGAAAATAACTTCTCGTACGAGTTCCAGAACTCGGTTAATGCATTAAATCAATTTATAATGACGACATTCATGCAATCCATTAGCCTTATTAGTTCTATTCAATTAGGAGATCACTCGGTGATAGATAGACTCCTACTTTCTTATTGATTTTTTGCGAAAGCGTGAAAGAAATTGATGAAAAAAGAAACCGCACATTGTCAACTTTCTTCAGCCTTCTGAGAAGCACTCAGTCATCCGTGAAGCCAATAAATAGACGACAAATTATTGATTTACTCGGTATTTCTATTCAATAAGAGAAGTAAACTAAATCGATTGTTTTTTTTTCCCAAGGACCTATAATTTTTGATGGAGATAAATATTTTTTTCCGACCGGAAAAATATTTTGCGGGGTGTGTCCATTTTCCCTCCCATTTTTTGTCCAGGACGAATTTTTTTATCTGTTTATTGACCGAAAATCAAATACTTTTCCCAGCAAATCCATCAAAAGGATTCATCCAACTATCGATTGCAATTCAATTGGTTGAAAACCCGGCAAGCAACTAAAAAAAAAAAAAAAAAACTCAATCTGGCAAGTGATTTGTTTCTTAATTAAAATAGACAAACGAAATTGGTGTCCGGTGTTTTCCTGTTTCTCCAATTGCTTCGGTCGATAGATGGTGCTACATAGCGGCTAGATAGTAGCTACAATGGTGGCTTGGATCAATTTTACTATGTGAAGAGTATCGCGGCTACCGCAAGCCAAACCTCACTATACAATTTGTCAGCGGTATTGTGGTACCATCCCGATTCGGGTTGCCTGATGGGATAATTAGATTGGAAGTAGTAAACGACATTTGAGCTTTTACCACGCTTCGAGGCGCAACTTGTGGCGGAACGTGAAGGCTTCAGGTTCCTGGAGAATCCACAATAAGTTGTATGGTGTGTGTCTACTCGAGAGTAATGTGAAACATTTTCTAGCGCCATCCTGACACCCTGTACAAAGGAGTCGTGAAAAGGGATTCAGAGCCCATTAGCTTATTACTTGTTATTTGCAGATGGATCGATAGTGGCATCAGACAATTTCGATAATTACGTTATTGCGATTGTCTTGTTCGTTTCGAATGGAAACTTTTTATCTATGTACGTGCCAAACTGATTGGCCAAGACTCGACCGGGCAATAATTGGTTTAAGCACTTGTTGTGTTTGTTTGGAATTAGTTAAAGAGTTTTTGGCGACCTTATTAAATTCCAACCCCGATAAACTTCACTAAAAAAGGGGATTTTTTTTTTTTAATTTAATTTTCTCAATCTTCCGAACTCATGCCCTCGACAAAGGAAAAGTCACAAAGGTTGGATGGGAATTGGTCAGTTTCGAGCGGATAGTCTCGATTGCTTCGATTTCCGGAACGTAGGTTTTAATATGCAGAAGCGCTTCTGCTGATTTATTGGACAGCCAAAATGGAAAGAAAACCGAATACGTGATGTTGTCCGGATACTCGACTTCAATAATTTTCACAAGAGTTCAAACGTAGCTACATGTCCAGACTATAATTCAAAGTTGTACTAGTATCTACTTATTACTATCAAGCGTTCTCTTGAATAATTTAAATTGAAGCAGGAGCTTCGATAGTGCACAAGTCAAATGTGGGATTTTTTTTTTCGAATCCTATTTGACCACTTGTGGGACGCTTCCTGAGGGACTGTTGCTGTTTCTCATTCGGTTTTATTCTAGCTAATACTAAGCTACTGAGGATTCTGAAAAAAGTTCTTTCAATGATTATCAATTTTTGAAACCATTAAATCCGAGATACATATTCCAGAGTTTTTTGGGTAAAGAAAATACTAGAAAGAATAGTTCTAAGTCAAAAGAAATCAATAATTCTATTATTATTACGACTTGCATCCTAGAACTTCCACATAAAGTCCAGGGACTGAAATAGAGTCTATGGAGACCACTCGTAAAAATTCTTCAAGCTTCCCAGGCTGTTCTTGCCTGGAGGAATGTTTTTAGACTCGATATCCATCTGAACTGCGGGGTCTGCGAGCACGCCTATGGCTAAAATCTAAAAGCTTCGACTGTTTTGTAGAATTGGTTATCCTGTTATTGCTCTATTAGACTCGACAATCTAACGTCTCTACGATTTCTAATCACAGACATAATCACGCGTCTCTGCGACTATAAAATTCATATTTCCGTAGGTTCTCTTGGTTTCCATAGATCTATATTTACAATCCGGTTCGACGGATCAAAAAGGTTGATTTTCTTAGCATAAAATAGATACCAATTATTTTATTCTTTTCGTGTGAGACTTATACTTTTGCTCATGTCTATAAAATGTTATGTTGGTGCTCTTCGTCGGCCCTACATGAAGACTAAGTGTCTACACAACTGCTGTATAAAAACAAAAACAACGTCAAATCTTAATTCTATATTATGTACATATGACACGATTTTATAATTTATAATTGATGTTATATATCGGAAATTAAAAAAGAGCTTGCGGGAACCATTTCATTTCATAACACACCGTGCATATCAAAAAGATATTAGCCCAAAATTTTGACAACGATTTCAGTGAATGGTCTTCTATTGGGGACGAACTTTGTGTGTGTTGTGTAAGTCCCCCACACAAAGTTCGTCCCCATTAGAAGACCATTTACTGAAATCGTTGTCAAAATTTTGAGCTATCTTTTTGATGATAGTTCAGGAGAGTATGGTTTAAAGTGAAAATTTGACAAATAAATAAAAAATAAAATTAATTTGCGCCCTGAATGTTACTCAAATCAATAGAGTATTATTAGTTTAATCAAGTAGAACCCAGATTTTAGCCAAATTTGCGGAGTTCCAATTTTTACATTTATTTAACGATTTTTTGAATGTGGCAGTTCTCATTTTTTTTTAAATCGAATTTTAATCCATTTGAAGAGTTGAAATGGGCTTTTAATTTTTCCAAATTTTTGGTAAGGATCTACTTTAATCTACTAAACATTTTTGGGGGAACTTAAGGCTGGTTTACATAATGAATGGAAACAATTTTTACTGAGATTGTGATGGAGAAAGAAAGTCTCTAACGATAAATTGATCAGCAATGAAACGAACAGTTATTATGTCCAGTAAAAAATATTGACGATATTTGTGTGAATGTAATTTTTTGCAGTGGTTGCTTTCTACTCCATTGAAAACTGGATAAGCTAGCTCCCTCACAATCTCAGTAAAAAAATTTTGCATTCGTCATGTAAACCAGCCCTTAGTCAGAAAATATGCTTTTAAAATTTCAAGTAAATTAAACTTCCAAAAAATTGATTTAGACATTTCCCTTCACTTCCAAAAAAGTACTTGAACTGCGCTTTCCCTCGGTCCTTAATTTTGAACTGCACAAAATGTTTGAAATATTTTAGAAGCATATTTTATTGATTTTTAAATTTTGTTTTATTTGAAAATTTTCAAATTTAAATTGCAAGAATTTTAAGCAAATTTCATTTATGAAAATCGAGTTTGAATTCTACACCAATGAAGATTATAATTTTTCTTAAACAGAAATCGGTTGAAAAATGTTTTCAAAATGCACTCCATTGGAGTTACCATATTTATCGCACTGATTTTTCTGACAATATTTAATACTTTTTTGACGTTGTTAGTATTTTCTGATTTTTTTTTACATTTCTAATATTAGAGCCAGGTCCGGTGCCAAGATTTTCGACAAGTGGGCATTGTTTTTTTAACGTGACGCTAATTCGGCGTTTTGTTCTAAAGTACCTTAGGGTAGGTTGTAATTTACCTAATTTGCTACAGCAAATAGTAACTTCATGAATTCAAATTTCACCAAGGGTATGATGGTAGTAGTTGTAGTGAGGGAAAAATAATTATGTTTAATGTGATTAACACTCTAAATACCCTTCCATACAACGAGTCCTCTTTAGATAAATTCTGTAAGGTTTTAAGCTCTAATAAATTTATTTGATTGTACTTAGAAGAAAAGGTGTAGTTGATGAACAAAATCGACTGCTATTTCTCTCTTTGAAAGTATTGATTTCCTTCAAGTTTCTGTTATATGAAGGAAACTAAGACCAAATATTGTCCTTCCACTTTATACTAGCCACCACACAATAGTCCTTATTTCTTATTTAAAAAAAAGGATTTACTATAACTCCAGTACTACTCGTTCAAGATGTCTTCTAAAATAATTCCTTGGGTGGTGAGGGTTCTGCCATAAGCTTCTTTTCCTCAAGTAAATAAAAAAGAACACAATTTTCTAAACACCTTGTATTGTTCACAACAATATTTGTTAGTATCTCAAATACTAATAAATTTAAGAAAGAGTGAGGGTATATAAAAATAAGGTATTTTTCGCAAGTGCATTTTCGCAACGATATTTTTATTAAGTAAACTTTACATGAACCCATGAAACCGAGAAAATTTCAAAATAATTTTCAAAGAAGTCACGTCGAGTTTATTAGACGGAATATTAAATTCTTTCTTCATCTGGAAATTTTTTTCGGAAAGACGCAGAACTAGTCTCCATATAACTCCATTCTTCTTTGGCCAGAAAATAAAAATCCTCGTACAATAGGACAAGATTTTCTGAATCTTTTGTTGTTAGAAGAAGTAAGGCCGATGCTTTGATATTCGATACTCAGATATAGCAAAAAAGAAATATACAAGATATTTATATAAAATAATACTCTGGAAAGAATTTACTGAGGATATTAAGGATAAAATGGACTGATGATAAAAAAGACCTGGTAAATTTGTACAGTAATTTAACGATTGTTGTTGCTTAGTCTTAAACTGTTGATTCAAGAAAACAGGACGGTAAGGTAGAGGTTGTTATGATTTTCTCATAAATCATATTACATCCTGCTTTTTTCTTATTTTCTTACAGAATTAGCCTCAAGCAGTTAGTGTTTTATTTCATTCTTAGAACGTTTGTTTATCGTAGCAAGAAACCTTAAACGTTGTGCGGTAACTAAACTTTTTACACACTATGAAAGCTTTCCTTATTATCTGAATATTGTCGTGATTCTAGAAAGAAATTAATTAATTTTATTTCGCTTTTAATTGTAGAAAGTAAAATTTGGGAAAAAAAAATTGTTTTGGGAATAGATGAGATTATTAGATGTAAAATTAATTGTGGAAACCTTACAAAAAAAATGTCAACCGTTCAGTTTTTGACAAAATTAGATACAACTATATTTCATAGGAATAAATTCTCTGTACTTTAGTACTTATAAGTTTTTTTGTGAAATGAATAGTTTTGCCACTAAAGCAGTTCAAAGTTTTAATAGTTTATAACTTGTGATTCTGCATTTTCGTTTCGATATTAATAGATTTATTCTGTAGGTGCGCTTTGATTTAATTGAATGGAAATCTCAGATGATAATTGTTGCTATGACAGTAGGCTCTTCATATTGTTGTTCTTCAGATTTCCGAGCAGTCCGCAAAGTAACCGTCTTGGATTGAACAAAATTTAAATTTTAGTATATTTTTCATGAATAGCAAAACTTTCAGGCTATCTAGCGTCGAATCTTTTCGTCCTACAAAAAAATTTATAATAGTTAAAGTGTAATGTACCTATGTATGTAATTTTGTAAAATATTTTTTTTTAAATTCTATTTAATTAAAAAAAAACAATTATTTTGCACTTCTTAATTTTACGTTATTATTTTTTAATTATAAAATTTTGTGATCAACCTATTACTTAGAAAAACTTCCCTGAAATTTTGTGAAACTAGTAGAACTCAAAACAAATCGGCCAACAATCTGGGCGCAACTTTATTATTTTATAGGTTGAAGTCCTAAACATGTGTTTAATGCTCCTCTCAACCCCTATCGACTATTTGCAAATACTTCATAAGTTCCAAGTTTCAGCCTCCTAGCATAAGCGGTTGCTGAGATCTAGAAACCAAAATTTTCATTTAAAACGCTCTCCCTACTCCCCCTCACACAGCCAGCACTTCAAAATATAAAACTTGTATTAATTCTCCTACAGGAATTCACCTACTCTATCTTATTATAAAAATTTCAACGTCTTAAGGGGTTTGTAAGCTACGCACTTTCAAACGGTTTTGCGTACGGCGTTTACGGTGGACAGACGGACATTTTTTTTGACCTTTTTGGGGTCTATTAGTCCCAAAACGTGGAAATAAAATATTTTAGGGTAGCTAATTTATTTTTAAATTTCAGGTCAACGTAAATTACTACTTTATATTTGAAAATAATAAAGGAAAATCCGTTTGTCCGCCATATGCAATTGCGTCTGACGACTTGTTTAGAAATTTGTGTGCTTCGTGGATTGAATGGACTCCTTAGAGTGGTTACTTTTTGGAATATTGAGGTGTGACGCTTTTGTACGAAAAATTTTGATTTCTGTAGTATTTTTGAACTAACATTTTTTTCATTGCTCAATCTATCATTTTAGTAAGCTGGACTTAAAATCTACCCTAACCAAAATTTCATGAAACATTAATGTCTCTAAAATTATCTACTGCTTCAACCCTTTATCCTCTAAGATCATTAAATTCAAGTACACTATTCGACTTTCACACATAGCCTAAGCTAGAAAACTACCCTAGAGCTTCAACAGGTGTATTTTTAGTATCATACACTTTCGTTCGAGCGGTCACGTTAAATGCAAGAAAAACAGGTAAATGTCGATTTAGTTGATTCTACACACAAAAACTAACCGAACTGGATACAGCCGAATAAGGGAGCTTCATCCCTTTTCCAAGGGTCGTTTTTACGGCTCATCTGGCATATTTTTTTAGGGGTTGTTAGACCCATTAAATTGATGTAGTTCTTATAGAATCCGGTGTGTGGTTCTATAGGCGTATACCTATATGACAATAAGAAATACATGTCAAGGTTTTTTGGGTGGAATGGAAAAACACCCCATGAAAAAATTGCTACCCTCGTAATGGCACTTGTAAGCCATCACGATAGACATAGCGGGTGGGCACACGTTTCAAGTATTTCGAAACATTGTCGCTTTTAATTTTTAGATACTATACTCGGAAAGCTTAAATGCTACCACCACGATAGTGTTGATCATATAGTGCGAAATTCTTATGCGGATTACTTGGACCCCCCTCCGACCAACTTAAACTGTCGGCATATTTCGGACATGTGGGTGACCGCTCACCATTTGAGCTATCATCGCTTTGCTACTTTTGCTCTATGGCTTCATAAACTTCGGCATTTCGTCACTTTTCGTTCGGACAAAAATAGCCACGTTTGCGACAGTTTCAAAATAAAATTGGTGTTTAATCGGCGACAAAAATACCGACAACGACGAATTGCTATATGATGTCTACTATAATCGCTTGGCAGATTAGCGACAGATCAAGCTTAGGTTAAGAGCTAATTATGATGCTTTAGCGTACTGAGTTTTAAGATACTAGAAGCTGGAAACGGGTATCTAAGTGAAGTTGGGATCTAGAAGTCATACCTAAGTCAGATTTGTACGTCTACCTACATATGTAATTGCTTCTTGCCGCTCGAATGTACTAATGAAATTATTATTGCATTATAGCGCATAATATGACGTAAAGCCATGAGTTATTTGATAGTTTTTTATAGTATGGTTGCGATTTTTTTTTAAATCTGAGGGCAAGGTTAATGCGAAATTTTACTCTTATTTGGCGGTTAAAATGAATAACTGGTTCATAGTGGAGTTACCTGGTGCTCAGGGTCACCTTTCGAATAAATCTAATTGGACTAGTCGCCAATGAGAGCAAGTTAATGGCTTTAGGTTATACGGTTGTAAGTTACTCTGACAAAATGAGTTGAAATTATTGGGTAAATTCATCGCATTTCCTGTGTGAGCAACGCTTGGAGAATAAGTTAGGTTCGTTTTAAAGAGCACAGTCCTGGGTAATAACTGACCCCCTTTTCTAGTTTTGTACTATTGATTTCGACGTGTCTCTTCAATACAAAATTTGATTCCTAATTCACCACATCCTCAAAATTTTTTAGAGCAATAACAACTTATAACGAAACTCATGCTAAAAGTTCTTAGATAGTTTGCATTTAACTAGATACTGTAATTTTCCCAAAAAACGAGGAATAAAAAATTCCAATTTACAGTACCCACAATTTGAATAATCGCATTGAAGCAGCCCCACGTGTACTACTTAGAGTTTCTAGTTTTTTGATTCTTCTGCGTCACCTTCCCAAACAACAACCTCTCTATAACACTATCACTCATAACACTCTCATAATGCACTTCATTTTGAATTCTACACTTCCCTTTCAATTATTTTGAGTAAGCGATTATTTTGGAAATACATTTGTAGCCCTCCCTTTTTTCTGTGCTCCACTGTTTCTGTAAAAAAAAATATTTTCTGTGTACTACTTACAAACAAATCGAATTTCGGAATCTTATAAACATTCGATCGTGAAATATTGAAATAAATTATCTTTTCACTCTCTAGCAAACTAACTTCGATATGGCTTTATCGAAGCTATTCCCGTACCTCGATAAAGCTTCGATAAGGTCTTACCAAACTAATGTGGCTCACATTTTCCAGCAACATAATACAACAGTAACAGCAAAGCACCAACAGTTGGTATAAGGCCTTATGGAAGCTGTTCTTGCTTCCGGGCGGATGTTTGGAAATACGGAAGCAAAAAAACCGAAAATAATATTCACACATTAATCCGCTACGCTACTCACTAGACCAATCGGAAAGATTGTCGTAATAGGGTTGAAGCCGAATCACTTGGTATTGGTCATGTCCACTGAAGCTCGCTTGCAAACCTCCATAAAGCCTCGTATACACTAGCAAGTAACTTGCGACATTTCTTGCTAAAGTAATTTGCTGCGATGTTTACACTATCTGTCAAAATGCAGCAATTTTCCTCTAGCAAGTAGATCTACAAAAATCTTGCAAGTTAAACTTGCTCTTCCGTGTACACTTCATCATCATAGTTTCGTTGTCAAAACGAAAAGAAACATACCACAATTTTGCATATAATTCCACATTGGTAATGAACAATAATGTCCTCGGAGCTCCACTTAGATTTTACGTTCATATTTCACACGTAAACATAGAATACATAAAACTACCAAAACCTAAAACTGAACTTAACTTCACTTCCAATGCAACTGTACTGACTTGCTGTAAAATTTCGAAACCGATCTTGTGAGATTTCAACTCTCGCAAGTTAGCGTGTGCATTTACAACTTGCTTGAAAAGGCAAGCATTTCCTGGCTAGATTCAAAATTTGGGCAAATGCGCTCTCGGAACCATTTACACATGCAGCAATAAATGTCTTAGAGCAACTCTAACAAGTTTTACTTGCTAGTAGTATACGAGGCTTAAAACTGTTGGTATTTACTTCCATACGGCATTATAGAGGTTGTTACCGAAGCAATGGTTTCTGAAAGTCCACCCTCCGCTCGCAAGTCTTACCGAAGCCTTATCGAAGTAAAAAATCCACAATATGCGGTCAACAGGTTTAACGAAGCCTTCTCGAAGTTATAGCCTCAGGAAAATCAAAATGCGAAGTTTGTTTGCTTATTTTGCCTGCACCACTGCTCGTCGCTAATCATTGATTTCTGGTATGCTCATCTTTATGCGTTTAAGAGATAAATAATTATTTCTGAGATATTAACGTTGAACTTGTCATTGAAGCTCTCCCTTCGACTGCAAATAAGCCCTTAGAGTGTGACAAGAAGGGGTACCACCGATTTAAAAAATACTTGAACCAAAATACTAGTTTAGGCACAATAAAATTTTTGTTCACTTTTTCTGGCTTCCATAGGTCGTTAGTTCAAATCAGGCTTGACGGACCAAAAATTGTTCATGACTTTACCTATCAAAGCTATACTTTTACCTGTCTCCAGGAATTGTTATTTGGGCGATTTCGTTCAATTCAACGCTCTTTTCTATACCAGAAAATAGAGGACTTACCTATTGCACTACGACAGCGACATAGGAACAATAATAATAATAAATGACGCAACAGCCCGAATCGGGCCTAGGCCTTGAAGTAATGTTAGAGTTACTTCATTACGAGACCAACGAAACACTAGGAGGTGAAGTAGTCAGCCACATGCTCGTCCCTGATTATTACCCGTATTTTAACTAAGGTACTTAATCACAGCGGAGTGAACTGGTAATCCGGCACCCAATGCCATTCTCGAAAATTACTTGTTGCTGTGAGACATGGGAAATCATAGACTTAATTTGTGGGACGGAATATATCGAAAGTGTTGAATGATTCAAGCCATCAACCTGTGGACTGGTAGACGTTGTTTTTTTTTATAACATCACTAAGATTTGATTCTGTCATTATCACATCATTTATGATAATCGGGTGTACTAATTCACACCCGAACGCGATCGCGTCACAAACGATAACATCATGGAAAATTGTGCAAATATAAATGCACCGGAAAATTACACATTTGTATCGCAACCAAACAAAGCAAATGCATTCGAAACAGCATCTTACTCTTGTTTTTCGTCTTTAATATGAATGAGAAAAAGTCGGTAACGATAGACGTAATTAGCATAGTTACCGGGTAAATTACAATAGTACAGCACACACTAACTCACGGTGTATTACTCGTACATTTATCACTTCAATATGGTGAAGATAAGATGCGGCATTGAAATAAAATCACAGACGCAATCTTCTTTATAGCTGAGTGATATTTTTGAAAAAAAAAAAAAAAGTTACTATAAGACGATTTACTGCATAACTAAAGCTGAATCATAGGCTGAGGAAGTGTGGTTTCTTTGCGAAATGTTTCCGTATTAAATCATCTTACTATCTGACTTAAGATTGCTTATACAATCTCCGCATATTATCTGAGTATCTGAAGAAAATAAAAATTTTCCTTTATGAATCTTACGAAGTGCTCACTATTTGCGCAATTTCTTATTGTTGTCTACTATTATTTATATAAATTTTTTCTTCCGTTTAATTGCAGGAACTGTTCGTTCGTATTCGTAAACACACTATACAGCTCCTGTTTCATAGTCTTTAACGAGACCCTGCATCCAACGCTGCAGTAAGTACCTACCCCCTATAAAGAATAGACCGATGATTCTATACCAAATACCTAACCATAGTTTGTAGCTACAAGCTCGTATCTAATAAAATACAAAAGATGGAAATTATTCATCCGAAGCCCTTGTTTTCATATCACTTACAGAGCGTTATTGTTTTATTATCAGCGCTCTATGTATGCCTCGATTCAGATTTCAGTTTCAGGGTGACAATGCGAGTAGGGGGTGCGAATTTCCTTTATGAAATCCACCAAGCGGCTGACTGCTAGTACGTTCCCAAGTATAAAACACAACAATGAATTTTGCGATCATGTCGTAAGATAATAAAGGGCCTCATTAAACAAAAGCGTGTCATTTGCGTAAAGATAAACAGAACAGAATTATACTCATTACACTTCATATATCACAAAGTTGATGATGTGAACTTCCGGGCTATGTATGAAATCACTCTGTGAATTGGAATCATAGAAATCATTATTTTACCTACCAAACAAAAGTTAATAACAATAGTCGAAAAAATTGTTTCTTTTGCTTTTCTCATGATAACGACCGTAAACATTAGAAAGCTCATCCACGTCTGGAGATAAGACATCGCTCGTTTGTCTTGATTAAGAAAAGATGGCAAACTAGGCATACACACATCAACTGTATCTTAAAAGTATATCTTAAAATTTCATTTTCAAAATTCAGTCAATGTCTAAGCGCGACCGAACTCATACAGGAGACTGAACAAAAACTAAAGAACATTGTGTTAAAAGTTTTTCCACGCTAACCTTAACCAGCGTCTTGAGTTTTGTTAATTGTGTGTACCTGTTGAAAGTTTTTTAATTGAGGGAATACAACACTTTCGATTTGTACTATGCGCTCTCGTAAAAGTTTCCAACTTTGTTCGAATGATAGCGAGATTGGTCCAGACTAAAGACCGCAGATTTCGCGAGACCTTGCACAATTCGGGGCAAAGATGTCTTCACACGATTAAAGCAATTTTGCGATCCACTTGTATGCGAAAGAAAATGATATTATTATTATTATTTTTTTTTTTTTTTGGTACAGTTGTTTTTAGTTAGCGGTTGGGTTTGATGCGAATTTTCAAAATAAAATGGCTTTGAATAAAATTACGCACTCTAACGTTAATCTGATGAAATGGGTTATGATTTTGTCGGTTTTTTGATCGTATTTAAGTCAAGTTATATATGTTTTTAATGATTTTGGGCTTGTTGTTTGAACTTCGCAATCTGTAGCATATGGGTCAAACAGTTTAGTTTTCTGCAAATTAATAAAATTTTTGTTTAACATTTAGTGACTGTCAGTTTGCAGTCATTGTAAATACCTCTAAACAAATTTTGATTGTACGAGAATTCGAAGACATTGAAGCATATTAGCTCAGCTCGTTGGCAACAATAAAAGAGAAATAGTATTGGGGATATTCACAGAAGACACACGAAATTAGCTTTATCTTAACCAAAAGAGTTTTTGCGAAAAATCATGCAGTAGAATGTAAATTTACACGTTTTCAAGTTATTGTACAATCAATCTATCAGAAAATTGAAGCACATTTATACGGTAACTACATAAAGAAGCGAACGGATTTTCTTACCGAACTTTGTTTTGCTGATACAAATTCGTACCTAGTTTAGAAGCATTCAAGAGACACTTAGCGTTCGGAATTAATTTTTTTTTTCAAGAGATTGGAACCCTTTTTAATTTGGTTCAAGTATTTCCTGATTATTGTCAACAGCAGAAGAGCAGGAGTGCTATTGAAAAACATTTTTATGAAATTTCCCACTGATTGGGTAGTTTCCCTGGGTATTGCCAATTGCCATTGAAAGAGTGTGGCAGTTGAAAAACCCTTACTTGATAGACCAGTTTGGAAACTGTATTGGACTAAGTCGGTGCGTATGTTTCATGAGTGGTTTACATTTGAATCATCAGAGAGTTTATTTGCAATTCCGATTAACATCCTTAAGGTTTGGGGTCTTCCAAAGGATTCTTCCATAAGTCCGTTTCCACGTATTATAACAAGTAAAAGTTTGCCATATTGATTTGATATTAAGCTACATATTCAGAAGTTCACCTCATATTTAAGCGAATTACCAATTTTGTTGTTTGTTTATTTGATTCTAACATTAGTCGAAAATAAAATCCAGTCAACAGTATTTTTTTCATCCCTATGCTTGTAATAGGCTTGTGTAGTTCGCGAATGAACTAGTTCGGAAGAGCCGTCCCATAAGTGAAATGAACGAATTAGTTTGGAGTGAGTCCTGATCCTAGTTCATTTGTATTCATGGATTGCCATAGGCCATACATTCTAGTATATGCTTTTACATTGAACTCACGTGAACTGGTGAACTAAAAGAGCGAACTAGTTCGCGACGGATCGAAAACCGAAAATTTTCGGTCACTGTAGTGAACTAAAGTGCACGAAACTAGTTTTTAACGAGAAAGATACAATTAGGTTAAAACGTTTTAGGAGCTATCGAGCATTGCGATTGACCGTCTCATTTAAGGACATTTTGTAGGTAGCAATTATTTGTATTTGCCTCTAGCTGAGCTAAAAATAGGGCAATTTACATGAACTTTTTTTCATAGAAGATGTAAATAGAATGCTGAGATTTTTTCTCAAAATATTTAATAAATATTTAAAAACAAAATAATTTTTTTTTTTTTCAAAATGATATCATGGTGGCTAGTTATATGGCGAGCGCCGTAATCACTTTCAAAAAAGATGTCTACTTGGCGTAACCTGTACAAGTCGCAAATTTTAACCGAATTTAAAAATTCAAAAATTTTTCAGAATTATATTAATGTAGTTGGAGCTTATATCTATAAAATCAATAAAAACTTAAACAAACAAAAAATGGCGGGCATACGAAGATTAAGTTTCGATTTTTCTGGGTTTTTTTTTATCTTCAAGGTGTTAAAAAAATAGAAACAGTTTTTTTTTCACTATTTTGTTGGTATAAGCTCCAATGACTTTAGTTTACTTTAAACTTAAAAAAAAATTAAGTCGCTAGCTTATTTGGTTCAACCTCTAGAACTTACGCCAGTTCGCAAAACGTAGTTTCGAGAAAAACGCGTTTAAAGTTTTCCTTGAGTACTTTTTTATATGGGAAATCCATTAAGTAGGTGCCTAAATGAATCGATAGCTCACGTATGCAGTTGATTTCGAAAAATCCGTTTTTGTACCATATTCTACACATGTTTATCTATGAAAATATTAAAAAAAATAATTTTAGATTTTTGGATTGAGCTAAAGGCTAAAGGCCCCTTAAACGCGTTTCAACATTAAAAGTATTTCACAAACTCTTAAAACAACAATTTTTCAACCTAATGAGTCGTTATAGGTTTCGCAATTTAGGTAGTAAGTGTTCCTTTAATACTGATAATAAGTGTATACACTCTTATTACTTATTTTCGCTACTAAATACAGAAATTCAGTACCAATACGGAACTTAAAACTTGATTCTGTACAGTACTGAACTTATTAAACAAATAGAGAGATCATTTTTTTTGAAAGTGCAAATCTCAAGCGCACCCACCCTGACAATTTCTCCCATATCGTCGTTCTCACAACTTGCCGCAAAACCCTGATAGTGGAACTTTCAATAATATTGTAAAAGTGGGAAGATCATATCAAGGCAATTTGAATTTAAGGTGTATACGGGGGACAGATGGACATTTCATTTATTTAATTTTTATTTTGAGCAGCTGCTACTATTTAAACGTTAATAACAGAAAATATTTGTGAAGTACGATTTTGTTTAGAAATTTCCGATCGGTCATAATGCTTTTTCTTTTTAGTAAATAATGTAAAAATATTTTTTATTAAAAATTTATTGCGCACAAATTTTAATGTCAAAACTAAAATTCACCAAAATATTACAGAGATATACACACTACCATAATTCTCCAATAATTTTTTTTTTGTTCAATTTATCTCTTAATTTCTTTGATGAGCCATGAATCTCGAAAAATGTTTCGTTATTCGCAGATCAGATCTAATTGGAGAATGTTAAATTAAAACCAGCAAAAGAAAAAACAACACAAATTCGCCATACTCATAAAATCGTTAATTAAAACATTCGGACCAAAAAAAAGCAAATATTTATAAATTATAAATAGAAAGAAAAATTTAAAGGAATGACACCACACACTGAGAAGTTTAATTTATCAAATAAACAACAAGACAGAAATAGGCTTCATATTCAAAAAACCACTAATTTATGATAAACTTATCGTGTGTTCGTGTGTTGCCTTATAACAAGTGGTTTTACTCACAATATCAGTTTTGGATTATAACGGTCAAATTTGACTATATAATCGATCACTGATCGAAGACGGTGTGACGTAGGCGATTTAGTGCCTGGTATTGTGATTTTTTTTTACTACATTATTTAAAAAGTAGTTACAGAGTCGTGAGAAATTATAAGGTTACGGTAGTTAATATGGTATATTAAAAATTTCTCAATTTTCTTAGTTTTTGTTTCAATTTTCACTTTTTATGGCGTATGTTTGCAATGGTACACAGATTGAATGTGCTGAATATATGGTAAAAAAAGAGGTGTGAAGTAATCAGTGATAACGTATTTCTTTTTTAAATTAGAAATATGACGGTGGCAAAAAGTGGCATATGATAGAAAATTGAAACAGGTAAATTACCCAGGCGGCAAGGGCTCGATTTGGGCTGTCTCATCAATGGCTCGATGAGAATTATTTGAGTAATTGTGTAGAGTGTTTGTAGTAGCACCTTTTAAAAATGAAAACGATATTGTGAAATTAAGTTCCGGACGTGGTTGTCATTTGTTCTATATTCAGAGCGGATTATGATAGAAAGTTGAAATTTTGTTTCTATAAATATAATGATGCTAGGGAATAGATTTTGATGGCAAATAAGTATTTGGACTTTGCAGGAGGCTTAAGCAACTGAACTAAATATTTCGAAAAATATGTCTTGAAGGTTGGTTCATCAAGATTTGGGACTTTTTCGAGTTCTGAATAAAAGTAATATTAGTTTTTGATGAATGTTTTCACAGTACATTTCGAATTGAAAATACAAGGTCTTAAGTAATATTTTTGCACTATTGTCAGTTTTTTTATATTGAACTGTAAGTTCCTTGAACGAAAATAAAATTGTTTTTAAATTATATTTCTACATTATTTATAATAATAGGGCACTGATCATCTTATAGTGTTACAGAACAAGGCTCTAAAAATTGCTCGTTTCGACAACAAGGCTTTCTTCCATCCGATTCGTAGATTTTTGTCCCTGAGTGGGTTTGATGTCAAAGCTGCAACTGCCAAACGTCATTCAAAATTAATGTTTGTTAATTCAAGTAATTAAACATAAAACAATTATTTATATAAAAAAAAATCATCTGGTCTTCATTGCCCACATATTAAAACTCTTTCTCCTATTCGATTGTGGAAAAGTGCTGTCTGTCGTCATCTTCGGCATCAGATTCTCTATTGATCCGCCTACCTTTCTACCACTTGATATGATTTCATACAACAAAAAAAACAAACAATGAATTATGATCAATATACCAATCATTTAACTACACATGTTTAAGATCACATCGTTGCATCATTCGATCGGTTATGGGAAGCTGATCGGAAGGTGTTGCTAATAGACAATCACTAGAGGTGTACGAGTTTTTTTTTGTGATCAAACTCCGATCGCTTCTTAATAGTTTTATTGATTTTTCATAGCAATTGTTATCACACTGATTTATCTTGACCGATCTTTGATTGGGGTAAGATCACCGACCTATTAATGGATCGTAACTGATTTTTTCTTTATTTCGTCAAATTTGGCTATGAATAAGAAAATTTGAAGATCGTAAAACGTGAATTGGAGTTTTTTTTATGAATAAGATATTCGTATCTTTTTACGTAGGTACTTTATGTTCTTCGGTAAATCGTTGGAATTTATCGGGATCACTTTGAGGCGGATTTTTATTTGATGCTTACTTATATGGTGAATTGTGTAATATGTATCTTGTCGGCAGCTTGTTTCATTGTTCGATGATTGTGAAATGAAGAGCGTTTTGGAGTTTATCGTGTGATTGATTGGCAGGTTGTAAAAAAAGAACGGCATGCTTTAAGCTAATTAAATTAGGAGATATCTGGGTAATGGAATACCTATGCTGTACTGACTAATGAGTAATGACCTATCATTCGTCGATTTACTCGTCGATTGGTTAATATTAAATTTTTTTCTTACCGGGGGAAATAGAGATTTGAGAAAACAATTTTAAAGATAAACGGTTTATGCAAGTCTTTTCTTTGTGTTAATTTCAAAAATTAATTGTTTGTAATCTTTGCTACCGTTTGGGGTTTGTTCTTTTATGACTTTAAGCTTTTTTGTGTGTTTAAACATTAGGAAAAGTAAATAATATCGCTTCATGCAATTTACACGTTTATAGAGAATGGTGTTGCGAAATGATAATATGTAATTTGTTATTTTGAATAATAAAACGTTACGGAGATAGTCCTGTCTTCTTAACGTAAGTACTTATAGCGGATTATGGATTAGGAGTTCTTATATTTTTAGTCCTTGAAGCCTTAAATCATTTTTAAAAAAGCAAATTTTGTGGAACAAAGGAAACGGTTATCGATAGGCTTTTAAGAGATGGGGCTTTGAGATCTAAACTCTTACACTCCAATCAATATGCATATAAACCAGGGAAGTGTACAACCCACGCCTTACAAAACCTAGTCACGAAAATTGAAAAATCGATTACGGACAAGGAAATAGCTGTGTGTTGCTTTTTAGATATCGAAGAGGCTTTTGACAACACTGTCTACGAAAGTAAAGAGTGGTACTGAACCAAAAACCATCAGTTGGATCAAGGCCATGCTAAAACTCAAAAAAATAACTTCGATACTAGCCGATTCAAAAGTCAAAGTCACAGCTTCGGAAGGCTGTCCGCTGGGTGGAGTACTATCACCCATCCTCTAGTGGTTAGTAATGAAGGACCTTCTTCAAGACCTGAAAAATTCCGGAGTAACGATACAGGGTTAAGCTGACGACCTTGTGTGATACCATTAAGCACAGCCAGAATGAACATCCGAACGTGGCAAGAATCGCAAAGTACCATTCACTAGGACTTAGTACCAGGCAACAGGCACTCAAAGCCTTTTACGCCAAAGCATTCGGAAAAAAAGAACATCTGATTATCTAAAATTAAGCAAATATCAGACTCGAACTTTAGTGGGAGCTCTGATTGGGCATTGTCACATGAGGAAGTATCTCAATAGCATTGGTGTCTCTAAAACTAAAATTTGAAGAATATGCAATGACAGAGACGAAACACCAGAGCATATCCTCTGTGAATGTGTGGGTTTAGCTCAGAAAAGACTTTGTCACTTCGGCCAGGAGTTCATGGGTCCATCGGAATTACTGATCATTCCTCTTCATAGTTAATCGGGAGGTTGTCACAATAGGCCCAACTACGGCTCCAGTAACAGAGGTTAATCATACCAACAACCCCTATTTCCAATCTATCTAGAAGAAAAGCCTGATTTGGGATTCGCGCAATTGAAGAAGAAATTCATTAAAAATATGAAATAAATCATGAACTTTAAGTCTATCTCAACTGAGTTATTTTAACATGATGGTGCAAGAGCTACTGGCCAAAAAGTGAAATTATTGCATTTTATCCTTAAATCGTAGAGGTCTTTAATCGTTTCAAATGAGCGGCATTTGTGGTTCTCTTGGTATCTGATTTAGATTGATATTCATATACCTAGATGTAACAATGTTGTGACCTACATCACTATGGTATCTACTAATTTCAAAATTACCTCTTTTTTCTCGTCCTAATTATTCTGTAATACCTGAAAATGCATTCATCCTATTCAAATCGATCGACTACGCTCGTAACACCGAGCAATAAAGCCTCTACTTACACACTCACCTACACGATTTCGATGAATGATTCGCCTAATTATCGTCAAATATATTAAGGCAAATGGTCAGTAATGTTTCGCATCAGTGGTCAAAGCATCTATTTATCTGGCTATAGATTATCGGACTGATTCTCATGTAATTTCGCAATGATATGTGTACGAACTGGCTTCAAATAGACGCATATCTGTACGTAATTAACAAATTTTAATGTTCACAATAGCGTTAATAGTTGCATAGATGAAATGACAGAATGACCGCTGTAAATGTTTGTTTGCAGCACATAAAATTTAAGCATCATGTTATAAAGTACTATAAACATTTTTGTAACATAATTACAGTGTCGGATGGCCTTCATGATTTTTCTGAAATTACGAACAATTACATCGTTTGAATCGGATAATAGGATTATAATTAAAAAAAAAAATGTTTTGTTATATTTGATTGCCTGCCTACATATTAAATATGGTTCTTGTTAACCTGCTCTTTAGGGCAATAAAAATCATGTGTTTGTGGTCAGATCTAAATTGCATTGCACAATTAAAAATGATTTTTACCAATAAAAATGTTTGCCACAAGTTTGAAAAGTAACTAAACTTGTAGATCTACAACAATCTTAATTTTGAAATCCTTGCACCAATGGGTACTATGCCAAAATGTTGAAACTAGAAGTATGTAGGTACTCGATTATTGTTTTTTCCCAAAAGAAATTCCAGTTGTACGTGAACAAAATAACACTAATTTTTTATGAAGTTTTATGAATAGTGCTGCAAGTAGTTGGATTAAAAGTCAATGAAAAAATATGTACACATATTGAATTAAAAAGAAGTAAATTTCTTTTGATCATTTTTAGAAATACCTTTTTGTTTTCGACATCTAAATGTGGTTAAAAAAAAATATTATTAGTGTTGCAAGTTTTCAAGAAGATGAAGAAATTGTGTTAAAAGAGTGAGTTACTTATCTACTCGACATTGGAAATTCGTGTAGCTACTTATTATTACATTTGTTTAATTTAATGAAGAATCGTTGATCATAGGGTGTAAACTTACCATCGCTGGTTTACTAAAGAAAAAATTATTTAATTGTATTATTACTACGTCAACTATGTACGTTCGAAATTTCCTAAAAATCCTGTCCTCTTTTGAAATTTCATATATCTGTAAGTTTTTATCATATACCTAATAATAAATTAGGTCTTATTTTTATAAATGAAAATTATTCTTTTTGTTGATAACGATTTTGTCCTTTATGAAAATCTTAAAAACCATATCATAACACGAGATGTGTTAGCAGCAATAGTGGTGGATTGAATAACTATTTCGCTCTTTCTTAAAGATTTTTTAATAATAAAGAATTGTGACTGAAAAAAATTCGTGCACTAAAATTTTGTATTTCTAGGTAGTATCTACCTACATCTTAAAAAAGCAAAAAAAGCCAAAAAAAAAAAGTTCGTCTGTCCACCGAAAGATTGTACGCAGTGAAAAACTTTGGATTAGCATCTTTCAAACCAATTGTACACAGTAAAAAAAAGTTCCATTGAATTTTATTTTTTTTGAATAGTAGGCAAATATATCACACCTTTTCAAGTAAATTTACATTGGGAGTCAATTTGAATGTAAATTTCGGTCAGTAAATTGTAATTTGTAGTCAGTAAATTTCAACTTCGAAAGCACCAAATTCACTTGATATTGTCTTGAATTTAAACTCTAAAAAAGTTGTAAAATTATAATATTTCTTCCTTACTCTTATTTACATTAGCTATGGTTTTGCTGAGTAGTATTATCCCGCGTAGAAACTGTGGTACCGAAGTCGTTTATTTCTATATGAGAAGAAAGAAAAATTGAACGAAGCGTTGAACTTCGTGGCTTCATATATTACATGTTTTTCGTCGTAAAATTCAAATAGATAAGTAGAACTACACGGTAAAGAACGTAATATTTAAACATATATAAAATGCAGTTAATTTTACACGAAATGTATCGTAATTTTGTGAGCCTTTTCATGTAAATTGTAGGTATGGTTCAGTTGAAAAGTACATGAACAAAATTTTCTAATGCTAGTAATTTCGTGTAAAATTGATTGAAATGTGCACTTTTACATGAAAGAATGAAATACACTGGAAATTTCCAGTAAGAGTTGTAGTTAAAATCTCCTTTTTATTAAAACATTGTACGTATTTAAATGTGATGATTATCCGTCGTCCGGAAAAAATTTCTAACAATCTTTTCCACCGTAGTAAATTTGAATTCTTATTACCATATCTTTGGATTTAATGAAGATTTCCAGGTGGGCTACGGATCAATTAAACAAAATCACATTACCTATTCTCAAACAGTTTCGTCTAACCATAAGAATGTCTTCTTTCGAGTTCTAATTAACATTGCATATGGATATGCCCTTTGATTCGGCAGGTGAGCGAGATTATCGGGCTGAATGGTTCCGGCATACAATTACCAGCTACCTCTTGGCTATTTTCTCTGTTCTGAAATTTGATTATCCAATGATTTTAATTTCTCATTTGCATAAGATTAATGTAGTTTTGGTTTTATCACTTTGTTTTTATTGTGCATAGAATTTTCATCAAGAAAAACGGAACAGGTTAAGTGAATTCTTTAGAATACTCGTAAAATTGCTTTAGGCCTCGGGTTAATGACTCACTGGAATTTTTCATAGGTATCATAAAATATAATTATTGTGGATATTGTCGGGTTGAATTTATTTTCTATAGCATTTTTTTCTGTTTTTTGAAAAGATATTAGAGCGTGAAATCTGATATTTTTCCGGACAATTAAACGCAAATTTGTTATTGTAAATAAAAAATGATAATTTATCTAAATTCACTGGCCGAAGTTTTTTTCTTTCTGAGGAGTGGCTTACGGTAGGGATTTGAAAATTTGTATCATGCGAGTATATGTATACAGTAAAAAAGTTTTACTACTAAACTAAATTGCTATACTATTGTCAAATTTCTTTACGCATTCATGTGATTTTTATTACTTACGTTGATTGAAACATATCATTATAAATGCATAAATTCACACATAAGTGTGGAAATTAAGCGCTAAAAGTGTGTAAATCTACTGTTGTTTTTGCAAACACTGCGTAAAATTACAAAGGGTGTGAAAAAAAATCTGCCAATTCTGCCAAAATTCGGGAGCGGTCAAAGTCGGGATATATCATCAGTTCTTATAATAAAAATATTTAAAATACAATAGAAACAACCAATTTTGTTTTTTTTTCGGACGAGTTATTGACCCCCCCGGTCGATGGACGGGGTACGGCGGACAGACGTTTTTTTTTTTTTGTCATATCTACTATGATTGCCTGACAAATTTCACTCACAATAAACAATATATGTGAGGTTACGGTAGGTCATATAAAAGTGTATGGTGTGTGGAGCTGCAGGTGCGTATGTTTCTACTTTTCAAAGTAACTGTCATACAAATGTCCTGAAGTATTTAAGTATCTATCCATTGTAAAATATTAAAAAACCGATTGGAAGGCGTTGGCTATGAGGATACAAAATTCTTATTCTTGTTAAGATCGCTAATGGGCAACTTCCGATAGTTTTTTTTTGAAATTTACATGATTTTTTCCTACTTTATTCTAGACATGTTCTGACCACTCGCATGAACTAATTCAATGTAAAACATTTTTTTCACTTTTAATTCGATTGATTTCAATGTTCAAATTCTTATTTCTGGGCTGAAAATTTCGATTGGTGAAAGCACCATTAAAAGCTTACGAATATTAAATTAATTATTGCAAATATTGGCCACATTGCATCATGCCTACCACTTACGCAGGCGTGCAGTTCAATTCACAAAGAAATTACTCACTAAAGTAGGTACAATTCTACGCTTCATTATTTGATCAGCCACCTTAATTTTCATATAAATCTTGACCTGAAAAAACCGTTCACAAGCTTCTGCTCAATAATTATATTATTATTTAAACTAATCAAACAGCTGTTGAAATAGCCAATATTAAAAAAAAAATCGGTGTCGGAGCAATTAGTGAGACCCTACATTATCAGCCGCATCTTGAGATTCAGCATATCTTCTTGCGTAATGACATTAAAAAATCGCTCAATATCGAAGCTTACTGCATTTAGCAACAATAGCTAGCGATAGGCGAAAGTGAGATCGACCGCGGTATTACCGGCAGATAGTGAGATCGACCGCGGTATTACAGGCAGATAGTTCGTTAGATGTTACCTGCGCAGTACCTCACAAAGTAATGACATAACTCAAATTTCGAATATAACGAACAAATAATTATTTTCAGATAAAAAAACAAAATTGTACGAAGCTCATTCTTATGTTGATGTAGCCGTAGAGTGTACAGACAGACCGTCAGCCAGACGGGCTTCAGTTCCCGGCAATTACAATTTAATTTCCGCCAAAATGGGCTGATCATTGAATTACAAAAGCCAAGTAGGTACAGCATAGGTCCGACTATAGTACCTGGTGGGCTGCCAGATTCGAGTAGTACTTGAAACGAAGCAAAACCGACGCCTCCATTGACTGCAAAAATTTTCGTGTTTATTTACTCATTGTGAAATTATTAAAACGTGGTTTTCATGCTTCAGCCGTGATTCCTATTTGTACAAAATACCTACGACGATTCGATTCATAATTACAGTCTTGGAAGCAATCGAAACGTTGGTCAAATCGGAAAAAAATCGCGACGTAATGGTCAAACGGACGTTTCTTCAACCAGAAGAGTCAAACTTATGATATTGTCTATATAACGCATAGTAATCGATAGTGTACACCGTAAAAACCACAGTTGTGGGGGGGATGGAAGGGGGACTCAGGTATGAGGTAAGTGCAATTCGAGTACTCAGACGTGCCATGGGTACAAAAATGGCAGGTGAAAAAGTGGGATCCGGTAGGTTGAATGACAACAATAGTGATCTAAGGGCTTCTTAACTTGGTTTAACTGATGAAGGTATTGGAAAGAATGACTAGTTAACATCAGTTCTTACACTGTAGGTACTTAGCCCCTATCTTACTGCTTCGATGACGCACGACACCCCATTTGCGGGTCACATTAGATGATAACTAGTTTCCGCTTCTGATGGGGAGTAGAACGGAGGAGCATTGTACGAGAGGATTACAACATAACCACCCTACATACCATACCATATTGTTACTGACACGCACTTTTAATTTCTGCCAAGTCGTAATTACTTGTAACACATTGAAATTGAATCGTAAGTCCAGATCACGGTGAAATTTACTTATTGTCATCATTTTTACTATGGCGAAAATATCGCTTCAACTAAATTTTAGTTAGTAGCTACGAAGTACAAGTGATCATTAAATTGACAGAAATTTATTCAAAACTATCAAACATTTTGCAGAGTTTCCTTATGACCTCTTCAGTACAACTTTGTCATTCTTTCTGTTTTGAATATTTTTTTGTCTTAGACTACACTTGGCAGGTCCATGACTAGTTGGAGAAGAGACACGCAACCTTTGCATTAGGACACTAGCCACCTAGGACCGTAAATTTTTAGAATCACTTAAATTTGTTGTCCGAAGTATTATAATTCATAGTAAACCTTAGCATAGAAATTGAAATGCGAGCTACTCGTACCTGTTCAGTTAGAAGTCTCGTTAGGATGTTATAGCTCTCGATAGTTTTTTTTCAAGAGGTGCTACTTCCGCGAGTAACTATCGGAGAGTACCGATAAAATTCTCCGCGCTCTAAATTTTGATCAGATTTATTTTGTGTTACGTGCAGGAATTTTAAATCAGTAGTTATAGTGGCGTATCCAAGAGGAGCTAGAAATTTGTAGTTGACATTTTTGTAGTTCTTTCTTTATTACGAAGGGAATTAAATTTATACACATACTCGTAGTGTTAGTGGAGGAAAGAAAAAAATTCTGGAGGTAGACGGGAGAAAGCTGGAAGAGATTTAACGATAAAAATATCGCTTTAAAGCCATTTGCCTGTATGTGTCAGGAAACAGGTGTTGAGAGTTGAATTTAAGTTAAAAATATGATCATTTCAACGTAAGGATTCAGATAAGTTAACTGCAAGCATGCTGAAGTTATCGACGTTGAATAAAATATCTTACCTAAATAGTATAGCGAGGAAGTATGAGTTTTTATCAGAGCTAAAAGCACCAGCAACGTAGGAATACCTTCTAACACCCAGAAAAGAGTTGAAGTCTCTCGACTCTTCGCGCATGCTGAAGATATTCCTGACTAGTTCCACTCATAGAACATTCAGGAAAGCTGTAGACTCAACACATGCTGAGCTTGCAGAAGACACAGTTTGTACTGTGGCATAGTGGAACGACGCACGGCAGTGAGTTCTACGACGCGAAAGTATTTGTAAAGCAATTTGGATTCGTCGAAGCGATCGAGCAGTGATCAAGCATACATAAAATTGGGCAGTTTGTTAGAAGTTCGATTTTCGAATGCGAAATAATAAAAGATCATTGTTTCTTTTAATCTTAAACAAATTATGTTGTACTTTAAATCTCTTATTTTGCAGTTAAAAAATAAGTTTTTCGGGTAAAAATACTGTTGTTTAAATTAACTTTTTACAGGGTAAAATTAGTTAAGTTGTTGGGGGGAGGGACGCAGAATGCAGCTTATCTGTTGAATAGGTTCCATTAAAATATCATTGAAACTTAAAAGCAGTGGGTCCACGTCGTCCCTATCATTAAAGAAAATTGTTCGTTTCTAAAAGGTTCTAACCTTTCGATTCATGTGATATTGGCCATGCTTTTTTAGGACAATCAGGAAGCAATTTTGTTAGATAATTCAATATTCTGTGAGTTAAAGGGTACTACCTATTGTACCAACAGAAAAAAAGCCTTCATGCATTGCTCCCATTTAAAAGTACTTAAGATTAGCGGTCCACCTGATTTCCAAAAGCGTTGAAATGAGAATCTAAAATTTCTTGAAAATAAGTATATCTTAATAGTTCAAGACACGATCTCATTTCGCAGTAATTGTTGGTTAGGTAACTCTTCCATAGAACTACTCAATTAATGATAAATACAAGAGTATTTTAGTAATTAAAGATTTAATGTTATCAAACAGAAGAACGTCAAAATTTTAACCAAAGCCAGAAAATACTGTGAAGCAGAATTTACTATTATATACATATGAAGTTGATAAGAATAGTTTTACTGGAAAAGAAACATGTAGACAATTTTAAGTATTTTTATAGAAAATATAACAAGAAAATGAATATGTACACAGAACATTAATCTGTTGTCTTAAGCTTGATATACTAGTTCTGATGAATGAGTTCATGTTTAAAAACTTTACTTGGACTTAGCGTAAAATGTAGCATACAAGCGTAGAATATATGTTTTTACATGTATGTTAATTTGTATTTTGTTGTATTTCATGACATTTGCTTGTATTTAAGTAGAGACCTGTGCAGATAGCGACTGTGACACTATGAGACTAATTATTCTTAATATTCTTAAACTTGTAAAAAAATTAGGAGTGAATCTAGAATATAATCTTTTATCTCGCTGTTTTTAAAGTACAGAATATGGTTCATCTCGGAAGGACGGTCAAATTCATCTCGGACCTCGGAAATATAAAAGCTAATCCGGGTTTCACCCATTTTCTTTATTATTGTATCATTTTAGTAGAGTCCAGCACTCAAAGTTTTCACCACGAAATGAAGAATAGATAAATAAATTAGCCATGAGAATTGTACGCGCTTGTGTATGAGATCGATTTATTTATTATATTTTCTAATTTTTAAGGTGCAATGAAATTGATTTCCATCCCAACTAGTATAAAATAGTAATGTTTAATCTTTTAGGTCAATTTAAATTGTTGCCACTTAGCAAAAATTGCAAGAAACTCTTGTCACATCTTTTAAAAATACCTAGTACTAAGGCAAAATGGGGTGGAAAATTGCAAAAATTTTAATTAAATTCCATTGTCTTATCTATAATTTTTAGCAGGAATCATATTAAAATTCGGGACAATTTTCATTGCTCGAACTAAAGCCTCGGTTTCACGGTGATAGTTTTTGCGATAGTTGCTGTCATGATAATTACTATCGTCACAACTATCACCATGTAAACTTCTCGATAGCTACTTTCGCACTGTCGTGATAGCACTATCGCACTATCATGCTTGACGAGATAGTTGATAAAACTATCGCAATAATTTTATCTTGACATTGACATTTGACATTAAAAAAATAATTTCAAAACATAAAAATATTTAATAATAATTTCGATCTTGTGTTGCTAATTGCAAAAAAATATAATTTTGATTTTGTGTGTACGTAGTAGACAAGTGAGATGTCTAATTTCACTGTCGTACATCGCGCTGTGTAAACAGCAAACTGTCACACTATCACACTATCATACTATCGTGCTATACTTTCGCGAAAGTCCTATCGTGAAAACGGGGCTTAAGTACTAGACGTTAGGTGATAAAAAAATGTAGTGAAAGTGAAAATGAAGATATGTTATAAATAGCAAAACACTGAAACTGAAATCTATTGACCTAATCGATTTGAGTATTGAACATGTGTAGTGTAACCGTTAATAACATGTCGAGCTACCGCTTACCAATTTGAAAAATATGTTCAACCTTGGTCAAAAAAATTAGACATGCAGAATTATAAAAGTCAAATTAACATATAACATATCCCCTAATTAAAAATTTAAATTAGTTTGAACTGTAAGAAAAGAATGATATATTAAGGAGTAGGTACGCACTACCAAAATTTTCAAAACATGTTCCTTAGTATTTTTCGAAGAGTAATGGTCAAGAATTCCAATGGGTCCATGAAACCCTGACCGAAGTGACGAAGTCTTTTCTTAGCTAAGCCCTCACATATACAGAGGATATGCTTTGGTGTTTTGTTTTCGTCATTACATATTCAGAAAATTTTAGTTTCAGAGAGACAATCCTATTCAGATGCCTCCTCATGTGACAATGTCCAGTCAGAGCTCGCACTAGGGTTCAGGTCTTATATCAGCTTAATTTTAGATAATCAGATGTTCTTTTTTTTCCGAAGTTTTTGGTATAAAAAGCTTTAAGTGCCTGTTGCCCGGTGCCAAGTCCCAGTGAATGGCGATTTTTGCCACATTCGGGTGTTCATTTTGGCTGTGCTTAATGGTATCCCGCAGAACGTATATGGTCCCATTAAGTCAGCTTCTGAACCTTTCCTAGCCATTAAGTCGGTAATTTCATTGCCGTTATAGCCGCTATATCCCGGAATCCAATTGAGGTTAACTCTGTTCTTATTTCCGAGTTCAATGAGGCATTGGATGCCATTCCAAACAAGTTTGGAGTAGATTAACCCTTACATGAAAAAATCTGAAATATAGGCAAACTTCGTTTATTTATTTATGAACCGTAAAGAACAAGTACCAGAGATTTAAAAAAGGAGAGCTAATATCATCGCATGGCTACCATCTAAAATTCATGACCTCATGAACAATGTATCTCAATTTATCAATGAAAGTAGCAATTTTTGGCTGATAAAAAAGAAATTGCAAGCAAAATATGATTTTAAATTCACTTCGAATTTCCTACCAACATAATTCATTGTAATAAATAGACCTAATTGCGATTATCGACTGAAATTCATTAATAATAAATCATTACATCCATAGAATACACAATGTAACCGAGTGCAGATCAAATGCTATCAATTTAATTTTAATTGGCATTCGAAATTAATTGGAAAGTGCGATCATATGAGCCTCGCAGATTAACAAATCTTTGGTTCAATTCCCATCGAAGATTGCGAAGAAGTCAAAAATTGAATAAATTCATCTCGAATGAAGCAATAGTTGGATTAATTGAATTCGCAACATTTTGAACAAAATGTGAGTTTAATTAAAGTCGCACGCTTGGTCAGGCTACTTAACATTCCGAATTAAGTGGCTTAGCTAAGCTGGTGCTGGCCGTATTCAAACTTGACCTTGCCAATCTAATTAATGAAATCAACTCAATATCATCATCATTAAAATAAAACGAGCGAGAAAAAAAAAAATACAATTTAAAAAAAAAATACCATTTAAAAAAAAATCCCATTCAACGAACTCGACAAATTACAATCATGCGTTTTCCTTTTTTTTACAGAAAAATCCGAAAAAACCAACATTAGACGCAATTAATTTCCACGTACTCGTACTTGCAACATTTAACCCGGAGCGCTATTTATTTTGAGATAAATTGCCAACTAACATGAACCTGCTAATGACCTGCGAATCTACGTGAAGCTTGCAGAAGGTGTGCCAAAAATCGTATGTGGTTAGATATTCTAAGGTAAATATTCGTTAAGATATTAAAAAAAATTTCACCGCATGCTGAGTTTACACTGGTATTAAAAGGCGTTGCTAAAACAGAGATTATCTTGGATTATTTCTCAAGTCAGCTCTGAACTTGAAGCTGGGCGATAAGAGGCTATTTGAGGAGCGATAGTGTTATGAAGTGTGATGTTTTGTAGCCGGTTGTTTTAACTATGGCCTTCACTATGCGTAACCATAGATGAGATAGTGCAGATATTGAGATATAAGCAACATACTTTAGTCATCAAAATATCTTTTGATCTATTGAACTACACGCTATCAATTTTGTCAAAATTTGACGAAAAATTGTTGCACTTTGACATATAATTTCCAAATTCGAACAAAACCATAAAATTCAAAAATATGAAGCTCTTTTTGAAAAAAAAAAATGAATCTTAATGCGAAGCATTTATGATAAACAATTTGTTCTCTTTTTAAAAATATATTTAAAAGTGGAATCCGGCGTACCTTAACAAAAAACACCAAAATCTTTTAATTCTTTATTCAATTACTAAATCTAGCAACGAACAAAGTCTTCAACCAAACTTCAAACCACAACTCTTTCAAACTAAGGTTATACTATGTTTAGACTAACGCCTTTAAATTGAGTTAAACGCGTTGAAAATACTTCCCGAACGTGTTAACGAAAACATGTAGTTGCAACGCGTTTAACCGAAAACATGTACTGCAAGAAACTGTTTAATGCAGTAAAAACTCAGTTTTGTGCTTGTGCAACGACTGCATTAGCTAATTCATTCACTTTTAATTACTGCTATACAAACACTTTTGTTTCAAATAATTTGGAAACCATAAAATTTGTTAATGAAACACAGCTGAATACCTATCTGCTTATCAAAACAAATCACGTCAAGCTGTCATGTATTAAAATAAAACGAGTTGGCTAGTGCTAACACTAATTTTTAACCTCGTTCATTTTGCCTACTTAAACGCGTTTAAAACACATAGTCTATACAGGGTATAAAGCTATCATAATATGCCTCGTTACTCTCGTAAGATAACACAAATTGACTATTAATTAAAATTATTAAAGCCCATTACGTTGTAATTCGCGATGTCAAAATTTTGACAACAATATTCATCAAATCCGTTCAACGTATTAACCCATATGTAGATATAGACAATTTGTGAATTTAGTTCCTTTTTTCAATTGAAGGCCTTGGTGGAATTAGGGTCAACTCATTTTTGAAAAACTTGAAAGGACTTGACTTTTCTGACCTCTAACTGCCTTCGAAAGAAATTCAGCTGATGCAGTTAGCCCTTCATGATTTGATATTATCCTTAATAATTTAAATAGCATCTTAAAAAAATTCAATAAAATAATTTTAGTCCAAAAAGGCTTCAGAAAAATTAAATTTCGCATGTTGTTGAAAAATCGAGTTTACCCCTTATCCGACCAAGGGCTTCAATTAATCTTTTGGATTCCATATTTTTTGCAATGAATTTTTTTTTTTAAGAAACTTGTCTCTGGATTAACCAAAATCAAATTCCTCGAGAAATCCTTAATTATTTTGACATCTTTAAGGCTACAATGTCCTGAATCAAAATCATTTTTGAGTTCATGGAATTCATTCAACATAATTCTGAAATACGCCCAATTTGGGAATGTAGGATTTTTGGCAACATGATTTTGAATTCCAAATTTTGAACTACGGAATTACATACCCAATTTATTTGTTATGAGCCTTTAATTCTCAAAGAGTGATACTGATACCCTCATAACAATTCCAATTTCGTTTTAAATTAGACACAATTCGTGTATTTCAAAATTAAAGCAAAATTCCAATCTTATGGCCGAATAAACATGACATGACGTCATTTATCATCATAATATAGGCTCATCAGCCTTATAGTTTTTATGCTATTTAATTTCATTATAGAAACAATATTTTGGTATAATTTTTTCTTGTTCAGATATTATTGATAATTGTCTCAACCTTGAGGCGGTCGGTACTATCAATCATTAAATTGGTAATTGCAGGTAAATCACGGAAATTCATAAATATAAAATTGAACATGTTGCGCTGATTTTTTTTCTGCACTAATATTCGAGACAAATTGAAAACAACTTTTCGGATAATTTAAGTTAACAATGAGTTGGTACATTGATCCCTGCTTAAAGATCTGATCTCCCGCTGTACTATTGCAGAGGGTAAAGTTTGATTTTAATTATACTGTAGTCATTGAAAAGTAACTTCCTTAATGTTTGTTTTGAACTATTAATTTACAATAACCAGAAATCTTATAGAGTAGGTATGTAATAAATGAGCTAACAGAATGAGTAACATTCAAGAGTATACGTTTTTTTACTGATGGTTCTGGCATTGCTTGAATATTACTTCAATTAGATATGTAGGTATCTACGGAATTTATTAGATATTCTTTGTTTTTGTTTTTTCATAAACTACTGAACTTCGAAAGAAATATCTTAAAAAGTTCTCTAAAATCATTGCATAGCATATGATAGGAGTCGCATCTTTTAATCATAGGTTGCTCCAGAGGTAAAGCGAATCATGCACTGTGGGACCACCCTGTCAAATTGTATTAATTAGCAACGCAAAATAGCGAATTCCAATTAATCTCTTAGGATGTAAGGTTTGCTAACTGACCACCTAATCAACCAATTTACCAGCAATGTCTAGTTTTAAGTACCTATATTGTGTAAATAAATTTAATTGAATTGAATTTACAATTAATCACATAGCACCCACTCGGTCACATTCGATTTTTCATGTTGCTTATTATTGCAATTTGACACCGTGGCCATGCAGTGCAATACTAACATTAAAAACCACATAGGTGAATTCATAAGTTTCAACTTCTCAGCATATCTCGATCTTGTGGTAAAGAACCTAGAAAAACTTACCATGCTCTTTAGATTTAAAGAAATTATGGAGTGTTATGTTATTCCCGTTTGTTCACGGTATCTGTACTTCTTTATTAAAAATAAATTATTATTATTGTAATAAAGAAATTATTAAAAACTTAATTAATTTTAATTCATTATTAAAAATAAAAAAAAATATATTTAAAATTAAAAAAAATGGTAAGAGAGTAAAAAAATTAAATATTCCCTCATAAATAAATTTAAAATTAAATTAACTTTAAAATAACAAAAAAATGTTAAGAGAGTAAAAAAATGGAATATTATATAAATATAAAAAATTATATCTAAAAAAATGTTAAGAGAGTGAAAAAGAATGGAATATCCTCTCATATATAATAAATTTCATTAAAAATTACGGAAACTGATATAAGTTAATTCTGCCAGCATTTAAAACAAATAAGTTATGTCAACGGTTCTGGCCGATGTAGCATCACACCAAATCCACGTTTACACAGTAATAGTTTCTGTGATACCTGATGTCGTGATAATCTCACTGCATAATACTAGTTGCTCTCACACTATCGAGGTTGCAATATTAATTTATAGTACTATCGTGAAAGTTATGTTTACTGTCGCCAGCATTTCGAGCGATTGTTTGATCGTGACATTAACTTGACAAGAAAACTTTTAAAATTATTATTTATGTAGTTTTGATTATGTCCTGCCAATGTAACTTCAAATGTGGAAAAAAATCCGAAAAAATTGTAAACAAATAGGGTAATTTCTTCCATCTTCTTCGGGTAATTTACGTATGAGTGTCAGAACCCACCTAGTTGCACCTCCTTATTTCCTCGGTCATATTTTTATAAAAGTTTCTGGAACTGCAGGTGCAAGCAGGTTTGCTCGATAAATTTTCTATAATTTTCTATGTGTCTAATTTCACTGACGCACAATCGTGCCGTATATGCAACAAACTAGCGCACTATCTTTCTCTCACACTATTGTGCTATGCTCTCACGAGTTCTCTCATAAAAAACTTTCACCGTGTAAACGAGGCTCAAAAATAAATTGGTTTGCCGATAGTATAAAGGGTGTTCCCCAATGTATAAGATAAACTTACATATAGGGCAAGTAGAGCTAAGGCTAAATAACGAAAGTATTTTTTCTAGAAAAGTTTGTTCAATAGACCAAAATTCCGGACTGGACACATTAGTGTCGATCCGTTTTTAAGCTTTGTCATATAATGGGCTTCAAACCTTTACTGAAACGGATTGTTGAAAATGTCTTGAACTTGGTCAGTTCATTAGACAGAATATGTTACAACTATTGCGTTGAATTTATTTTCACTCATTGTACCAAATTGCAATGCTCCATAGTGTGCTGTGTGAGAATAGTATTTATTACACTATGTCCATGCCATACTGTCAAATATATGACAAAAAAATTTTTACCTAAAAATTCAGTCAAAGTTTTGCCTGATAAAAATAGACCTACTCTAAAGCAAATAAATTAATGTTGCAAACACAAATTTGACGATTACACTATCTGACTGCATTTATCACCGAGAATAGTCAAATGTTAGTGGCAAACAGTGTATGCAAGCTTAATCCATTGTATCTGCTGTTTGACTACTTAATTGTTGTTAATTAAAACACTAGATGATTTGAATACTGCTAATTGAATGTAATGATTGGTGCATATTTCCGAATGGCTGCCTGTTACCTTATTTTAGTATTTATTTAAGTAATTGATTGTGAAATAGTGTGAAAGATGTGAAAAATCAAATAAAGACAATTAGAATCAAAAAGAAGAACAGTATAAAACAACTGATTCCGACAAACTCTGTTTATTTTTCTTCCAAAACAAATACAACATATCTATTTTCGTTGAACAAATGAGCCTAATTTGATTCATTTAAGACGGGCACCTATTTATACGCGCAACTAGATACAATTGAAAAGAAAGCTAGAAAGTATCTCATATAGCTCCAGAAACAAGAACAAATAGTGGCACTTTACTTAATCGCACCAGACCATTTCTCTTGCGTTTTTCGCACATAATTACATTTACTTGATTGCCATTTACCAGATTTGATGCTTCTTAAGATTAGAAGAAGCAGCCCAAGACGATAATAGTATACTCTTAGCTTGGAGATATGCATCAAGTCTAATTAGAAGTTAATAGATGACGAAACGCCTACTACATTCTTACCTTGAGGCAAGTATAGTTTATTCTTCACCGTAAGCAATTTACCGAGATAGCTTTGTAAATTGTCGTTAATTTATCGTCATGAATACTTTTTTTCTTCGACTAAACTTATGAACAGAAATATGAAAAGCGTTGCAGGCAACGTGAAAACTATTCTAGATGCGATCTGATGCGCAAAATGTTAGATAACAAGACTGTAATTTTGTTATGAAAAAAAAATTTAATGTTACTGGTAGTTGTTACATGATATTTTCTGAGCAATTCTCAGTAGGTAGGTAGGTAGTACGTTCCAGAAGCAATTAAGTTTTCCTGGAAACATACAATACATTTCTGCTTTTCTTTTCCTTTTTTATATTTAAATAATAAATTACTATGTCACTCAAATGCAGCTTTATTGATTTTTTTACGATTGTAAAAGGGGCCTGGGATCTGAAATCTTATACAGAAACTTAATAATTTTAATCAAATTTAAAAGGAAATTGTGAAGAATCCCTTCTCAGAGATACAAATTAAAAGTAAGAACAAATTTAGTAAAAACAAAATTTATTAACCCATTTTCATAATTAAATTAGTGAAAGTTAAGCACGTTCTTGTATCATAGAATGATATATATATGTTCCCAAAATTTCAACTATTTAGGTGCCATGGTTGTTGTACAAGTTTCTTTATTTGTGAACAATAAACAAAATATCTACAGCCTTTACTTAAACCAACTTTTTCGCATTAATGTAAAAATCTTTAAATTAATGAACAAAATTAGCTTGATGATCTGTACATACATACATTAATACTATGAATCGTATTGAATCGTAACGTATGAAAATATTATGTGTATAGAATGTGAATACATGAGAAAGCTTGTAAATGGCGTCCAATATAGGGCATAGTCTCCCAATATAGGGCACGAACCACCTGAAAATAGATTGTAATGCACTGGAAAGTTGAGTACGAGTATCATTATAACTCTATACCCTAATCATATTTCGCCGTGCTAAGAATTAAATACAATATAATAATAATTACAACAATTTCAGTAAGATCACTAATAATCATTTTAATGGAAACTAGTCAATTTGTCTTTTATATACATCTCTTTTATTAATAGTTCACAAAATATTTAGAAAAAGAGAAAATGTACACCGAGGAAACTTATTAGAAATTAACAACTATAAATATCGATGCACACATTCATAATATTGACGAAATTTTCTTGCGAACAATCCATCTTTCCTCATATTTGAAGAAACCTTTGTTCCAGATAGCATTCACAGTAATAATGAATAAATGCATATAATTGATGAACATATTAATTGAACTTTTTGAAATCGCGCCATAATCGGTTTTTCTCTTATTTTTTGTAACTCCAAAATATGGTAAAGAGACGCCAAAAATAAGAACACATGGGAATGGGAATGACGATATATTTTAAAAAAATGTTGACATTGTTCACGGAGTTAACTTATCCTTGCATTCAATGCCAATGTAAAAAATGTTTACAACTACTATTGTCTACTTTGAAAACAGTTTTTGACCACTCTTGTGTTTTTACTAATATACTTACACTGAAACAGATCCCTATTATCGCGTAAATTCACAATCAATCGGTAAAAATGTGTAAATTTGCTGCTTGTGTGAAGCGAAAATCTCTCAAAGCGTAAAATTACAAACGGTGCTTGTGAAACTACAAAAATGTGACATGTTTTTGTTTCCTTGTTATTATTATTATCTATTATAATTTATTGATAATATTCAACTGAATGATCGGCAGATGAATTCCAAAACGTATTTTGAAGGGCAAAGGGCACATCGACTGACTATTGGAAAAATTCAATGAGATCAGTCAACACATGATAATTGAGAAAAAACCAGAAGGTTACGAAGTTTAAAGGTACTAAACACTATACCATACATTACATGTTTTTTCTATAAATTTAGTTTAATTGTTTTAAAGCCACAATCTTCATAGTCTATAATTTTTTTTTTCTTTTTCATTTTTAAATCATGCCTTACAAAAAACCACGAAACAAGTGAATTAAACAACAAAGCGGTCAAGTAAATGCATATAACAAAAAATAAATTAATACTCACAAAGTACAAAAATTATTATTATTAATTATATATTAATTGATTTTATACACAATGACAAATTTTAAACATTAAAAGTGGGGAATTTCATTCAGTGTTGTAATTTTACTTTCGAGCCAGTAAATTTCTGATGAAAATATGTAAACATATAAGCTTTTAAAAATTTCGTGACAATCTCCGGGAAGTAGTTAAAGTTAAGGAACCGATGCTACTGACACTCTTTAAACAACAATCACAATTTTGGGTTATAGTTCAGAACGCAACCAAAGTGATAATATAGCACCAGTTGTTTCGATACAAGGAGGTTTTTTGGAAAATGACTTTTGTCGGTAGAATAGCTTCCCTTAAAGTGATGCATATAAAAAAATTCTGAAATTTATTTTAAGGCTATTGTATTGTAGTATAAAAAATTCATAGAAATACAAATTAACTAATACGATATTATAATCAAATATGAAAGAATTCATGAAAACGTTTACCACCCTTTTTCAACCCTGATAGGTTGAACATCAAAAGATCCCGAAACTAGTTTGAGGAAAATATTTAAAGACAAAATTAAACTCATTTCAACTAAGAGATAAAGCGGAAATCATGAAAACTACTAAAACTACATCACTGAACTGTATTGTCCTTGTTATTTAGGTTTTTCATGGCTACCATTGAAGCTATTAATATTAAGAGTTAGTTGTTCTTTCCGGTGTCAGTGGAGTGAAACTCCAACACGAAATCCCCGACTGTTGATTGATCGCCGTCCCTGAGGACATGACAGTTTTCGAAAGAACTTCACTGGAGAGGCCAGTTTTTATAAGATATGTGTTGGACTAGGTCCGAAGGAGCTGTTTCGTCATCGGAAGGCATAGACTCGTCAGAGGATGTATTCTTGCCAACTATCCAAAACATTGTATGTATTGTCCTTTTTCTTTCTTTGATTGTCATCTTCTAGATCTACTGACGAAAGGAAGGCTCGATGGAACGAAGAGTTCCTGAACTACTTCACTGAACTCGTTCTTTGAAGTGAGTGACTCGGAGTGAAGTACTTCACCGAAAGGAAATGCTTCGCCCATCCTTTGACCTTGGAATTTCGTTCGCTGAAACTCTGAATTTATTCATTGACCCTACGAACTTTTTCATTGTCACAATGATTTTTTTTCATTATTTCTATCTGTACTCAAGAATTTAATAAAAACGACAAACAAAAATCACTACGAAATCCTAGCGGGGGCTCCATGTTCTTATACTCGCAATTCCTGTGCTGACGTTAATATCTATTTTTTTGGCGTAAACATACCACTTACATAGTTATTTGTTATTTTAGACTGAACTACTTATTAGTCTTTCACTTGAGCAACGAGCTAGCGAAGATAAATACGTCGGCTGTGAAAAAAAAATCTAGGCCCTGAATTTATTCATATTCAATCAAAATAATAAACAGAGAATATTAACGAGTACGCGTGTAATCACTGCACACAAATTATGATTACGAGTATGTGACATTCAATAGCGCAGCGGATAATCTCCGCTGCCGAATAAATAGAAGCTCGGGGGGGCTTAACACAAATCCACTCACATGACAAAGCAATTACGTACTTATGATGAGGATGAGCATGAGCATAATGTGAATATCTTTCACGTCTTTAGCGTATTCAAGGCAGGGGCATACGTTGTTTTTTTTTCGAACAACGAACAGAAACACACCATCCGGATCCAAATAGGTTTTACGATTTCCGAGCGGATTAGTCCCCATTAAGCCTCCGTGCTCTTATAAAAGACTGTACGACTAGTATTTATTTTTGTTTTTTAAATCTACACTTATGAAAAAAACTCGACATATGTGCAATGACTGAAGAGGGGAATCCGCCGGCCCCACTTCACACATGTTAAGCAGCTTCCCATTCATAGAGCCGCCGGTGAATTTAATAAAATCATCTTCGGTAGTGGCAAAAACGACGAAACAACAACAATACCAAATTTTAATTAGCACTGTCAAGCCACTGTAAAGCGAAGTACATTTAAATGCCTCGTGTGATTTTATTGAATTTGTCACGGACTTTTCGTTGATAATAATCTGAACGGAAGCGCAACTTTTCCGACGACCTTTCAAAACTCACATCTGCGAAATCGTGGAATCCTTTTTGCGCAATTAGTTCAATTTTTGAATATCCTCCTTCTACTCGCATGAGATAGGATCGTGTGAAACTTTTAAAAAGAGAATTCAGTGACGGTGTCACACAGATGCTTATCATGTACAATTAGCGCTAAGCTAATTGTTTGTAGAAAATTTTTGAATGTTTGAATTTCTGTGAAAAGTTAAGGACCTCTTTAACTCTTGCACTCTAACTCTCGAGCAACCCTTATCATGTTTGAATATGTTAATTATGCGACATGTGTGGCATTTAAGTGCCCAATAAGGGGGTGTGTTTTATTCAAAATTTCATATAATTAGGTTAGAAGATAGTGGCGTTCTTATTATCAAATACATCGAGCCCAAAAAAACGCCCTCCTAATGTGTCCAATTAGCGTTTCGTATGGAGTGCCTAATTCTTACTTTGAGCTGTGGTAATTTTTTATCAGAGTGAGGTTTGATGTTGCTTGCGATAATGAAGTGTTGGGTTAAATCGTTCATAATTCAGTGGAAATTTGTAATTTGACGAATTTATTTTTCATATGACATACCTCTCATGGAAGCATTTTTTTAACGGCTAGTTATATTTTGGTATAGCTATTATAAGAGAGTCGAGTTATTCAACAACTAGAGGTTTATTTGAAATACTTCTACTACTTTATTATTTTTGAAATAATTAATAGTATCTACAGAAACCGACCCAAAATTTTAAAAATGGGGCCACACCACCATAAATTTCTATTCACGTTGAAGTGGTAGTAAGCTCTCCAAAAAATGTTCACCGTACACAAGTTGGTTTGACGTCCCATAACTGGAGAACTTTTCAAAATTTCAGAGAACGTCGATTGAGTAGCCATCTATTAGTAAGAAGGCAAAGTTTTAATAGCATAAATTATGATTTTAAAATCTTTGAAGTGTTTTACTCTAAGAAGTTGAAACTTGGAATTTATGTTCAAATTTGACAATACAACTACTTGCAAAAAAACGGGTAAACGACAGAAGTCGATGTGAATTTGAGTTAAAACAAATATTTTGAGAGTGGTTTGGGGTTGAGGGCGTTGGAAACTTATATCGAAAATAATAAACATAAAAACAATAAACTTAAAGCACCAAAACTCAGGTCTGAATTTCTTAGTTATTTTTAATGAATATATCTACAATTGCGAACCAGAGAAAGGGGCCTGAAGGTGTTATCAAAGATGCTTTAATTACAACTTAGAAAATAATAAATGAATCTAAATTATTTATATATAAATCTTAATTAAATTCAAATTCAAATTTATTATGTCGTGAACCATAACATTACATGTGTATTAGTAGAAATAGTTTGAGATCGGGCTTGTGCCTCTACAACAATGGTTGGAAACTTAAAGCTAACAATGGCTGCATTGAAATAAAATTAATGAGATTGGCTTGAAGGAAAAATGGTTAAGAAAAACCTTCGCAGAACTGAACAAGGCACAAAATAAAATAATAAAAATAATTAAGCTAAAACTAAAATTAATGATGATATTACATTATAAGTTTAAGTAAATATATAGGTTACATAGAGATAATTAGAGGGTTATCTATAAATTGAAGTTTTGTAAATAAAATTTCTCTATAAGTTATAGGTTATGTAGCTTCAATCAATCTCTGCCTTGAAACACTACGATACAAATTCCAAATCAGCATTTTTTTCATTGCTTTCCAAACTACTTTACGTGGTTTTATTTACACAATTGAACATAAACAATTTTTGTGTGATTAACCAGAAGCAAATTGCAATTCTTTGAGTATATTGCTGAAGATTGAATTAGACTCTATGGAGCGTTGTCAAATATTTGACGGAAAAAATTTGACGAAAAGTTCGGTATATTTTTCCAGTTAATAGAGCAAAAGAAAATAATAACAATAATGAGCGAAACAAGAATTTGACGATTACATTATCTGACTGCATTTTAAAGTCAAAACAATGAAATATTTGTTATACATGTAGGTATAGTGCCATATAGTGGCATACAGTGTAATACAAGATTTACAAAGCAATTAGAAAAGGGACAAGAAACTATTTTCTGTTTTTCAAAATGAAGTGATCAGTTTTTTTGAATTTTTGGGAATTTGTAAAGTTTTATTTTCGTTTTTCAGAAATGTAACTAGAAATAACTTTGGTTTTGGTTTGGAAAAAAGCTCCAATAAAAACATGGTGTAATACATTTTTACGAATTTTCTCATATCTCCTAGGTTTTTTGAGATATCGAGTTCACTTGTATTCTGTGTTCTTTTTATATAAATAATCTTTTTTCACAAATTTTTGTCATGCCTGTTAGGTTTGTTGGGATATCGAATTCACTTGACTTCTGCGTTTCTTCATACAAATTTTTTTTTCTACGAATTTTGTCAAATCTCTTGGGTTGGTTGAGATATCGTGTTTACTTGAGTTCTCTGTTCTCTTCATATAAATATTTTTTTTCACGAATTTTGTCATATCTCCGTGGTCGTTCACATACTACGTCACACGAAGTGTTGGGGGGTGGTTCCAAAATGTGACAAAGTGTGACATAGGGAAAGGGTGGCATCTGAAAAATTTGACGTAACAAAATCGGAACGGAACTTTTCTTATAAATTAATATCATAATAATATTTGCAATATTTGTCACAAAGTCGCAATCGTGAGTAACGGCAAACCGACATTCTTTTGTTTTATGCTTTTCAAGCTAACTAAGCCCCTGTGAGCTCACCGAGCTATTTGCGTTAATTTCCCTTATCCTATCTACTGTCTATGGAAAAAAGTTATAAAAAAGTCATAAAAACAGTAATGTTGTTGTTTTCTTGTATATAAATTTTCTAACCTGCTCTGATCTGGATAAATACCCAAAAGACCCACCTATGTATTATGTCTGCATATTTTTTTTCATTTATTTTTAATAAAACAGATGAATACCTATTAGCTCTATTTCGTGCGTTTATTTTTCAAACATACTAAAACTTGTGACGTCACAACGGAGGGGGATGCCATTTTGCGACAAAGTGTGAGAATAGGGGACGGGGTTTCAAAATAATCAAAATTCAAGTAACGTAGTATTCGTACGATTCGATAGGTTTGTTCAGATATCTAATTCACTTCACTTCTGCGTTTCTTCATATAAATAGTTTTTTTTCATGAATTTTGCAATATGTTGGTTTGTTAAGATATCGAGTTCACTTTTCGTCTATGTTATCTTCATATAAATACTTTTTTTTCACGAATCTTGTTATATCTCTTGGGTTTGCTGAGATATCAAATTCACTTGACTTCTGGGTTTCATCATATACATTTTTTTTACGAATCTTATCAAATCTCTTAGATTTGCTGCGATATCGAATCCATTTGACTTCTGTGTACTCTTCATATAAATATAATATTCAACTTCTAAGTGGTGTCAAGTAAATGTGTATGTTTTCACGAATTCCGAAAAAAATCTTTTAGGTCTAACAAGATATCTAACTTACTTTTACTTTTACTTTTACCTTTGTTACAAGTAAAGCAATTAATTACAGGACTAGTCTTTATCAATCCTTCCAGCGGGTCAAAACTGATTCGTTATGTTTTTACGAATACCGACATATGTATCTCTTTGGTCTACTGAAATATCAAATTACATTTCACTTTATCGAACCTTAGTAGTATGACAGGTGAACAACTTTCACTGAAGAAGCAGGATCGTGAACTTCTTGAAAAACCTTTCTGCACAAGACTCACATCCCATTATAAGTTCGTATTCCAGACAAATGATTTGTTATACAAATAATAACATAGATCCAACCCTTAATCCGTCTTCTCGAAATTAATTCGTTTCGTTCCATCCCCTGAGTTCTCGATCCTAATGAAAACAAATTTGTCTGACGAATACACCAAATTAATTACGTTCATTGAAATTCATGTCATTCGGACTGAAAACCATCTTTTTGCAAGGACCCCTTCCCCCGCACCAATAGGCATTTATCCGCGAAATAATTAAAAATCATTAAGAACACGACCCAGTCGTACAGAAGTCACTCCCTGTGAAGAACGATAAGTTTCTGACAACGCACTGACTACTCTCATATTGAAACGGTTGGAGGTCCTTTTCACCATGTAACTTCTGTTTTTGCCGTTCGGTAGGCACTGAAAGTCCCTTAACATTTCCGTGACAAGGACGAGAACGAAGGCAACTACTTACCATGCCCACAAGGTTCTATGGCTTTAGCTGAAGCCCATCCTTTAGCTTCTCGTCGCTTTTAGGAAAATATTATCGCAGGATTTTGACAAATAAACAGAATCCCATTTCGCCTATTTTTGTCGTCCTATCCTCTATCTATTTCTGTCCGAATAAAATGGCGTTTACAAATATTTTCGCCATTTGTTGTATAGTGCGGATGTACAGTAGCTGGGGATCTTCGTTCCTCGTCCAGTAATTCTTTGAAAAGGATGGGGCTATTTTATTTTACAGCCCATCCTTCCGGCTCGGCTGTTGTTATCTAACCGAGCTGTTCTCCAGATAATGGCAAAAAGTTACCCGAAATAATTTCAAAGCTACCACCATCATCCCTCCTAAACAAATTTCCAACAATTTCAGATTTTGACTGTTGTTGTCGTAATTACAAATCTTTCTGGGCATTTTGAATGGAGCGCGTTGAATACCCCGACCAACCCCTCACCTTATCCCTTCGGACCCTTGGCAAAAATCTAAGTATTTCGAATGAAGCCGGGCGGACTATCATATCGTAAAGTAGAACAGAGCAATGATGGCGAAATTAGTAATGATGGTGAACGATAAAATCTGGAAATATAAAAACGCGCACAGCAATTTAATGTAATTTCATAGAGATGTCGTAACAATTAATCAAAAGTACGTAATTTGAGGTATAGAGGGCAGAGCGATAAGAATCGCTTGGAAGGTATGGGGAGTTATAAATAAATACAAAATAGCTGACAATATAGTAGTGCACAATCATGAAGAGTGAAGGATAATGAGAGCGATAAAAATTTTGAAATTTTGTTTTACATCATACAACAGTATACGATTTCTAAAGGTAAACATTTGTTTAAAACAAAAAAAATTAATTACGAACCTGTTATTTTTTAAACTAAATAACTTATTATAACATACCGCAGAGATAATAGACCGCAAAATCGATTGGTACTCAAAAAGAAAAAACATGAGGTAAATAATCTGAATTATTAATTATTTAATATTTTTTGTTACTTTTATGAAAGCTATAGAGTGAAAAAATTGTACTACTCTTTGAGTAAGCAATTTAGCACCTACTCTGAGAGCAGTTAAAGTACTACTGTCAAACTTAATTACACACTCCTGTGATTTTTACTATTAATAAAGAAATTCACACACAAGTGTGGAAATCAAGAGCTTAGGATGTGTGTAAAATTACAAAAGGGTGTGGAAAAACTAATACTACAAAAATGTGACATGTTTGTTTATGTTTGCTTAGGTTAGGTTAGGTGGCAGTCATCCATACTATGGATCGACTCACTTAGACCGTTCAGTTGGTCCATTGTGAGACCACACCCGTGATACCTAGATAAAGTCCCATATAGGGAGTTGTCGTAGCATTGCTACAGGGGAAAGGCTAGTCGAACCAACCACTGGGGCGAATAAACTTGGCTAGTTCATCAATTCATGCACCAACCATGTCTCCGAGTCTGGAGAAGAAGTAGCTGCCCATGGCTCTGAAACTACAGCTGGCTAGAATGTTTGCTTATTATTATTATTAATTTATTGACAATATTGAATAGTGAATGATCGGCAGATGAATTCTTAGACAAGGACAACAGGACACACAGATCAACAATTTGAATGAGACCATTCAACACATGATAATTGGGGCAAAAAACCAGGATACAGTTTAAAAAGTGTAAAAAATATAAAACACTATACATTTTTATTATATAAATTTAATTTATATGTTTTAATGCCCCAAACTTTACGCAATATTAATTTTTTAAAAAAAATTTAAATTAAGCCTTTCACAAAACTACAAAACGAAATGCACAATTATTAATTTTACACATTAAAAGTGGAAAACTTCATGCGCTGTTGTAATATTACTATACCCAGTCCGTAAATGTATGAATTAAATGTGTAAAAATACAAAGTTTTAAGAATCACTTTCAACTTTCTTAAATTGAATGAAAACTTGTAAACTAACTACTTCAATGCGGAATATTTTACTGCTTTAACAGTAGTAGTTTCACAAAGTGTATGCTTCACTATTTATTTGTAATTTTTCTCTTTAATGTTCGGAACCTATTCTGTTTTAATCATATAAAATTTTAGTTTTAAATCTAATAATTTTCTCGAAGTATCTTCAGGTCGCGGAAATGCAAAATGTGTATGGTAGCTACACGAAGGAATAGTAATCTTATTTTCTTAATCCGACACTTTCAAATAAAATTTAGTATGTACGTTTTTGTATTTTCAAATTTCCGAGTTCTTAATCTTATTGATAATGGCATAACCGATTTAAATACAATAAGTTTTATGAATTTGTTTATGGAAGCTACTATAAAAAATGGAATCGTTTTCTTTCGTCAATTTAAACGCAATCCTATTAAATTTTTTACTTCGTTGCTCAATGAGTTCAGACAGATCCGACTTCAGACAGATCAGACTTCAGACAAATACTGCCTCAATTTTTGTAAACGTTTGTAAGGTAGCTATTCAATTTATTTAAACTTTTTCTTATTCCAAATTTTTAAATGATGGCAAAAGGACCGTACTGTCGTTATCTTAGCTGCACAGTAAAAACTATTTACAAGTATTATCGTTGATGATTTGTTGCTAATTAAAACCTAATTTAATTTTACATTTCAATTGCTAATCTACATACACCTACTTAAGACCTTCGATACATTCCGAGTAATTTTGTCCTAAAAAGTATGCTTATATCGCAATTAAAAATTGTAAAAGTGCGAATTACAATACATTTATCAGACTTTTTAATAGTAAAATTACAATTCAGAGGTGTATTTCATACAGACGAAGTAAATTTTCAATAACTTCAATGTAATAGTCCATTTTACATTGATTTTCGTCTAAATTTACACTCTAATTTAAATTTTCATGCTCTGCGTAACAGATTTTAATGTGATAATTATTGTCAAGATTGCAACATTTTTTACTGTGTGAGCCTCTCGGCAAAAAATTTTCTTATGATAAATATACAATTCTGTTCACCTTCTTACTGACAAACTAGAGTATCTAGAGTTGGAGGAAGGTGGTGGTTATTACAAATATGCACCTATTTTCTATGCAACATTTACAATATTATTTCCGATTTCCGATCGAAACGAGGTCCAAATCCTGGGAATCGGTTAAAAATACTGGCTAGTTCTACCACCGAAAATTCGAATATAAACCTACAAGAACGTGTTGTAATTTGGCTTCTTTAAATACATAGATCTCCATTTGAAATCGTTTCACTCATTCCTTGTGAGTAAATACTTTTCTTGTAGTATGTATGTAGTATGGAGTATCTATCGGCCGCCAATGTAGTACGAAGGTAGCGCTATTTTCCGGGTGGTGGCAGCCTAAACAAGACTATGGAAAATTATTTTATGTACAACCAATCGCGTAAATCAAAAATGCTTAAGTTTTCTGAAAACGAAAATGCCTTTATATAATATTATTGTTAAACATTTTTTTCTTGTAATTATTTTTTCATACTGGCACCTACCCAAATCCTCGATAAACTCTGATATACAGTAGATTTGCAGTCCTATATCCTTGACTCGTTCCTGCTTTTGTGCAGTTTTGAATTTTTTAAGAATCACCATAACAGATTGTAAGTGCCTTTTCTAGCTCAATTCTATTCAATGTCATTCGAAAGATCTGGCGAATCCTACGGGTTAATTCCAGGAATAAATATAACAAAATGCAAGCCAGAAAATAATCCTGGCTATGTTCCAACAGAGTAGCATCTCACTTTAAATCATCCTCCATCTGTCCTAAGTAAACACAACAATTTCAGTCCTTCTTTTATTCACTTCGGCTATCTCTGGTCAAAATGCCCGTATTCAATAGCCTAATGAAACGAATCATCCCCTCATTGTACGTAATTTCAAACTGCCGGATTCGATTCTATCTGGTCATTATTATGTTGACCATTGTCCTTGTCCTTGTCCTCTAACCACTTTTCCTACTATATGAGTACTAGTGCGCATTATTATTATTTTTCGTCACATCCATCCAATTCTCGCTATATATCCTCAGGCAACAGGAGACGAACCAATAGTTAACCAGTGAAGCGACAAATAGCCCAATCACCAATTCATAAAATATGCTGACAAATGGACAAACAATCCAAAAATTCAACATCACATTGTCCTTTTTGTCATAATCCGAAGGATATCATCGTACAAAAGGACTAGTGAGTTGGAGTAGTAGTCCTACAGGTCCCACATTATGTAAACCAGCCCCGACTAACCGACAAATCCTCTGTGCGGAGTATCCAGGACTTTCATCCATATCCCGGTATTCTTAGTTCCGAATCAGAACGAAGGAAGCCTTATTGCGAATTTATTATCCTTGAAGGAAAGTTTGGCCATTTCACACATTCATGGAAGGGACGTAATATGATGAGTGGAGTAGCCATCAATGTTACTGCTCTTTGTTATGCCTGATTAAACAGAATACTCGTCGTTTTGGCGAATGGTTAATGATGTCAGGAAGTGAAACGATGTTCCTTTGAACATTAGTTACCACATTTTTTTTGGGGGGCTTTTAGGTTCAATAAGTATTGAAGTACGTGCTATGAGCGTATGTGATTCTGGGTATTGGACGATAATGGCAAGATTTATTGGTATAGCAGTTGTGATTCTTTGATGTTAGGAGTTTATTTTTACTTTTAGATTCTGTGCCATCCTGCATGTTCCGTTGTGGTATGATTCTGCTTGAAAGTACCTAAGTCTTTTCCAGTACGACCTTAGTTGGAAGAATTGAGTTTAATTGGTATTCCATACTAGCCACCATCTTCAGTTTTTTTACGAAACCGGTCAAACGTTGAACTTGTTTCAACGCGGACTTGTTTCATGAGGACTGTTGTGGCTATTTATGTAACTCGAAGAAAACTCCTCCGCTTACAAACTTTGAGTAGCTTTCACAATTGAAATCAGATTCATTTGATGTACGTAACAAAGAACAGATCAGCGCAATATTCGATGTTCGAGACTGTTAGGACACACACTCCATAGTTTCATGCAGTCGGTGTGGCCACTAAGTGCACCTCGATATAGTTTAAAAGGATTCTCGCGAAAGCTGAATGGATGTGATGAAGTGGATGCTTCATCACCTATGTTGCTATTTTCATTAGTATTAAACCTTATCTAGAAATCGACTTCCATAACATGGAGTTACTACTAACTAGAGATGGGCAAAGCAGTTCCTTTCAGTGAAGTACTTTACTCCGAGTCACTCACTTTAAGGAACGAGTTCAGTGAAGTATCTTTGGAACTCTTCGTTCCATTGTTCCTCGTTTTCGTTCACTCGTACGCTCGCAAATTAGTTCGTTCTTTGAGTTCATTCATAGTTCATAGTTGAGGGAAGAAGATGATGAGCAAAATGGTTAGGACATCTCGAAAATGATTGCCAAAAAAAGGGTAATTTCATCTAGAATGTGATGACCAGAACAATAAGGTCGATAAAGTTTTTTGTAACGTATCCAAAGGAAAGGAGTGAGTTACTTTACTCACTTATTTCAATGAAGTATTCTTTTGGAGCAGTTCACTCGTGAACGACCCATCTCTACTAACGTTCTCAAACGTGAAAATGGAAGCAACTTTTTCGGAATTGCTACGCAATTTACATTCGTCTCCTCTTCTCTTAAAATACTTTTCCAATTCGTAAAAAATTAATGAAAATTTAATTTTATCACCGTCAATGAAAATTATTTCCTTTTTACACTTTCACTGCAATTTTAAGTCCTGTACTTTTGAATTAAATTTTTAATTTAATCAAAAATTCGTTTCCGTTGTGAAACAAGTGACACGTATTCAATCTATACATCACTGTTCACATTGGTTATGGTTGTTATGGCAATATGGCTACAACCTAAATAATTTGTGATTGAAATGCCCGATCCAATCAATTGGCAAATATTTAGCCCTATATGCATACGTACATACTATACACCGATGTATAACGAGTTAATTGTGAAATTTACAAGGTTCCACTCGATTATTCTGATGATTATATCGTTTGTAAGTACTATGCAAGGTGTTATTTATTTAACTATATTAAAATCAGCAAACATGTTTGTTGATAACGTTTCGTATGTTGCAAGAGGTAAACTAGAAATTGATGCAATTAATGAAAATCAAATGTTGTTAGTCCTTGATCCGAGGTAATTCAATCGTAATTAATGAATTGAACTGAATATTAGGGTTTTCTCTGTAGCTCTTGTTTCTCTGGTGGATTTTTTCAAAAACTTATTTGCAATAGCTGAAATTAGTGTAAAAAATATGCTTTAAGTTTTATCCAAGGAAAATGTGCCTCAAAAAATGAACATTGTTTGAAATTCCGAAAAATGTGTCCTCAGTTATTGACAAATAGTAACAGAAGTAACTCCAAATATGGGGGTGCCATGTAGACGCCAAGTTAATCCCAATTAGGGGATGCCATCTAGTGGCCATAATTAAATCCACTGGTTACATCTAGCCTATATAATAATATAATGCAATTCAACTGCGAATTATACTTGCGCATTCTACATATTTCACCGTAGTGATCGCGAACGAACTAGTTCACGAGCCCTTGCGAACTAGTTCACGAGCCCTTGCGAACTAATTCACGAGCCCTTGCGAACTAGTTCGTTCTTGTACTTCGCGAGAAAAAAATGATAAGTGGTGTAAGAAAATGTGATTAGTTAATGAAAGGTCCTCACTTCACTCGCGACTAAAGTCGGTTCCATTTTTAAAGTTCGCAATTCGTAGGGCTGAATGTGATGACCACAAAAAAAAAGCCTTACTTAACTCGCGAAGGAACTAGTTAGTTGCTTTTTTAAATTCGCAAAACTGAATCTGTTAACTCGAAAAAAATTGCTTCCTTCCCTCGCGAACGAACTAGTTTCTATTTTAATTCTCAATTCGCGAGACTGAATGTGAAAAAAACCTGTAAAAAATGTCGCGAATGAACTAGTTCCTTTTTTTAATTCGCAGTTCGCGAAACTCCAATAAAAGGCGGTGTACGCAAATCTTATTACATAAAAAAGGCCCTTTAACGATACATGGTGTAAACGCAAATGTGATGACGAACTACTCCCTACAAACGAACTAGAATCGGCATTTATTGTGAACTAGTTCGTTCATTTAACTTATGGGAACGCTCTTCCGATCTAGTTCGTTCACGAACTACACAAGCCTACTATGAATGTATTGTATTTGTTTTTCTAAAGTTTTCAGGTACTTAAGTTGGGTTGGGTTAAGTAGTTTAATTTGTATGTAAGGTCTTTTTTAGTTGATTAATTTTTTCCTTAAACAAACAATATTTCAATAACTATAAAAAGCTTCACACTAATTTCTTGTCATGTACTAAACACAATTTTATAGTTGCAAAGGCTCCAACCCACTCTCTACATTTTTTAAAAAGTGGTGTGTCTATATACAATATTGTATATCTAAGTATTATTGAAATTAAAGAACTATGACCTATGAATGAACTAGTCGCCATAATCTCAAATTAAAGTTTTTGATATCAAATGAATTTTTGATATCGATAAGATAAATGATACAAACTTATTGTCGTTCGGATAAATATGTAGACTCTGATGCTCAATATTAAAGGAAAAAGAGCGGCTTAAAATGTCCTTCACCAAGAACCCAATTTTTGACAAATTTTACAATTCCTTAAAACTGATTTGACAAAAAAATTTTCAATATCTGGTTATGATTACTAGATGGCGTTGCTCAAGGAATAATATTCTACAGAGTCCTTGGCACTTGATTCGAAATTTTTTAAGCGGTTAGTTCTAAAAATTTTCTTAAGATAATAAATGTTGTTGACGGTGGCTAAATTTTCGATATCTGCGGAGATATAGGATGGTAAAAAATGTCTTTCAAATTGCATCTTAGCTCACATAAACTGTTATACCTTTAAAAGTAATAATCGTTATCCAACATGTTAACACTGATTAAATGTTTGTAGCTTTCCGGTGTCAGTGGAGTGACACCCCAACACGAAATCCCCGACTATTGATAATTCACTATCCTAGATGACATGCACATGACAATCGGAAAACCTTCACTGGAGAGGCCAGTTTTCTATAAGATTGTGTTGGACTAGGCCAAACAACAGTGGTTGTTTTGGGAATCGCTTTGATGTAATCCCCAAAATTCTAGCTATTCCCGGTCTTAAGAAATTTGCTTGAAAATACAAGTTTTGACTACTGTACACCCACAATTTTTTGGGATCAAAATGATTTTTCTCAAGAAACCCCAGTTTAGAAGTATCATATTTGTATGTGCCCTATTATTACCCACAAAAGCTGCACACATAGTCTTTGCAGGAAACAAGTCAAAATTCGTAGCTGTGCAAAATTTAATATGCGATAAAGTGGTACTCGTTAAAAAAAACTGTTTACATTTCTTACACCTTTATTTTTTTTTTACTTGATTGATTCTTTGATTGAATTTAAAGAACTTTACGGTTTTCATAGTCTTTATTTTAATTTGTTTAATTATAATGTATGTTCTATTGGCCATCTTAATTTTGAACGCATGCGTGCCTCGATAAGATGTTTTCCAAATGTCTTGGAATTTGTATTACATTATCAAATACCAGCTACTATTCTCCCCGGCAAATGGTGCCAGATATAGTTGAATCGTCCAATTTTATTTTGCCACATTATTTCATTTTGACCGACTGAGCACTTTTGATCAAAATTTGGTTTGTCAAATATTTGACAGCATGGCATACAGCGTAATGCTGTCAGAGACAGATTCTAAGGACTCAATTACATCTAATCTTAAATTGTTAATTTAAAATATCTCGCACACTCTTTCTATAATCATTGCTGAATAAAAGTCATTTCATCAGCCTCCAGGACAGTAACGAACTTACATAAAATGAAAAAAAGAACTGGAGCAATATAAGATAGTAATTTACGATAAAAGGGACATAGTCAGGAAGAACATAGATAGAGCTACTGTGAATACACAACAATTTCAAAAGCAATTAACTGATAAGGGGTGTATTTTTTTCTTGTCGTTTTTTTTTTTTAAAAAAAAGAAGCTAATAAAAACGATTTAAATCCTGACAACGGCTACAGAAAATATTCATCCGTGGGGCTTTTTTCTGCCATAAATGTCGCACTACGCGACAGATATGACCGCACTAAATCGTCCACTGAGAAGTTAATTTTATCGGGCGGGAAATAGAAATATTTTCTGCTCGGAAATTTTTCATTGTGGCCGTATTGATTTGATTAGATTGCGGAAAAGTTAGAGCGGAATTATACAATTGAGAGGAATACTTTGTATATTTTTCCAGCCTGTCTGCTTTTTGATTGCGAAAATTTCCTATTGTTTGTGAAAAGTTGTAATGGTTGAACTCTGGAAATGTTTGAAATAATCGAGTTAAAGAAGTTGTTTGTTGTTTTTCGGCAGTCAATGGAGTTTCTAGTGTGAAACTAAAACACGAAATCCCCGACTGTTTTTTAATCACTATCCTTAAGGAAAGAGAGAGGCAAACAGTTCATTTGAGTGACATACTTCACAACTAGTCGATTACTTTAAAGAGTTAGTTCAATAAAGTCTGTACTTCAATTGAACTGTTTATTTCATCTTTAATCTCTAACCAGCCGTTCAGTACTCACTCACAAGTCAGTCAGTCGTTCAATTGTTCTGGTGTGTGTGATTTGGTTTCTCAAAACAGGCTGTTCTCTGAAATAGGAAGTGGAGCGACGTATACATGTATACCTACTCTTTTTTTGAATCGAATGTCATGGTACTCTTCTCGAAACGCGTACTCATCTTTTCAAGCAACTCAGAATACCGAATTAAACTATGGTTCACCAAAATGACTGAATCACTTACTCACTTCAATGAGGTGTTCACTCGTGAATGGTTCATCTCTACTTCAGACACATCAAAACCTCATAATGTTTAGATAGATAGATTGGAAATAGGGGTTGTTATGGGTAACCTCTGTCACTGCAGCCAAAGTTGGGCCTATTGTGAAGTCCCCCGGATTAATTATGATTCCTCTTCAATTCCTGCGCTTTAAATGAAGCCTAGTATTTTATGAAGAAGAATGGTCAGGAATTCCGATGAGTCCATGAAACCCTGACCGAAGTGACCACGTCTTTTGTGAGCTAAACCCTCTCATTCACAGAGCAAATTTTAGTCTCAGAGAGACCAATCCTATGCTTCTTCATGTGACAATGTCCAGTCAGAGCTCCCACTAGAGTTCGGGTCTGATATCTGCTTAATTTTATATAATCAGAGGTTCCTTTTTCCGAATGTTTTGGCATAAAAAGTTTTAAGTGCCTGTTATCTGCTGGCACTTTGCGATTTTTGCCACATTCGGATGTTCATTCTGGCTGTGCTTAATGGTATGCTGCAGAATCTCATAATGTTTATTAAACTTCATCAGTTTTATTGTTTACTTTTTTAAAGTGGAAAAGAGAGGAATTAAAAGATTAAGAGAGCGAGATAGGAAGAAAGATAGAGAGGGGCAAGGGTGAAAGAAAGAGAAGAAGAGTGAGAGATCGAGTAAAAGAGTAGTAATAAAAGATTTCAGTAGCACCGGTTTTCCAGATGCAAACAACTCACATTGCTTATTTAATTAGATTTACTTAAACTTAATGAAATACCTACACTCCTTAATTTTATTCATTATTTACATTCCTGTCCGCTTTGCAGTGATATAAATCATTAGACCGACTCGGACCATAACATTTATTCCATTTTCATAATTTACCTGAGTCCATAATACAATGGTATAAAGGATACCTACACGAGTATGTGTACTCACCTGGCCAGATGAAAACAAATCAATTAGGCAAACAACCACTAGGAAATGGAATGAAAATCTCTCTAGCAATAGTCCTAACTTGATTACACTAGATTCTGTATACCTTGCTTACTTAGTGTTGGTATTCAAGTAGCCAGAGGTATGTAACCTACCTGTATCCAAACGTACAGGGACAGGTGTAGCATAGTTTGCCGATGTGTAATTTAATATGTTGTTGTACGGTATATTTTCGTATAATAACGAATATTTCTTCTCGTTGTGTTGTAAACTAAAATTGAAATTTCATTGGAGATGAAATTGTTTTACAGAATTTGTTTTGGTAGGATTATTTTTCGTCTAAATTGCAAATGAATATTTTATCAAATATTTGAACAAAAACAAGTAAACTGCATATAAAGAAATGAATGTTACACAGCCCTTTCTTGTACAGTTCTGCCGTTGTTAAGTTTAAGGTTTACAAACGTGCAGACAGGTGGAAAATCGTCAACTGATTTACTTATAAGATTTACACACTTCAGATGTAGCGCATGGTACCAATATTCCAAAGTTTTCTATTAGAGAGGATTTTCAGTGATCCCTCTCTAAAAAACGTCCTTACAATAGATTGTTGCATCTATTACTCGGTTACTAAAGAACGCAAAGGTTTTACTAATTGTTTGAATACAACAAAAAAAAATTATTAACACTGAAAATCGGTACTCCACCTGTACTAAAACTTAGAAGGTATAATGTAAAAAAGTCGAAATTATAGAATACCGAACCAGTACTGAATTTCATTAGAAAATTAGAAAAATGTTTTTTTGTCTCCACAATTTATATTCCTGGTTGCATCTGCCATATTTGTGAAAAGATAGTAATAATTATTATTGCAACTATTATTAAAATATTATATAAAAAATTTTATGTTATTATTTATCAATTATAATTATGGTAAGTCGACTATGGGTGAGAGCTTTTCTGCATTCAGGACTGCACACTCAGTAAGTAAATAACTGAGTATTTTACTGGTCAAATTTTGTAGTGCTGACACAGTACTGACTTTAAAAAGTGACATAAATTATTGATGGATTCAAGCAGTTTATAGTCAAAAATTTTGAGAATTCCTTATTTTGATCCAGATTTTAGTAGATAAATCAGATAATTGAAAAATCAGAAAAGTGTGCATTGTTTTTAAGCTTGCTCTAAAACAGCTAAATACGAGTAGAACATTCGATTACTTTATAATGGTGAATATAAACGTACCAATCATATTGAAGTCTCTCATTATTTCGTGTATTGAATTTTAGTTAAAACATTTGTCTTGACAATGCAATTGTCACCTGCAAAGTGTTACGAATTCGAAGATTATATTAATTCTGTCACAGTACGAAAATCTCAAGTAATTATTACCACTTAGTACTTCAGTACTGAAATACAGAGTTGCTTGAGATTGAGAGGACTGAAATAGTTCCGATAAAAAAATAACTCTACAGAAAAAAATAAAATAAAATAAAATATATAAAATGTTTTATTAAAATGTTTATTGATATCGATTATTCGTAGCCTGAAAACAGTTTGACGATATTTACATTCAATTAAAATGTTCAGTACTGAACTAGTACTTGAACATTTTTTTCTCGTTAGAAAAGAACTAGAAGTGAATTAAATCACAACTCTCCTTCGACTTGCTCTCACATAACGTTCCTTTTGAAATTTATACTGTAATGTCGTTGAATATAAAATATATTTCGAATGAACTTCCAAGTTTTAACCTGCAATTAAAATTGTTTTTTCAATCTTTCGTATATTTTGATCGGTTGAGTGCTTGATGAAGAGAAAATACAACGAGTTCAGAAGGTACCAATATTTATTTTAAACTAATTTAAATGAAAACCATTTTTTTTTTGTCTATTTCAAAGTGGTTCAATTTCTCTCGATATTCAGAGATTTAATAGAAATGAATAGACATGTTTTTGAGTTAGCACGCTGTTCCTATCATTAACAGATCGTCGTCAATGAAATTCAGCAGCAGCTCCTTTGAATCCAATTCATTTTATCGATAATTTATATTTCTATAACTTATAGCGAAATTTTCCATTTATAATAAAATCTGATTGAAATATTAATTAGTTTGGTTCAATTCATAATATTATATCCGACCCGAAATATTATACCGCAAACAACCTGCTGATATCGCTACCTACAAACGTAATTATTCCAGTCTACCTGCTACGGACTTTATTAATTTTTAATCCATCGGATTATATTGCAATACAATATCTAGTCTATTGATAATTTAATTATGCTAACTTTTCGATTTATTTAGAAGCCGCTTTAATTTATTTAGTACAATATTTTGTAAAGGTTGTAAGTAGATTTACGAACGGATTATGACGGTTTTTAATTTTGCGGTTGAAAATTTAACTAGTTTTAGTGGTTAATTTTATGAAATAATAATTAGAATATTCCGGATGACAGGGCTAGGAAATTACAAGAAAGGCCTTTAGAGCTGAAAACTTTCGCCAGTTTCATAGTCATGAATCCGAGAAAGAATGACGGGGCAATTTCAACAATCTTAGTTTCTTTAAAACATATTACGAATGGCTTGAATTCGGAAGTTGAAACCTTGAATCTATTATATATAACGAGTAAGAATTGTGCTAGAAGTCGTTGGTATTGCATTGTGATAAAAGAAAGTATCTCAAGAACTTAAAGCTATTATTACAAATTTTTTACCTTTTGTGAATTCTTGAAAATAAAATAATTTAGTGCCTGCTCTGAAAGCAGTAAAATTACTACTATTATCAAATTTTATTGCACACCCTTGTGATATTTACTAATCCTAACGCTGAAACACATCACTATTAATACGGAAATTAACGCATAAGTGTGACAATCAATCGCCAAAAATGTGTAAATTTACTACTAGTGTGGAATGGAAATATTTTACGATGTGTAAATTTACAAACGGCATGGGAAAAAATGAGTGAATTTCCTAAAGATTTTAAGGGGTTAGTTCATATAAATGATCATCAATTATCGATTACACTGTATTTGTCAGCTAAAATAGGCAAATATTTGACAGAGAACGCAGATTGTAAATACGAGTAAATATATATAATATATATAATATAATATATAATATATATAATATAATATATAATATATATAATATAATATTTAATATACTTATAGTTTTAAATTCATCATCGTCCGTACCTTCTGAAATAATTGTTGATTTTTACTTTATTATTTTAATAATAAATTATTTGAATTAAGATGGTATTATCTGATTAAAAGAAATTTTTCAGTATGTCGATTTGTTGAATTCATAAAAGGACAATCGTGTCTTGATCTCACCGTCCAGAAACTAATCAACATTTAAGTAAAAGTCCTCTTCACTTTCGAATTCGTTTTCAAAACTTTTCATTTCGATCGCATCAATAATCCGAGATCCAATTTAAACTGATTATTGATGAATTGCAATATTTTATTAAAAATAATTCGGCTGTACAATGGATCGTGTGTCATACACTCGCACGAGTTCAATCGAAATTGTTCCCTTTCACATTGGCGATAGTTAGGTAGGTACCCACTCGGGATACTAAAGATACTTCCGCTTGATACAACTTTTTAGATACTCGCATGTGTAGGCATTACAATTTCAAGTTGCCAAACATTATTCGGGTAAATTGCGATGACAATCTCTTCGCACTTTCAGGTACTTGTGGCAGTAGGTAGTTTGTAGTCATACAAAAGCCATTCAGCCCGATGGAAGGAGGTATTTTGGGGTATAAGCGGGCTCAAAAGATCAAATAAAGCTTGTCAAAAGAAGTCCGGGGAAAAGTGTACGAATTGGGTGAGTTTCTCAAACTTGAGAACTATGCAAACGAAGGATTCGATTGTCCTGAAATGGAAGCCTGTTGCAATCCCTACTTATGCGAAGTCTACTAAACCGTCTTATTTCGATTGCATACAAATTGATTTTTATTCGGAGGAGTCACGTTTTATTGAGATGGAAAAAGAAAATATACGAGAAAAATACGACACGTAAAAAAGACGGTGTCGCGCGTTGCGAGTAAGTACCTTACCTTTCAAGAACACCGTGCAAGGTACGAAATAAAAAAATGTACTTAGTCGTGGAAATTAATTTACCTTTAGACGTATTATGCACGTCAATGCGCTGTAATGCTATGTAAATTGTAATTGAAGGGAAAAACAAATCGACGCGATTTTCCGATTCTCTGTACCGCGGAATCCCGCGGACGGAAGAAAACTTTCGCGGGCGTGTAATTTGCCGGTCGTGATCAAACTTATCGGTATAATGTATGACTCCTCGTTTTTAGTGTGATTTATTTTCGACTTAAGGAAAAATGCATTTTGGCATTCGACACGACACGGCACGTTTTAACCTTAGAAAGTGTTGCTGGGCTGTGACCTTATGAATTTGTCCAATGGATAAATTGGTCACGGATTTTCGTGCGGCTGAATGTTGGCATGTTGTTGGATGATTTTCTGAAAGAAATTGCAAATTGTAAATCTGATATTTGAGTGAATTAACTCGGTAGATTTTCACAGGTCACAAACTTCTGGCAATGAAAGGTCGAACCTTAATAAATTTTGAGCCAGAAAACAGTTTGTCGAAAAACTGCCCACATTATGGTACAAAAATTAGTTAGTTGGTTAGTAAGACTCTAAAATTTTTTTAAAGGAAAAACAAATCATTTGTGTCTATTAAGGCTCCATGTGCACTTTAAATGCGATTTTGTAAATTTATGGCTGTTTTCATGCGAGTTTTACACTTTAATAGCAATACAAAAACAAAATAAAATAATATTACCTTATTAGCTGGTATGTAAACTAGATCGCCCATTAAGAAAAAGTTCAAAATTGTATTAGGAAACATAGCTGTTAGAGGAACAACCCTTAAAAATTTTTTAAAATGTATAAATTCGAGTTCTTTGTGTGCATTTATTACCTATTTCTTGAATGGTTAACATGTCATTTTCATTAATATAATTGTAGCAAAATCTAAAAGAATATCTTCCATAAAGCAAATTACAAAAAATTTTCATTTTTGTTAGTCAAACTGTAGTAATTTTTCATGATTTTTATGGGAGAAATTACATAAGACACTTGCATTTCATAGAAAAGAATCAAAAATAGTATAATTAATTGGTATATCTATGTAGAAGATAAATCAATGAAAAAATTATTGGCCGCTATTCACAGTCGTCATAAAGTTGGCTTTAAGTTAGAGCTGACTTTAGTGTCAGACACTAAAGTCAGCTTTAACTTAAAGCCAACGTTATGACGACTGTGAATAGCGGCCATTGATTTTTAATATTAATGCGTTTTAAATAATTTGAAAACCTGTAACACCATTTTAATCTGTAAATTCAAAATTGGTTCGCTGATAGACAGCGAACGATGCAGAGGTATGTTCCACGACAAATTACATTAACGAAAAACGATTTAAATTGACTTTTCCCCTCTCAAGAAAGTAAAATTAAAATAGGATAAAATACTTTATTATTAAAATAATGAAGTAAAATAGTCGCACCGGACTCATGGTGCCTAAGATTAATGTGAGTATGCATGTATTGTTATCGATTTTTTAAAAAAAAATTGGTATCCTGAAAAAATTTGTTCCCACGTTTCATGACTAGTAGACACCAAAAAATCAAAAATATATCAGTCCGTCTCTCCGCCGTACGCCGTAAGCAAATCGTTTGAAAGTTCTCAAAGTGAAATAACTCACTTTTAAGAAGAAAATTTATTGTGACATTGTAACGATGTTTTATACAATACGATGCAGCTTTGTAAGAATCTATTGATGCAATAGTTTCATCATACTCTTAACAAATACAAGTAAATTTTCCCGAAAGTTGGCATGAATATTTTTAAACCTGTTATAACGCAAACCCTTAAGCATTTCGATTTAAAAACGAAATGAACTTATTGCACTATCAAAATAAACGGCTATTTTAGTATGTCAAATATATTAAAAGCCGGTCAAACATTTTATGAATATGTGGAAGCTTTATATGATTGAAACATGTAGGTATTTTATATTAAGAGGAGAATTGGGACCGTTGTAACTTCCAATATTTAAATTATATTTTTTCCTGATACTAACCTACCCAGTCTATCAACTAGAAATTCTCTGACTGGAACTTGAAGTTCTTGATTTTTTATCCATCTACTGTTCTTGTGGGTTATACATATATCTGTGATTTCAGACAATCTCGTTAAGCTCTTCCCTAATTAATTGCACTCATCTAAATTTACAATATAGTCAAGTAAATTCCGCAAATTGTAATACCTACCTTCAAGGATCACCACCGTAAATACAAGCGATTGGATTTCGGCTCATCCTCCGCTGACACTGGTATGGCTCTAACCTGAAAATGACAAAATGATTAGAGGATATCCTTTGTCTAGACTCGACATTCATGCGATTCAACTTCTTGTATTTCGGGCCCCTTAAGCACATAAGGACACTTCAGGATGCTGCCTATAATTGATACGATCCGCAGAGAATTACGATACGAAAACAAACATCTTGATTCTGTCTTAGGAATACCGTTGAAGGATATTGAAACTACCTATCCGTAAACATACGCACAATATGTATAGAAAATGTACCTACAGGAAAAGGTATCATCTCGGTCCTACTATATATCCTTGATTCAAATTCCATTCTAATGAAGGATACGGGCAAATTTCGTGAAATGAGAAGCATCCTGGTCCTATATTCGACACTATACTTGATGCTTGATCCTGGTCGTGTCGTCGTATGTACGAGTATTTGCAAAGCAACCGTCTGGGGAATATCATTTGCATGTAATAAATATGCGATGAATCCACTCGGTCTGTTAAGATAAATTGATTTAATAGATTTATGATATCTTGTTTGCCTCTTTATGAATTTATAATATGTCGAGGGAATACGCTGAATAAATTCCGAACATACTTAAGATCCAATGTAGCCGAGGCTACGTAGAGTACCTACACAGACAATTGCCATCCAGATCGTTTTCTTAGATCTGAATGCTAAATGTGCACGACCCTCACTTTGGGGGTAATATATTTAAGACGAAGAGCTGGAGATGCTTCTTGGTAGATACTCGAAATTTAGAAGATACCTTCCCTATCTATCACCATAAAGAAAATTTTCGTTCCATATCCGTACCGAGAGTTATACACCACCTACATTTGAAACTTACATAGCATTTCGGTGTTTAAGATTTCATCGAGAAAGAGATTTTGATATTAGGAGCCGCCCGCCTTAGAAACATCTTAGATTACATTTTACAGGTGATGACGGGGGTGATGTCGAACGTTTTACATACCTTGATTTATTTTTTTTTTCTTTCTCTTTACAGACATAAGTTCATCTGCAAGACATTGTTTTAAACGGAACTGACAAAATCAATACGAATTAAGGATATGCGCAAGTTTTGTTAAGGTTCGTATGAAATTTTCTGAATGGGATTTTTGTTTTTATATCTGGGGAATTTATTTCAAAGTATAATGAGTTTTGAAAAAAATTATGTGGTCGTCTTTTGAATTTTTGGTTTGGAAAATGATTTTGATTTATTGGAATTAATGGCGTACTTAATAAAGAGCTGTAGAAGCTAATTGATTCAATTCTGAAACTGTTGGTTTTGTTAGTATTTTTCATTTACTTAACATGAAATTTTATACAAAAAGTTTCTGTAAAAAAATTTAAAATCAATTTTTGGTTTATAAGAAAAATGTTACTGCTTAAAATTGATTTCAAAATTTTGAATATTAAAATTAAATAATTATATTTTTTTAATATTCAAACCTTTGAAATCAATTTTGAAATTTTCAAATATTATAATTATATTTTTTTTAATATTCATTATTTTGAAATCAATTTTGAAATCCATTTTGACATCAATTTCGAATTCAATTGTAAGCAGTAACATGTTTTCTTATAAGCCAAGATTTCTATATCTATAAAATACTTTATTACAAAAAAATAATAAAATAAAATATACCACTGATGCCGAAAAATAACAAAATCTTCTTAAAAATATAAAATTTGCTTATGGTAGCTTCTCACCATGAACATTTCTATTCTTAGTAGTTATACTATACAACGAAAAGAATATAAAATCTGATTTTGAAATGTATCGAACAAACGTTCGCTACGTTTTGAATATTTTGACGCGGACTAACCTACAAGAATCTATGGAAAAAAAAATTTAGGACTTTTTGACATAGTAGATTTTGAATTGAAGAGTTTTTTGGGGGATTTCGAAAAAAAAAATTTTAAATAGAAGAATTTTGCCCTATTCTTAAATAAAACTAGAGATTGCTGAAAATTATCAAGCGAATAACTCCTCATGATTTTACAGTGCACAGCTCAACAATCAGTTAACAAATTTTTAATTACTTAATTCAATATTCAAAATAGGTAACGATTTTCTTCAAATAAATGATTTTATAATATTTATTTAGCTTTTTATCAGGCTACTTACTTTTTCTGCTGCATAGTACGATATGACTACATTTCATAAATATTTTTAACTCCAGTTTTCACAATATCTAGATTAATTGTTAGTGTAGATAACATAATTATTTAATAATTCTGTATGTTACCATTATACGAGTTTGCTTTCAAAACTTCAATAACGTGGCAAATAAACAAATTTTGACTTCTTGGCACCTGCTAGAATTCAGTTATGATAAGAAACTAAGTCAAATATTCAGGGATAATAATTTAATTTATTTAATATTTCGAATATAGAATTTATTTATTTTACTACTTTTATTTACTACTACTGGAATGTGTAGGCACAGCTGTTGTTCACGTATATAATGTGGAACGCATAAATTTGAAGCTAAGCTATTTGAAGGGCCATGTTAATTTAATTTTGTTGATTTATGACAGTTTTCATGCCAAAATTTTCACGTTAATAGCAACAAAAACACAAAATAAAATTACAACACTTTATTAGCTGGTATGTAATCTAGGTCGCCCATTGAGAAAAAATTCAAAACTGTATTTGGAAAAATTGCTGTAGAACAAAACGTTGGAGCCCGGCAAACTTAATCTAGTTTTATAAACTTTTTGAATTTTTGGTTTGAGATCACTTATTAAGGTTGTAAAAAGTACCGCGTGCCTCTACTCACGCCGATCGCGGATTTACGTCATACCAGCTGGAGCCACCGTTTTGCAATATGTTTTAAAAAAAAAATCATAATTATTCTTCCTCTCTGTATATACAACCCATTAATACATAGTTTTTTCCATACATATTTATTTTATATCAAAACAAAATCCTGAAGTTGAGATATTTTTCGGGCCTCTTAACTGATACGTCCTCATAAGTTAAAAGTTCGAATTCCGCTTCCTGCGTTGATCCTTCTACTGAGCTTTTCGTGCTTTTCAGAAACCATTCTTTTACCAGTTATTCCCGGGATGGGTTGGCGTATAGGCTAAGAAAATATTGCTGGGAAAAAATACAGCCTATATTGGTTTGACCGTAAAATATTTGTATATCGGTCGAAGAGATCGTTAGAAAAATAAAATAAAATATTAGAAAATTCGATATTCGAAAAAAAATTTAACTAGGATGGTAGTGGAACTCACGTAGATACTATGGAATAAGTGTTACTGTTCAGAGACATAAATAAAAGTTTGAAACAAACAAACACTGCCAGTCTAAATACTTTTCAAGTTGGAAACTTCGCTTCTAGTAAACTATTTAGTTGTCCTCAGTGCGCACACCATTCCAAACTAGTAAATCTGTACAACAAGCTATAACATTTTCAAATGCTGTATGAACTAAATACCGTGAAATTATCATTTACTCTTTTCGATATGCTTCGTTCTTACAGGAAAGCAAACAATTTGCGATTTGTTGGAGTATTTTTATAGCTTAGAAAAAAGACAGATTTTATTAAGAAAGTGTTCTCTGTAATCTGGAAAAAAAATCTAGTGTATGCTACCGAACAGATTTTAAAACATATTACACATGACCACAGCTAAAAATCCTGTTTCCAATCAAGATTGTTTAGTTGTTAGAATCCTCATATTCAGGAGTTGATGTCTTTATTCGGTAATTAGCCGATAGTTGTCCAACTTTTTAATTGGTAGGGAGTAGGTGCACAATTTGGCTAGTAACGCCGATTTCAAAATTTAAAATAGTCTAGGGTGAATAAAATATTTGGAGAACTAAGCATTTGATGACTACATTATCTGATTGCTTTTTCCAGCAAAAATATTTTTAAGATCGTGATTGCCTAGGCTTACAATAATTTGAACGCTTGCGTATTTTTTGAGTTTGTTTTATACTTGGATAAAAACAATTCTTTAAACATATGATAGGGTTGGTGGGTCTGAGTAACAAACAAATTATTAAAAATTTTAAGAAGTTTTTTTTCTTTTCCGGCGTCAGTGCAGTTTCTGGTTTAAAACCCCAACACAAAATTTCTGACTGTTGATTAATAATTTTGCAATATGCTCACCCTAAAGTCGAATAAATTTTCATGAAGTAGCATTATACCATGAATAAATACACTGCTTGTATACAAAGCATAATATCGTCAATATCACTAGTGTATCACCCAAAAATATGTATATGGTACGTCAACGAGCTGATATCAACGAAATATCCAACTTGTTTCCTCGTATTAAAATTCAATAATTTTAGCTGATATAGCCTTCTTTTAACTGTCATCAGCGCCATCTGTTACTAAAACCAAATGAAATTTTAGAGAATGACAGTTGGGAATTTTTATATTCTTCCGTAAGTTAAAATTGTTTGAGCGTGTTTAACTATTTGTAAGGGGATGTGATGGTCCACTTAGTTAGCAATGAAAGTGCTTTTCGCCGGAACATCTTAGGCTGCTTCAGCCAGAGCGCTTATTACCATCTGAACACTTTTTTGAATTGCTGAAATGTTTTGGGGACCCATCTTGCGCTCACTTTTGATATGCCCAAATTTTCATCTAGAATTTTATTTTCGTTTTTGTATTGGATATGTATACTTGCGATTAATTCATATCGCAATCAATAACACATCCATTGATCCAAAAAAATATTGACCGCGATCGTCGGGACATTTGCGACTCCACCAACGAGTGATCTATGCTTCATTCACCTGGATATGCGAGCTAGAAAATAGCCTAGTTAGGAACAACAAAACTACAACATTTAAGCCGGCTCCACTCTTGATCGCATAATAGAGAAAAAGAGGTTTTTTTAATCGGCCAACCCCTAAAATCGCTCCAGATATTGATCACCAATTAAGACCCATATTGAAGTGTTTCCACGGGTAGTGAACAAAACTGGATTGTTGTTTGCCTAAAATTATGCAACCAAGCTGTTCGGCGACCTCGAACTCTTCGAATAAAGCACAAGGTTAGACTTGAAGCTTTCACGAAACAAAGTAAATATTCCAGCATTTCACGCAATTTATGAATTGCAATGAAATTTTTTTCTTAATTACATACAGCAAATAAAGGGATGTATGTTGATTTTTGGCGGTTACAGAATAATTTAAATTTTTTCATAATTCGGTTTGTATGCAACTCGTACTCATTCATGGTGGAATTGTTTAACTTTTGTACACATGAGGGCAATAAATTTAACATTTTTGTTTTAGTGCCCCTGAGTATTAAAAATGTGCATAAAAAATCACGCAATATTCAAAACTTCTTGGTCTGGTGTTGGTGGTGCACGGTGTTGACCCCAGCTCTGTATCTCCTTCCATGAGAAATTAAAAAATTAACGTAACAAACTGAGCACTAAATGCTAAGTGGATTTGCCAGACTAGACCACCTGTAAAATGTAAAGCGTCCTATCTGCCGGCAGTAAATCTTCAGGTTATTACAGCACCTTTGCAGGTTTATGAGTTTAATTGTTGGCTCTTTACAACCTGGGAAGGTCATTAGGCAATCGAGTCCACCCTACGACGAACAATGGCGCATGTAAAACGATCTCCTGCTGATGATAAACTTTATTGTCACGGTTTAGCCATCAAGTTCATTCATCACATCATCGGTGTGACGGTCGGTGGTGAAGTAAGTGGTGTTTTCTGGTCATTGACTACGATATAGTGGAGACGCAGACCGTATCTCCGCGGCTAGAAAATAGATTTGTCTTGTAAGTTGTAATATATAAGTCAATCGGTTTTTCTATCTTGATTTTGTGTGACTCATGCAGATCTGGGTCAATTTAGCACCGGACTTCAAGGTGTTCAATTTACTCGATATGCTTCCGATCGGTGGATTGATTTCAGTAAAGATTTGGATAAGGTGGAGGTGGTCGCGGTACGAAACAGCTTCGGTATGACCTTTAAGACGCTTTGATCGTCTTTATTAGCACCGATCAGTCCGCAATCCGCCTATGGTGAACAAACTAAGCCGTGAATTGTTTGATTTTTATGGGATTTTACTGAAATCTCCAAATAAGTGGACAGTAGAAAGTCGTAGGTGGATAGCTTCTTGATTTTTCATGGTAAGAGGCTTTTAGGCGACAGTTTTGAAGATACGTTTATTTGTAGATGGTTAAGTAATTTTCGTTAAAAATCTGGCCTACTCGAATCCAAATAATTATAGATGAGCTTTGTAGCGTGTTTGGTGATGAAGGTATTCCACAGCTGGACATATTTTTCCATAGAAAATTTTTTGAAACCGCCATTTTACACATTTGTGCCACATCTCATTATTTACGAAAGGCAGAACGGCACAGCACGGAATTAGTACTGTTGCCAGAGTTGCCAGTACTGGCTAATGTTCCGGGTCCAGTATGGGGTCTAGACCGAATCAGACTCTTGGTGCAACTACGGCTCGATATTGACTGTCAGTTTTGGGGCGTCGTGGATACCCACTATTTGGCCATACTTTAGTTTCAGTACTGAGAATGAGACGAATCTGAAATCAGTGATTCGCCAGTACTGATCACCAGGATTCGCACCATACTAGTCTGGAGGGTTGTCAGTAGGCTTGCGCATTCTAGTTCATCTTAGTGATCGCGAACGAACTAGTTCCTCAGCCCTTGTAGTTCGCAGTTCACTGTCGAAGGAACTAGTTCCTTTCATGTTCGTAGTGAATGTGAAGTAGTTTTTTTCAAATTGGGAGTGAATGTGAGGACCTAAAAAAAAAGTCCCTACTGACGAAGGAAGACACTGAATGTGCTGGCCTAAAAAAAGGGGGATCCTCACTTCCCTCGCGAACTGAACTACTGGTATGCAAATGTGATGACGAACGACTTCCTACAAACGAACTAGGAGCGGAATTCACTGCGAACTAGTTCGTTCATTTCACTTATGGGAACGATCTTCCGAACTAGTTCGTTCATGAACTACACAAGCCTAGTTGTCAGTACCTAAGCAATACCGCTCGACAATGTTCGGCACCCTCTATCCATACATTGTTAGTCAGACGGACATTTTTTGGTTTTGAATCGTCAAAATACAAAATGCTTTTTTTTTTGTTAAAGTTCTGTTCGATCACAAGTCTAACATTGGTAATAATGTAAAATTTAGGTAGGGTATAGCCATTCTTTTCAAAATTATTTTTTATTAAAAAACACACTCTTAAATTTGTATACTCTAGAAATAATAATTGATTTAATCTAAAGTCTAGATGAAATCAATTATTATTATTATTTATTATTTATATATTATTGTTTGTTTATTTGTGGTCAAAAACCTCAAATCCGCTTGACGTTCACCCATCCGTCCGTGAAATTTTGAACCTGGGTGTTTGGTTGAATCTGTAAGGCTAAGTTCGTTAACGGCCAAATCGTCCGACTCCTTCGGTTAGCTGCTATACAAAATGTCCTTAAAGACGTGTTCAAGAATGTTGGTCTATAACTTCAGGTCTATAACTTGGTCTATAACTTCTCTGAAATTTTCTACATATTATTTTTCCAATAGTTGGAGCTTACTCTAACTCAAGTCATATTTTAGCTACGAATTCGGAATTTTGTACAAATTAGTTTTGAGTGAAAACGAAGTTCGAGTTAACTAGTCAGTGAAATCCTTTTACTCCTTCTGGTATCTTCCATACAAGAAATCCATAAGACACTTTTTCAACAATATTTTCCAATATCTTTTGGACGCTTCAAGCTACGAATTAGAAATTTGGTACATATTAATTTTTGAATGGCTCCAAGAAAAAGGATATATATGAACCTACACCTTTCATGTGAAAATTCTTCAAAACGGAAATTGTTTTTCGGTTACTCACCCAGTTAAAGATATAAAATTAATCGCTGAATATTGTCTTTTAGTTTTGAGTAGCAATCTAGTGGGACTCCTTGATGAAGGACATATAACATGTACACACGTAATACAACTTCATCCCCAACTACAATATAAATCGGAGTTCTGTATTTCATCTAGAGTAGTTAGTAAATTTACTACTAAAATAATAGAAAATTAAATTCTTACTATAGTGCATGTAATTTTACACCTGTGTGATTTTACTACGTGATTATGTAATTTTTTACAACGCAAATGTAGTATGTTTATATAAGAATATAAGTTAAGTAACTATATGTAGTTGGTATTTTTTCATCCTGTTCATTGTAAGATTGATGTACCTAAATAGTGTAAACTACATATGGTATTAATGAAATCTTACTTATTTCTGTGATGGTGATAAATGTAACATGTTGCAACTTTGCCTAAAATATGGCGTGCATTTATTATTTCTGTAGTAATACTTTACTCACATTTAATTTATTAAACGCGGTCGGGGAGTGTTTTCAACGCATTAATATCATAGTCTGAACATAGCATTAGACGACAACATCAATTTTAGATGAATAGGAACATATCTGTTTGTCAAGATATTGTAAAACTTCGATATATCAGCGTAAAATTAAATTAAAACTATTTAAGCATAATCTGAAGTAAAACTATATGAAACATAGACATATGTAAATTTACAGAATTTATTTGTGTGAATTCGAAAAATGCATCTTTTTCATGTAAATATCAACTTAAATTTAAATGTTGAGAAAAATAATGTGTGATTTTACATCTTTCAAAGTTGTGTATTTACTTTCAGTTTTTAGAGTGCAATTCTAACTAGAAAGTTATTCAACTTCTTTTTTATTAATATAGGTTGCGTGTTGTTATTAAACTATATAATATTAATGAATATTAAGAACTATTGCTTTAACTAGAATTCATATCAGAAATTTTCATTGTAGTACTGTTTGTATTTCCTGAGAATATTACTTGGAAGAACACAATTGAAGCGTATATACTTTATTTTTTCCTCCAAACATTAGAACAAATAAAACGTCTTAATTATTCATATGGTGTCCTGATATTTCTTCATTTGTTACAATTTCATAAGAAAGAAAATATTCCAAGGTTTTTGCATATACGCAAACCATTCCTCAAATTAAACAATGACACTATTTGAATTTGTTCAAAGCAATGTCAAACATACATTAATTAGCCAGCCTGACAAATTTCCTTAAAGTATTTCAAATTTTAATTAACTTTACGACAAAATGTCTGCATTTAATTACCATTTTTCAGTTTCTGCCGTAACACGCGTACAATTACTCAGGTGTAGAATAAACTACATTTGTTCAAATACACAAAACCCTCTCATCATTTTTATTGATTGCTATTTCTTTTTTTTTTTGTTGACAACTAAAAACCACCTTCATTACCTTCAAGTGTCAGTTGTTTCGCTGTCGATTTGTCAAGAGGAAATTACCAGGTGAAATGCGATTTTAATTTCATTAATCGCTCGAGATCTAAATGATGACATCGTAAAATCGAATGGAACATTATTTTGAATACGTTTGTTCGTAGCGCGACAGTGGAAAAGTACACGTTGTCTTGGTGTGACCATTTTTGGTTTTTCGTCCGACCTGCTAAAGTACTTTGATGCATAGGTGCAAATAATTTCGACCAGGTGAGCAAGCGAATATAATTTAATAGTGCGCAAATTTTGAGATTTTTCAAATTTTATTTTTTAAATTAATCTGAGGTTGGATTTTTTATCGGCTTTTTTTATATATTTTAATTTAATAGTATCAAAGTTTAGCTGCTGATACTCGTGTTTAGAATTTTCCTGTTTTTATCCTAGTTTTAAAAAGTAGTTCGAAGGAAGACAGGGCCATCTCTGGAATCATTTTTTTTTTTTGGTTTTTACAAGGAATTTTGCACTCTTGTTAATGGGTGAACAATTTCTTAAGGAATTTATGCAAAAAACGGACGAAAATCTGCCGGAGCAAAAGATAGAAGCGAGCAAGATAAGATTGTGTAAAACTTTGACTAGCTACGGTGAAGAAGGCGAAAAGGATGAAAATCTAAGAAAAAAATTTTAAGTTTTATAATCTAAAGAGAGCCTTCTTTGATGCTTGATTTCGGCTACATCAAAAATTATTATGAAAAGTTTGGGCTAATTGAATTTTGAAGAGGCTTTTGATAATTTCATTTTTATTTTACGAGATGTTGGAAATCTAAAGATTCCGGTTGAAGAAAAAATATGATATCATGCCGTTTCGAAGGGAAGGGCAGACAAGTTTATTAAAAAGGTATAAGAACATTAATTAAGTGGCATAGATTTTTCACTTGATTTTTACACCATATAAAATCCTTTTATATTCTACGTTTTCAGGTGTTCGTCGATCAAATTTCTTTATTGTCTTATTTATTTTGGATTGTAGAGTAAAGAAAAACAATTTCACTTCTCTTATTTTGGCTAATTATTATTCCAAAACTCACTAATTTCCATCTGTTTGTACTATGTGCCATGTGGTAAATGAAACTTATTTGCTAAAGTTATAAATCTAGAAAAAAGTTTTTAGTTTTCGTTATAAATTCTTCGTGGTATAATCCGTGTGATCCAGGCATAAGGTCTTACCGAAGCTACTTCCCTGCCTCGTAGCCTCGGTAAGGCCCTTTGGAAGGTAGTTTGTTAGTTGGGCTATTCTTTTTAATTTTTTGTAAAATTTTAAATGAGAAATGGGTTAAATTTTGACCAATTTCAAACTTTGTTTAGAACGTTTTATATCCCTAAAAAGAGCTAAGGCTAGAGAGTTGAAATTTGATACGTACATTGAATACCAAAGTCAGAAGAAGTTAATAGTTCAAAAATGAGTGTTGAGAAAGGTGCACTTGATAATAAAATCTGCCATAAGTTTAGGTCTTAACTATACTAATTTTTTGTTGGAAGTACGGTAGCTTAATTCGAAGATGACAACCTAAAGATATGACGTTCTAAAAAACCACCTGGAAATTCTTTGGGTAATCAGTCGCATAGTAGACTTCACTGTGATTTGGAATTAAATGCAGTTGAGGCTTTTGTCTAAAAAATCAAAATTTTTACAAAAAGCCTATTTACAAATTTTTATGTAGTTATTTATTTTTTCTGTAAAAATAACATAGGGGATGAGATACTGACAAAACTTTTAAGAGGTTGAATATCATAATTATTATGAAACCGACTGTTAGACGATTGCATAGAAAGTCAAATAAGAAAAAACAATTCGGTATCCCATCAGCACTAAGAAATATGATGGAATTCGTGAAAATATCACAGACATTGAATATCGAAAAAACTGAATATATTTTTTAGACGGTATTTAGATATTTATACGATAGTCCTAAAGGACCTGGGGCCGATAGGGCGTGACAAGCTAGTCAAGATATTTAGCCATCTGGGTTGTTTACGGGATGTTTAGTGATCTACGAGTCTCTGAAGGGATCGCTATGGTGCCTAGTGTTTCTCCCCTTTTTAAAACTAAAGCTTACTAATTTAAAGTCCTTGGAAGTAAAAGAGAATTCAATATCTCATGATAAATAAATGATTTGTCGGCATTCGTGTTCAATTTTCACCTTTCTGGTTGAACATGGAAAAATTCCTAAATTAGTTTTTAGGCGATTATATCTAAAACAATTAGAAGTAAAAATGAATTCAATATCTTCTTAGAATTAAGAATTCGTGACGACGTAGGTAAACACCTACTTGACACTTCTTAGTGATTAAATTTGGAAAAACTAGGAAAGCGATTTGTAGACGCCGGTGATAGAACCCGTAGAACTCAATTTTATTCAATATCGCAAAACTAAGAGATATGACAAAATTCGTGAAAATGAATACAACTCCTGCTATGAAAATTTTTGTTTGCTAACTTTAATTATAACGAATATTTTCACATATTTCTTTGTAACTTCTACAGCGAAGTATAGAAATTTCCAATGGGAAAAGTGGAAATTAGAGTAAAGTCATTGTTTTAAAATTGGATGTGTCTGATGGAGTTTCGGCCGCGTACATCTTTCATAAATATTTTTATTTCATTCATTTATTTTTTTAATATATTGAAAAAAACAAAAAAAAAAATCTTTAATAACTATCTTATAAGTCGAATTGAAAATACGGGTTTTCCGGTAAATAATGTTAAATTTATTTTGCGTGACGTTTCAAACTCGACTGAGCCATTTGTCAAACAGATTGATAATATCTTTACAACTGTTATTTATGTCTATTAAAGCAATTAAAAAAGGTTACAAATTTTTTTTTATCTTATAAGTACTTACTTACTTCTTTATTTAATTATTACAGTTGTTCTATAAGATATTTACATTTATATAATTTTTGTAGAGATCAGACGGGAAAAAAAATTATTGTCTTTACAACTAAAGTATAGTATTTCAATTTTTTAAAAAATTATGTTATTCATTATTTTATTGTGTTATTCATTATTTTATTGTCATTAAATTATTGTCTTTACAACTATAGTATAGTATTTCAATTTTTTAACAAATTATGTTATTCATTAAAGTGATACTTTATTTAGGAAATTCTTTTTAAAACCCTATTAATAAGAATTTAAAACTAACTTAACTATCTTACAATACAACATACTTAGTTAGGCAGCTTAGAACCCACTCTTCATTTTAAATTATTGAATATGTAGCTCTGTAACTAGAAGGTTGTCTCAATTTAGGCTTCTTTCATGCAAATTGTTCATAGTCTTTTCCGATAGGTGTGAAATCTTAAGAACTTTAGCTAAATCGTGGAAATAAAAACGATTTATTTAAAATTATTTTTAGCCATTTATTTTGTAATACTTGTAGCTTTTCCTTGTGAGTTTCAGCACATGGGCTCCAAATTGGAGCTCTATAGAGAATATTAGGCTGCATGGTTGTTTTGAAGATCAACAGTTTCTCCGGAGAGCTTTGATTTTCGATTTATTAATGGGTACAGAGTATGAATGCTCTTTGAAATCTTAGATGTAACATGTTTCGTATAGTCACAGAAAGTGAATTTTGTATCAAGAATAAGTCCAGAGATATTTTATATTTTTTGACCACTGAACCGGTTCTCCAAAAATATTTGGGATTTGGTAGATTGCGTTTTGCGCGTTTCTTGGTAAAAAATATAATTTGAGCATTAGCCGGATTTATTTTAATTTTAAATTTATAATAGAAACCTTGTAACAGATCTAACTGAGATTTCAAATTTTGAGTATAGGAATGCATATATTTTCACGATTTTCGTCATATCCACTAGGTCTTCCCAAATATTGAATTCGTTTTTATTCCACGGATTCTTCATATGAATACTAAGAAAGTGTTTTTATATTATTTTGAAATTCGACCCCTAAGGAGGTGCGAAGTGGTTTTGTACTTTTCATGAAGTCTGCCAAATCTTTTAGTTCTAATCAGAAATCGAATATCTTTTCACTTCCACGGGTTTATTTAATAATCACCTATTTCTAAGTTTTTTTTCTTTTTTCAACCCCTAGACCGCATCCCGGAATATAACCCAATTATATATGTAGTTCATATGTTATTCTAACCGCTTCCCGAACTTTTTGTTAGGTTTTCAGTCACATGGTAACCTAACATACATCGCATCTTAGAATTGAACGAGTTATGGACTTCTGCTGGAAAAATTAAAATGTTGCGCCCAGACTTTTAACATGTTTTCTTACATATGTATTATGAAAATTAGCTACCCAACTATGCACTACTCTGTCCTACCTTTTCCTTTGGTGACGAATAGCCACCATGCGCGTTCTTCGGGTAGTTCTCTTGGCTCATTTGGTTATGACTGAGAGTACCTAAACTATTCCGGAATTAGAATACAGAAATCTGATCCACACTCCCTTTCGCCACGCACGCTCAAACATACGCGGACGTCCTCCTCATAAAGTCATTTCGGTTAAATTTTAGTTTTTGAAGAAATTTGACTGATTCTAAGACGTTGAATATAACAAAAGGTGGTCTAGATGTTGAAGACCTGTCTTCTAATTTTTAGCAAATTCGAACTTCGTTAAACACAATTTTGTCTGAATAGACAAATTTTTTAAAGACTTTTCTATGGTAGCTAGAGAATGAGATTTGCTATTTTTATTTTTGAACTTCAGCGATTTGAAAAATTGAAATAGGTAGGTACGTATGCCAATTTCATATTTTTAAGTTAAGTTCTGAAGCTCTGAAGCTATCGGCCAATAGGTATGACCACGTTTTTTAAGGACTTTTGTGCGGCAGATCGTCGAAAGGTTTAAACTTTCATTAAAATACACACGTAAAATAAATAAAAATGCTCACGTAAATTTGTAGATTTATGACTTGAAGCTTGCTACGAAATTGTTGGATATAAATTATACCATGTTTTCTAATGACTTTTGTATGCATGTATCTTAGAAAATGAGATTCTCATAGAATAGCGCATTCTCGGGTTATCGTGTGTTTGGAAAGACAGTTTAATTGAGGGTAAGAAATTTTTTGAACCGAAAACTTGAAATTCCGTTAACCTTTTTACTTAACTAAATACTATAAACGCAACAACACCTTAACAATGTTTAGAATTTTCCCTATTATTGTACCTGACTACAATAATAACCCAAAAAAAATGGGTAAATGGGTCGCACTTCATTCAAGCGTCGCGCTTTCCCAACGTCTAGAGTAGTCACCTGCAGTCGTCACTGTACCTTTATGCTCGAAAGTACCATAAGCATAATGGGGCGGTGGAACACAATTCTGACGACTTACTAAGCATACAAATAAGATTGTTACACTATTGTCACGGGCTCTACGAATCTGGGCTCTGTATATAGTTAAGCACCTGGAAGATGGCAACCGTAAACTCTTTTCTCCGGCATTTCAATGGGAATCGTGACAATATTTCTGTGGTCGAAAAGAATGCGAACAATACTTGAATTCGTTTCATATTCTTCTGGTATAAAAATCGGAAGGAGCTAATCGAAATCACTGGGACCGGTCAGCCTACAATAAAATTAATCCATCCCGTGAGCACATGCAGAACGGAATGACCGGAAGAATTAATAAAAACGAATTCGCAATGATAAAGCTTCTGTTCCCGGCGACTCCAGTTCGGTATTACGTATGTACGTAGGTCACTCACTGACCATGGCCGTCGTCGTCGTCGTCATACGAGGGTACTTCAGAATTAATTATATTTGACTGTGCCCCTGATTACCATATCCGAGGACAGGGAGGGGAGCACATCTCTGCCTCCAGGAACGAGGACGGGTTCTCCGATCGCATTGTATAAAATCAATTCCTGCCATTCGTCCGAGGATAATCGTTGGAATTCGATTAAGTGCACGTTCACTGAATACCCGACCGAAGCCGGTCAGAATCAGTGGTGAATGCGTCGAGGAAATGGCCGGCCACTTATTACACATTCCCGGCAATGCGGTCACTCTTCAGTACGTGTGTGGCAAGCAATTCTTTTTATACGTATGCAATTCATCGAGATAATTGGCAATAACTATGGCAACGTATTCATCAGCGAATTGGCATCTGACCAAGGTTACTCGGAGCGATGATGTGCCGATTTAAATGCTTATTAGCGCTACGCAGGTTATCTCATAGTATATTATAGCAATAGCGGCCAATGTCATGGAATCGACAAACATATGCGGTAATCGCTTCGATAGTGCGCCCATTGCATGCCTAAATCAGCGATGTCTAGTACTTTAGTCTACAGTTCACGATATCAAACGATCGCGATAAGTGCGGTGAATTTTTTTTTGATAGATCGCCTTAGATTGGAAGCGATAGCACTTTAGCTAGCTACTAGTATTGCTTTGAAATTAAAGTGCCCCAGGTGTAAACAATGAATAATTCAAAGGTAGCGTGTTGCTTTTCGACTATCTGCGCATTTATAAACGATATCTTGTCGTATGGTTGCCTCAAAAAAGATTGAGGGCTGTAATTGTCCTCAGTACTACGTACATATATACAGGGGTTAGCTCGATTTCAACCCTACGGGAGAAAGTGGTAAATTTGTTATAAACTGTGATAATTGCAGAGGTGCAACAAATACAGACTACCTATTTTTCTGCATTGTGATAAGGTTAAAAAGTTGAAAAAGCCCTGCAGAAATAACGCTGCCTTTTGGTAAGATTGTCAAACGATTTAGCTTTAGTATTTTTTCGGTTTTAAAAAATGGCGTAATAATGATAATACTTAACAATTGTTCGAATTACTTTAAAAAAACATTCAAACTTGATTCGTTCCACCCTGTACATATATAAGCAACAAGTTTCAAATGACTAGCCTTACACTTTAGTTTTAGATCACAGTTGAAGTTTTATGTCTTCAGCTACTGAAGCTAATCCGATCACAAAATAATGCTTGACCGGCATCTCTTCAGGACTGTACAAAATCCTAGACGTCAATAGCCTTCCCATCATGCATTTTTCCCGATTATTTCTTTCTTGGACAACAAGTCTGAATTAGGCTTGTGCAGTTCGCGAACGAACTAGTTCAGAAGAGCGTTCCAAGAACTGAAATAAACGAACTAGTTCGCAGTCAGGCCCGCTCTTAGTTCGTTAGTATTCATTCATTTCCGCTTGGAAGTCAGTGTTACAATATATGTAGGCAAATAGTTGTACACTCATGACTTTTTTTTGCTCATCACATTCTAGCATAATGTCGACTACGAGTCGTTCCAAACTTCAAAACACATTTTTTATCACTGAACTCCCGCGAGCTCTAGTGAACTAAACGAACGAACTAGTTCGTGATGCATCGGGAATCAGAAATGATCGCTAACTATGGTGAACTAATGAAATGCACAAGCATTAGTTTGAATGATCCTGGACTGTCAGTAGTCTATCAAAGCTCTTCGAAACTATTTCAAAGAAGAGTCAAATACATTGGTCAAATTCGAATCGATCATAAACTTATCAGGAAGTTTTGAAATAAATTTTGTTTAGCCACACTGTGCTGGAACGGTAGTTTAAATAATTCTTTATCAAGTAGAAAAATATTGCTTATTTAAAAAATTCAGTAAAAAAGAGTAAGTATTGCAGTACTGGTATTTAAATTTTCTTTATTTTTTTTTATATTAAAACAATTATGTTAACAATCAATAGGGAAATAACAATTTTGTATAGAAATTAAAATAATTGAGGTCATTTTTAAAACGTTTCTCGTTCGTGAACTTCACTACGATAAAAATGTTAACCTTGACTGAAGTTTTGACATTGACAGATCAGAGACAAAAGTTTAAGGAAGGTTTTTTTATGAAAGTACAAAATTGTTATGCACCTATTGATTAACTTTTATAAAGGGTCTTTGAACATGGACGTTCAATTTTTAAATGTAAATAAAACAAGTTGTAAGTAAGTGAGATATTTACCTATGTAATTCTTTTTTTTAAAGAATATTTTATGGCATTTAATATGGAATATAACGTCATTCATAAGTCTGCCTCGGCTTTGCTTAGTGGCACTTATAGGGAGGACCAATTTTCGACGACTTTGTCGCATAAATCTGGCTGAATTCGCTGGATGGCGTTCGTTATATTAACTAAAAGGTCGTCAATTGTTTTTGCGGATTGTACACATTAATCTGTGATTTAATATGGCAATAATTCACACAAAATCCGACAATTTTGTTATTCACACATCACACAAATGGGCCTCGTCGTTAAAAATTGCACTAACGAAGCACTGATTTTGAAAATAAAATTTGATAATTTGCGCACGTTGTTTAACGCTTTTACCTTCCATCGTGATTTGTCATTCTCTGCTGAACAATTAAAAAAAAAAATGAGATGGATGTTTCCATAACAACATGGCCTCTATAAGCAAACAATTTTTTAGCGTCTCTATTGAAAGACTCTATCTATGCGCCTAGCAATCATTTTTCCGTATTTTTTCATGTTTAACTGTTGAGATGGTGTAAAATAGTTGAGTACGTTTTCACAAATTCCGACACATTGTTTGATATTCAACCCTCAACGGTGTGGTGTGTAAGATGGTTCTGTAAGATTTCACGATTTAACTGCTGAGCGAGTTTTAAGTAGTTGTGCACGTTTTCACGAATTCCGTCATATTTTTTGATATTCCACTCTCAATGGTGTGTAAGGTGGTTGTGTAAGATTTCACGATTTAACTCCTGTGTTGTGTACTTTTTCACGAATTCCCACATATTGTTTGATATTCAACCCTCAATGGTGTGTAAGGTAGTTGTGTAAGACTATACGATTTAACTCCATTGTAGCTGTAAAGTAGCTGTGTACATATTGTTTGATACTCAACTCGCAATAAGGTGTAAGATGGTTGTGAAAGGCCTTACGATTTAAATCCTGAGAGGCTGTTTCCACAAACTCTGACATATTGTTTGATATTCCACCCTCAATGGTGTGTAAGGTGGCTGTGTAAGACTTCATGATTTAACTCCTGAGAGGGTGTAAAGTAGTTGTGTACGTTTCCACGAACTCCGACATATTGTTTGATATTCCACCCTCAATAGTGTGTAAGGGGGTTGTATACGATTTCACGAATTCTCAGACATCTTTTGAATCTAATGAGATATAGAATTGGATTTTATTTCCATGTTCTTTAAATATAATCATCTAAAAATTAAATTCAGGATTTTTCTCTATTCAACCTCTATGGGTTTATTGTGTGCTTTTCTGTACGAATTCCGCCATATCTCTTAGTGCCAAAGGGAAATAGACTTCTTTTTACTATAAGAGGCTTTCTATAGAAACTGCCTAAAAATACCTCCTCACTTTTATTCAAATCGATCAATGAAAAACTCTACCAACAATCTGTCCGTAATTTTCTACTTAATTGTTAAACATTATCGTTTAAAATAATATCCGCTGCAATTTCCCTCATAAAATCGTTGGAAAATGCAACAACCTTAATAAATTTCTGCAGCGTATTTAAAGCAAACTTTGCATATTGAACGGTTTAATTGTTCGTTTAAGAATTTTTTTTCCCCGGTAATATTTTTGCCGTGCGATATGAAACTAAGTGCCAACGTTTGTTATCCTAAAACACAAACGTTCGGACTTTTTTTTCCCATTGAATAGTCGCGCGTAGAAAAACATTTCTAATGTAGGTATAACTTTGTAAAATTGTTGGAAAATTATAGTGGCAATAGTCACATGGTGCATACCTAGAGACCCTACCATTGGTCAATAGTTTCACTGCGATTATCATCTGCTTATTATGCACATTTTCTTTGGTAGTTGCTTGTTTTGCAATTATGCACTTGAGATTAATGGCGGTCACGTTTATACGATTTCCAGCTAAGCCGACTCGTTTTAAATCCACCCGCTCCGCTAATGTGTGCCAAAACTCTTAAACGATTTTATAGTGTATCCACGTACGATACGCATTTGCAATGGACTCCACATTGGTGAATACCATCAGGCTTCACGTTACGGCCGGAAAAAAAGTTGAAAAATTTTCCATCAACTATTTGCTATCATCAACAAGTTGTTTGCATTTCGATATGTTAAGCTGTACCGATGCGGTCGAAAATGACCACATGGAGTCAGGATAAGGCAGCGTGTGAAATAATTCATAACCTATAATTTGTGGGCTACCGCAGTTCCACAACAATTTTCGAAAATAGTAAAAAATTGAAAAAAATATAGATTTATAAACAGTAGGTACTATAAACCTTTTCGATATGGTATAGCTCTTTTATAATTCACACGGTTGCAGATACTTCACATCTGACCTTTTTTTATTCACAATTGTACGCTATTATTGTAATTAATGATGAATAAAATAATAATTGAATTCTGTGAAAACTGATACAACCATCATTAGTTTATGCATGGTATGCCTCTTCTTACACAGCGACACTGTGATTGCTTCCTGTATAATTTTCTTAGAGCGCGGATGATTAGCAAAATTCTTAAATTTTTCCAGTTTAATTGTCTGTTTTCGTTACTGCTGCAGTACTGATATGTAGAAGCCAACCTTGCAATATTTTGAATGAAATTCCCTTTGTCCTTTTTGTTTTATATTTGAATGAGACACACACACACACTGTAAGCATTTTTCTTAAGAACTATCATTTGGTGACTACGACTCCTTAGGACTTAAGAAAATTCACTGAATCTGTTTGCACATTGAGCTCCTTTCCTTTCCTTTTTTCATAATATGATTCCGTCAAGATAATTAAGTCTTGATTTCTCTAAAAATTGGTACAATGTTTTCAGTTCTGAAAAACAGAATTGTTTGAACAATACTCGTATATAATTTCAGAACAACAATGAAATGAATACCGTCAAACTGAACTCGGAGTTAAACGAATTGATATATTTTTATAGTAGGTAAAATACGGGAAGAAACTTGAATTGCTAGTTTTACTTTATTATTTTTTAATAATAAAGTAGATATTGTTATCGACCTAAAATTTCAAAAAATTGTGCTACCCTGAAATTTTGGATTTACACGTTTTAGGACTAATAAACACCAAAAAAGCAAAAAAATATTAGAAGTCCATCTTCCCGCCGTACGACGCACGCAAAACTGTTTGAAGGTGCGTAACTCATAAGAAGCCCTTTGAGATATTTAGTGGGAATAACCAGGAAGCTATTTGAAACGGTATTTTTTAGGTTGTCAGTTCCTACACCGCATCTCAGCATTAAACACGGTTCAATCTTCTACACCGCATCTCAGCATTAAACACGGTTCAATCTTCTACCCATAAAATAATAAAGTTTCGATCAGACTGTTGGCCGAATTTTTATTTTTATTTTAATTACTCTAGTAGCACATCTACATATAGGTACTAAGTTTCAACTTTGTAGCATAAGCCGTTTCTGAGATATGAAAAACTACCGACCACCACTGTACTTTGCAGCCCCTATAAAAAAAGTTATTTTTCTAATATTCCTCTATAGTATCCTGTATACAGTTTACAATTTTTAGCTTTCTATCATTTGCGGCTTTTTTCTTATGTTTTTTTTCTATTCAGCAGTTTTATATCAGAACCACATGAGTCTTTGCAAGCTAGTTTTGAAATTCTGTTCTTCAGTGCTGAAGAAGTACTGTAAAGAGTTACTAAAAACATGAGTAAACACAGGGTACTGCAAAAGGACTGTATCAGAGAGTTCATGACATAACTAAAGAATTCACGAAGTAATTTATTGATAGGTATCAAAGATTTGAATTTAGAAGACTGTAAAAAATAAGTATTTGATACGAAGGGGAAGACCGTCCAAAACCGGGTACCTAAGGAAGCATAGAAATAAATTCCATATTGATGAACAATAATGTTTAATTGAAACACATTTTATGACTGTAATAGTTAAAGAATAAAGAAAGTTAAGTTCTTCTACAATTATGACAAATAATGTTTAAGCATACTATTTTTCGGCTTTGACTCGGAACTAGGGTATAGCAAATGAATCCTCCGACTTCCAATGTGTACATCCTTCATGTGCCCATTTGCGACATGTCATACATTGTACCCAATTCCATGCACCATACAGTGAATGCAAGTATTTAGTTGCAAATATTTGCTATCCACTGTTTCGGGTAAAGTTTTGCCCCAAAGTGTCACGTCGCCAAAATTCTTTACAAAAAGGCAAATCTGAACTATCGATTAACACAATAAATAAAAAAATGAAATTGCTGTTGGCTGGATTCGATGTCGCGCCCTAAATGTCGAGCTTCAAATATTCTAGCGAACAAACAAAAATTCCACCCAATTGGTTGAAATATTGGATGATCTTCAATGCCACCTATCTCTAGTATAAGGATGCGATGGCAAGAATTTCGCTCCAATATATTATATTATAATTCGCAATAATGAAATTTGTATCATATTCTTCGTATTTGAAATAGTATTCACCCTGTGTCACATGCTGTCTGAAGCCCCACTCATACTTACTAGGCAACATTCCCAAGAGTCTCACGCCGATTTTAAAAATTTTCAAATATACATACCTATGTTTTGTAGAACTCACAAATTTAAGAGACACATATTTTTTTTATCGGCAGCATTTAAGGGGTGAAACATTCCTCCAAAGTTGGGCAAATAATCAACTGAACTTTTAATTTCCGTAGAAGCACTCGATGAATTTCAATGATACTTGGCAAGAATATATATATATATGTATAGTATGTATATTCAAAAGAAATATAGTCTGACGAATGGGCACTCACACAAAGGGTAAATCACCCTTAATTTTATAAAATTATTTATTTAACTCGCCCTATTTGTTCACCAAAAAAAATATTATAATAATTATACAACTTTATGGGTGGTAGGTATATATTTTTGCCAAGTATCATTGAAATTCATCGAGTGCTTCTACGGTAATTAAAAGCTCGGTTAATTATTTGCCCATCTTTGGAGGAATGTTTCACCTCTTAAATGCTGCCGATAAAAAAAATTTGTGTCTCTTAAATTTTCTTAAACTATGTTCATTCAAACCTTAATTCCAATTGAATTAAAATTTTCAGTACTGCATAGCCACTACCCACTACTTAAACAAGTAATGCGGGTTATCACGTGTGGTCTAAAAAAAAATATAAATTAATTAATTAAATTGGTAGTGGTAGAATATGTTATGTAATGTTGGGAAAAGGGGGCATACAGGAACTAAGAAAAAATGATGGTATGCTAGGTAAAATACTTAATCAAAAGATGTTAAAAAAAAACCCCTCCATTATAATATCTTCTCTGACATCACAGCATTTCGCATTGGGCCAAATTCCAAACCGTACATTTACCTTTAAACTATCTTTACAGTTAACTACGATAACTAACAGTATAACAGAAAAAAAACCGCATCATTTTCAAATGTCTGCGTCATAAAATTCTGGACTATATTTTGCATATCTTATCTTAGAACTATCTCGTCTTATACGGCCATTGACTTATCGACAAAAAAAAAAAACAACAAAACACATAAATAAAAGCAACATCTCGTATGAACAGTAAAAATATCAGTTGGCAATAAATTAATTAATTCATAATATGTATGAGTGTCCGTTGTTAACAAAATTTATTTAAAGAAAAAACCTTCACACTAACCGTTAAGATGTGACAATAATTCTTCAAGTCCAATGGATTTAATCGCTTCGCTATCAAATTTAAATACTGGCAAGACAACTATCAGATTCTAGCGTTCTTAACGGTTGATGCTAAAGTTTTGCGATTCAATAGTCCGAAGAACCATTGAATCTCTAAGATGAGGTCGAACTCGCAGTTCAAAGCGATTATTTGCGAATTAATCAGATTGAACAAAAACCCCAAAGAAAGTCATGTAGATCCGAACTGGTTTCGTGAAAGGGAACCCAACAACTGTAAAGAATCTTTAGATTGAAGTCTTAAGATTGTCCGGTACTATCTACGAATCTGCTTAATTTTCTATTTATAGTGCGGGTGTCTTAACTAACCTAGTGCTTACCTTAGGCATTTTCAAGACTCATTTGTTGTCAATTTAAAATCGTAGGTATTCAATCTATCGTAAGTTTTCCTCAAGACTTTGTATTTTTGCCCGCAAGCTGTTGTTGATGTCGACTGTTTTTTATCGCCTTGTTTGCACGATAAACTCTACCGCGACGATATGAACAAATAGGTGAAATTAATCTTGGGATGTTTTGGTTTTCGAGACCAAGTAACATTTGAGAAGCTGGTGGCTTCAAGCTGACAACCTTGTGTTGTTTCTATAGCCAGTCGCAGAAATATTATGCAGTAAATTCAATTACCCAAGTTGTTTAATATTATTTAAGATCGGATAGTTTTTCTTACATTGTACATCCAACGGTGTAAAGAAACTTATGCCTTGGGCATATTGCTGAAGGAACGAAAAAGATGTCCATATACGGCGGATTACGTGATGCAATTGAATTACACATATTCTTCAAGTTTGCTCTAATAGTTCTCTGATGATAAAATCTCTGATTTTTGGTCTTCTTCGTGATCGGTCTACTCTACCTCTAAATAGTTTTTTTCTTCATCTGTACAGAGTATTGGGAACCAAGTCCTCAATGGTGGAAAATATATCGATATCCTGACGTTTTAAGTCAATTTGTACTTGTAAGTCACCAGGCTAGCCTTTTGATATTACATCTTGCGACTGATCCCCGGGATACCCATTTTCGATGTTAAGTTCCCATATGAGGTAAAGGGCATAGGATCAGTAATAGTGTGCTTCTAATGCTGAATCTCCCCCATCGCATTTACGTATCGTCTTCATTCGCATAGCACACAAATATATAGGCGAATGTGTAAACACTACATTCGTGTTCAATGCGAACACCTTTCATGCGCATCCAATGTCAATGCAAATACGATTAGTGTTAGATTGCCAGTTCTACGTTCGAAAATTATTCAATAGACGAACTGAGGCGAATGTATAAGAACTGCATTCATGTTCAATGCAAATTGGTTCCTTTGATTTCCGTCCAAAAATCGCTATCAAGGCGAAGCTACTTCGACTAAACTTTGCGAACTGACGCGAACCTGCAGTTTCCATATTCGCATTCGTGCTAGTTCGCACAGATTATCGCGATGGTGGAAACGCAACACTAGATATTGTTACTCTCAGCTATTCCACTTACTAAAAGTGATTTTTGGAAAATTTTGTAAAAGAGTCTGAAAACTATTTTCACTCAGTCTTCAAAAATAATACAGATAATTCTAAATATAGAAATTTTCCCGACAGATTTTGATAAGAAAAGAACATTTAATATAGCTAACCAATAGGGAGCAGGCTTGCGTATTTTAGGTCACCAGTTCACCGTAGTGAGCGATTATTTCCACTTCTCGATCCGTGCGTCACGAACTAGTTCGTTCTTTTAGTTCATTACTTCGCGGAAATTCAGTGAATGATCGTGTAGGAAAATGTTAAGACCCACTTGCAGTTTCCGATCCGTCGCAAACTATAGTTCGTTGTTTTAGTTCAGTAGGTCGCGGAAGTGCAGTAAAAATCTCGTAGGAAAATGTGATGGCCTGAACAATAAAGAAGATCCTCACTCCTCACTGTAGCTACGACCTAAAAGAAGGTCCTTAGTCTGGAATATACAGCACTCCATGTATACCAACGAACCAAGACCGGGACTCACTGCGAACCATTTCCTTCATTTCACTTCCAACTACACCACAATGAATAAATGCAAACGAACTAGAAGCGGAACTCACTGCGAATTAGTTCGTTCATATCATTTATGGGAATGTTTCTTCCGAACTACTTCGCCCGCGAACTACACAAGCTTACTGCTTAGTGCTTTTTAGAATATCTTATAAAAGAGTCTGAAAACCTTCAATAATAATAGTAAATATTATATAAATATCTTTATCATTTTTATTTTTTTTATCTGGAAAAATTTCTTTTAAATTGGGAAGGTAGTCAAGTAGTGTCGGTGATCCCGATATTTATTTCTTGTTCATCTAACCTCACTTTTAATCTTCTTTTTAATTTTTATTAAATTTTGTTAATTAAATATTTTGTTAACAACATTTTGTTAAGTTCTTGTGATTGTAGTTTTTTGAGCATTGTTTTAATATATAATATTATTTTAATTTATAACTTTACCTATATTTATTAACTATACTTACTTTTTTTTATTTCTTAAGAACTTTTAGATTATTAAATTTTTTACTATGTTTTTATAATTCTCTACTTCTTAATCAATTTGTTTAATAATATTTACTCTCATTTAGTTTTTTTCGGTTTTTAATTTTCACTTCACTTTTTAATTTTTTTCCTACTAATTTAATTTTTTTATTTTTATGCTCTTCGTTTCTAAATACAAAATTTTTTATTTTTTACTCAATTATAATTTTCTTTTTTTCTTTTTTTATAATTGTTTGAATATTTGCTTATAGTTTTTTAATAATGAAATAAATAATGCAAAACATAATTAAATACTCTATTATTAAATTATTATGTTATTATATTATAATAAAGTAAAAGTAAATATTCTACTATGAAATTAATTTTATTTATTATTCTTTTTGTAACTTTTATACATTTTAATTTGAATTGTTATTGTATTTATTATTATGACTAATTTCAAATTAAAATTATTTATGTTACCAATTTCTTAAAATTTCGGTTTAATATTTCTTACTTTGAATTTATTTTTTCTTTATTTGGTTTACTTTTATAACATGAAATATTAAGAATATTTACTGTAATTTTCGATTTTACTCGAAAACTACGATCGTCAGTTTCGATCTAACTGGAACTTTAAATGACATATTTTCATCCAAAATTTTGCAGCTAAAGCTCCGGTTAGAATTTAACTGATGGTCGTAGGAACGAGCCTTAGTAATCGAAAAGGAGAAAAAGTGACTTTTTTAGAAAATTTATAACTGTCCGTCAAAATGTCTCTGACACTGTGCAAACTCTGGAACTACTGAGCAAATTTTGATTAAATTGTATACAGGTACATGTAAATATATACCTAAGCCCCGTTTACACGATGATAGTTCTTGCGATAGTTGATGTCATAATAATTACTATCGACATAACTATAATCATACTTTGGCGCTATCATGATGAGTTCTGGTTAACAAATCAGTGCCTAAAACCCTTTATGTAATAGCAGCTATGAACTGTTTGTTTGAATTTAACTGAAGGTTACCGCTCATATTTATCACATTCATTTTCTCTCGACTAATGAAACTCAATAGCAAAATAAGCCTTGACTAGTGCGCCTAATAATTTTTCTTTCTTTGATTTTAATTTTTGAAATTAATAATCTTGGAAGTAGTCAGTCTACTTGTAAGCCGGTTTTCTGAAGCCGTCGTAAACATGTTTGTCCTTGATAAATCTGGTACTTGAACCAACTAACAGACTAGCACCCGGGATTGGTTTCTTTTGTGGACAACTAGATAATCCAGGAGCAGTCAAACATTAAGGAAGTCTGAGAGAAACATCAGAAAAATTGGTTTGTGTTGGAATTTCAGGAGAGTGATATGGCAGCATGCTTAGAGGACTTGTAGGAATCTTATGGAGTCCGATGTGGCTGCCCAGACATATATATCTGTGTTCACACATGATCTAAAGGATATCTCAGAACCCTAAACGCGCTTAGAGTATAACTCACGGTTCAGCTTTCCCAAAACTATAAATTCCTTTCCAACATCTCGATAAGTATTCAGTAATATGTTATTAAAATCGCATACATGAAAAAGTGGATACCATTCCACAGCCCCAATATGAAATTGTTCACGTTGTCGAAACAATTGCGTATTCTATAAATCTCACTACCAAGCTCCACTCCATCCAAAAGTATTCTGTTGCTGGCAGTTGACGAACTTTCAAGTAAACTAGTTCCTGGTACCACTCCACTTCGCATATATCCTTTTTCACACACTGGATTCAGAACAGCAGTACATCTCTAACCTCTCTCGTTAGAACGATTCCCCGAACACGGGAAACCCGTTGACTCCGTACACAGTTCAGGTTACTCTCGCTAAAACCATACCAAGGAGCATCACCAAACTCGGAACTAGTGTAGACTTGCGGATTTCAGGTTCTATAACCGGCTACCCGTTCTTCCTGTGTTTGATTTTCCAAAAATGGCGTAAAATCTCGAAAAGGATAATCAAATTTATTCCGGGATACAAGTCGAAAGTTTCACTGTGTATCCCTTTCGGGCGTTCCTGCTATCGTGTGTAGTGGCATCCTTCAAATTTGTTCCCACGCTCAGTTTTCGGGAAACAACATAGAAGGATGTTGTGCAACCGGGCTACATCATCCCAGCAGCGAACAATGTAGTCGGATGGAATCCTTGAAAAGTCGGGAAATCCCCGACATACGTGCGGGAAGATGTTCAACTAGCGTATCCTTTGCCCGTACATCGACTGGCGTATTGATTTTCGATTTCCGCAAGCAAACAAAGTAAACCTCTAAATGGGAACTTATTGTTGACAGTGGCACCGGTATAGATGGTGTCGTTACCGACTCCGTACAATTTTTGTATCCGGCTGATCCTGTTAAAAGCAAGCACGGTGGGATTTTAAATACTGAGTGATAGGGAAAGGATTAAAGTGCTTTCAAGTACAGTATTGCTTTTATTTCGGTGAAGTTTGTTCGGATTTTTTTTCTCTTCGTAAAGGATTTTGCATCATCTTCCTGATGATGATGTTTGTTTGTTCTTCTACGTTTACCGTCGTTGAGTGTTTCGTTACCGATATATACGTAATAGGATCTAAGGTGATAGCCCAGCACTTCAAATATTCCGGTAGGTTTTCATTCCTGTTATCCATTTACATCCCCTTTGTATAGCGTACGAAGTTAAGCTGTCGGTGGAAAAAAAGGACTATCTTGTGCTCTTTTTCAAAAAATTTAGGTATAAGACTTTAACGAAGATTCGGGTATGGGTAAAAGCATCGGCAAAAAGGATTTGAAACTTTTTGAAGTTTGACGAGATTTTTGACTAAGGTATTCGGGAGCATGGTATCACTCTAACAAGAAGGGGAGTAGTTAGGGATGAAGGAGCAGTTGGGGTTGTATACTATTAATTAAATTCAATGATGTGTACGTGTTCTTTGGAGCATAAGGTTGGAGGGCTGTGTCTTTTGTAAGTCGTAGGTTAAAGATTACGCAGGTTAACGAAGGAAAGTGTAATTTTGTAGTATGCGACTATTGGAGTGATTTACTCTTTTTCTTATAAGAGTACTTTCTTATGTCTTGCCTGCTATTGCACAGGTAAAACAATTCTTATAGAACTTAGCAAATGACATCGGTATCTGATAAGCGAGATGATTTGCCTTGAATACTACATGTAATATAACTTGAAGACCTGTGTCTGAATTTTTCTGAATTTTAGAAAGCCTATTGAAACAAGAACCAAGAAAATACTATAAAGGAAGAATATTAGTAACAACATTCAATCGTTTATCACGCGATTCATCTCTTATCAAAAGTAAGGTTCTTTTTTTATGGATGCAACCTTAGTTTGAGAGACTGAAAATTTAAAACTTGCAATAAATAATCGAACAGGTTGCGTTTTAGAAAGTTCTACAATAATGAACGTAACAAATTTACTTCTTAAATGTGAAAAACAGTAGGTTTTGTTGCTAGTCCTCTCAGAAAGGAAGTACAGAACCAAAAAAGGTTGAACCGAATGTAAAATTTTGGAAGCCACTCGAAGTGGGCATCAATTTGAAATTGATTCAGATCCTGCGTCTAAAGATTAACCCGATTAGCGTCATACATTGTTGCATACAAGCGGATAAACTTAATGTTGCGAGTTTCCAAGCAAAACTGTTGTTAATTTAAATCACTTTAAAAATACACTTTTGCTGAGAACTGTGAGTCGTTTCATTCTCGCAGTAGCAAAACATATTTCCGGTTGGCTCTGCAGCACTTATATACTGCATGTGTTGCGTCAAAAGATTTCCAGCTTATTTGATTATATGTGTGGAATGCGCAAAAAGTAATACTACATGCGAAAAATGTCTAGAACATGCGAGAAGTGTGTAGAGTTTTCTACGGTATTGGAAGGTTGTGGTTTTTCGCTGAAAACCTTAATACCAATAATAAGTGAGTTGTTCGGATTGCCAGAGTACACATGCAACAATGTCTTCAATTTTTGGAAACTTGTCTGTTCACGAAAAATATTAATTAATAAATTATGAAAAAATGGAGCCCTACGTCAGTATAAATTATCTCTTGATTCTTATATTTCGAAGCGTGTCCTTAACTTGATAGAAAGTGGATCATTTATAGAAAGCTAACAAATTATGAAATAATGAATTTCAGTTTGCTAGCACCAATTGAAGTACTATTTTTCTTTAGAGAGAACCGACAATTTAGTGGCAACAGGATTTCTGATATGACGTAGCTTGCAAACGTTGTATTTGAACCGATAGCATACTAGCAGAGTTAACCCAGGAAATGACTAAAATTTAGTTTTCTAATTTCATATTTTTTTTCCTTGAAAATTGCCCCTGCTGTAAACTAGCAAACTAACACAATTTGCATGAGCCGAATAGCCTAAGAAGATATATGTAAGTAGCTTTTTGAAATTTGTTGCCGCAAATTGAATATTTAAATAGCTCAATCTGGCAACCTTACCGGGTCCTAAATAAAAAAGTCACTTCAAGCAAGAACAGTGCCTCAAAAAATGTTTTATGGAAACTGAAGAAAAAACTTCATCTCTCCTCAGATTAAAATAACATAGCGTCTATCATAACGATGTCTTAAAATTTCTTCAGGATCTTATCACACCTAAAATATATGTCAGAATTCGTGAAAAAAATTCAGAAATCATTTTTTAAGCTTTTATCCGCTGGGGTCACTAAAGTTAAGTTAATTCTGTGTATATTTCAGAAAATCGAATATTGAAATTCGTAAAAAATGTGCAAATTCCTTTTTTGCTGACCATGTTTTTTCCCTATACCTGGTTGACCAATGAAAATTAAAAATTGTGTTTTTTCTTAAATTACTTTTGTAGATTAAAAAAACAATAGATGTAGCAGACAGGTGGCACTGGAAAAATAAGGAGAAGACGCTCCAGATGGTAGATAGCAGTAGAAATTATACGTACAACTTTCAACTTTCTATTGCAAGCCGTTTCTAACCCCAGCCCCGTAACGAGCTACCCCAAATCAAAAATGACACAAATATTATTATTAGATAATATTATTATATTACAATAATATGCATATAAAAATATGTGTATACAACTTTATTTTTTTTTAAACACTAGTGACTAAGACCATCGGTTTAAGACACAGATATTAATATTTATATATTTTTTAATTTTCGAATTTATGAACAGTATCAAGCGAAGCACTCATTTATCGAAATTATTAATTATATAATTTATCTTCATTTTTATTATAATTCTAAATAAATGTGACGGAAGTAAATACATCATTTTAAAAAATTATGTTTGTGGTGACATCATATATGGTAAATTGTTTAATTTTACATATTATTCCTAATTAATTACGTTTTAAAATGAAAATATTACAAAAATTACCTTTTGTGGTAACCAGGCCAGAAAACAAGTCCTTTTTCTCGTCATTCGCCCCGATTTAAATTCCAGTTAATCAGTCGTTCAGACTTGGTGATCCCGACGTACTTTTTCTTTAGACGCTAATAAAATTGTCATTGAATTGCTGCTTAACGTATATGTAAAGAAATAGTTCATTATTTCTTAAGAATGATTGTCATATTAACTAACAAAAATAATATTTACGTAATATTTACAATTAATCCGAATTCTTTAAAATAATGATCGAAATATTTTGAGTATTTATTTTAAAGTATTTAACTTTGCTTCAACTGTAAGAAGCCCAACTAAGTAAAAAAGTATCAAACGGCTCTCAGACAGCTCTCAGATTTTAACTAGACAGTAAACAATTTTACTACTCTCAGAGCAAGAAATTTAATGCCTACTCTGAAAGCAGTGAAATTTGTATTGCCAAATTTCTTTGCGCACTCTATTAATGCAGATATACACATTTAAGTGTGGAAAACAATCGCTAAAAATTATAAATTTACTGTTGGTGTAAAAACTCAAAATTTTACATTGCGTAAAACTACACACGGTGTAGAAAAGCTAGTATGTGTCATTTATGTACTGAAAAAAGTGACATTTTAATGTTTGCTTATTATTATTATTACTTTATTGAAGATATAAATGATTAAGCTTGAAGCGAATGAGGGGTCGATAAATTTTCAGACGTATTTTGAAGGGTGAAGTTCACAGCAATCGACAATTGGAAAAATTCTATGAAATCAATCAACAAATGATGATTGGGGCAAAATCGGGATTTAGGTAAAAAAAAAATGGGTATAAATTATAAAACACTTTTTGTGTTTATTATTAAAATTTAATTTATTTGTTTAAAGCCACAATTTTCACTTACTATAAACATTATTACTTATTTTCTTTTCTTTTTGAATTTTAAATCACATCTTACACAAAACCAAGAAACAAGTTCTTAAGCAACAAAGCGGTCAAGTTAATACATACCACAAAAACAAATTATTACGCACAGAGTAACAAATCTATGTACATGCAAATGTGTAATCTTATACACAACTAGCCACATACCACGGTTGGTTTCCATGGCCCCTGTTACTCCCGTCTCTGTGGTTAGCGGAGGCACAACTAACACCAAGGCTAATCTTATGAAAAATTTAACTATTTATAACAAATATACGAACCAAATTTCGGGAATATAATTATGATCTCGACCTGTCCGATAGTCTCGAGAATGTACACGAAAAATTTGGGAGGGAACGGTTCACAGGTTTAGATTTCCATTCGACCCAAGCTAAAAACGGTTGTAATTTTACAGATTAGGTGATAGGTTTTAAGCATTAAATGTGGACGATTCCAGTTAGTAAATTTATAATCTAAGTGTTTAAAAATACAAAGTTCTAACAATTGCTATTAATTTTGTTAACTTTAATGAAAATTTTTGTAAATTTAAAGCGAAGCTTATTTTTTGCTTTGGGGACAGTCACAAAATTTTTTAAACTTTAGGAATATTATCTAATATCTTAATTTAAAAAAAATGCTACTCCCTTGGAATAAAAACATTTAAACAATTTTCTTTATCATTTCAGAAATGACGACAACTCCCAGAACTCTTAAACCGAATCTTCAATTTGAACCCGAATCAGAAGTTCGTCAAATTTTGTCTGGATCAAAATTAATCAACCCTGAAAATGTACGAACCCATGGTTGATCATATGTAAATATATCGGCCACGTGCATACAAATTTCAAGAAAACAGGAATAAATTCATCGTGCGGCCTAAGAACTCTTTAACATCTTTGTGCCTCAATGTGCTTGTATTTTGTGTGGTTTTGAGTGCTAAAATTGTGCATTTTCAAGATAAAAAGGATCGCGTAAGTGCGCCGCATCATAACTAACTTCCATTTTTTCATAAACCCAAAGTAAAATTCGAAGATTTGAATTTGTTATAAAACAAAAGGAGAATCCTTCGCATCGCATAGTATTGCGGGACTTTTGTCGTAATTTTAAGGTGTTTGGTTCAACATTGTTTCTAACTATTAATCTTAAATGTTTTGCTCTGTGATTCGCATGATAAATAATCAACTCTTATAAGTTTAAGTAAGTTCAGTGTTTTTGCGCTTTGCCTTTAGTTTTACAAAGAAAAACCTGAATGAACCGATACCAAAAAACACTTTAATTTAGTTGCAAATCGAACCTCAATCGACTAGAGACTCGGAACGTCTACTGCATTTTTCCAATGACAAGGAAATTACCCGAAATCTAGTTACTGACGATGAACCAACCTCAATTCCGGTTGGCAAAAATAAATCATCATCGTCGTCATCGTCATCATCACCATCATCACAACCAGTCAAAACAAAACTACCAATCACTCGTTTCGAGCGAGTGCAACACAATCCAAACAGTATCCTTCACAGGAAATATCCTTCGGGCGGCATCAAATCGAAAATCGGATGCTCTTCGCAACGAAAATTGTCCGATAATTTGTCACAAGTCGAACGAAAATCTTTCGATTTCCGGACAGTTTCGAATCGACAACGACCGACTTCAGGAAACCATCAAAATCAATTCACGTCCGCTCTTAAATCGCGCTGGTGGTGGAAGAAAAAGGAACCAAACAGCCGAATTCGAGAATCGGAAACTCTATCGAGTGGTGTACCGGATCCGGAGCGGACAATCCCAAGCGGAACTTTCTCCTCCTCGTTCGTATCGATCGGCCTACACCAGCGGGCACAATCTACAGGTTCACCTTCAAGTCTACCTGGTCCACCTGTTCCGCAGCTCACTAGTTCAACTGCTGCCGCCGGTGAAGAAAATTTCGTTAAGGCATCATTGGGGAGTTGGAGCAGACAAAGGTCGGCCAGTTCCACTAGCAACAACAACGACGACGAGGACAAAGTTTCCTTCATCGTTCCGGACAAACATAATCAAAGGTAAGATGAATTTTTAATATGCTTGGGACTCATTCGACCCCCTGTCCCTATCCATCGTCCTCTATTTCGTACATGGACACTTTTTTCCAGGATCGAATTTTTTGTCGTGTGGTGTAGTGTTATCCGGGGGTTTTCTTTGATAGCCAGCCCCCAAACATAGCCTTTCGGAAAATCTTTGGAAACTTCTATAATGTGGCTGTGTCCTTTTATTTCTTTTACACACTAGACATCCTTTTTGTCTTGTCCGGGATTTGAAATCGTAATCTATGATTAAGCTTTCGGATAATTTATTGTCGCCTTTACGTTATTGGATTGGAATGTGAAAGGACTAAGGAGTAATGATGTCTTTGTTTAGTCGGGCGGTTTTTTTAGGGTCTGGAAAAGTTTTCACCGAAAATGTGGTTACGTGTGATACCGACTTTTATTTTTCATAAATTTTCATTAAACTGACAAACTGTTGCGGACATATTTTCCGAGCTTTTGTATGTTTGATTTGTTAACTAAGGATTTATTTTGGGGTGGTTTGTTTATTGGTAAACATGATGGACGTCCTTGTTCGTCGGATATATTCTTCCTTGGCCTTAGTAGGTGGATCGGAGTAGTGCTTCCTTGAGCAAATATCTCGTAAAGTTGTTGTGTACGTTTTCACGAATGCCGACATATATCGTGGGTTTAATGAGATTTAAAATTCTGTTTTATTTGAATGGGCTTTTTATATTAAATCTGTGGCTACAGGGAATAACTTAGTAAGTCGAAAGTAAGTAAAATGGAATTAGTGTACTGTGGCCATTTCCCAAGAAGTTATAGTTGTATGTTTTTTGATTACTGAGATGTCAACAAATTGAATTTTTTCACAACAATTGGACTTACAGAAATAGTTCAATGGTAAAAATGGAAAGAAAGTGCTGCCCTCAATAGTTTCGTTCTTTGACTTAACTAGCTATTCCCTGTGGCCACAGATATTATCACTTAAAACTTGAATTAAGAATATTCAACTCCTAAAGTTATGCAAGTGATTGTGTAGGCTTTAACGAATTCCGACATATTTCGTGGGTCTTTTGAGATCAAATGAAATCTAATCGCCTAACAATAATTTTTTTTATATTCAATTGCAATTGGGTTATGTTCTTATTTTTCTTCTACTTTTACGCAATTAAAAAAAATCACCAACAGTCTGGGTGCAACATTATTTTTTTTAGGTAGAAATTCCAAACGCCCTTAATTCGAGGAAGGAATGATAAACTGAAGAACAGCCAGAAGGCAATTTGGAACGTTTTTTGTTTGATTGTTTGTTGCATAGTATATGCCAGTAATGCCCAAAAGATATTAAGAATTTTGTCACATTGTTGGAAGATTGTTAAATTGAATATACAAGTTGCTGCCATTAGTATGGATAGAGTGTCGGCAATTAGGTCAATAAAGAAGCCATCGTTCCATCCTCTTTCACTAAGAAACTAAGAAAAAGACTAAGAAACTTTACTAATAAACTTGGTAAAAGACGCTCTGAAACTTTCAGACTCTTAACCGTTTCATTTCTCTCGAAATTCTGGATTGAGTCCTGATTTGTAAAGTTAGAAGAGCTATTGAATGTAGCAGTATGGTGAATATCACATTAATATCCATAAAAGACATGAACAAAGCATTTGGTCAATAAATTAGGAACTAGATATGAAAGTGATTCGAAATTTGGCAAAGGGATCCATGAAGCAATATTGATTTTCCTTTAGTACTTTAGAAAGGACACAATGAACTATGTTGCACTCCTATTTTCTTTTATTCCAAACTTCAATTTAAATCAGAGTATTATGCGGTTTGTTGCTGCCTATCCTATCAAATTTCGTGAAATACAAAAATCAGATTGTTCAAAAACTTTAATTTGTCCTCTACAGAAAGAGATTTTCAAATCCTAGGAATTCAATCTGATGCTTTTTTGCATAGGTAACACGAATATTTATTACAGCATCATTCCTTTTTCGAAAATTTGTCGACATCTTAAGAAAATAAATCTCGATATTGGACCACGTTTTCGAGTGATGTAGTATACCGCATTATATCGAAGACGATGTTTATCGATTCCATTCACTTGCACTGAAAATATAATAAATAATCCGAAGTCACATAAGTTCTTATTTTCGTAGTCAAGAGTAACATGTGCAGTGCATACTTAACAATCACCATAGGTAAGTCACAGGTTTTAGTACCGCTTCATTGAGTAAGCAGTTATAGTTTGTGGTTGCTTCGAAGATTAGCAAAAACCATTAATTGAGTTATGCAATTAAAAAAACATACCCATTCAGATTTTAATATAAAACTGTGGCGTCATTTACTCGCAGACCTTCGTCAAAGTTTCACTGGCTACGTGATTTTCTCACCTTTAAACTCAATTTTTGCAAAGTGAAAAATTTTATTACGCTTGTATTTCACGCGCCAACTACACAAAGCTAACTGATCGTCGTTTTCATTATTATCATCGTCTCGTAAATCCACACCGATCACGTATTGAATTTCATATCACAACTCGATATTCCACGAGTAGTTTTTCTTATAATGTTCTCAACTCGAATGATATGTCGACGTATACCACTTCGATTGGAAAATAATAAATAAGACGTCTGCTGCATCTCAATGAAAATGCAATTCAAATCGAATGGCAGGGAAAATAAAATCGATATAGAAAATAAAATTGAAATGTTATCCTGACAAATGATATCGATTTCAAAGTGAATATTTTATATTATTCGAATTCGTCCAGTTTCGTAGGGAATTGCTTCGGATATTTGATATAAAATTGAATAGTTTTTCTTTTCGTTTTTGATATCATTGATCAAAAAAAAAATACAACTGTTCAGTCACGCAAGTTGTGTGACATCTTGAATGAAACACCTGTAATTACACGAAGCAAAGCTGAGAAACTTCAGTATGAGGTCAGGTACATCACGATGTAAAAATACACGAGAAAAAATATTTAGTAACACCATTCATGGTAAGAATTTTATTGGATCTGAGCATAAATTATAAAGTCTTTGAGTACCCAATCGACTGTAAAAAGAAGAAAAATACTTCATTATTAAACTTTGTTATTAAAAAATAATCGATAATTTATTTTAATTAAAAAAAAATTAAATTTAGTTCTTTAGTTTAGTTTAGTTGTTTACATTTTTTTTTTTCATGTTTCTGATTCTTGATTCTTGTCAAAAAATATAGAACTAGTTTCATACTCTATCGGAACTAAGAGATATGGCAGAATTCGTGAATATATGTATATAGCACTGTTTTGCAACTACTTAGGATGATCGAATGTCACAAAATTCTGAAAGTCGTTTTGGGTATTCATATAAAGATCCTGTTGAAGTAAAATTTATTCGATATTTCAATATTCTTAAGAAATATGACGATATTCGTGAACAAATATATATCATTTCTTTTCACCGGTTTTTTTGGCTGCAGTGGTGCGCCGTTTACACTCATGAGTTTTACACGTTTCTAGACATTCTCATGGGTGTTAGGATACCTCCTATGGCCAGGGCTGCCAGCACAGATAATAAGAACAAATTTTAAATTTATTTGGTATCGAATTAACTACATATACAGGCCTATTCAGGACCGAGTCATAATTCAGAAAGTAGGTCGAGAGTCATAATTTTGTATGAATTTTGAATTAATTGTGACTTTCCACCTACTTTTTGACTTGTGACTCTGATCCTGAATAGGCCTGAGAATTTAAACTATAAAAGTTGGTGTTGGTATTTTAAAAAGAAGACTAAAATTTTTTATTATTATTAATATATAAAAAATTGACTTTGTTGTGTAAAATAATTTTTTTGCCATAATTGACAACCACTTTGTTGACCTCTTACACGATTTTACTTGATGATGCAAATCAGTCATAAGGTTTGTTTTTAATGATTCTCTCAGTGGTCTGCCAGACCCATCTAACAATTAATATTAATACTAAAACAGCAACCATCTGTATTTAGTATTAGCTCTAATATTTGGATTCAGTTCAAGGGAATCTGTAGATGCCGTGATGTTTTCGGGGCTAATAAAGCACGCAATCCGCAACATGCGTTTAAATAATGCATTTCGTTAGTAGGTTGTCCTCGTGTCAGAAAAAGTTGCACGTATCTACCATAGTTAATTCAACGATAGGCTTCTGGAGCAAGATCGAATAGAGTGAATTTTTTTTTATCAATTCTGGAGGAAACCTAGGCGTTTCGAGTCACTTCTCTCAGATTACGGAAGAAACCATTCAGCTATCAAAACAAATTTCAAGATTTTAAATTTTTCTTCCAAGTTCTTTAAGAAACAACATCTACTCTGCCGTCCTAGGCTAAAAAGCCATAACTCTAATTTTTGGCAATCAATTTGGAATTGATGGACGCAGTACAGCTTTCCTTTTCAACAAATCCATTCAATATTTGAAGAATGATAAAAGGTACATGACACATAACCTATGAATAAATATTTACTATAGTATTACTCTAATATTGAATGGTGGCTCAACCCAAAGAAGATAAAAAGTGTTGTTCTCAAAATCTAGCTTAGGACGGCAGTATCTCACTCCTGTAAAGTTTGAATTTTACATTTTTTGTAGTTATCTCCATGTAGGAATGGACCCAAATTCATCACCCTTCGCATGTCAAACCTTGAAGAGTAGTAGCTTCTGAAGCCGAACTCTTAAGTAAAACTTAAAAGCTAGGAACGCCATGGCAGTTAGGAATAACGTCTAACCATTAGAAGGGTAAATTTATTGATAAGCGTAACAAAGGTTTGTTTAGGGGATGTTTAATGACCTACGTGGCTCTGAAGAGATCGCTATGGACCCTATTTTGGTGAGAAGTGTGCGCATCGCTGAAATAACAAAGATTTGGATTAAAGTTAAAAAGAAAAAATCTGCCAATGGTCTGGGCGCATTTTTATTATTTTTCCGGCAGAAGTTTGAAACGCGTTAAATTCTGAGATGCGGTGTAGGTTTCTATGTGACCGAAAACCTAACAAAAAGTTCGGGTCATATTCCAAGATGCGGTCTAGGGTTTGAAAAAGGACAAAAAACATAAAAGTAGATGATTATTAAACAAGCCCATGGAAGTGAAAAGATATTCGATATCTGATCAAATCGAGAGATATGCCAGAATTCATGAAAAAGTATACAACCACTTTACACCCAATCTGGGATTGAATTTCAAAAAATCTTGAAAACACTTTCTAGGAATTAATATGAAGAATCCGTAGAATAAACACGAATTCAATATATTTAAAAACTTAGTAGATATGACGAAAATCGTGAAAATATATGCATTCTACTTTCAGAAAATTTTTTTCGCTCCTCTTACCGAGCGTTAACAGATATTCCCATTTTTTTTTATCAAAATTACTTTCCAAGTTGATACACATATACACACCAAGTTCTAATTTTCTAGCATAAGCCGTTCTATAGTTAGGAAAAACACCACCCACCCCCGTACCATACTACCCCGAAAAAAGATTATATATTTCCAGTATGCCACTACTATAGTTCTATCTAAATACCAAGTTTCAGTTTTATATCATTATAGGTTCTAAAGATATTCACATTAAAACTTTTTCCTTTTCACCCTCCTCCATCCTCACCCTCTAAACCCACATCTCAAAATTATTTTTCCCTGCTAGGGTTCCATTGGATCTACTTGTGGTAAAAAAAATTTAGCATCTATCTTACACTGTTCTTGAGATATTAAACGTGATTTTTTGGAAAAATTTCTTATCCCCTCCACTTTCATGCACCACCACCCTCTTAAAAAAATTTTACTTTATGCAGACTCCATTTATCAACCTTTACTTAAAAACCAAATTTATGACTATTTTGCGTATGACGGACGGTGGAAATTTTTTGTTTTTGCTTTTTTGGGGTCTACTAGTCCTAAAACGTGAAAATCCAAAATGTCAGGGTAGCTAGTTTTTGGATATTTCAGGTCGATCATAATACTTTATTATTAAAAAATAATATAAATAAAATAAAAATAATAATAAATAATAAATATTATTAAAAAATAATAAAGCAAAAAGAAAATCAGGAACCCTTAAGAGTCTTTAGGTCAATTGCCATATTTTAAGAAGTACTTAAAAAATAATTTTCTTTGAAAAAGGACAGTAGGGTACCTTTTATCGCACATTTTCTTCAGCATCTCACTCATAATTCTTAAAATTAAGTAAAGATCATGTTTGCATAATTTTCATCGGGTGCATTAGAGAAATTATTAATATTGTAAATAAGATGTCAAAAAAGAAATTAATGTCCATTAAGCAATCATCTCCTAAGTGCTGTCGTTACAAATGCAAATTTTAAAATGTCCTCACCGCTCAAAATTTATTCTTTCCCCTAATAAAAATACTAAAAATTATGCAAAGAGCTTATTATTTACCGTCGAATTTAATTAGTGACCTGAAATATCGTAATATCCTTCAAAGCTCTTATAATCCACCCATAAGTAACTTTTGAAATTTCTTTTGATATTCAAAATTACGAACAAAATTGGACCATTTCGGTGTGCTTTAAAACGCCATCAGCATTTTTCTTCTTCAGGGGGTCCTGACTTTAAAAAAAAAAAAATAGAGGAAGAAACGAACCCCAAGATGAAAAACGGAACAAAACGTATAGCGCCGCCAGAGCACACCCGACAATAAAATTCAAATGTGAATTAGGCTTTATCTCATCAAAATGGTAACCATAAAGAAAATTGAAAGGGAGGCGCACATACTACACAGTAGCGTAGTAGCATGTGTATACGATTCACCGCAAGGATTATGGTTTCCTCCGAGGGTAATGGTATTTTCCAACGAAGGAGTCGCTACAGCCAGCAGCAGCATTCATAGCGGCGCCACAAATGATAAGTCAGTGGAAGTACGGCGAAGCGGCACCACATCTTGGTGGACTGAGATATCCAACAAAATTTAATGTTTGCCAGCATCCTAGAAGGCACTAGCGTACACGAAATAGACAGGGACCAGTTCACCTCATCCCACCACGACAACGACTCTACGACGGGAAGAAGTAAAAAAAAAAATCCATTTTCGGTACGTGATGTGAAATTCCGTAATCCTCGACATTACCTGAACATTTGCAGATATACAAAAATAAAAAAAGCCAGGACGAAAAAAGGAGGCATTGAGCAGTCAGGAGGTGGCGTATTCAGGGAGCCCACCTATCAATTTACATATCACGAAGCAAAGCTAAATGTAACTTAGGCCTAGCAGCTATACACTCTGGTTCGGCAAGGACGACGACGATAGAAAAAAAAACGTGTTATAGCTGCCTTAGAGCGAAACGGCCCAGATAGCAGCCTATCCCGACAGCGAGGTAATTTCAGCAATTTGTCACCCCCGGGAGTGATATCCACCAGAACGACAGCGTAAATGACATTAGCTCTGAACGCAATACAAAACGCACCACCATCCCTTTCTCGAAGCATACGTCGCGCTACATGCTTCCTGATCCAATAACACTCCACGCTAATTGGTCTCCTGTTTCTCGCCATATATTTCATTGCGGCGCCACCTCTAGTTTTGTTTACTTACAACGATTCCGGTCGAACGGTTTACGTTACTGACACGAAAACGATAGAGTCCTGGCACCCAGGGTCCTTAAATGAAAACACGATTTGTTATCCTATCGCCACCATGCAATTAACGTTGTACTAGAATACGGTTTGACTGATTTTTGTGATGATTTATGCGGGATTTTGAGTTTTTCGAGAAAAAAAAAATTGTTTAGGGCAGTACAACAAATTCGAAAGGATTATATGCTCCAAGGTTGCATTCGTCCAACACTACCACAAACCCAGCCCTGAATTAAGGACAAAATCAGCGCAGTGATGTTCCAACGAAGCAATTTTCTCTTCCCAGTACTGAGATCTCAACAAGAACATTTCTAGTACTGAATGAATTTTGCTAAACTGAATTCATTCAGTATTGAAAACTGATTCTGCTTTGAGGTTGGGAATTCAGTACTGTATGAATATCGTATTAATGGTGGATCTTTATAAAAGTTATTAATATGAGCTAGTGAGTCTTTGGATGGTTGAAAACTACAATAAACCCAATGAATTATGAACAAATAGCGCAGCCTCTAGTATGTTTGTATAATACGTAATCTTATCATATTTTTTTGTCATAGTTCATTCATATCAATAATACTTACATATATTATATAGTATATAGACACAGCTTGTAATTCATTTAGAGAGTAGACTGGAACCTTTGCAACTACAATTGAAAATTGTGTCTGCATTTCTGTGATAATATGTTTTAACCCAAATTTCAAGCATACACTGAAAAAAAAACTGTTTTTACTCCTAGGTTACATGAACTACTATATTAAAGTTCTTTTAACTATTGTAAAACAGATATGTTTCCAATGATCACGGATATGATGCTACTAGTCGTAGTATATAATTCGTAAAAACATAGTATGGTTGCATTAAACATATATCCGTAATGAAATTTAATATTGTTGTACCAATCATTCTCGTTACATGATAAACGTATATATATATTCTAGTCACGACAACAATATTCTATGATCAGTAGGACCATGCAATTTGATAAAATATTTCCGACAACCATACCATATATGGCATGTGCAATCATGTAAGGTAAGATATTAGATATGATTGTTACAACCACACTATAATAGAATTGACATAACTTTGAATGATCAGTGGAACTATAGCATTTGATTAGAGATGGTCAGTACAATCATGTTACTTTCGACTTATTATGATTACCACAACCATACTATAAATGTAATAACTGTAATATGATTAGTCCAACTATAGAATTGGATGAGATATGTTGAGTACAATCATATAAGTATACATTATTAAGATTTCCATAATCATACTATGATTGTGATAAACATGAATATGGTCAGTGTGACATTGGAATTTGTTAAGATATGCTGAGTACAATCATGTATGTTCATATTTGAGTCATTCCATCAAGAATCGCCAAAGTTGTCACTTTACCATCTCCGATTCTTTTAATATATTTGTACTTGAAGAACTAGTGAAAAAAATTAATGGAAATTCAATTTTTTGTTTCTATCTATTTTTTTGTTAGTTATACATAATAAAATGTAACGTGAACGTATGTGAAAGTATGTTAAAGTTTGTTCAAAAATGGTGTCCGAGTCCTCTTTGAAAATTCATATCTCTAGTAAATTTTATACTTTCATTATATTTTTCTTGGAACCATGTCAAATGATTTTTATGATTGCCGTAACCGTTCTATTAAATAAGAAGATTTCATGAATCATACACCTTGGTCTCCACAACTATAATTTTGTTTAAGACAAACCATGTATGTATGTTTAAAAAGAATATAACCATAGTTCTAGTAACTAAGTTGTAAAATTTTGCTTTAAAACTAAAGTAATTACAAACATACATTGAGTTAGTATAGCTGTATAACTATGTTACATGTTGTAACATGGTTGGTGGCAACTACAACCTCAATCATAGTAAGGTTCTCCCAAAATATGGTAGCTATAATCTTATTTTTTCTTTGAGTGTATGAATCATAAAAGGCACAATTTTTTAGACTTGTCTTCACGAATTGTCTTCTATGAAGAAAGAGACAAGACAAATATCAAAAATTTAACATTTTTTTTACAAAAGACATTCTACTTTTTTGTGGTAGTTTCGTTAGAAAATTAAAGTCATATTGCTTTTATGGTATTAAATAAGTCAATGCCCTTTTAACCAACCACACAAAATACTCTGAGGTTTACATCGTATATTATGGAGTCATGACGAACGTTTTACTGATTCTTCAATAAATTCGTATCACGTTCTTTAATTCTGCGTCAGAACTGAAAAACAGAACTGCATCAGAACTAGCTGGTAAATGCTGATACAAGTACAGTTTTATAAATAGAGTGCCTCCACAAGAATATAACAAAAATGAACTTCTGAAGCGACCGAGCAGATAGAATTCAGTAGAGCAAACTCACTTTGACTTGGTATAAATCGACTTCAGTTAAACGGTGCTATCTCCGGCGTTAAACGGTGTTAAACGGTTAACGGAGTTAAACGGTGCTATCTCCGGCGTTTAAGCCGAAGGTCCTAGTCACTAGCGCTGTTAATAACAATAATTTTTGTATATTTTTAAATATTTAATTATTTTTGAAAATAAAAAAAATCCGGCGTCTTTACAACTGAATTCATATGCCGTCAAAATTGTCAGTACTGTAAGAACGGTACTCCATAGTTTAAAGAAAATATGACACCATAGAGATCACACAATCTTCTTTTGATTTTTTTTTGTTTAATCAAAACTACAAGCTTCCTTTCATGGCGCGACAGTTCAAAAATTAGACATTACTGGCGCTTCTTAGTCCGACATGACTTACTCTCTAGACACTTTTTAAAGTCGTTTTTTTTTATGGATTTTCTACACAATAATTTCTTAGAATTTAAAAATACAGCAAAAGTTACTCCTGCTACTGACTTATACCACACAGTAGTCCTTAAACAATTTGGGCTTATCTTTCTAATAAGGGTTTAACGCAACAATTTGAAATTCTTCGAGCGCAGTGCTGCCAAGGAGTTCTTTGACAAATCTATTCCAAATACGGTTTGGTTTTTATTAGTGGAGAGCCACCAAGCCTAGACAGTGTTCATCATCATCATCATCAATGGCGTGATAGTCTAAATCAAGCCACGGCCTGCAGAATAATTTAGGGCATCAGCTTCCCGTGATCCAGCCGCGTTCATATCCCTGAAAAATGAATCATTCGTAATCCGACAACTAACACATATTTGCGGTCATCAAAACAAGATTTTCGAGTCCGTTATCACTTTACTAAACTGTCGCATGCGGCAATCTTGAGCAAATTTAAAACCTTCTTCAGCCCATAAGAGATTAGACCCCCCCCCCCCCCAACCATACAGTCGAACAATTCTGTCATCTCGAGTTGAATCCCAAGGCACGTACGGAATCAACCATTACATCAAAATGCGGAAATTCAACTCCAACCTATGCCTGGAGCGGGCTTTTCTTGTCCGCAACACTGTAACAGGAGTAGCTTCTTCCTTATCAAAATATTTTTTTTCCTGGTATCAAGCAGGCAAAGTGAACAATTCCCTAGTTGACTTAAAAAAAACGGGGAAAAAAGGTAAAAAAAAACCGGGTAGAAAGGTAACATCCCCAAGGTATCTCACGTACCTTTAATTTGGCAACAAATTGTCTTATCGTGAGACGCACGCAAGGACCTCCCTGCCTTCTATGTCTCACGACGACGTTACATATACGCTACTCGTTTCCTTTGCACGAAATCATGCCGTGCGGTAACGCTACAAGAACAAGAGGTCCTTCTTGTAGTACTGTCGATCCTGCTGTTTTTCATGTGTTCGAATTTAAGGACGAAAAGCGTGAATGCACGGCGATGAACAAACAGCAAAGTTTTCTGCAAGTCAATAAAACTTTCAAAACAAAGCTTAGTGCAGAGTTTTGTTGCTAGAAATGTTTATGGGTTCGGGCTATAGGTCGGTGCTACATGTAGCGTTTTTGTAACTAAAAAAATAAAGGACGAATGCCGTCGTCTTTGTTGGCCGCCAGGTGGAATGAATGAAATTTTATGATTTACTCCTTTCATGATTGCTTTTTTATTTGCGGGAACAGTCCTGCATTAATGTCTTGATGCAGTCATATCGGTGCTATTCAGGTTTAAAGTTCGAAGGAGATTAGCTCATTTCTGCAGTTTTATTGCAGTAATTTTTGGGATATTACTATAATCATATCGACGTAATTTTTATCTAAGTACCGGTGCATGTTGATAATCACATGAAATTGTATACCATTTTGGAGTTTAAATAGCCAACTTGAAGGTGTTTCAACTGCCTTTAGTCAGTTTAGTGGGCTTATTTCGTAGTTGGTTGTTCTTGGATTTAAGGTACGCCTTGAAACTTAACCCTTATGCTTTGCATAGACTTTAAACCAGAAGTAGTTCATACATATTTACGGAACCACCATATTACGTTGGAATAGCTCCAGAAATCGACCAACGCCAGAAATTGACCAAGTCCAGAAATGAACCAAGTCGAGAAATCGAAGAACCAAAACCGAGAATTTTTTTTTTTTTTATTAAAAATAAAGTATTTTGATTTTGTCCGTCTGTCCACCGCACTCAAATTGGTTTGATGGTTTCCGGCTCATAAGCCCTTAAAAGTTTGAATTTTGTTGGTATGAACTAAGTGGTGCTTGAGTGTAAGCGGAAGATTTCACACAAAAAATCTTGTTTTTTTATCTCACAAAACCGCTTATGCTAGGAGGTTGAAATTTAGAAATTATTAATACGCGTATATACGTAATAGAGAGATGCGACCCTTGAAAAGGAAGCTGGAGTGCAAAATATTGTGTCGGGAAAGGTCGGACCTTAGAATCGAAATAACCATAAATTCGTATCTTCTCAACGGTTTAAGCTACAAAGTTAATATGTGATAATTTTTTTGCTGAGATATTAGGCTTATGACAATATCAGATAAATTCATTACGACCGTAAGATAAAATTCAGTTTTGTGTGTAACTAAACACACTTGAATTGGTCGGCACGACGCAACGTCGCACCTACATAGAAAAAAGAAAAGAAGTCGTACACAGTAAACAAAATCCATTGACTTTTACATCTTTTGGATAGTAGGCAAATATGCTTAACTTTTTTAAGTAAAATTACATTGGAAATAGTTAATTAAATAATAGTCAATTTTTTGGATAGTAAATTTCAATTTGCAATCAAAAATTTTTAAAATTTTAGCAATTTACAATTTTGAAAGCAACAAATTCACTATATGTATTCTCTGAGAAATAGTATAATTAGCACTTAATATTCTCTAAAAAAAAATTAACTAGCAACTCTTTAAATTAAGATACTTCTAATATTATTTCTTACTTACTTACTTACTACTCTGAAATAAAACACTTGGATGTATTGGAGCGAAGGTTTGACGCGCGTAGCCACTGCGCCGCCGAACGCATTGCATTTTCATCTCAGTAGACAAACAAATCTATCAAAGCGACCAAATCGAAGTTTACTTGAAAAGAATGTAATTTTGCTTCACTTTTCAAGTAAATTTTATGGTTCAGTTGTAAAGTACATGAATAATTTACCAATACAAGTAATTTCAAGTAAAAGTGCTTGAAATGAGTACTTTTACTTGAAAAAATCAAATATACTGGAAATTTCAAGTTAAAATTGGACTGAAAAGTCAATTTTTTTAAACAGTGTAGGGTCGTACAAAATAGTGGAATTTTTATGGTTATCGCAACGTCTACCATTATAAGCCTTACGGTCGGCATGTTTAAAAATTCCGTAACTGGTTATAACCCTAACTTTATTTTATGACCAATTACTATAGTTATAAGTTTGAGGCCCCATGAGTCCGATGCGACAATTTTTTATACCATTTCGATTTTTCTTTCTTGAGAGGATTTTAATGGATTGAAATCGTTTTTCGTTCGTGTAATTTGGCGTGGACAATACGTCTGCATCGTTCGCTGTCTATCAGCGAACTAATTTTGAATTTATAGAATAAATAGTGTTATGAGCTTTCAAATTATTTAAAAGGCATGACTATTGAAAATCAATAATTTTTTCATTGATTTATCTTCTAGATATACCAATTAACTATATTGTCTATGATACTTTTCAATGAAATGCGGTTTTCTTATGAAATTCCTACCATGAAAATCATGAAAAATTACTTCAGTTTGACTTCATATATAAACAAAAATGAAAATTTTTTAAAATTTGATCTATGGAGGACATTCTTTAAGATTTTTCTAGTATTATATTAAGGAAAAAGACTCGTTCATAATTCAAGAAATAGGTAATAAATGCGCTTTAAAAACCTTGGGTTTACGCTTTTTAAAAAATGTTTAAAGGTTGTTGTTCTAACAGCAATTTTTCCAAATACAGTTTTGAGTGGGCGACGTAGTTTATGTTACATACCAGCTAATAAAGTGGTATAATTTGTTTTGTTTTTTTTTTGCTATTAACGTGAAAATTTTGCATAAAAACAGTCGTAAATCAACAAAATCGTTGATCAATTGTGCATATGTGCCCACCCCGAAATGATTACAATATTAATTTATATATTAAAATTAAGTAAGCTACGGAAAATTATTATGAGGCTATTTTGAAGCCTTTTTTCTAAATTTTAAATGTAAAAAAGTTACCTGGATAGTATTCCTGTTTGTAAATATGACCAAACAATTACCTAAATTAATTACGTGTATACTCAGAAAGTTACTGAAATAACTTCAGAACCAGATGCATACCTACCCTTTAATCATTCACTGAAAGAAAAACTATGTTTATTCCAAGGTTGCATTGACTATATTAAGGTTCTTCTAACTATTGTAAAACTGATATGTTTCCAGTGATCATGGCTATGATAGTACGAGCCAAAGCATATAATTCGTAAAAACAAAACATGGTTGCACTGAACACATATCCGTACTGAAATTTAATATGGTTGTAACAATCATTCTCGTTACATGATATAATTGTGTATTATAATCACGACAACAATATTCTTTGATCAGTGGAACCATATAATTTGATAAAAATAATTCCCACAACCATACCTCTCACAGTACGAAAAGTGTCGTTCGCGGTGTAAGTTCGCTTCTTCCAATTTCATGTGTACTTTGTTCGAGAGTATTTAAATTGTTGTTCAAGTCATTTATTTATGATCGAAAGTGTGTAACAATGAAGAAATTGAGTTACAACAATTGAATTAAAAAAAAAATTCTTTTAATATTTAATTTAAGGCCAAAAAATATTAAATGTACAAAAATTAGTAATGTACCTATTACATTTTCTTTTCTAGCAAATTGATATATTCTTTTTTAATGAATTTTTTTTGAAATCGTAAAATTTATACATATTTTGTTTTGTTTATCCAAGAATTAATTACATAAAAAATAATTTGAAATAAAATAGTGGTAATACAAAAATAACATATTGTCTTCCAAATGTTTTTTTTGTGAATTATTTTTTAGCATCAAATGTATCTTATGATTGACGTCTAACCATCATATTATAAAGGAAGGTCGCGTGAATCACACACCTAGGTTTTCACAACCATAATTTTGTTTGAGCCAAACGTAAAATGTTTTCTGAAATCAGAACTATGATTCAAGCAACCATGTCACATAAATTTTATGATTGACCTAACCATTCTATGGAAAAAGAAATTTGCGTGAATCACACACCTAGGTTTCCACAACTATAATTTTGTTTGAGCTTAACATGTTACATGTTGTAACATAGTTGTGGCAACTATGACCTCAATCATAGTAAGGTTCTCTCAAAATATGGTGGCCACAATCATATATTTTCTTTGAGTGTTCAAATAATTTTTTATTCATTTTAAACACCAAGAAGCTTAGCAAAAACCTTCAAGGTTATATTAATAACCAGAAAGTCATCAAAATAAATTTCTGGTTATATTTACAACAAAAAAGTTGTGCAAGAAATTTCAAATTCTTTCGTGTTAATAATATTATTTGTTGCAAATATCTCGTGTAATCAAATGACCCACAAAAATTTTCACATTATGCTTAGGTATTATTCGTTTTCTCTCGGTGGTCTGGGTGGCTTAGGAACGGTTTCACAGTCGAAGTTCAAACCATAAATTTGGTTTAAACTTAGGACTTTGTTCGTAAGATCCTAAGTTAAAGCCAAACTTTTGGTTTAAACTTCGACTGTGAATTTGGCCCTTAGTGGCTCAAGCACTTGCCATCGGTGCACCTGGTACCACATTCGATTCCTCTTGGCGACAGCCCTTGACGTACTCCACATCCTTTCAGTATAACCCAGAAAGGGTTCCTACAAATATGTTCCACGTTTTGAGCGCAAAAGGATAGGTAAGTATGTATTCAATTCTTAAATATGATTGGGTTGATAGTTATATCCTAAACTGCAGCTCCCAACTGTTCAATCGAAAAGTATTAACCACCCTAATATACTGCTCATCGCGTAGTAGTTTGTGCTGTAAAGTTGAGTGGATAATAGGCTTAATATTGTATTGAGGACGTCTAATTGATCACTTCCGATTTGGCTAAAGTACAAAATTGAGACCAAGTAGGTACTTACTATACATGACTGAATTTTTTTCATTCCCTTCCAAGGCTACAAAGTCACAAGTAACAATCAACTATTAAAGAAATGAGCACATTAAGTTTCCTCGGATAATGCATTGTGCTACTCGTCAAGGTTTGCTAGGCCTATATTTGTTGACAAATTCGGTAACCTTTAGATCTAAACTCTAAGTGCCTACCATACAATAGTAAAGTTATCTTCACAAATCGTAATAGCAATTTGATGTAAACTGTGTAGCCCGAAAGTATTTCCTAAGAATTCGTACAGTTCGCAGTCTTTTTTTTATCGAAGAAGAATTAAATTGCTCGCACCCATTCTTTTGTGGGCACGAGTAAATCACAGGTTGTCGTTTTAATTTCTAAAGCTTCCTTCTTGTCGACGTTGCGAAAAGACGTTACCTTGTGACGTAAGTGACGAACGCCGCCGTATAGTTTGAAAACAAAGAGGTGGCATAGAGTCGACAACAACAAATTTAAATTTTATTAAATTAAAAATATTTACGTGAAAGCTAAGCTTGTTCTTATGGTTAGTAACCTCTAGCGTTCTTTTCCTATACCTTCTCGTATGTTTCGTTTAAGTGCGGCCGACTAATCAGACTAGTATTCAAATTTTTGCCTTTTCTTCTATTTCCAGCCGCTTAGAGTGTTCGACCGTTTCGACTGGACAGCGACGGTGTCCGGAAAGAGGTCAATCGAATGGCCGTCAGCTTCAATCTTCAACACTAGCCGCTAGCGAGACAGAAACTTCTTTAGAAGATTCTGAAAGTGAGTCGTCGTTCGAATCTGATTCGATATCCTTATCAAAGTCAGATAAGTCGCCAGCTTACAACGATACAGACGTTTGCGATCTGCGCATTTCTAGTCGGGCGGTAACAGATCGCGCACGTCGATCCAACCGATCGGCCTTAACAAGCGTTTCGAGCGTATCGACAGCGGACAGTGTTTCAAGTTCGAAGGGAGTAGCGGTCGATTGCGATATCGATTTGCAATCGCAAGCTTCTGATAAAAGCGCGTATAGTGAGCGATACCGCGGCTCAGGTGAAAATCAATCAGGACTACTAACCGCCAACGGTGGTGGAAACTTTGAATCCGAAAGTCGCGATAGTTCGTTGGTGCGACGACGCAAACAGTTCGGTAGCGGCGTTGAGATCCTTTCGGCAAGTGATAGTGGTGCGTTAAGTTACGATAGTCGGACTAGTGCGGACGCGAACCGGCTTAAGATCGATCTGAACTCGAACGAATTCGACGACTATTCGACGCGATCGTGTACGCTCAATGTTCGCGATAAAGATTGTCTGCAAGCGGTTGACGGACACGTGAAAAACTCACCGGTTTCCCGGTTATGCACAAAGTACGCGGGCAATTTTCTGTGCGGCGTTCATAAGAAAATCCGAACAATGCTCATGTTGCGCGCGATGAAATTAAAGGAGCGTCTGGCCATCGGGCTTGGCGTATCCTTGGTGTTGTTCACGCTCTTGTTGGTGATCGACTTGCAAATGGACTTGGGTGTTGCCAATCGGCACCTGATTCCGTCGCATGCACGAGTTCGGTATGTCAACGATGAGGACAAAAACGGCGTCTTCAGGGATTTCAAGAGGAAGTTCTTACAGAAGAGGTAAGTAGACGTGTTTTATAAGGAACCCACACTCTGTCTCAATCAAACCGCGTACCGGATTTATTCAGGAAAATGTTTTATAATTGAAATTTTCGTAATCAAGAAGGACTACGTTACCGGCAATACTTCCAGCCGTGCTGGTTCCTAAGCTACGCCGTGGCATGGGCCGGATTAGACAATTAAATCCATTTCCACCTGGGCGTAGGTATTTGCAAAGTGTACTCGACGGATTAGGATTTAATTCGATGAAATTAAAATAACAGTTTGTGAACGTGACATTCGGATGGGCTCATCTACCGTGCGCTTAACATTTTCCCGGATCCGCTGTATTTTCAATTATTGGCCGGATTTAAGCCGGAGGGGGTTGAGGGAGTTTTTATTTGCATTTTGTATTATTAAAGTTTGTTCGTTTATCAGTTGTGTCACTACTGGTTTGAGTGTAAGGTAAAGCAAATTTAATGCTTGATGCGATGTTCAGTTTGGGGCTTAATCAGTTTTTACAAGCTAGCACAAAGTATACGCTTCGAAATATGTCCGTTTTACTTAATTATTTTTAAATAATAAAGTCCGTAGCTACATTTTGACCGAACTGAAATAAAAAAGAATCACCCTTAAAAGTGCGAAAAAGGCCCGTCTGTACACCATATACGCAGCACGCAAACTGCATTAGAGTTCGATAGTGCCTGAACCCCTGATACTTAGATCCCTGAAGATAAGTTCATTAAATTTTCACAAATACTAGACTAGGGGACAACCTATGAGTGATGGGTATTTGTGATAATTTTTACTTTATTATTTTTTTAAAATAAAGCATTTTTTAAGTGATACACTCCCGTAGATAGTTTAAATACAAGTTAAATTTTTGGTGGGAACATTTTAAAAAACAAGTTCAACTTCCGAATAGAAATTATATATACAAGGTGTTAGGGGTGAATGTAATAAATGCCAGCATACCACTTCGGTACTGCAGGGGAATTCGAGCGGAACTCGTTTTCTCTTTCAATACTTAAACATGCAAAATGTAACACTCTGAGTTCTGACTGAATTCCCTTACCAGTAGTGATCTAGCAGCAAGTCCCCCAGTACTGCACCAGTACTGAAATTCAGTACTGCATATTAGACTACTTTGCTGACCTTTTTGTAGTAATTAATAGGAAAACAATTTTTTTTTCTCAATTATTCTTCCTTGTTTTTTTGTAGTGATTGTTTTCATAGTACATTTTGAAACTGAAATCGATTGAGTCCTTTATCATTGAAAAATACTGAAAATACAAGTTTTCCGAGCTTAATACTGTTAAATTTATTTCGACTGAGTCATTTGTCAATGATAAAGGACTCAGTCGAATCTTATCATTGATAAAAGACTCAGTCGAATCCGAAACATCACACAAAATAAATTTAACAGTACTAAGCCCGTATTTGTAACTTGTATTTTCGGTATTTTTCCTTGTTTCATGAAGTCACTTATCCGGTAGTGAGCTAGCAGAGAAGTCCAGTTCTGGAACTATACTAAAATTTAGTACTGTACACAAGACTACTCTACTGATTTTTGTTGTTGTAATGAATTAGAAAAACAAAATGATTTTTTTCCCTTGTTTCATTGCTGTCTGTTTTTAAAATACCTTAGTTATTAATTCACTGTATCCGTTTGCTATGGACGAGAACTTTGTGGCTTGGGAGATTCCAACTCGGTAATGACATACATACCTTAGATCCTTGGCTTTTGAGCACCTCATAATAATAATCAATTGCGCAACAGCCCAAATTGGGCTGAGTAATGCTAGAGTTTTTACAACGGAACACTAGGAGATGAAGTTGTCAGCCACACGCTCGTCCGTGATTCTTACCCAAGTTTCAACTAAGGTACTCATTTACACCTAAGTGAATTGGTAGTCAAGCACCTAATCCCATTTTCGAAAATTACTTGTCGCAATGCAAGTGCTCTAGCCACTTAGCTAGCTAGGCTACTTCTTTACTGAAAACGCACAAAGAAAATATTGATTAAGTACTGGCTTAAGGAATTCTTTACTGCGTACTTTTAAAGAATTTTCTGAAACGTAAGATTCTGAGAGTCATTCAGTTTTAGATTGTTTAGATAATTAGAAAAAAAGTAATGGTTAAGAATTTTGTTCAGATCTCTTTTATATTAAGTAAAAAAAAAATCGTTAATAAAAAATACTAGGCGCCAAGAGTCATTATTTTCTACATAGAATTCTTATTAATGTATCTAAAATAAAACTTTCACCTAAGCGCCGAATGCCGAGACTCTTTGAATCATTTTGCAGTATTGAAAATATTTTAGCTGCTATTACTCTTTAGAGTTATACTTTGGTGCTTAAACACCAAATCGTTACAGAATCAACTGTGTAAGTCTGATATTGCATCAATCAAAAAACTGTTCTGCAAACAAGACCATAATAGATTCAGAAATTCCTTTATATTTCAGTACTGAAAATAGATATTTTTTCGCTAAAATTCGTATTCAGTTAGACAGTATTCGACGTTTGACGTTTTTCATAACTTAGTTCATATGCAATTCAAATGTTTCAGTACTAAAATTCTAGTATCTTAAAATGTTATGCTAATTTGTGTATATGCAATTTTTCTACATATGGTACCTTCAAAATTAATAAGTCACAATATGCGATATGAAGAATAAAACTCTGCCAACAGTTTTGGTTGCAATTTTATTATATTTAGGTGAAGTTCTAGGAACGTTCGTACGGAATTGTTGACTATATTAATTTGGACATGAACAGGATTGAATTGAAATGAATTACAATTTGTTCGAGAGAACAAGGTCTGAATTTGGGATTTTTGTTATTAATTCAATTGAGTTTCTTGCTACTTCCGGCTCAGAACATATTTAAATATGAGTAAACATTATTTTTACTCTAATAAAAATAGGTTGGGGGACTATACTTTAATAATGATGCCATATGTAGGCTGAGAATAAAATGATGAAGTAGTGAATCAAGAGTGGTGGAAGTTATTTTATATTAACTTAGTAAATGTTTAAAAAATAATTTGATTCTATTATTTTTTTAACAACAAAGTACACTGTTTTAAATGTTTACTACTTTAAAAGTATGGAACTCGGGTGTCAGCTTAAATTATAGTAAAATTACATTGTTTTGTGTAAACTACACAATAGTGTGTAAAACCTAACAAATTAATATGTATTGTCATTTACTTTAACTTTAACTTTTCACTTTACAGATGTACGTAAATGTAAATGGTAAATTACACAGCATTCACACAAGTGTGTGAATTGTTACAGATAAACTTTTATATGTTTATTTTTTTTATTTGTAATTTTACACTTGTCACATATTGAATATTATAGTAAATAATTTAGATATTATAATATTATAGATCTGTTTGGTGTGATGCAGCGGTCTTACAGCGTGCATAATTTCATCACTGACATTCTGATCGTTGTACGATTACTATACCACCACACTAAACAGATATAATTTGATTATGATTTTGTTATACTTGTACAAATAAGAACATCATCAAATAATTTTACGCAGAACTAGAATTAATACATAATAATATGTATGAAAATACGCAACACTATTGAATTCTGCACAACTTCATTTCAACTTACGTATTTTTATGTAATTTTTACAGAAATTAAGGCATTTACGCATTTTACAGGAACTAAGCACATTAGTTTCTGAAATTAATTGTAAAATTACATTAACCCTATTGTAAAAATTACTGTACAAAAAATAATAGGTACTTTTACTGAAATTTTTTGCTGCAGTGTTAGTTAAATTTAGCTTTGGAAAAAAAGGTTTACTTTCCAGTTGTGAGAATTATTGCAACTAAACCATTCTGTAAATACTGTCAAATGAAATGGGATGAATATTCGGCTACTGTCAAAAATTCACTTATCAGTTCTGATTTTTGTTAAAAAAACCATTAGTGTTTGGAAAAGGGTGGACAAAAATTATAGGTAAAAATAGAATGCATATATTTTCACGATTTCCGTCATATCTATTAGGTCTTCCCAAATATTGAATTCATTTTCATTTTCTTCTACCTTTTCATATAAATACCTAGAAAGTGTTGTCAGGATTTTTTTAAATTGTACTCCGAAGAGGGATCAAGGAGGTTGGTTGTACACTTTTTCACGAATTCTGCCAAATCCCCAGGCCTGATAACATATCGGATATCATTCGTCTTTTACGAATTCCGTAATTTCTGTTAGAAGTGATAAGAAATTAAAGTGGTGTTATTACTTTCTCGTACTGTCTTCATATTCATCTATTAACTCGTTTATGAATTTTTTGATTTTCAGCCCCCAAGTGGGTTTAAAAAGTTTACATATGTTTTCACAGATTTCTACATATTGCTTAGGTTTGACGATTTATCGAACTCATTTTTACTTCCTAAGGTTTCCTATATAAGCGCCAAATATTCAATTTCATTATTTTTAGATATTCAATCCCAAGAGTTGTAAGGGGGTTGTAAAAATTTCAAAGCTCCGACATTTATTGATAAGATATTTTACCGCTTTCCATTCTACAGAATTTTTATATAATCGCCTTTCAACCTCATTTCTCAATTTTTCGATATTCAACTTTCAAGAGGTTGCATATGTTTTCACAATTTTTGCCATCCCTTAGTTCCGCTGAAATTGCTCATTTATTTTTTAAATAGTTATATTTTAAGAAAAAATTTATCTTTCCCAGAAAATTCATAATATCGAAGCAACTGATGATATAACTCCGACTTTGATCGCTCCCGAACTTTGACTCGAAAAATAATAAAGTTTCGTCAGACCATTGGCAGATTCTTTATACAGAAATTCCCTTGGATAATTCTCCATCTATTTTACAACCCACTCATTTCATACCCGTAGATAATATTATAAAACAGATTTTATCTAGAGTATAATTTTTTTTTAATGGTTGCTAGTTTCATAGATAAATCTTCTTCGATAAAATAAATTGAATCCTCTTCTCAAATTTCTGCTCAAGAACATTAACTTCCGTCTTAAAAAAAATGATCTAAGATCGTTTTAAGATCGTCATAATTCATAATCGAAATTCACTAGCAAAGTTTCCATTATACTCTACGAAATTTCATACCGCGAACGCTGCTATTAAAATAATTGCAAAAAGGGTCTTATTTGTTTTTTTGAATTTCACTTGAAGAACCATTTCTCGACTTTTCATGCGGAGATGGCGTTTAATAGCGGAACATCATTTGCACGAGTTTCCCATAAATACATAAAATGCCTGCATTATCTAGACATCGGATCTAATTAATGCACCAGGTAGCTAGATATTTTCTACGTTCGTTCTTATGGTAGGTCCGGACAGACAGCTATTGAATTGGGGGCGGAGGAGCTGCCAGTAGTCTTATGCAATTAGATGCGGCCCGGCAAGCGCGTCCTTCTGCAACAATCATCTACACCACGTCTTATATACGTACGCGCGACTGCTTGAATGCACCTTTATGGAGATTCTCAATAAACGGGTTGCCTTCATCCATGCTAATAGAGGCCAAGGTGCATAAAAATATATTCAGTTCTATGGCTGTACACCTGACTGCAAGGAGCTAGAGTGTGTGCCACGTAAGGAACACGCAGTAATACATTTTTCAATAAAACACACTATGCCCGATGATATTCTCCTGGGGAGTGAGTTATGTCCAGAATGAAATTGAAAATGTTCAACGCCGGCTTGGCTTGGTGTGCAGCGGCTTTGCAGAAAATGCTTCCTTGTTTGTTTGGCATGATGAAGTGCGATGGCGAATTGTTGCATCCCAATCGGGAGATTAAGGGGGTAGTTTCATCAACTTTCATAATTTATTAAGAATTTCAGTGTATTGTAGTGAGTTTTTTTACGCCGAATATACACTCCGAAGTTGTACATTTACGGCTTTTAATGTTCAGTGTTTTATATTTTTAATACTGGCCCGGCGCGGTTCGTTAATTCAAAATGCCATAAAGATTTTTATGACCACAGAAAGAAGTTGTAAAAATGTTTTTTTTTTTAATATAAATGTATGGCTGTACAATTTTTTTCGTTGAGGTTTCATGGGCTCTGTATGTTTGTTGCAAATCCATCGGAAAGGTTTGGATTCTGTTTTTTTTTTAATGGCGCGAGAAATATTTATGCGAATAATATGAATGAGATATCCTGGTTTGATACGATTATATGACCAATATAAAAATGGATTATTAACCATAAACAGGTCTTCGGCATCACTTAGTAAGCCACTCGTATGTTTTGGGCTTGAAGAAGCTTTTACAGACTTCAATAAGAGGACGTTGAACTAACGATATTAAAAAAATGGTATGGGTGTTAAATTTCTTGCACTTGGCAATGGTAAGCTAAACCAATTTTTTTTTTTTTGGTAAGATGACCGTTTTTTGGTAGCCGCTTCTTAAACTTATAAGGTCTTACAAACTGTTAAGCTGAAATAATTTTTTTCGTCACCTAAACCTGTTTACGACTATATGCACTTTGTTAATAATGTGCTTATTAATCAATATTCATGTATGTATAACTATAAAAACTAATAATTTAATTCAGTTATTTTCCGTGAGAATACTTTCGTTTTCTTAGTTAGTTAGTTGCTCCCAGAGCTACACATGGTCACTTATTGTTATGAATTAAATTCATACGAATTACGCTTTATCAGAACATGATATGGTGTGCACAACCATGCAGCGGTTTTATGTGATACATTTGTGCTTTGCAAGATCTCGAGCACATTCGATTTGATGTGTAGAATGTACATGAAAAGTGTTACTTACTACTTCATTCTTATTGGATACTGGGAACATGTAACTTGATTCAGACCTCCATTCAATTGATAAGCAAAGAGCGTAGAGAGGTTTTTACTATATACATACACCGAATGTGTACTTTAAGAAAACCTTAAAAATAGGGATGAAAAAAAAACGGAGCACAACTATAAAGTATAAGAAAATGAATTTAAGCACCTTAATTTGAATATAACTACAAAGTTTTTAACTTTTCAAAATATTAAATAAAGTTTAAGTAATTTACTGCCCTGTGCGTCCAAAATATAACTAAATGTATTTGTATATACAATGAACATTTTGTTTGCGAACCGTGTCTAGTGAATTTTGACGGATTCACCGAAACTGTCTCCATCGAAAACAATAAATGTTTTCTACATTTTTCTGTTCATAATCTGCTCGATTGCATGAAATATGAATTTCAAATTAATGTAATTCAGTTGAACTCTTGAGTTTCAACTAAGAAAATTTAACAATTACTGAAAACAGCTATTTATTTTACAGGTTAAGTTGGCACTCACTCGCGCAATTGAAACTATTTAGTAAAAATAGGTACTTATTTCTTATACATCTCTCCGTTCTGGATAAATAGTTTTTTTTTACAATGCCGTATAAATTTCAAAAATCAGTACTAATTTGGTACTCGAACATCGATTTTCATGTGGTTCTGAACGATCTACTTGAAGTTTTGACATGTTTCCGAATTCTATGTAAATTAGGTATTTTAGTAATCTCCGCACTTTTATAGAAATTGTATAAAACTATTACTGATTTCAGTGCATATATTATTTAGATTTATAGTACATATTAAATAAAGTTCATTGAATTTTACATCTTTTGGATAGTAGGCAAATATTCCTCACTTTTTCAAGTAAATTTACATGCATTTGGATGTGATAATCAATTAGAATGTAATTTTCGATTTTCTGCAAGCAAATTTCAATTCAATTTCCATTAAGAATCGCCATTGAAAATGTATGTACTTGAAGTTTAGTATAGTTTTTGTTTCTACCTCATATTTTTTGTTAGTTATAGTATGTAAAAGTTTTCGCAAAAATGGTATCCAAGTCATCTTTGAAAATTCATATCTCTGGTAATTCTTATCCTAAAATAATAAATTATGACTCGGACACCATTTTTGCGAAAACTTTTACATACTATAACTAACAATATTGTTCAATATTCTTCTGTGCTGGGTGCCAGGACACATGGATATTCCAGGGAACTGTATGGCTGACGAACTCGCTCGGCGCGGCACCACCCTTCATACTTCGCCGGTATATCAGAACCTGGGTGTGCCTCTCTCCACATGTAAACTGCTACTGAGACTGGACTCAATTGAGAAAACCAACTCAAGATGGGCGGAGGGTACAACATGTCACACTGCAAGACAGATCTGGCCAAAGCTGGATCTTAATCGTTCTAAAAGGCTGACTCTGCTCAAAAGGGCGGACATCAGCAAAACAGTCGGTGTCCTAACCGGACACTGTCTTATAGGTCGGCATGCAGAAAGGCTTGGACTTTTCTCAAACGGCTTCTGTAGAAGCTGCCAGGACGAGGAGGAGGAGGAGACAGTCCTTCACCTTCTCTGCACTTGTCCAGCTCTGTCCGTCAGAAGGAAAGCTCATCTCGGAGCGTACTTCTTCAACTGTCTTGGTGAACTTGCCACAATGGAGGTCGCGAGAATCCAACGCTTTATTATAAGCTCTAAATGGTTCGACGAGTAGGACCGGAGTCGAAGATCCTGTGGTACCACAACGGACCTTTTAGGTCTAAGTGTGTCCGTGTTCTCACGGACAGCCACGTGTACCTACCTACCTAACTAACAAAAAAAAAGGAGATAGAAACAAAAACTATACTTAACTATAAAAACTATACTATAATAATATTTTGTTTTGCACTAATTCACAAATTTCGTCTTTTTTGGCGGTTTCTGATAGAATGAACCAATGAGAAAATTTCAACTTCGAAAGCAGCAAATTTACAGAATATTCTCTAGAATTTACACTCTAAGAAAAATTTATAAAATGCAATTATTTGTACTTAACGTAGCCACTGCACCATCGAAGGCTTTTTATTTTCATTTTTGTAGAATACAAGATCAACGAAACGAACGACTTCGTGGTTTCACATATTACATGTTTTTCGTCGTAAAATTCAAATAGATAAGTAGAATTACACGAAAATGGAACAAATTTTCAATTCATATGTAAATATATGTTATTTTACACAAAAAGTTTCGACTTTAAACTGGTCTCAGTCGTCGTTCGGCTCCCTTGATTTTTTACTCAATTTTTTGTTTTGATAAACCACAAACTTTTCCAAAGGCCGCAAACAGAACGATATTGAAAATCTACCGAATCCGAATATCTTGCTCGTTCTTTAGATAAACGTAGATTACTGTCTTTGACCAAAGATTTATGAAGGTCAGACTGATTACGTAAACCAAAGATCTTGGTATCTGATATCAAACAGCTTGCGAAACCACCGTGCGCAATCTGCCACGAAATTTTTTCTCTAAGTGAGTGAAAGTATGACAGATGAAAATTTTTTAATGAACGTTCAATAACGGTGCATTGCATTTGTGTCGACAACGGATGCTCTCGATTCAGGCAATCTTATGATACTATTATTTTGACGTGGAAATTATATCGTTTGAATTCCACAACCTTCTAAAATAAATCAATTTGCTCTATTTCGGAAAAAGCCTACCGATAAGAACTAAATATTTTTCGACCCTATAACCTGATTTCATCATCAAAAATCCTTACTGCTGTGCTATTTCCGGCATAAGCCCAAAATCCATAGACAACACGCTATTAACGCTAAGGTTAAAATAACCGATAGCAGTAATGATGATATGGTGAAATAATTTTATGAACCGCGGCCAATTTAAGAGCCGAAACGTTTCGCTAGATAAAATACCTTCGAGGAATTATCAATTAATTCGGTTCCGATTAAACTCCTATCAGAATCACAACAATTATCCGTACAGAGTGAGTACCTTCATAAGCATATGCTGTCTGTCCGATGGAAATTTTTATCAGTAACAACAAGTTGCCTACTATTCAGTATTTTGGCTCCGTTTTTTTTTTATCGCGAATTTCTGTGTCATTGCACAAATAACATTAAGCCACACGTTGCGGCTAGTAAATTGGTCGATAAAACAATAATTTTAATAGACGTGCCACCGTATTTATTGTAATTTGAAACTAGAAAATTGTTGTTTTTTTTCCAATATTTTAGCGAGATTCGGATCGAGAAAACGACGGGGGATGAATCGAATCAGAAATTATTTTGAATTTTGTTGTTTCGGCAACCGTAACGATTTGGACATTGGCCAGTAATTATTTTACGACACTTGACTCATTAGCGATACGATACATTACACACGAGCTCAAAACAACAACGAAAAAATGACTAACTTTTCCGTTCAATAATAAGAAAATTGCAAAGACTCGCATGTCCGTTTAATTGCTAACATCATAATCCGATTTGAGTTGCCCGTGTAGATTGCCAAAATATTTACGAAACAAGTTCAACGATTCGCGATCGTGTTGATAAATTCTGAGCCGCCGTACGTAAATAAACCGTGAAATTAGAGATGCAAGTTTGTATTTGATGAATGATAAATCTAGCAGATAATGGTGAAGATCGTTTAGGTTGCATATTTTATCGGACAAAGTGTGAACGACTCGAAGCAGATACCGTATCTACTTAGCATTTTCTGAAAGATTCCGGAAAGGTTATTTGTTTTGTTACTAATTAATGGCTTATCTTGATAACCAGCATCTAAGAATGTTGGTACTAGTTCAGACTTCAGATCCAAACGCAAATATGTTTGCATGTTTTAATTCAAGATCTGGAATGACTTCCGGGAATTTAGTACTGATTCACTGTCTCTTATTTAGGATTCACGACTGATTCATTGTCACTCGTTCACGACTGATTCATTGTCACTTGTTCACGACTGATTCATTGTCACTCGTTCACGACTGATTCATTGTCACTCGTTAACGACTGATTCATTGTCACTCGTTCACGACTGATTCATTGTCACTCGTTCACGACTGATTCACTGGCTCTCGTTCACGACTCATTCACTGTCTCTCGTTCATGCCTATTTATCTGAGAAGGTAAGCAAACACTTATCATTGGCGTAGCAAAATGATATTTAAATAATATAAAGAGACTAACTACAATTCCATGCCTCGATCTCAAATTATGTGAAGATCACGGCATGCAATCACCTACTGAAACAGGATGTTATTTATTATTATTTTGAAGAAATGCTTGTTGTTTTCCGGCGTCAGTGGAGTGAAACCCAACCACGAAATCCCCGACTGTTGATTATTCGCTGTTCTTGAGGACATGATAATTGGAGACGCTACACTGAATATGCCTGTGTATAAGGCTGAAAATGTCCGCCTGTCCGCCATAGACGCCGTACGCAAAATGGTTTGAAGGCGTGGAGCTCCCTAGCCCGTTGATATATTAGGTTACATTTTTTATGATAGATAGATTGGATGAACCCCTACGACTGGTATCTTTTGGGGGGTTGAGGGTGTGAGTTGTGATGAGGGGGAACACTTTATTTCAAATTTTTCGGTTTCTACATCTCAGGAACCACTTTTTTATAAAATTGTCAAATATATTGCTTATCAATTTTAAGATTTCATTACTCCCGTCTGCAAATTTTGTTAGCTCATCTCCTTGCTCGTCATATTTGTTTTTTTTTTGTCTCATTCAATGTATTGTTTGTAACCTCTTTTTTTTTGTCAAACCAGTCATTCAGTCTTCACTTGTTTTGGAGACCCATGCTTTCAGTAGTCATACTATTTTCATCCCTATTCCGTGTGTACAATGCGTTGTTCGTCACCTCTATGCCCCTGGGGGATTTATTAGCACTTAACTTTTTAGTGCTGACACATATTCCACCCAAATTGTACCATCTTTCATTTCTGCCTCATCTAATTTAGGAGCCCGACTCCCTTTCAAGTGACCACACTTTTTTATGTCGCTACTGTATTTTACCCTGACAGGAGAATGGTGCCAGTTTGCTGTGATGCTTGTGGCAGCTCTTGATTTTATTAAACGTCATTGAAATTCTGCTGTCAAAACAATATGAGCATAAGAAAACGAATGTCTTGGACAGCAAACAATAAATTTCTTCAGCTGGAAATATGGCAAGAAAACATTTCATAAATTTTCGAAATTGTCAAATGGTTTGGCTTCTTCTTGATAAAGTAAGTAAAAGGGTCGTGTGTAAGCGCAATTTTATAATTGCCAATTTTTGAGCCATATATTAGATACCATTCTGTTAGTTAACCAGGCTTGTTAGACCCGTTTCTACGATCGTCAGTAACGTTCTAACTGGAACTTTAACTGACAGATAATCATACGAAACCTACAGTAAAAGTTCTGGTTAAATTTTAACTGAAGATCGCAATAACGGCACTTAGTGTTGTTAGAATTGTAAAAATAACATATCAATGCACATGTCACTGGCAGTTTGTTAATTTTTAGTTACGGTTTTGCGATCCCGAATTTGTGGCCGCAAATCTACTTTTAACAGGGTACATAAGCTCAAAAGTATTTTCAGAATAATTCTTTCGTTTCGATGGTCCAGGCTCAATTTATTTCGTCTACAAAAAAATCAAATAACAGGTACAAACAATCTGTCAGTTCGACGGTTAATAGGTTTAAAATATATTCTCTGAGCTTACAATGATAAAAAGTATGCAAATCTTAGCAATGGTGGGTCCAATATTTCTACTACTGGTAAATGAAGAATCTGCTAGTGAATAGAGTAAGTGGGTCTAAAACTAATTGTTTTTCATTCGATCAGGACCAAACTTCACTGGTCCATCCCGGGACTATTCTACAAGTTCCCTGATCAAAATCGGTTGAGCATAACTCTGTGTAAGACGGAAACCTGTTTAAGACGGAAACCTGTTTAAGACGGAAACATTTCCCGGTCCCTTGAGGTCCTGTCTTCGACAGGTTTCACTGTACATAAATAAATAGATATACGAACCAAATTTCGGGAATATAATTGTGTTCTCGACCTGTCCGGTAGTCTCGAGAATGTACATGCAAAATTTGGGAATGAACGGTTCACAGGTGTAGATTTCCATTCGCATCAAGCATTGAATGCTTGTATTTTTATATATTAGACATAAATTTAATACAATATTAATTTTTTCTTAAATTTTCGTTTCAGTAATTCATCAGGCTCCAAGGAAGCCTCGACAACAGTCACATCAAACAGCAAGAGTCGAGCCGAGTCGTCTGGCTCAGGACAAAGACAACCCCCCGAACCACCACATGAACATGACAAATTCGAAGATTTATTGCGATTAATTGGCAGTGCTCGGAAGGGTTCGGCAGCTATTGGAAAGAACCATGTTGCTGAAGATCAATCCGATGAACTGGAAGAAAATCCTTCATTAGGCGAAATTATGGAGCTGAAACCCAGGTAAGGCTCTAGCCTTGGTTTTATTATACTAGAAAATTTATTTAAATGTTAAAAAAGAAAATGGTAAGGGTACTCCACATTTCCGGCAATGGGACTATACCCCGTGTAGAACGTTTTCAATATCCTTGACATAATTAATGATCAGAACGGAGAATAAAGTGTCCTATCTTAGGGAAGGTACTATGTGGGCTGATGCCTCTAATCCCATCACGGCCCAGCAAAGAACCTACAGTTGTTGTTCCAAGCGAGTCACATTCACCTTAATGTCCCCTATACAATCCGGACGATCTAAAAGGACGAAACTGGAAGGCCGGGCTGGAATCCAAAGTGCTCGGGAACTGTGCCCACTCGAGTTCACCGAGTGTGAAGTATTGTTTTCATAAATTTTCTCATATAATGTAAACTTCAGATGGGTTAGCATCTGACACAAAAAAGAAACACGGAGAGAAGCCCACGTAGGTTGGTTTGTGTCTTGTCGGATGGTTGGCTGACTTGACTTTGGAATGGGATGTATCTCTACCTTGTTACCTTGTGACATTTCTAAATAAGCGGAAAAAAGCGGCCTTCCCAACAAGCATAATAGGAAAACGAAGACGTTATACATCACATGCCACCATTCTGGCCCCCGGAATAAAATCCCAGGAGGTTACACGATCATTGGACTCTCATATCGTCGTCGTCAGGTTTTCGAAATGTCTGCCATATTTTGTTCCTGTTGTTCCTGTTTTTCTTCTGTTTATATAAACGATGGTGTCTTCCTTCTTGCAGTATAATTTATACCTCCTTGTGAAGAATCCACCTGAGTATCTACAGCTGGTTTTTTGTTATTTCGGCCACAATTCAACCAGGAAAAAGTTTATGTTGTCGCTTTGTTGTAGCATACCTCGCAACATGGCATATTCGAAAATATATATGGAAGTTTTTGCTCAGCTATTTTATTGTTTCTTTATTTTCTTTTTAAAGTCATAACCCGTGAACGAAAAGAATGACAAAATGTTGAAATTTCTCTCTTGTGAGAATTGAAAATGTGCGAATTTGCATTTTATTAAAATTTAAGTAAGACTTCTTGCAACGCAAGTTGTTTGACTTGTTGAGAAGTAAACAATACACAACAGAACAGAAGTAAAAAACAATAGGGAAAAATGTGAAAAAACACAGAATATTTTTTATTCTAGATGTCGTCTTGTAATGTGACTCTTGAGATCTTGACCAACTTAAGCTGTTTCTTCAGTTGACAAACGGAAGTGGATAATATGCACGCTAAGATCTATGTATGACAGTTCTTTGTCGGACACAAGGTATCCGTGGCATATATGTTACATGTGTCTTTTCGCGATAATTTTCCACTTTGGGTCAACCTTGCCTATCCGTTCGAACTACTCGCGCGAATAAAATAAGAATCAGTTTTGATGTTTGACGACTTTATCTGACAAGACAAAAGACGATTTGATTGCTTTTAATTGAGTGGTACACTAAAGTACCTAATTGTATGCTTTAATGTGCAATCAGTCGTATCTATCAAAAGTTAGATACATATACATACGACTAATACGCACCGTATTATGTCTGTGTCACGTCGTTAACATTGCCCTATTGCTTAGAATATATTACCGTCATTAATGTTTAATTGCAACACGTCTTATTCATCGATGATCCAAGACCCAACTCAAACTGATGTCCATTGAAATGGGGTAGATGAGATTGCAGCTTAGTCTATTCGCTTGACCTTAGCACTGTTTGTGGTATGGCCTTTGTCAAAATGGCTCATTGATACATTGATTAATATGGTAATAGTTCCCTTAATTCATTATTAACCTATGAAGTGAAAAGCTAACCGATTTGCTTAAATTCTGATTGTTTTCCCGCCTGCAAGATACGAAACTGGGATCTTTCCAGGATTATATGTTTCGATTGTTCATCTTCATGTTTCTCAGGTTAAATTTGAAGCTGTTTTACTTTATTATTTTAATAATTAAGTATTATAATTGATTTAAAAAAAAAAAAAATTTGCTACCCTCAAAATTTTTATTTTCACGTTTCATAACTAGTAGACGTGAAAAAAGCAATCAATTTTTTAGTCCGTCTGTCCGCCGTACGCCGTACGCAGTATGGCGTCCCCCGTACGCAAAACCGTTTGGAGGCTCGTAGCTCCCAAACGCTTTGAGATATTAAATTGACATTTTTTTTACGGATAGACGGGGTAGGCTCCTTGAAGTGACCAAATTTTTAGGGGTGGGGCTGTGAGGGGGAAGGAGGGGAAAGTGTTTTAGACCGAAAACTTTGGTTTCTAGATCTCAGTAACCGCTTATGATAGAAAGCTGAAAGCTTGAATTTCTATAGAGCTCTGATAGTAGACCCATTTGCATAAAAATTTTAAATATTGATTAAGGAGTATGGGAGTGGGGTGAAATATAATGCGTCCGAAACCCAAAAAAGGGGAGATAGACACATTCTAAAATCCATATCTCCAAAACCGTTAATAGCACACTATTCAAACTTAAGAAATATTTGACTTACTAGGAGAACAGATTAAAAAAAAATATTTTGGTGGGGAAGTTGTGTGTGGGGGTGGGGGTGAAAAACTTTAGATTACGATATCTCATGAACCAATTGCTCTATTCAGTTTGGGTATTATTCTATCTTAAGAACCTGTAATGATATAAACCTTAAACTTGGTATTTAGGTAGAGCTATAGTAGCGACATGTTGGAAAAATATAATTTTTTTTAGGGGTAGTATGCTACGGGGGTAGGGGGTGTTTTTCCTAACTATTAAACGGTTTATGCTAGAAAGTTGAAACTCGGTGTGTATATGTAAATCAACTAAAAAAGCAATTTTGTTAAAAAAAAATTCAAATATGTGTTGGCGTTCAGAAGGGGGTCAAAAAAAATTATCTGTGAAAATAGAATGCATATTTTTCTACGATTTTCGTCATATCTACCAGCTCGTCCCAAATATTGAATTTAATTTTATGCTACGGATTCTTCGTATGAATACCTAGAAAGTGTTTTCAAGGTTTTTTGAAATTCGACCCCTAAGGGTAGTGTGGTACGGGTGTGGGGGGTGTTTTTCCTATATATAGAACGGCTTAAGCTACAATGTTGAAACTTGGTCAACTAATACTTTTAATCAAAACAAACAAAACAAAACAAAATTTATTAATTCTGATAAGCTCGATTGGCGAGAAAACGCGAGATTTTTCTAGTTTTTTTTTATATCTTGGAAAAGAACTGTGGCAGCACTGATTTTTATCATTTAACAATGAAATCATAAGATGATACGAGTATTATAGATTTGATTAACTTGAACATTTTTTTAATTTTTCCATTTTAATACAAAAGTTTATTTTTAGCACTTTCCGGCACTTGTCACGATTCTTATATTGTTTTTTCAGGAAAAATATAAGTTTTAATAATCAGTCGAAACTCAAAAATTTATTCTTTTTCTCTTTCACCCTACAAGCTCCAACCAGGCGCAATAGTCATTTAACTAATCTAACCAGTTTGTATCATAATACGGAAATTCTTTTCTGAGAAAATGGGGTACATATATTTTCACGAATTTCGTCAAATCTCTTAGGTCTTCAGACATATTGAATTCTTTTTGCAGAATGGGTTCTTTAGATATATGCCTAGAAACTATTTCCAGGATTTTTTGAAATTCGACCGCTAGTATGGTGTAATGGAGTTGAATACATTTTTATGAATCCAGTCATATCCTTCAAGTTTAATAAGATATTGTATAACTTTTTATTTCCATGGGCTTGTTTTCTAATCGACAAAAAATCAGTTTTTAGGATTTATCCCTTTTCAACCCCCTAGGAATGTATAAACGGATTGAAAACATTTTCACGATTCTGTCATATCTCTTCGGAGTGGTAAAATATCGAATAGGTTTTTACTTCCTCAGACTTATTTTATGTTTATCTAAAAACTAATTCAGGATCTTAGACATTCAAGTTCAACCCACCAAGTGGGTGTAAGGGACTTGCATACATTTCCACAATATTCGCCATATTTCTTATGTTTGATGAAATTGGCTTTTACTTTTACAAAGTTTTTGTATAATGTCTAAAAACTTATTTTAGAATTTGTTTGATATTCAACCCTTAAAGTGATACTGCATACGTTTTCACGAATTCCACCATATTTCTTAAATTTGATGAGATATTGAATTGACTTTTTCTTCATAAGGCTTACTATACATATGTAATGTGTCCATGCAAAAAGGTCTTCAGTCCATGTCAGAAAAAAATGCCTGTGGACAACAGTTAAGTTAAATTCGACTCAATCCTACCAGGAAGATGAGATATTGGTTTGTGTTTGTGTCAAGTCTCCTGGATATACAAATTTTGAGAGGGTTGGTGGAAAGCGGAAGTTGGGGAGGGAGTCAGGCATTTTTCAAAAAACTAATTTCTTATATCTCAAGAACCGTATCCCTTATGGTCTTGACAATTTTACAGGAGTTAGTACTAGTGTACCTCCACTGGGGAGAAATTAGAGTGAGTATATGGTGGGTATGGGTGTTTGGTGGGAGGCGCTGAAAATTAAAGAATATGATTTTTATTTCTCGAAAGTCGCAAAGTATTTAAAGTTTAAAATTGGCATCTACAATAGAGAGAGACATCACAGAAAAATAAAATTGTTGATAACGGTAGTAACGTACAGGAGTGAGGGGTTGTTTTTCATATCTCAAAAATGGCTTATGCTGGAAAGTCGAAACTTAATACCTATATGTAGATGTACTACTGTATAAACTAATGATAAAATGTACCGGATCTCCATGATTTCAAAACTAATGAAATCGCAATTTTAAATTTTAGAATGGTCCCATTCATATAATCGCCTCAAAGTTAATTTAAAAATTATTGGACTATCAGCTCCAAGAGGGTGTGTGATTTTTAAATACGTTTTCATAGTTTTCAACATATTTCATAGGTTTGATGTGACGACATAATGTTCCACGTGATCGCTTTAAAACCGATTTCACCTTTTTCGGAATTCAACCCCCAAGATGATGTGTAATAATTTGTTTGTATACGCTTTCAGAAATTTTGCCTTATTAAGGTCTGATGAGGCAATAAATTGTTTCTTACTTCTATTGGAAGCTAATGTAATCACATTTTCTATTTTTTGTCTACAATGGCTTTTCAACCCCGAAGGGAGTTTAACGGTACTTTTCGGAGCTTTTTGTTTAATTAAATTTGCAAAAAAATGTTCTTTTTAATGAATATTATATTTCCAATTTTTGTATTCTAGTGACAAAATTTACTTTCCAAAAAACCTCTTTGTTTTCTATTGTTATGGTATTAAAAATTTCTTTTCAATTAATTTCTATCATGAAATTCATAGCTGCAAGTAATCATGAATGAAACTGCCATTAAATTCGTCACGGAATTTATCATCAAATTCGTCATGAAATACATTATTAATTTAATTTCAAAAGTCGTCAACAAATTCATAGCGGTATCCATTGAAAGATTAAACGAATCATTTAATTAAATAAGGATATTTAGTCCGGAAGCCCACATACAGCAGCAGGTTCGTTATAAACGGATTATTGACTTCATCAAATTTTGGTTTCTGTCGCACTTAAGCAAATAATTGGCTGATTTGATGAATATTTAAATACCAACTTTATCTTTTGTATGAGATATTTGAATTACAAATTCAGGACAAATTTCCTTACTTCTTACTTCCTAAATATGTTTAAAGAGAAGCTTCATTCATTTTAAACATATTTTTGTAACGTAATGCTATGTTCAGACTATGCGTTTCAAACGCATTTAAGTAGGTAAATTTAATATGTAAAAAAAGTAGTGTTCAGACTTAGGCAACTCATTTTATTTTTATACTAGATAGCTTGATGTGATTTGTTTTGACAAGTAGATAATCAGCTGTATTTCAATAGCAATTTTATACCTTCTAAATTGTTTGAAACAAATTGGTTTGTGTAGCAGTAGTGAAAAGAGAATTTAGCAGGTAATGCAGTCATTGCACAAGCACAAAATTGAGTATCTACAGCATTTCAAAGTTGCTTCCAAAGTTTACTTTGATTTCCGCGAGGGTCGCAGTATATGTTTTCGGTAAAATGCGTCCTAGCTCCATGTTTTCGCAATCGCCTTCGGGAAGTGTTTTCAGCGCATTTTACTCGATTAAAACGCGTCAATCTCGTAGTCTGTACATAACATCAGGCTCGTAGAAGAACATGAGTAGATAGCAAACAATCTATAAATGTTGAGTAATTTTTCTTTCAAAAATTGTTTAGTTTTTAGGGGATTGGCGGATAGGAAAGTCAAAATTAAAAGTAAAAGTTCGAAAACTTGTTACAAACACCTAGAGTTGGATAATAGGTTAACCTGTACTCGCGAAAAGAAACATTTTTTGAATTATCGGTAAGAAAACTGAGATGAGGTGGAGGAGTAAAGATGTTTCTGATGAAAATCAATTTTCCGGAAAACCAGACTTCTCTATGGACCTCCAGTGAAACTTTATACATATGTATAACTATTATTAGTACTTGGGTGATTCGATAAGTCAGAGACTTTTTGAATTTCCTGCGGAGTAACTTTAAATGCATCAATGCTTTCGTCAGGTGCCATTTAGTAATAGAATACTGTAAAATTTCAAGCATGCTGTGCCATTTGTTTGTGTTTGACAGCATTTGGAAGCAGACAACCTCTTGAATTTGAACCAAAATGGAAGAAACTGAATTTCGTGTGCTGATTATTGTTTGCGTAAGAAACCCATGGAAACCAAGGAAAGGCTTGATAAATAATATGTGGACTATACACCATAAATTTCAATGGTTAAGAAGTGGTTTACTGAGTTCCATTGGGGTCGTACCGGCACAAGTGACGCCGAACGATCTGGTCGCCCAAAAGGGATCATCATCATCATCAATGGCGTGACAGCCCAAATCGGGCCAGGGCCTGCAGCCCAAATGGGATAGTCATGCCAAAAATCGTTTCTAAAATCCACACTGAAAGAAAAACTATGTTTATTCCAAGGTTGCATTGACTATATCAAGGTTCCTCTAACCATAGTAAAACTGACATGTTTTCAGTGATCATGGCTATGATGGTACTAGCCATAGCACATAATTCGTAATAATAATTATATAATAATTCCCTACTGAAATTTAATATGGTTGTACCAATCATGCTCGTTACATGATGTAATTGTGTATTATAATCATGACAACCTTATTCTATGATCAGTGGAACCATATAATTTGATAAGATAGTTCCCACAACCATACCTCTCACAGTACGAAAAGTGTCGTTCGCGGTGTAAGTTCGCTTCTTCCAATTTCATGTGTGCTTTGTTCGAGAGTATTTAAATTGTTGTTCAAGTCATTTATTTATGATCGAAAGTATTTTCTTTGTGAATTATTTTTAAGTGTCACATGTATGTTATGATTGACCCAACCTTTATATTATTAAAGAAGGTTGCGTGAATCATACACCAAGGTTCTGAAATCAGAACTTTGATTCAGGCAATCATGTCGCATAAATTTTATGATTTACCCAACCATGTTATTATTAGATAAGGTTGCGTGAATCTCACACCTAGGTTTCCACAACCATAATTTTGATTGCGCTAAACATGTTACATGTTGTAACATAGTTGTGGCAACTATAACCTCAATCATAGTAAAGTTCTCCCAAAATATGGTTGCCACAATCATATTTTTTCTTTGAGTGCATGGAATGATATTGGACGATCGGAGAATGAAAGTGCGTGTGGTTGATGAGGCTGTAAGTATCTCTGAGGCAGTATATAAAATTTTAACGACCGAATTTGGCAAAGAATAAGTACTATTCCATTAAGACAATGCACGGGTACATACGTGTCTAGTCACCATGACAAAAATCCATAAATTGGGCCACGAACTGCTACCTCATTCAGCATATTCTCCAGATTTAGCACTCTGGGACTTTTTTCTGTTTCCAGACTTGAAGAAATGGCTGGGCGCCAAGAGATTGTCGAATGAAGAGGTCATCACTGAAACAAACTCATACTTTGATGAGTATGGGAAAACCTATTATTTGGAAGGAATACAAAAATTAGGAAACACTAGACTAGTTGTATCGAGCTAAAAGGAGACTATACTTACTTACAGTCCAAATCGGACCTTGGCCTCCTCAATGTGCCGCCTCCAGTCTTCTTGGTTCCGTGAGCGCGTCCTCCAGTTTTTGCATCTTAGAAGTGATTTGCTGTCTGTGTCAATAGAGTCCTTAAAAAAAGGAGACTATGTTCAGGAATAAATATCTTTTGTTGTAGTCACTGACTTATCAAACCATCTCGTATACACCAATGTTGACCTAAATTTCATTTGAAGGTCCTACACACAGGGTCGTACAATTGGCCTAATACTGGGTCAATAATGGCAGCCAGCCAAGAATGTCGCGGTAGTGGCAACCAGTCCTGGCCCAATCCTGGATCACTGCGGAATGATAACTTGGGCGTGCTGCTGCAGTTGTATACTGGCCCAGTGTTGGCTACCGATACTGGCCCAGTGTTGGCTACCGATACTGGCCCAGTGTTGGCGAACGGTACTGTCACCAATGCTGGCAGTTCCTATACTGTCCGTGGTTATTGAAAGAAAATGAAATTATTTGCTGAGGAACCCTGTATGGATAGCAAATTATAATTCAGGATAAATTTCATAATGAAAATTTCGCAAATTGTACTTGTTTATAGATCGAGCTCATCTTCCCAATTCCAGCCAAATACACCACATACAAAAATACATTCACTGTATCTACTGTCGTTCACTTTTAGTAATTGAGACATTTCATATCAAATGTTACCCAAGAATACATATACTTTACATTCAACGTCGCCGGTTATTTACGGCAGCTTCAATATCTCCACTGAACCAGAGGATCTAGTAACTGGCTCATTCTCAAAGGGTGTCACGTTTCTGTCAGCAGACAGTGGCACGGAATGACAAAAAAAAATCATCCTATGAATCTACAATACCTACACATAGTCCCTTCACAGACATCACAGATGCATTTCTTGTCAAATAGAAAAAACTTAATAAAAATCGTCGAACGCTAGAACGCTATCGCATAGCGGGAACATGTCACGGTTCAATATATCAAAATCAATTTCCGGAAATTCTCAGATATATCGAGGTGACAATTTCGCTCCTATTGGAGTTAACATCTTCCTGCCCCGGGGGAAATCGCTGAAAGTGTAGAGCCGGCAAGTTGGAATGGAACGACGACGACATAGCCTGGAACTAGCTACCTTACCCAGGTGCTGTAGCTGTTCCGATGCATGTGAATCTCGGAATTCCTATATCCGTCTAGATTTCACGGTGTTCAGCATACAGGAGAAGCTGACAACCATATACACGATATGAATAATCCCTAACTCAGTAAAGCATGTCAAATTTTTTTGCTTGCTCATAACGCTTCCGTTTGTATGGAGCACGATATGAGATCGCACCAGAAGCGCCAACCACTTAAAAAGAGCAACAACAACAACAGGTAGTACAGGTAACAGCTAAGATATTTGGTATATGGTACAGAAGAAGAAACTTCCTCTAATCGTTAGCCAATCTTAACGTTGTTAAGACGCTATGTTTGTGCCATTGTCGCGCATAGGCCACCTTCCTCAAGCTCGAAGACACCAAGCCAAAGGTAATCTTCTTATTAGCATTTCAGAGAGACAATGCTCTGCAGACGGCTTTAAGTTGCGGGGGAAGCAACCTCCACTTTCACGCTCCGTAGTGTAATTAAGCCGTGGGAAAAAATTACATGGAAATTAACTTTTGAACAAAATGGTAAGCCCGTTTGTAAGCCTGGACTTAGGTTGCAGGGAGCATTTTCCAAATTATACGGGAAAAGACTAGCTACCAACGCAAGTATCTACATACTCCATCTATAGATACCTACGTTTTTCGATAGAATCCATTCCGCGGAAGCTGCTGGAAGCTATTCGCATCTTCAATTCCATAAGCCGTCAGCACGAGACGAAAATATAAAAGGAAAATGAAATGTTCGTGTGTTAGCACTTTCCATTTTCGTGGAAAACTCCTCGTTTTATTTGAATTTCATTATAATTATGAAACAATGGAGAATATCGTGTCGGAAACGAAATGGTAGAACGGATCGGTAACACAGTTTCGGTTTTAATTATCTGATGCGGTTTCGAGCAGTTTAGTGCAGGTGAAAAATAAAAGGGAAAATTCTTAATGAGATGTAATAAGAAATAGAATAATAATTGGTTTTTTTTAGCACAAAATTTTACGAGGTTTTTCTGCAGATAAGCTACCTTTAATTGGACAGGTTCTCTACTTGGGCCATTATTCCATAAGTACCTAAGCTTTAAAACCGATTTTGTTGCTAAAATTTTACTAAGCTTTCGCTCGGCCATAATAACCGGAAACAGTGAGTTTCAAAACTATGCACTCGGACTGGCAATAAGAGGGTCTAAACTAAAAAGCGCTTATAAAGATTAAAATTTACATTACTACCTGTGCATGGAACTAAAAAGTGGGTAAGTTGTGTAATATCTGACTAAAATTGCAGAGGGCCAATTAAAATGAACTCAAGTGAAAGTTTTAATTATCCACAACCTTTTTATACTCTCGACAGACTGATATTATCCTCATCAAAGCTCACTTCCCTTCCCAAATTTAGACATATAATGGTAAAATTACATGTTTGTGTAATTCGAGGGAATTTTACACAAAATAAGTTGTAATAATTACTCAAGTATCGCAGCGTCGGAAGAACAGTGATCAAACTGCAAATTTTTCTTTTGATTTCTCTTTTATGAGGTCAACAGGGTGCAAAGGATAGGTGTGCTACTTATAACGTAAAAAAAAAGATTTGAAAAAAATTTGCAGCTGCAACACTGTTTTTTCGGCACAGCGATATACGTAATACATAAACAACAGTGATGTAATCATATAACACTAGCCTCGCAATCAATAGACAATAGTGGAGTAATTATTACACAGAGAATGCTATTATTACACACTTTTTGGTTAAGATCCCCATATTATTGTAGGGGGACATTCTTCGTTATATTCATATTTACATATAATTCTTTGGTAAAATCAGAAATTAAAAACGTATTTTTATCATAAATGTACTGTATTTAATTGAATTGAGTTGAGAATGATATTACGGTGTAGTGCACGTCATTGCACTGTAGTAAATTGTGGAAGTCCGGTACTTTGGGAACTTGTTTGTCATCTTAAATTTAATATAAGAAAAAATGTATATACATATAAAAATAAGAATAATGTATGTATAAAAATGCAAAATTCTTAGGAGAAAAAAATTTACTTTCGATTAGAAGAGAGCTAATATTTTTTTTAACATTAGTATTTAAATCATTAAAAATTTAATCGTTTAAAACTATTTTAAGACATAAATGTAGTATTAATTATAGTAAACTAAAGTAAAAAATTAGTTCAGTTTTAATTAATATCTATCAACAAAATAACTGGGCTAATAATTAAGATCCTAATATAATACAACGTTGGAACGTCTTCGCTACAAAGGCTACTGATTCGAAAACTAATGTGTACAAATATTGCTTCAAAACATTTGGCTGATATAACAAACCTGACTTCACGTACCTAGAATGAAATGATAAAATGATTTTCGCGTAATATTACACAGTATTAAAAGTAAAATTACACTTGGCCTGAATTTACTTCATTATTGGTGTAATATAATCATGACGCCTGAATTTAAACTTTTTGCAAAATAAATGTAATTGTCCACGTTATTGTGAATAATTGCTTATTTGTGCGTTAAAAATCGATTATACGTCAATAATACCTACGTCAACATACATTGTGTATTTTTCCACGTTTTACTTTAAAGGCAGACTATTTTTACAAATTGTTTTTAGAGTGTAGCTGCTTGCTACTCGCAGAAATAGTTTGATTTTATTTGTTTTAATTCCCGTACTTCCGAGAGGTAAAGGTTATATTTCCGTTCTATTTATCTTTGATAAAGTGCAACCATAATTTTTAAGGGCTTTTGTATGGAAGCTACTCTAGAAACAGAAGTTGATTTCATTCAATAAACAGCTCAAATTTATTTTTTATTCGAAATTAATTCATTTACAAAACGTGAACGATTTCTCGAACGGAAATGAGTTCTCAAAGATGCATGAATAATTTTTTAATAGATTTGACTCATATTCGTTAGTTTTGCTGCACTTTTTAGAAACTTATAATAATATAAAATAAAATTTTCCTAGCTTCCTAGCTTCAAGCAATCTGAAGTTTTCGGACAATATTCTTGAACTGGTTTTTTAATGACTTTTGTTTGGAAGCAAAGCATTGGTGCTGGCTTCAAATATCATATTTTGCATATTTCTGTGTATTTATTGTGCAATTAATTAAACAGACGACTTAAAAACATTGGTGTTGATGCAACCATCGATGAAAACCTAGCGAATAAAAAGGGCTTGTGATCATAAAGTATAACACACTTACTAAGGACGGCTGACCAATATTTAAGAGACATTTGAATGGATTCACTTTTTTTGAGTTGGCTTTTTTAATGCGTTTGAAAAATGCAAGGATTTTAATTCATAGCTGTTTCCAAGTTGTTACCCAAAAAATCGGGTGACGGAATCTAATGGTGATTTCTTTTCTCAAAAAAAATGTGACCTGTAAAGATGCAAAATTATTGCAGTTCTGCCCTCTTTTTTGACAGTTCCGTCCGACAGGTCAATTTACAATAGAACGCTTTCAGGTCAAAAAGCTATTATCAAAATTGAAAAAAATTTTCACTACACTCCGTATGATTTCTAATTACCGTATGACCCGTTGGACAGTTTAATTTATGCTTTTAAATCGTTTGCCGCTGTGTCGTAGGATATTTTTTTCTTATTTTCATCGTTTCTTACGCACATTTGAGGTTAAAGGAGTTGCACCGCCGAAATTTTCGGGGCAAGAAATGCAACTTTTCAGGTCAATTTTAACCACGGACTCAAACCTCTTTTTCTAGCAGGTCAAAAAAAATTTGAGAATAGAACAGCGGAACTGCTAGAACAAAACTTGAGGGCAGAAACGGGTCACATTTTTTTTGAGAAAAGAAATCACCATAAGTAGTACCTTCATACTTTATAAACACGTTGAATGCCATTGGGGTCACCGGTGACCGGCACAGAAATTTTGACCCTCTAAATAGCATTGTCAAAATATTTGACAAAAAGTATGGCACGCAAAGTGTTAGTAAACCAAGCCGTAAAATAGGACGAAAAGGCTCCAATTTTTATCTTTAACGTGTTTTTTTTAAGTTATCGTTCTGAAGGTAAATGCTTCTAATTCGGGTGGATATTTTCGAAACGGCTAATGTATTTTTACTTTATTATTATTTAATAATAAAATATTGTTATCGACCTGAAATTTAAAAAAATTTTGCTACCCTGAAATTTTTTATTTTCACGGTTTAGACTAGACTCCAAAAACGCAAATAAAATTGTCCGCCTGTCTGCGGTAAACGCCGTACGTGAACCCGTTTGAAAAACTTTCGATTATAATATCTTCCAAACCAATTACACCAGGAGGATAAAATTTGGTTTCTCTATGTAGGATCATAAGAGGAGTCTACTAACAGCAAACTATTTGAGGGAGGAGGTAGAGCATGAAAGTATGGGAATAGCAATTTTTCAGAGAATTTTGTTATTATATTTAATGAAACCGTACTAGATACGATGTTGAAAATTTTGCAGGAATTGGTTTCATCAGATTTCTAGTAAGGAAAAATTACACATATAAACACATACCAATTTGGGATGTAAAGGTTGATGGTGCAAGGGGGTATAACGAAAAACATTCTGATTTTTATTTATCGAAAACGGTAATGAATAAATAAATAAAGCTAAAAATTTACCATTATAAAAATCTCTATAGAGACAAACAAGAAAAAAAAATTATAGGTAGTGGTAGTACGGTACGGTTGTGAGGGATAGTTTTTTTTATATCTCAGAAACGGTTTAGGCTAGAAAGTTGAAATTTAGTAACTATATGTAGATGCGCTACTAGAGTAATTAAATTAAAATAAGTAGGTTTAGATTTTTATTGGCGTTCAGAGGTCGAGTAAAGAAAATGACCGTGAAACCCATATTTTCATAAACTTCGTTAAACCGTTTAGACATGTCGAGGTATTTTTCTTCTGCGGGCTCTTTATATAGGTATAGGCGCCTAGAAACATTCTTCCAAATTATATAATTGTATTTAACCCCTAACGGGTGTTATGTGGTTGTGTATATATTCACGAATTCCTATATATTTCTTAACCAGGAAGCTATGTGGATCATTATTTTTTTATGTTGTCAGTTGCATAGTAACCTAAATCGCTTACCCACATTAAACGAGTCCCGGACTTCTACCAAAAAAATAATAAAGTTGCACCCATACTGTTGGCCGATTTTTTTTAATTTACCTTTGTACTACATAAAACTGCCTGAAAACTTTACATAGATATGTGTAATTTTTATTCCTTGGAATTTTGAATTGGAACTTAGAGCATGAGTTGGTAATAAAACACTTCATCCATTTATTTTCCCAATTTATTTCCAAAAAAGATGTTCATAAGAATAATTTAGGCTTATATTTACAGTTCCAAGAAATCTTACAAAAAGTATGATTCTCCACTAGCCGAACAAGAAACCTCCAATATATTCCAATTGATACTATTCGATTCAGTGCAAATAAGTGTGCTATTTCTCACTTCTAGCCTTTCTTTTCAGCTACAGCTTTTGAAACTATTTGTCGAGAAATGATCGAACTAAACGAACAGCATCACGAATATCTCACTAGCGATTCTTCCATCCTACCCTTCCATCTAACTTTCGATTCTTAAACGAACTATGTAGCCTAACCATAAGTGAGAGGGGTCTAATTTCCAAGTTTATGCACTCGAAATATTAGTTATAAATAATACACCTTATTAATTACTTTATTAATTTAATAATAGAGTATATATTGTTATTTTTTGCTATTTTTATTTTAGTGTTTGGAATGATGCGGCTAAAAATTGAAAATATCTAAAAACTCTTTTGTAGTTTATACACTGAAAGAAAAACTATGTTTATTCCAAGGTTGCATTGACTATATTAAGGTTCTTCTAACCATAGTAAAACTGACATGTTTCCAGTGATCATGGCTATGATGGTACTAGCCATAGCACATAATTCGTAAAAACATAGTATGGTTGCATTAATCATATATCCCTACTGAAATTTAATATGGTTGTACCAATCATGCTCGTTATATGATGTAATTGTGTATTATAATCACGACAACCTTATTCTATGATCAGTGGAACCATATAATTTGATAAGATAGTTCCCACAACCATACCTCTCACAGTACGAAAAGTGTCGTTCGCGGTGTAAGTTCGCTTCTTCCAATTTCATGTGTGCTTTGTTCGAGAGTGTTTAATTGTTGTTCAAGTCATTTATTTATGATTGAAAGTGTTTTCTTTGTAAATTATTTTTAAGTGTCACATGAACCTTACGATTGACCCAACCTTTATATTATTAAAGAAGGTTGCGTGAATCATACACTAAGGTTCTGAAAGCAGAACTATGATTCAGGCAATGATGTCACAAAAATTTTATGATTGACCGAACCATGTTATTCTTAGATACGGTTGCGTGAATCATACACCAAGGTTCTGAAAGCAGAACTATGATTCAGGCAATCATGTCACATAAATTTTATGATTGACCGAACCATGTTATTCTTAGATACGGTTGCGTGAATCATACACCAAGGTTCTGAAAGCAGAACTATGATTCAGGCAATCATGTCACATAAATTTTATGATTGACCCAACCATGTTATTATTAGATAAGGTTACGTGAATCATACACTAAGGTTCTGAAATCAGAACTATGATTCAGGCAATCATGTCACATAAATTTTATGATTGACCCAACCATGTTATTCTTAGATACGGTTGCGTGAATCATACACCAAGGTTCTGAAAGCAGAACTATGATTCAGGCAATCATGTCACATAAATTTTATGATTGACCGAACCATGTTATTCTTAGATACGGTTGCGTGAATCATACACCAAGGTTCTGAAAGCAGAACTATGATTCAGGCAATCATGTCACATAAATTTTATGATTGACCCAACCATGTTATTATTAGATAAGGTTACGTGTATCATACACTAAGGTTCTGAAAGCAGAACCATGATTCGGGCAATCATGTCACATAAATTTTATGATTGACCCAACCATTTTATTATTAAATAAGGTTGCGTGAATCATACACCTAGGTTTCCACAACCATAATTATGTTTGAGCTAAGTATGTTACATGTTATAACATAGTTGTGGCAACTATAACCTTAACCATAGTAAGGTTCTCCCCAAATATGGTTGCCACAATCATATTTTTTCTTTGAGTGTACGTATGATAGTGTAGAAGAAATACTATACTACGGTTAAAATTGCACCTGGATACAAAAAAAAATCGGAACCCTTAGATTGTTTATTTCCACCTTCTAGAACTAGTAGAAAGGAGTGACACAATTTCGTTTTTACTCCTGAGTGATAATTTTTTGGAAGTCGGTGTTACTGTTCGGACAGACAAACATTTGCCGGATTTGAGAGGATCTTGTACGAGTTTCATCCCCTCGTTCTGTATAGCTTCACATCTTATTTATGGTCCTCAAAAGGATGGCCAAAAGAAGTAAGTTCATCCAACTGTTGGAAAGTTGTTCGACATCCGACCAAACAATTCCAAAACGAATCACTTAAAAAGAGCTTCCCCATTTCTTTTCTGAAAACTTGCCTTAAACTCACCTTCAATTTCCGGAAGTTCGACTCGTGAATCGCTTGGATTGAAAATACGATAACTGAATTTCAATTTGTCTGCTCACCGAAAGGGAAAATATTTAGGAGTGTTCTTGTATTATTACTTTCACGCCATTTGATTTATCCTTGATTGGTCGCATCAATTCTGCCGTCTGAACTCAAAATGACAAGACAATTCCAATTTTTCGGGTTGCCAGATTCTCCATAAGCCTTGGCTGCCATCCCTCGCCTAGAATTTCACCTAGATTCGTGCCCATTACACACATCTAGAGTAAATAAATGGCAATGTCAAAGTTAATGTTTGTGTTCACTTCACGTTCTTGTCACACCCTATTCCGCTTCACAGGTGAGCATCTTTCTCCGGTTTGATTTTTTTTCGTGTTCATTCGTTTCGTTCGAAAATCGAATTACCGTCAAATCGAGATGTCGTCTTATACCAAGTGACGTAAAGAAAACCGGCAAAGTATGACTCCATCCAGGTGAGATGTCGCCCTGTTGACGAACAGTCTACCACCCCAACCCCTAAACTCCATCGAACGCTTTTGTTTTAATGTTTCGATTAAGGATCCATTATGAGATATTGTGCTTTCGATTAGTTCGTAGACTTTAACCTTCGTCTTCGGAACGCCGAGAGTCCTTCCTTGCATAGAGGACCCCATGGGGGATGATGATGAGCTCCAACAATCATCGGCAGCAATCAAATTATCCAAGCGGTTGGGGGGTTGGCAGAGTGTTTCGAAGAAGACAAAAATTGGACACAATAAAGTTAATTGAAAAGTCATAAAAGTTAATGGTGGAGGAGTTAATGATTTTTTTTCTTTTTCGGGCAGTTAATGTCTTTTGTGTATCTTGGAAGTATAAGAAAAAATCCCGGGCGTTTTGGGAATATGGTAGATGGGAGCATTTAGGGCTCGGGTATCATGTCTGATTGCTGACAAACATTAGCAGATAATGAAAAACTAATTTCGAAGGGGATCGTTTAGGGTGCGCGTAATTAGGAGGATGTGGAACATTTTTCGCAATTCGAAACGATTGAATCATCAGAAAAGCTATGGGATTAAGGGACTAATAAACTGCAAGATATCGCGTCATCATAATTTTTTTATAGAAGTGTGTTACGCTCTGATGGACAAAAGTTATTGATATTTGCCGAAAAATTTAATATTTGATATCTGGGTCGATGATAGATATTTAGTGCTAAGTAACTCGTATAAAATTGAGTGTTTGTTTCGTTAGTTATTTTGTGATTGCTCCTGGGAAATAGGGCAATAACCGGATCCCACGCTACGCACCAATTTACTTATCTGCATTTTCAGTTTTTGTTATCGATATCGAATTAATAATATGTATCTATTTATTCTGTTCGCAATGGGAAACGATTGTTGATTAATCCTAACATTGCTTCCTTTCCTCTGCCTTCCCGTGGTTTAATCGTGGCTAAGGAGGTCAAGAGATTAGACTTGCCATGATACAGTGGGATCACAACGGTCTTAATAATGGTTTGTATACTGACTAAGTTGGAATATCTATCCATCTAACGTAGACATAACGTGTATCAAACGTTTTTAAAACATTGAATAATTGGTCTAAATATGTTGAAATTTATTGACTTTGACTAATGTAGCGCTTAAATTCTTTTAAAAAGATTTTCATCTCATTTATATTTTCTAATTTGTTTTTTCAAAAATTTCAGCAAGAACGCTTCATTCTTGGAACGGTTCCAATTGGGTATTTCGAAACGCGAACTCTACCGCGAAAACGATCCAATCGTTAAGGGCGTCATTAGAGATATGGTACATTTACCGATTCAACATGTTTGTAAGTATAGTTTTTATTTGAAAAATTGTTATTCTATTTTTGAATTGGAATAAATAAGAGGATCTGCTCGTCGCTTTTTTAAAATTTATAAATTTATTTTTTGAGTAAGTATAAAGGATTAGACAGAGCTAGATAGGCGTCTTGATAGGGGTCTTGTAAAATAAAGTACGTGCGGCGCTGATTTACATAGACATTTTCTTTTAAATATATTTGACTTTATTATTAAAAAAAATATAATAACGAGACTGGTTTGGTAAATCCTTCCATACTACATTTTACTACTTTATTATTTTAAAAATAAAGTATGTACATATTGTTTATGTTACTAGTTTTTCATGGTCATGCTACCATTGAAGCTACTAAATGTTAAGAGTTTGTTGTTCTTTCCGGTGTCAGTGGAGTGAAGCTCCAATACGAAATACCCGACTGTTGATTAATCGTAGTACTTGACAAATTTGGAAAGAACTTTCACTGGAGAGGCCAGTATATCATAAGATTTTTTGTTGGACTAGGTCCGAAGAAGCTGTTTCGTCATCGGAATGCAGAAGACTCTTCAGAGGGTGTATTCTAGCCAACTTCCTTCCGAAACACCCTGACAGCTGGTGGAACTGCTGAGGAAAATTCTATATAGCAACATCGTAATCCAAATTTATTTCCACGAAGAATGTAGTCGGGAACTTGCCTGACATCTACCTTATACTAAAGGCGGGACGTATATGGCTATGAAATGGTTGTAACCTTGGATAACCATATGGCTATGAAACTTGAAAATCTGTTGTAAAGTCCGGGGCCCAGCGGGTTCAACGCAAACCTTATTTTTACCAATACTTTTTATGTTACTAGTTTTTCATGGTCATGCTACCATTGAAGCTACTAAATGTTAAGAGTTTGTTGTTCTGTCCAATGTCAGTGGAGTGAAGCTCCAATACGAAATCCCCGACTGTTGATTAATCGTAGTACTTGACAAATTTGGAAAGAACTTTCACAATTTTGATTCCTAAATCTCAGGAACTGCTTATGCTAGAAGGCTGAAATTTGGAACTTATATAGTACTATGATAGAGGATCCATTTGCAAAAAAAAGAACTAGAGTTTGTCTTAAATATAACATATTAAAATCCCAAGGTGTTATCGAAATGGGTGCAGAAAGGGGAATTTACCATAGGACCTCGCTGATTCCTTAGAATTAGAAGTTCCGGAAAAGTGATAATTTGTGAGTTTGAAATCCTGAAGTGATTAGAGCATTTAAATAGAATATTCGCTTGATCGTAGGAGGTATAAGCTATTCTTCTTGTTAGAAGAAGATATACGGTCCTATTCTGAAATTGTGACCTATCATTGGTCGCTTTATGTTATTATAGGTTCTTAAGATATAAACATCGGAACTTTTTTCTTTTCACTATCCCACACCTTCACTCTCTACACCCACACCCCCAAAATATTCCCTGCTAGGGTTCTACAAGGTCTACTTCTAGTAAAACATTTTAGCATCTATCTTACACTGTTCTTGAGATATGAAACGTGATTTTTTGAAAAATCTTATCCCTTCCACTTCTATGCTCCCGTGCCCTCTTAAAAGATTTGACTTTGTGCAATCTTTATTTGTCAAGCTTTATACCGACTCAACCCGTATCTTATTTTTCTAGTGCAATTAGTTAGTGAGATATTGTAATCTAAAGTTTTTCACCACCGTACGCTTCAAAAAATTCAAAATTCAAACATTCGGTTTCAATCTACTGTCCTAGTATAAGTATAGATATATGTTTAGTTTTAATTGCTAGCCATTAACGATTTAGAAGATATGGATTTTAGAATGTGTCGATTTCGGCTTTTTTGAGTTCGGCCGCATTATTTTCCACCCCACTCCCCTTCATCCATATCACCAATTTTTTGGCAACTATCGATGCTCTATTGAAATTCCAAATTGTTTTCAGCCTCCTAACATAAGCGGCTAGTGAGATCTAGAAACCAAAATTTTTCGTCTAAAACGCTCCCCTCCTCTCCTCCCCTCCTCTCCTCCCCTCCTCTCCTCCCCTCCTCTCCTCCCCTCCTCTCCTCCCCTCCTCCACGCCTCCCCTCCTCCCTGCCTCCCCTCCTTCCCTCCTCTCCTCCTCTTGTCCTTCCTCACATCCCCAACCCTCTTAATGATACCTTGCATAGAGGTTAACTCAATCTATCTATCATAAAAATTTCATGATAATACCTCAATGGATTTGGGAGCTACTAGCTTTCAAACAATTTTACGTACGGCGTACAGACGGACATTATTTTTTTACCCTTTTTTTGGAGTTTAATAGTCCTGAAACGTGAAAGTACAAAGTTTCAGGGTAGGAAATATTTTTTAAACTTCAGGTCGATCACAATACTTTATTATTAAGAAATAATAATGTAAAATCAGACGTTTTTTTTTCTACCCACTCCCGCCCCCATCTCCTAGAATCATAACCCTAAAATAATGTTCTCTACGCTAAAAAAAAATTAAAATTAAAATCTCAACGTGTTTGTGAGCTACGGGCCTTCAAACTGTTTTGCGTATGGCACGGTGGACAGACGGACAATTTTTTTTGGTATTTTTTAGGGATTTGCTAGTAATAAAGCGTGATAATATTAAATAAGAGTTCAGCTCGAACAAAATATTTTATTATTAAAAAATAATGAAGTAAAATTAAGTTAATCCGGATTATAGGAAAATACGTTATCTATGACAAAATTTAGTGGGCTTACTTTTTCGATGATTGTCTCTTAAAGGGAGCAATCCCTTTAGACGCCCGAAAGTGAGCCTTTTTCATTAATTTTTTTATGGTGATGAAATAATCGCATCATTTTCAAATTTTTACATGATATTGTTATAACTTTCAAGTGCTGAAACATTTTTTTTCGGTTTTTCACAAAACAAAAGGGCGGCATTATAGAGAATTCTTTTAGGCGTCTTTTGCGTGACATCGAAAACTGCTCCATTTGTCATATTTTTTTTATTGATCTTAAACTGAAAACTAAATTATTTTTGAAATACTAACAGATGAATGAGAAGGATATATCTACCCAAAAATTTAAAAAAAAATATAAAACAAAAAAGATATGAGGCTTTTCAATCAAATGTTCATTTTTCGACTATTTTTTTTGATAGTTTTTACCCCAGTTTTTACCCCAGTTTTTACGCGATATCCTCAAAATTTTAGGTATATCCTTCCAATATTAAAATAGACAGAAAGCTCAAAAAAATCAGTCAAATCGATCCATAACTTTTTGTGCTACAATAGGTGCAGTTTTTGTAGATGCAGTTTTGAGATAATCGCGTTTAAAATTTCAATACGAGAAAAATATTAGTTTTAATGACTTACCGAATTAGCGATTCCAGGCGCATATAAGAAACCCATAACTTCTAATTCAATCACACCGTCACTTGTATTCCCCTAGCATTTATGTGTGAAATCATTCTCTTGATATATCCTTTTTAGAATATTTTCGAGCTAAATTAAATCGCGTTCCTTTAGGATAGTTTGGCATTTTAGTTTCGGAATTCAACCGCACACGATATAGTTTCTAGCCAAACTGACTCTATTTCATACACAACGTTCGTTACGCTTTATCCTTTCGTAATATACGAACAATTTTTTTTGTTGTAAAGGGTTTGCTCCCCTTAAGTGAGCATCAGTACAAATACTTAACTACGTAAATTTGAATCATTAATCTCACTGATTCAATTCTGTGGCTGATAGAGAAGTTTAGGGAGGTCGTACCTCTATAATAACGTGTCCTGCCTTTCACGCCTCATTTAACAAGGCCGCCAGTTGTACAACTAAATTAATTTCTATTAAATTTATGACTGAATTAGAATTATTATTAATTAGCCGGATCAGTAAGAAATGTTCGCCTGTCCACGAGGATTTATTTAAAACATAGTCACACATGGTCTAGGGATTTCAAATAATTAAAAACTGTCGCTTGGACTCGTTTCCTATTCGCTCCTGCGTGTCTCGAATGTCAACTAAATTTCGCAGTTCATTTTTCATACGGATGGGAGGACTCTTAAAACCACCCTCAACCTATTCAAATCCGTAACAATTTCCGCAAATATTGTCTTACATTTTCCTGAGAGAGAAAGAGACGTATTTATGTTAACAAGTATAGCAAAACGCAAATGATATTATCCGTTTGCATAATACCAGTAGTCGGAGAAAATTAGAAATTTTTCTTATTTTTCCTGACTAAAAAGCAGAAGAAAAAAAAACATGTCTGAGGAGTACGAATAAAAAGGAAATTTTCATTTGAATATAATTTTGTGCTAAACAAATCGTACATTCAACGCTATAAAGACGAATTTTCTTCACATCACAGAGTTATAGAGTACTAAGTGCGACGGACTTCTTCTATACGCATACAATTCATATCTCTAGTATGTTTTTACCAGAGAAATCTTTAAAGCCCAGGACTTTGAGACTCTTGTGAAAAAATAAAATGAAATAAAATTCCCGTCCAGAATAATCAAATCTTGTTACGCGCTTATATTTATTATTAAATCTTTTCGCTGAAGCGAAGTCGATCCCGTCTACCTTATGAAAGAAGGACGAAAACGACGAAGGACGAGATGAGCAGACGAAGCGGATTCTTTTCATTATTGTCCTGTGTTATGTGAATAAGTGGATCGAGGGTCGCAAGAAATATAAATAAAAATTTGTTATTCGGCGAGGACTCCTTCAGACGAATGAAAAAGATGATGAAAAAATGAAATATTATGAAAACAGTTTGAAGAATACCTCGACAAGACCGACGAACGATGTCGTCCTTTAGTTACGAAACGATCGGAATAAGAACAGATCCCTGTTGAATACTCATAGATAGAAGTCCTCTTCTGGTTCTGGTTGTAATGAAACCTACAGTAATTTACGTCAAGGACAATTTCAGGAGAAAAATTTGTTGGGAAAATTCTTCTGGAAAAGGATTCTTCAGGATGTTAGATAGATAGCATGGCAAACTAAAGGGGTCAGATAGATAAACTTTTTAAAAAACAATAATAATGCTGGAAACGAGCATCTTAAAGGACTGGTGAAGATAGCACGGTCCTTTAGCTGGAATAGCAGGAAGGATTCTGAATTGCAGCCATTCGCAGGACATAGCTTGGACGATATCCGCATCAAAGCAAATGAACGAGGCAGTCTATGTACACCTACTCGGAAAATTATTCAAGTATTAGATTTTTACTACTTAAAAACTGGGCAATGGGATGCCAACTTAAATTATAGTAAAATTACATTGCATTGTAGCGTACAACTCAATAGTGTGTAAATCGTTACAGATTACATGTTTTTCCGTAGTTTTACACTTTACAGAGTGCAAGTTATGTAAAAATTACAGTGGATTCTGTACTTTACACATTAGTGTGTAAAAATTATTTTTTTTAATTTTTTTTTTTTTCGAATTTATTTCTCTGTAAATAATTGTTTTTCGTTTGAAAAATGCGAATATATATTTACTTACAATAATTTGCACACTCTCCGATTCGAACCACACATAATCACACATAAGTCCGCTACGCTACTACTCGGCCAACCTGAACATTTTTGTAACATGTTTATTTCGTCAAGAATGACTAGCCCGAACATTTCTCTACTCGGGTACACAACTCCATTGAATTTTGCACAACTTCATTTAAAATTAAATATTTTTAGGATATTTTTACAGAAATTACAACATTTGCACATTTAATAGCAAATAAGCACAGTAGTTCCTTAAATTTACATTCTAATTGTGAAATTACATTCACCCTACAGTAAAAATTACTATACAAAAAATAGTACTTTTACATAAATTTTTTACTGTGTATTATTCTCTGTGTAAGAGGACGTAAATAGCAAAAAAAAAAAAATTTTCGTCTAAAATGCTTTCCTCTCCTCCACCTCAAAACACCACCCGCCCATAAATTACCTGCGGACGACGTCTACGGCGGACAGACGGACATTTTTTCTTTTGCTTTTTTGGGATTTACTAGTCCTAAATTGTGAAAATACAATAATAAATTTCATAGTAGCAAATTTATTTTTAAATTTCAGTTTGATCAAAAATCTTTATTATTAACAAGTAATAAAGTTAAATTTCAAATGGGTCTAATTTTGCAGATTGTTTAGATGAAAAATTTCGACTCCATTCCTCGAAACAACAAAAATAAATCAACGACATAAGAAACCGCTTCCTAAGCATTCCATCCGAATACAACAACCTTCCATATATCTTTAGATACAAATATCTACACTTGCTCCCATTTCAGAACGCCATTGACCTTTACATATTTATTTCCGTTCTAAAAATACTCGATTTTTCCGAATTTAATTTTTTTTCCTCTCGTTCATTTTCAGATCAAAAAGACGGCGGAACACAAATAAAACTGGTGATAGAATTTCCCGGTGATGTCAAGGCGCTTTTCAAGCCAATGAGGTAAGTGAAAAAAAAAATGGAAATTTTAATTTCGAATCTACTCAATGTGAAGCACGAATTTTCCACACAATTTCATTCTCGTTTGCATTTCCGCCGATTCGGTATTCACCACAATTCCACAAAGTGTAATAAATATGGAAATCCGGCTTTGCGTATGGACGTACAACAGTGGAACATACGCGAAATTTCCCGCTACGAAATGAAATAAATAACTTCGTTAAGTAACAATGCGGATTGTATTCCGTGCATCATTTATTGTACCTGGTGGTGGTAGGCGGACTGTTCCATTGGTCGTTATACGGAAAATTTAAAATTGTTTTCAGAATGGATTGGTTCCAGCCATTTCGATTCCGGGTTTATTATTTGAAATTCGGTACTAAAACAGCCGCTTCCAGTATCACCTACCCCCAAAGCTCTAATGAGATAAAATTACTCATTTAGAGTCATAACGAGGGTTGAATTGCGGGGTCCATTCGGACATCCCTTTTTGTCAGGCTCGAACCAAAAACATGCCGAGAGAATGGTATAATTTCAACGCGGGGTTGGACAAGAGAAGTTCGTTTTCAATCGAATTCAGTTAGGAGCGCATCTCAGCTAAATCGAACCACGTCCAATCGATATAAAAGTTTCAATTCACAGGACCTAAAATTGATTATTTCCAATCAGGATTATACGATTCAATTGTGTTCATGATGTGTGCGATTGATTCAATTTCGTTTGCTGTTTATCGAGCAATATTTGTTCGAAATTAGTTCATATTGGCGAAATAATACGTCAATTTACACCGCGAATAATTAAATGCGAAATATTTCGAGGTTTCATTCAATCCATAATGTTTCTTCCTTGTCCAGAACAAATTTGTGGATTGGGAAATTATAGAAAATATAAATAATATATTTTATTTCACAACCTTTGTGTCAATTGACGTGATCACAAATCACTCTTTATCATGAGCTTCCGCCTCATATCACATATCAACCCTCGGAAACCTAAAGCTTCAAAAGTGATGCACTAACTATGCCCTCAAGTGGCTGCATGCTCACAAGTTGATTCTCAAATGAATCTTAGGTGAATCATTTATCATTCTGTTTAGAACTGGTGAGTGATTGATGAAGGTGGATCGTAAGTGATGCATCAATTCGGTGGCCAGTATTTTTGGAATCGGTTCTTTAGTGAACCATTGATCTTTTTGGTTAGCACTGCGGAGTAATTTATGAAATGAAAGTGGATCGTAACTGAACGGTGGCAAATATTTTTAGAATCACCTCAGTTAAGCAGTCTATTCCATTAATAAGCGAAGGTAACGTGATCTTCAATCGCTCGCTTTCTATAAGCCCTCACCTGTTATTACAAATGAGGTTGTTTTGTCTATATGTTTCTTTTGTTTATATCAACTGATTCCTGGTACGTAATTTTTTACCCAATTTCCTGAGTATAAAATCAAAATTCTTTTGACTGACCAACAAACGAAAACCGTGGAAAATGTTTCATTAACTATGCACTCAAGTGAGTACATGCTCTCAAATTGATTCACAAACGAATCTAAGGTGAATCACGTTCTGTTTGGTACTGGTGAGTAATTTATGAAAGTGGATCGTAAGTGAAGCATCAATTCGGTGGCCAGTATTTTTAGAATCGTCTCAATTAAGTAGTCTATATTCCATTAATCAGCGAAGGTAACGTGATCTCCATTTCCATTAACCCTCACCTGTTATCACAAATGAAATCGTTCTATCTCGATGTCTCTGTGTTTTTTATGCATAATAGAAATAATACCAAAACTCTAGCTCATCATCCAAATATAATAATAATATTACGATAAATTAAACCAAACAAACATTAAATTAAACTGCAATTACACAACCAAAAAAAATATCTGCCCGCTGTGTTTCGTGTCGACGGGTACCTCAGATTTGTGAGAAGCGAGAAGGACGACTCACGGTGATTTTTACAATTCTTCTCTATCATGCATATGAACCGATTCCTGGTTGCGTGATTTTTTAGCCAATTTCTTGAGTATAAAATCAAAATTCTTTTGACTGCCCAACCTAAACGTTTGAAAATGATTCACTAACTATGCACTTAAGTCAGGACATGCTCACAAGTGGATTCACAAGCGATTTTTAGATGGATCATTGATCGTTCTGTTCGGCACTTGTGAGTAATTGATGACTTATTGATGAGAGTGAAACGTAAGTGAACCATCAATCCATCAATTGTTTATCATCTCCTCATTTAAAATTCGCCTGAAACAAAATAGGGCTCCAAGGCACAAGACTAATCAGTTTTTGACTAAAACTGTTGGTTGGACGCACACTGAAAGAGCAAACAAAGTTTTAGTCAAAAACGTTGTAGTTTGCAGTTCGCAGTTCGCGAAAAAGAAATGATAAATGATGTATGGAAACGTGATGACCTAAAAACTAAAATAAAAAGATCCTCAGTTCCCTGGCCAACGAACTAGCTCCTTTCTTTAAGTTCGCAGTTCGCAAGACTGGGTGTGATAACATAAAAAAAGGTCCTCACTTCCCTCGCGAAATGAACCAGTTCCTCTTTACTTCCCAGTTCGTAAGAGTGGAATGATACATGGTGTACGCAAATGTGATGACGAACTACTTCCTACAAGCGAACCGGAGTTCACTGTGAACTAGTTCGTTCTTTTCACTTAATTGAACGCTCTTTCAAACTAGTTCGCTCACGAAGTATACAAGCCTAATTTCTATACAAGCCAAGGTTTGGAAACCTATCGAAGACAACAAAGAAGTACCTTTCGGATTATCCACATGCAGAGGTATAACATATAATGAACAAGTTCTTCAATCGCAGAAATGTTTAAAGTTACCTCGAAGAAATTTCGTTAGGATTGTTCAGAACTTTTGAGCGAGAAAGTCACGTTGTGATTAGACTTGTGTAGTTCGCGAATGAACTAGTTCAGAAGAGCGTTCCTAGAATTGAAATGAACGACCTAGTTCGCAATGAGTCCCGATCCATTCATTTCGGTTTTTTTTCTCATCACATTCATCCACAATGACGACTACGAGTCGTTCCAAACTTCACTGCCTTTCTCATCACTAAACTCCTGTGAACTAAAAGAACGAACTACTTCGCGAGTGATCGGGAATCGGGAATGATCGCTCACTATATTGAGACTATTGTTGATAAAGAGTATAAATAATAGTGTATACCTTCCGTATGTCGAACATAGCAAGCGCAGCTGAGATCTTCATGGATCTTTCGACTGAGTTTGATGATGAGGTGCGATCCGTTAAAGTGGTACTGATTGTATCATTTACTCCTGTCGTCCTTTTTCAGTCTATGTTTAAATTTTTCACGTCTTTACTTTATTCATAGAAACCCGAATTCGAAACAAAAACATTTGCTCTGCCATTGAAAACGAAATCCCATTAACCGCAACATGTGCGCTTTTCTTCCAAAAAATTTCCTACAATTTCCGCGTGGAAAAAGAACCACCCAAACGCTACATAATCCGATATTATAATATTGTCATAAATCTTCAAAATTAAATAAAATAAACTTAAGTTCGACTCAACCATATGCTTTTCCTTTTCAGATTTCCACGGGAACAGCAAACGCTGCCGAACCATTTCTACTTTACGGATTTCGAAAGACACAACGCTGAAATAGCTGCATTTCACGTTGATCGGTAAGTTATCCTCGACGGCATGTCCTTGAGCCAAATAGACAGATTCCCTTCGCTATACACTTAATTTCCTTCCTTCGGGGCTTTTGTTTCTTTTTTCCCTATTCATCTACCTGTGTGTCCTCCTGATCCACTCCTTTCTGCCAGCCAGCCAGGTGAATATACGAGCGTATAATACTTACTTGGCTGCACTTTCGTCTAAGGATATTCGTTATAGTTGCCAGACTCGTCTTGCTATTCCGTTGTCCAAATGCTTTTCTATAGGATCGTTGCAATATTCTTAATATTTTCATCGGAAAAGATCCGCTTTTAATGCCTGAGAGGACCAGGCTCCGGTTTCTCATGATATTTACAGTGGTCTTAAGTCGAATGTGAAAGCACTCTGTGGTCCTTGCGAGCTCCTCGAAATAAATGATATCATAACTCGTGTCCTGAAGGAAGAAATTAAATTTTCTAAGACATCGCTTAGATACCGTCTGTCAGTTTTTCGGATAGAAGATGGAAAAATGCTTCGCCTTCATGGTGGATTTACACTGAACCCATTCAGGCGCGCCACCATCACCATCCCTAGGAGCAAGCTACTAATGTGTGGATGTGGGTGGAAGCGGGTGGATGTGTGATTTTTTCGTCCTTTGAAATAATTTCGCCCATTCTCCTTTTTTCCCGGAAAAATAAAGCGAAAAATAGTGTTTTTCCTGGTCGTAAATTTTGTGCGTTAAAACTACTTTCGGTCGTTGAACGTCTCGGAATTTTCTTTCCTGAAGCAAATTGTAGACGTAAAATTTCGTAATTATCTTCGTATGAATAACTAAATGAGCTCGAGCTGATGGCCGTTCTAAGAAAGACATAAAACGTCCAGTTTTACGGTCAATTTAATTTTTTACTAAAATACTGCAGGACTTTAGTATGGCGAGAATTTCCTGATGGGACGAATTTTCGATGTTATGATGCGGAATGGTATTTTTAACCACCCGGAGTGCTTGAAGGATTTGTGAAATCTGTTTTTTCAGTTTATTGATGTTTTGTTTTTCTAGGATCATTAGAATTTTCCGGAACAATGTTTCTGTATAAATTAATAAAATGAGTTTGTAGAATTTTCCTGCTACACGAATTTTAATGGTCCGAATGGGTTTTTAATGTCGGCATAAGAGGTGTAATTGTTCGTTAAGTGAATTGAGAAAAACATAATCCAAACGGCGCTGAAATTGCGAATGAATGAACTACAGTAGGAACTTCCGATCAGTAAAGCAATTTTATTAAGTCTAATTTTATCCAATTTTGTAATCGGAAAATACAAGAAAAGAACATTAGCAATGCAAATCAAAATAACACGGAGCCTACGTTATTTTTTATGTTCTCAATAGCATAGTAGCTTTTACCGCATCTTAGCATTAAACTAGATTCAGCCTTCTGCCCGGAAAAACTATAAAGTTGCCCCCTGTTTGTATTATCGGACGTATGTAGGTGCTGTAAAAAAATCATCAGTAAAAAGAGAGTCCATATATTTTACGAATTTCGTCATATTTCTTAGGTCATTTGAGATTATACGATTTTACGATTTCCATACTATTTTTGATGTCTGAAAAGATATCGAACTGGTTTCACGGCCTTGTTATACAATCGTCTAAAAATAGTAACAAGGTTTTTCAAAATTCATATTTAATTTAGTAAGGGTCTTTTTTATACCTTTTCACGAATTTCGCCATATATTTTAGGTCCGATTGGATATTGAATAGATTTTATCTTGCTTTTTATTTGAATGAAGAAACGCGGATGAATTGTGTAGTAGGAGCAGCTATTCTTTTGACAAAATTAATTTTCAAAATCATTCTTTGTCTAATTTCTATAATCACCCTTTGTCTAATTTTATCCGATTTTATAATCGGAAAATACAAGATAAGAAAATAGGCAATGCAAGTCAAAATAACACGGAACCTATTTGAAACGTTATTTTTCATGTTCTCAACAGCATAGTAACCTTTTACCGCACCTTAGCATTAAACAAGATCTGGAATTCTGCTCACAAAATTATAAAGTTGCGCCCAGACTGTATTTAAGCAAAGAAAATATTCCGATTTGTAATAGAGGACATATAAAGGTGCGGTAAAAAAATCATCAGTGAAAATCGAGTTCATAAATGTATTTTACGAATTTCGTCATATCTCTTAGGTTTTTTGAGATTATACGTTATTACCATTTCCCTAAAATTTTGTAAGTTTAACGGCTTTGTTATATAATCGCCTAAGTATCAGTTTATAAGGTTTTTCGATATTCGTATTTCAGGGAGCGTAAGAAACCTTTTCAAACATTTTCACGAATTTCGCCATATGTTTTAGGTCCGATTAGATATGGAATAGATTTAAGCTTACATATTATTTGTATGAAGAAACACTGATGAATTTTGACAGTAGTAGCAGCTGTTCTTTTGACATAATTAATTTTCAAAACCAACCCTTGTTTCCAAACAACCAGCTATAGGTTTAGCTATTTCGATGTTGATCTCATTCTGGAGTCTGAACTAAAATTTTAGTTGGTATTTTAAGGTTGTCTGTAGTGTCGGTACTTGTGCTGCACCCTGACTGCTTCACAAACTGCAGGAGAATAGGCTGAGGCTAGCAGACGAACAAAAAACGTTGTCTGGTGACTTTATTCAGTCTTCACAATATCAATCAACCCAACGACTGCCAAAAATTCAACTGTATGTAGGACAACGTGCGATATTAAGGGTTCTAATAAATCTTGATGATAATAAATCAACAGGACATGGTGTCACTTTTGTGTTAGTCCTTAAGAATTGTGCATCTCCTTTATTAGAACCGCTCTGAAAAAATTTTCAGGCTACGAACCTTGCACCTGAAAAGCTGGCGAATGTCTAGCCCATTCTCAAAAACGATGGAGAATATAACAATTTTAACTGAAGAATTTCATCTCATTGTACACCAATATGGTGAAAAGCAATTTGGTTACACTTGATGTTTCCATGGCTACGATTTTGGTGACGTATTAGTATAAACTCAAACACCTTTCTTATTAACATTCGCTTTTATCAGTGATTCGGTTCAAAAAAGGGGTGAACATATTTATTGTCGCAAATAGCACTTAATTAGACTAAGAGAATTTTACTTTATTCTGCAAAGTGTGTATGTTTTTCGTTGCACATTTGTCCAGAGCAGAGTAAAGTAGAGTGGAGTAGAGTAGAGTGGAGTAGAGTGGAGTAGAGTAGAGTAGAGTAGAGTAGAGTAGAGTAGAGTAGAGTAGAGTAGATTAGAGTAGAGTAGAGTAGAGTAGAGTAGAGTAGAGTAGAGTAGAGTAGAGTAGAGTAGAGTAGAGTAGAGTAGAGTAGAGTAGAGTAGAGTGGAGTGGAGTAGACTAGAGTAAAGCAGAGAAAAGTGGAGTAGAGTGGAGTAGAGTAGAGTGGAGTAGAGTAGAGTAGAGTAGAGTAGAGTAGAGTAGAGTGGAGTAGAGTAGAGTAGAGTAGAGTAGAGTAGAGTAGAGTAGAGTAGAGTAGAGTAGAGTGGAGTGGAGTAGACTAGAGTAGAGCAGAGAAAAGTGGAGTAGAGTGGAGTAGAGTAGAGTGGAGTAGAGTTAAGTAGAGGAGAGTAGAGTAGAGTAGAGCAAAAAATTTAAATTAGTTTGTTTTTTTGCGACTTCTAAAGCATTAAGCTCTGAACTTTTCATGAGCCAGAATAGCTACACCACTGTTTGAGGTGGTGTAGTTACTCTTCTCGCATTGCGCTTTGTTGTTGTTTTTGTATTTTGCTAGCCTGCTCTGTACCGGATAAAAGAGCAACAAAACACTCATATTACAAACAACCTTGGGCACTACGTACACGACATTCAGTCTATGTGCGGCGAGACTATCAATTTCAGCCCCAAGTGTTATTCTCCCTAGGAAAGCCGCTAATACTTACGGCACGAATATGTCGAATTGATACCGACTTCCTTCCTCCTTCTTGTCGTTAAATCAAGAAGATACTTGACCCGTTGTGAGAAAAAATACTTTACAATAAATCCTGGGTCAAATCTAATTCATCCTTGTTCTTTTGAGAAACAAACAATTATTTCTACAATGCATGAGTCACGAATCTATCAATGTCATGGAGAAATCTACAACCTTCCGATATTCAACTAGAAAAGCATTGAAGTGCTACACTCTTCTCGCGTGCTCTACGCACTTCCTGCATGTTTCACATATACCACAAAATGTGCAAAAAATCTCTCGACTCAACACATGTGTTATAAATGCGCGGCGGGGCTTGTACACATGATCAGTTTCGCTACTGCAAAAGCCGGATGCTACTCAGCTTTACTGGAAACTGGATGTGTATAGTGATTTTCAGCAGTCGTGTGTGTGATAATTAAATGCGTTTATAGTAAAGTGGTATTAATTTTAATAATTGAATCGAATTATGTTTTTACTTGAAATCCCGGTGAACCCACAGCTCGTAACAGTACCATTAATTTAACCCTTCTAAGAAAAACATACATTATAATATTTATATAGGCCCCAGGCTGGTCGAGCCATTAAGGCAGGTGAGTACAGCCATCACTTCTGGCAACATTCTACCGCACCTTTTCTTGTAATTTATTTTACTAGTCCCTATCAAATGACCTGAGTGGTGGAAAGTTGGATTATAATATTTCGAGTTTATAAAAATGACCATAATTTAATATGGTTCCAGTGAGTTACCTAACACAATTTCATACATTCTCCACGATGATAAATTCATGGTTTCGGGTTAGATGACTTTATTTTATAGTGATGTAAGGCTATTTCTGACCACTCAAATCAATTTTGGCACTACCACTGTAACTTCATCCAATATTTACGCCCATTATTCCAACGAACCCAAGTAGGAGCAGGATTCTTCGTTTTTTTTTGCGAAATGGCCACCATCTGACTTTCGAAAAATGAATAAAACTAATAACAATAAAAAAAAACTACAAGAAAAAAAAATGATATTAAATCTAACGTGTTCAATTTATAAATCACTTTTCAGACTCCTGGGATTTCGTCGTGCCATGCCTGTAACAGGACGTTTATTAAACATTACCACAGAAATCTACCAGGTTGCCGACGATGATTTATTAAAAACTTTCTTCGTATCCCCGTCCAGCAATTTATGCTTCCATGGTAAATGTTCTTATTATTGCGATACATCGCACGCCATCTGCGGTAATCCGGACACACTTGAGGGATCCTTTGCAGCATTCTTACCAGCATACGAACAAGCACACCGAAAGGTAAGATTAATGATAGCATTAGAATATTACAAGATAGAATTATTGTTGTATCATCAAGATTGGCGATGTTGGCGGTGGGGGGAAAATTTCGTACCAAAGTGACCGAGTTTGGTACTCACCTCAAACTCTATCATAAAGGTGCGATGTTACTCCGTCCTGGAACGCCCTAATACTAGTAACCTGTACACTTTTAAGCATTGCGGCCTGCTTGCTTCAAGTGAAACGCGAAGAACAACAGTGTACCCTCCCATTCGACACAACCCTGCACATGTTAGCTGTTATAGCATCTCACCATATTGCGAAAAAGTTATTTTGTTGAACCAAGAGTTGGAAACACTTCTATAGGTGGTACTTTGTCTTCTCTAGGAAACTTTCGTCTTAGCTCGTGAGGACAACCGACGTTCGAGAAGTTCTTGGCTTTTGTGAACAGTTTGCACAAAAGGACCATACAAACTAGTGGCTTGTTTATTTTCCCGCTTTTGTAAGGTAGGCATAGCGATTTTAATAAAACAATTTTAGTGGAGTTTTTCTTTGTTCGGTGTTGGACCGTCTTGAAAGGTTCTTGCTTTTTGGGAGGTTGGAGAGGTAAATGCTTAAAATTTTGGTGACATTGTATGTCCTTGTTAAATTACACTTGTAAAATAATGTACATATATTCACAGATTAATAGTTAGAACAATGTCTTGAAAGGCTCATTAGTACTGTCGATAAATGAGTTTTAGGAAAAACCATATACGGGGTATTATTCGAAGAACCAAGTAGGATCGAACTTGAATTTGATAGGAAAAAATTACTTGCTTGAAGATTGGTCTTTTAGTTTACTTCAAACTCGAAAGGTTCTGTCCCAGAGAAATTCACCTTGGTGGAAGGGAACTCAGGCAATCTTCTTGGCAGCTTTTTAGTAGGTTGAAGCGTGATGGATAAACGGAATATTGGACAAGAAGTATGAAGCCAGTCTCAGGACCTTCAAATACAAGATTAGGAAGCTCAAAAGAGAGTCGTGGAAGAACTTCTGTGTTTCAATGTTTTGAGTAGTCTAGGTTCTGGAAGTTACTCTTTCAGGAGCCGTGTTCACCTACCTACATAAGGAAGAGCGCATGGGTGGAGACTTATCAGGAGGTCCTGCAGCTCTTGATGTCTACTCACTTTGCTGGTAGTACACTGTGGGATCCCTATACTCTATGAATAATAAGGCCTTTTCTGGTAACAATTTGGTAATAACAAATGTCATGAAGAACTCTTGGGCGAAGATACGATCAAATGGGCTATAAGCTTTTTTGCTCCCTTCAAACCAACGAGACCAGATAGCGTTAGGCCAATCATGCTGCAATCATGCCCCCTGGACAATCTTTAGCCGGTTGAGTATTATGTTCAGGAGCTGCTTACAGGCAGGGTACGTTTCACAGGCTTTAGTGAGAGGGTAGTGCAGTTTTCATTCCTAAAGCGAGAAGACCCAGTAACACGACAAGGAAGGATCTTCGACTCGTCAGTGTTTAGTCATTCGTTCTTACAGAAACGTACATTTGGAGATTATGTGAGAACAGGATGATGTCTAACGTTTAGCAAGCCGATATCACAGCGAAATCCGTAGACACAGTCCCTGATGAAGTAGTGTAGTGGTGGTCTATAGAGTTTTATTCGGCAAGTGAAAAATTCACATTGAGAGGGCTTTCAAAAACGTGACAGTGGAAGCAGTAAATGGGATAGACGTAGACCAGAAACTCGACTTTGTTGGAAACCAGAATTGTACATTCGGAGCGGGTCAAGGCAATAAGACAAGTCTCGAGGGGTACTCTCCAGGGTGGTATCTGGCTCCTTGTAGTGATCGAGGTTCTAATTGAAATCGAAAAGAAATAAATCAGGATTGTGTCTTATACGGATAACGTAGTCATACTAGTCATACTCTTACGGACATCTTGGAGTCAGGACTCTGTACGCTGAGCAAGTAAGGCAGAAAATCTGGCTCGGGGACAAACCCTGAGTTGGTTTTAGTCACTAGTAAGCACAACATTCCGGAATTCAGTCTGTCAAGGTTTGAATGGGTCGAGCTTCAATTAACGGAAAACTAGGCCTGATCTTGAATAGGAAGCTAAATTGGAAAGACGAATTTGAAGAGCATATTAAAAAGACTAGCAACGCTCTTTTTGCATCTAGACAGGCCATTGGAAATCGGATCCAACTATACGCCGTACGTTGTACGAGGGCCTGTGTCTCCCGTACGAGGTCCGGTGTTCACCAAACGAGGCCGAGTGTCCATCGTATGAAACCCTGGTGTCCATCTTACTCAAATCATTTTGTAGCTTAGAAAACTAGATGAGCTATTAAGTTGAAAGTTAAAGGTGAGCGCTGTAGAGTTTCTATATCTCATGAACTGCTTGTGCTGGAAAGTTGAAGTCATTGAAGTCAAAGCTGTGGTACAAGGAGGTTCCGAAACAACCTTGGATATTATGAAGGCTTTATAGATGTGCGAACATTAGAGCTATGATCGCACCCAACTAGCAAACTAACTTCTATAAGGCCCTATCGAAGCTATTTTCGTACCTCGATAAAACCGTACCGAACTAATCTGGCGCACAATTCCCAATATTTCAACAGCAATAGCCCAGCGCCAACAAATGCTATAAAGTCTTATCGAAGCTGTTCTTACTTCCGTACGGAAGTTTGGAAGTACAAACGCAAAGAAAAAAAATACTCACAATTTTTTTACTTTTGTTTTCTTTCAACTACGAATCTATTTTCCTGTAAACTATAATTTTTGTTTGAAAACTGTAGATTGATTTTACTTACACTTTCTACACCTTTCGGATTCGAACCACGGTTCTGTGAAACGTAAAACCGCTACGCTATCCACTCGGCCAATTTGAAACATTGACGTAATAAGGTTAAAGCAGAATGACTTGATAATAGAAATGTCGAGCGAAGCTCACTTACAAATCTCCGCTCGCAAGTCTTAAGGAAGCTTTACCGATGTTAAGTCCACAAACCTCCATAAGACTGTTGGTATTTACTTATAGAGGTTATTACCAAAGCTATTGCTTGTGAAAATTCCACCCCCGCTCGCAAGTCTTACGGAAGCTTTATCGCTTTAAAAAGTTCACAACCTGCGCTCAACAGTCTTACCGAAATTTTATCGAAGTTATAGCCTCCGGAAAATCAAAATATGAAGTTTGTTTGCTAGTCGGGCAACTCCTTGGTGCAAGTGGAATTAAGTAATAAAACTTTACTGACGATTCAAAAACCTGTTAACTGTTTTTTTTCGGTGCCATCCAAAATCTGCCAAGATAGCAAGCGTAGTCACGTGCAGCGTCTAGCATATATATATTGGTTTCAACTTTCTAGCTTAAGTAGTTCCTGAGATTACTTTAAGGGGTATTATACTCTCATTTAGCCGCTGAATGTTTGCTGAAGTGACAATTATTTTGTATTGATTTTTTAAGTATTGCTTAACCATAAATCGTGATAATAATTTTTTTTAGGGAAACACAACTTTTTTTTAAAACTTTGTGTTGAACCCTATTCGTCAAATAATTAGAAGGACTTATTTCAATGACGAGTTCCAGTGAGGGTGGACAGCATATCGATCGGTTCTTAGAAGAGCCAGGTCTTAGCTTAGGATCTATAGCACCTATTGAACAAATCTAGTTAACCCCATGACGCCACATAATCGTTCTCGACCGTAAAGATGGCCGTGGGAACAAAAAGTTTTCGGAACTCCAAGTTTCAGTGATTGGTCCTTCCATCCCAAAAACTTTCTAAGCGAAATAGCTTGTGGATCCTTCATCCAGTCGAGCCTACTCCTTAAAATTAATCCAAATATGTAAATAACCAATTTCAAAGTAATTTCAGTTCCGCATCATAATTACCATTTTGACCTATTTGTAGAGAAAACCTACATAATTTTATAAATTGACTTGCTGACATCCTTTTTTTTCAAAACACACGCGCTTGTAGGTCTATTCAAAAACCAACTCTCTTCTGATTCTAATTAAATGTCGAAGGAAAACTTTTTCGAGCCTGTTTTCTTGTTTTGCTTACGGAGGGAGTAGCTCTATTCAGGTATTTTTTCTGGCCCATTACCTTGCCGGGGCAGAAAAACAGGAAAATGGAAAAATCGCGGGCAGAAAGAAAACTATTCGTTTAATAAAACATTGGTAAATAGAGAATAAATAAATAAATTTCAATTTCAGGTCTGGCGGCATCCTTGGAGACGTTCGTATCACAAAAGGAGGAAAGCGCAATGGGAGACAGACGCCGACTACTGCACGATGGTAATTTACATTTGTCCTTATGCGTTCACAGGTGTTTTCCAGGACAACGACGATATCCAGCTGTTAGTGTGTCTAAAGGAAAAGCGAAACGGGCAAAGGAACCTATACGGCCTTGCCCGAGATGATTTCGTCCTTCTTTGCTTTTAAATTGGCTTGAGCGTGCCACGTAAGGCGAATCCTCCACGACTGTCTTATTGAATTCGTTTTGGAACGTAGCCGCCAAGGAACTCACTATAATAGACAGCGTGACCTTTAAAAAAGGGAAAATAATGACTTTGTTAGGCCCCGTTCTGTTGAATCAACGTCATATCGTACCATGGCTAAAGGGAGGACTCCAAGCGTCTCACGGGCCCTGTTGTACCGGTTATTCCTTTCGACGAACCCGAAGGAATATTCAATTGGATCCTTTGCACTGAAAGGAACAACATCCTCGGGGGGAAACGAACAAAAAAAAAATCCTCGCAACGGGTGATGAGAACTTCCAGGATTCGGTGTGTAGACAAAGCAAACTTCGTATTTGCGAGTAGCAGGCACTCGTCTAAAGGGTTCTTGTGCGGGAAATTAAGGCGAATTTTCTTTAACTTCGAATTTAAATCGAAGCTTTTTACCGAAGGTAAAAATGGAGTGGATTCTCCTGGCGGTGACAGCTATAAGGATGTTCTTTATGGACCGAATAGCGAATGGGACGGTGATGTGCTTAACGAGTTTTTGGGAAACGTCTTCGAAAATAATATAGTCGGAGCCGTCGCCGACAAGCATGAAGTTAAATTGGCGGAAATTTATTCGATTCATGTCCTGATGGTATTGGGTGGTGTCCTATTTCAATTTGAGGAAAATAAAAATCTGGCGAAATTTAGCGGTGTTTATTGTCTGCGGATTTTATCATTTATGAAACGCATCTTAGGACGGAGATGGGAAGAGATTCTTCCAATGATGCAAATTTTTCTTGGAAACAGTTTTTTTGTTTACTGTAGTTCTTCAGATCCTCCAAAGTTCAGGAGGCCAGGGTTCGATTTGGCCCATCGTGCCATTGATGATGATGGTAGTTCTTTGGATTAGATTAGTGAATCTAAATAAGACTCAATGATTTCAGACAACAGAATCTCAGCCTGGAATACAGTTTGAGTATTGGCCAGTTTGAACGACTCTCTAGCATGCAGTTCTTCAGGGAAGGCTCTAGCATTCGTGATCCATTCAATTTGAATGGAAGACATTGAATGTTATCTGTAGTGGGATTTTGTACAAGGCGAGTCGCCCAAAATATTTATATTAACAACTTTAGGATTTTGAGCACCTTAGGCGACAAATTAATAGGCGAGAGACCGACCAGTGCTCAAAATTCCAAAGCTGTCAATTTCGGTTTTTGGACGATATTTTGGGTGACTCGCCTTGTACAAAATCTTACTACTGGAAGTTTTTATCTGCGATATTCTGAAATTCAGCCCTGAAATCTCACAAGCTCTTTCTTTCCTTGTAATCTTTCCCTGGAATTCTCTTATCAGGGAATATGATTAACTGTATGATCGTTATTATGAATGAAAAACAGTTTTCACATCAGTCTTATTTAAATCTGTTCTAATCCAATCTCACTATCGTAGTAAAAATATAATTCCGTACACAGTTCCTGCTCCGCTTAGGTACTACATCATAGAGAGTTTGAAGTGGATAGTGACTAAAGAAATTTCCAGTACATTCGGTGAAGTGCGAGGGACTTGAAGAAAGTGTGTAGAATTTTCCACGCTATTGATGAGAATTGGACTAGATTTCCAGAAGAGTACAATATCATCCCGACTAAAAGCTCAAGACTGAAGGCTAGAACCACCCCCCGGAAGAACCAATAAAATTATAACAAATCACATTCTTATTTTTCAAACATTTTATTCAAATGTTCACTACTTTTTCTGGTTTTTCATGAAGGAGGCACCAAAGGAACCACCCGGTTACCGAGAACGCTTCCCCGAACCCCTCTATAAGTCTCCATTTAGTCTTTCGAAAATTCTTTTTTCCAACACCTTTAGGCTGCCAGATGTACCATATTTTGTCAAATAAACATTTTCTGCATCACAAATCCAACAGATTTAGATGAACCTTTTTTCCATTGCTTCAATTAAGAAAAGTATTCTCTTTGCACACAAAGCCTTTAAAAATTTCGAGTACAAAGTACCTACATTTTAAAATGTTATTCCTGTTTTTTTTGGCAGCTATTGGTATTTTTGGTATATTCACACTAATTTTCGAATAGTTAGCAAGTAGCAAGTAAACAAATAGACTAATTGAAAAAAAAAAATTCCATACAAACGTCCTACAAAATTTGAATCAAACACACTCCATTCAATATTTTCCAGTACCAACAAAAAATGGTGCTCGCGTCGAACTTGAGACGATTTAAGATCAAATATATTTAAACCTATTATTACACTGTATGCCAAGAATTTTTCGTAAAGTTCAGTCAAATTTGTTCTGTCAAAACAGAGCAAAAAACATTATGTGGCGAACATAAATTTGACGATTATACTATATACGGCTAAATTTGCCAGCCAGAATAGTCTAATATTTGACAGTATAGCATACAATACACAGTAAAAAAAAATAATTCATTGAATCTTACATCTTTTGGATAGTAGGCAAACATGCAACACCTTTTCAAGTAAATTTATATTGTAATGTATGTACAAGTCAAATTGAATGTAATTTTCAATTTTCGGTCAGTAAATTTAAATTTGCAATCAGTAAATCGACCGGATATTCTCTTGAATTTACACTCTAAAAAAAGTGTTTAATTAGCACCCTTTAAGATACATGTAGGTATTTCTACTTTTATTGTTCACTTACTTACACTTAATAAAACCCTAGGTTGTTGGTAGCAATAGAAGTTTGGCACGCTACCCTTTCAAAGACGTTTCATTTTCATTTCATTAGAAAACAAAATCGAACAGAGCGTCCAACTTCATGGTTTCATATATTACATGCTTTCCGTAGTAAAATTCAAATTGATAAGTAGAATTACACGAAAAAGAATGTAATTTTCAATTTATATATATAATAAATGTAGTTCATTTTACATGAAATGTAATTTTATTAGACTTTTACGGTTCGGTTGATAAGTACATACCATACACGCATAATTTGCTAGTAGTAGTAATTTAAAATGAAATTATTCAAATTTTCAAGTACATGTTAAATTTTTTTGTTGGTTTTACAAAACATAAAACAAAAGTATTAATTTTGCGTGACATCGAAAAGTGCTTCATATGTCATATATCTTACATAATATTGATCTTAAACTGATTAACTAAAATAATTTTGGAAGACTGACAGATAAATGCACTGCAGGACCTGGCCTGATTTGGGCTGTCGCGCCATTGATGATGATGATGATGCCAGATAAATGGAAAGGATGTACCTAAGAAATTATAATAATAAAATAAAACAAAATGAGGTAGAGGAGATACATATGAGGCTTTTCAATCAAATGTTGAATTTTCTATTATTTTTTGAACAAAATTGTAAAGAGCTTGCTCCCCTTAATTTTTTTTAAATATGAGTAGCTTAACAGATTGGATATTCACTTTAATTGAAAAAAGGACAAAAAGATAGATGCAGTGATGTACAATTTATTTTTACTACTCTTCACAACTCTTCACAACTCCCAACACCAACTAACTTAAATTTGTTTGAATAAAAACGTTAAACCGTACTGCGAATGGATGGTGTGTCCCTGTAACGTAGACAAAATGTTAGGGTAGAAAATTATTTTCTTGGGATTGGTCAAAGGACTTCATTTGTCAATTTAAACATGATCCTCTTGTTAAAATCTGATATCGTGGTAGCCTGTGAAATAAGTCCTTCGCCATGGTGTCCTTGTTCGACATGTCAAGTGAAATTCGAACCTCAGTCAGTCAGTAACTTTCAACATCATAACGTACTCACCTGCGATATATTTTTAATGCTTCTTTTTTTTATCGAATTAACAGATACGAGAGATACCACCTTACGATGAAGGACGTCGGCTATTAGATCTAATGGACATGTCGGTATTCGATTTCCTCATCGGTAACATGGATCGGCATCATTACGAGACTTTCAAGTAAGTAATTGTTTTTTTTTTCTCGTCATGTCCTTCTCGACTAAGTGGCATTGTTCTTGCCTTCGAATTTAATAATCAACGATCCATTTGTACAAGGATTTGTTACAGGAGAAACTTGTAGGTACTTTTCAAGACTCCTGGGACACTCAGAAGGATCCTTCTGAAAAAAAGTCAGGGAAGAAGTTTGTCAATCTTCTTTACTTTTTTCCTAACAAGAAAATGACCTTTTTCGGAGGAATTTCGCCTGTGGAGATTAGCTCTGAAAAATTGTTCGGGATGATGGCCGGCTTCTTATGCGAAAGTGAACCTTAATTAGGTTTTAATGAGCTGCAAAAATGTAAAATAGTAGATGACTTTAACAACAAGAAAAGATGGAAGGTGAAAAGAACTGAATAATAAGAAAAAACTCATCGTCTTCGTGAATTTTTCAGGCAGCTAATTGAATAAAAGCTGTAAATCATGTCGTAGTTACTTAAGGACAGGAAAAAAAGATTTCATCCCTTCGAGTCAGGATAAAAAAAAGACTCATCAAATCGATTCTGAAAGTTCGAAGAGTCAAATGCCGAAGGATACGATAAAAGTTTTTCTTTCTTTTTTTTTTCCTTACTTTAAGTTAAAAGTCTAATTGTTAAGAGGAGTTATAACATCCCTTCGAACACTTGGCACCTTGAAAGACGGAAGGACTTCACTCCCCCGAATAACTTGGGCAACATGCGCGTACAATCATGGAACTCATTTGGTATTCGACGAGAAAAAGTTTCGCACGATCCCTGAGGTAAAATGCAGGTGTTTCAGCTTAATATACGAGTAAGCTGTAATTTTTCGCCATTTTACATCCTAAATAGCAGTTAATTGAGTTTTATTCGTAATCTCTGATAAAAAAAAAACCGAAGGAGTTGCTGCAGGAAATGAAATGGGGTGAAGCAGTAATCTGTTTGGAAGTTTCTCTCTTTTTCACATAATTATTATGCGGTTTAGGTAAATTGATTCTATGGCACCCAATTATGGGCTTAAATTGTTATGAAAAGTTCAAGTGAAGTTTATAAGTTGAACATTATTAATTGAAAATTGCTCACATTCCGCTCTAGACAGAGCTACTCTAACACACCTTTTAGAATTTATGGAAAATGTAATAATGAAGTTTTCCAACTATTTCGATAGTTTTTATGATGTTAGGAAAACAAATAATATGTAGTTTTCTTTTAATTTAGCAACTATATACATTAAAAAAAACCATTGAATTTTACCTCTTTTGGAAAGCAGGTAAATATGCCTGACTTTTTCAAGTAAACTTACATTACTTTTACATGAACGTAATTTTCAATTTTCGGTCAGTAAATTTCAATTTGCAATTTGTAAATTTCAACTTTGAAAGTAATAAAATCACTGGATATTCTTTTGAATGAAAAGATACACATATTATACTTACACCTACTCTTATTAAAATCTTGGCTGTAAGTTATAGGTAGGAATCGAACAAGTGATCAATTCTGGTTTTTGGTACGTAGGCTTGGCGCGCGTAGCCACTGTACCACCGAAGGCATTTTACTAAAATTTCAGTAGACAACTAAATCGAACGAAGCGTTTAACTTCCTGGTTTCATATATTAAATGTTTTTCGTAGCAAAATTCAAGTAGATAAGTAGAATTACACGAAATTTTCAATTCATATTTAAATATAGTTAATTTTACACAAAATTTTGCGTAAATTTATGAGTCTTTCACGTAAATTGTACGGTTCAGTTGAAAAGTACATAAATAATTTACTAATACCAGCAAATTCGTTTAAAAATGCTTAAAAAGTGTAATTTTATTTGTAATTTCGTGTAAAAGTCCTTCAAATTATTACTTTTACTTGAAAAAATGAAATTTACTGCAAATTTGCAGTAACAATTGTATTGAAATTTTTTTTCAAATAGTGGGTTTTTTTGTTAAATACAATTTTAAAAGGTGAAATATAAGATATCCAACTTTTTAATAGTCCAGTCAAATGTTCGAGAAAAAGAGGCAAACTGGTCATTTTGTGAATAAATTTAACAGAAATTTTGTATTACTTATGCGGAGAAATTGGAAGAAAGCTGTTACAAATTAACGCACTTGCGAAAACGGGTTTTCAAATTAATATCACAAATGTTGAAATAAAACTTATAAATAAAACGGAAGTGGTCTTAGGCGCAACGTACTATTCCGTGTGCTAGTACAAATGTCTAACTGTCTACAAAACCATAGGCAAATGAGAGTACGAGCAATATGAAAATTTACTCGAGATTCTTGACATGCCTAGAGGATTGTCAGTCTTGAGTTTTCTCTCCAGGAAATATTTAAGTCAATCAATGAGGAAAAAAACTCAGATTACATTTAAGTGTGGATTCATCAAAGGTGAAGTAAAATTGAATAAAACTCAAAAAAATCATTTGGGGTTCTCAAAAAGTTATAGAAAAAGTATGTCATTAATTCATTGCTCTCCGACTTTGCTAAATCGTCATGCGACTTACCAAATCGGCCTGCGACTTTCCTTAATCGATCTGCGACTTGGCTAAATCGATCTGCGACTTGGCTAAATCGATCTGCGACTTTGCTAGATTGGGCTGTGACGTTGCTAAATCAAATGAAACTGAATTTTAAAATCTTAGCAATGTTTTTCCTTTTGAATGTAGATTCACTATTAATTGACCGAAATCGTATTCATTTGCAAGTCCAATTCAATTCTCTATAGCTGTAGAAAATAAATGATTAGTTACGAATCATTAACATGATTCAGAAATGATTCGCTTAATGTTTGCCAAAGTAAGCTTACATTTATCACGAGGAGGAGGTTCAAATTTTTAACGATGGTAGTGACTTATGCAGAGATGCGGCTCACATGCAGTTCAAGTTACTGTTCGGCTGTTAATTTATGAAAAAAAACGAGGAGGCTATTCGCAGTACTTTTTTTTTATGGATACGTCATGGTATACTGTGCAGGGTAGGTACGAGTGACTGCCAATGAAAACACAGACACACTTAGACTGAAAAAGGTTCGTTGTGTTACCAGAGGATCATCAAATCCGGTCCTACTCGTCAAATTATGTAGAGCGTTTAATGAAGCGTTGAATTCTCGAGACCTACGTTGCTGCAAGGTCACTAAGATTGTTAAAGAAGTAAACTCCAAGACTAGTCCACGTTCCTTTAGGAGTTGTCAGGAGAAAAGTACTCTCCCACTTCCAATCAGCTGCCACTCTAATCAACCAACCCAACCAAACTCCAAGATGAGCTTTTCTTCTAGCGAAAAGAGATGGATAGGTACTATACAGAGAAGAAGAAGAGAGAAGAGCTACCTGGCTATGACTAAAGTCGTTTGAAAAGAGGCCGAGTCTTTTAGCATACTGATTGCTGACCTCTAAGACTGGACAGCGACGGTGGTTCTCATATTCAACCCCTTGAGCAAAGTCAGTCTTTTGAACCGTTTTGGATCCAACTTCGGTCAGATCTGCTTTGTAGTGTGACATGACCCCCTGCCCATTTTTGATTGGTATTCTCAACTGATAATCAATCCCAGTACCAGTTTATATGTAGAGAGAGGCTCACACAGATGTTTCGCCATAATCTGAAGGGTAGTATCGCGCCGAGAGAGTTCGTCAGCCATACAGTTTCCTGGAATATCCTGGTGTCACAGAATAATATTGAACCTAGCTGCCATCTCTTTAAGAGATCACTGATATTTGACGGACAGGGCACTGCTTGCTAGGGAAGCATGCTATGTATCTGGTAATCGCTGACTTTGACGTGTGGAGGTATCGCTTTGACCTATATGCCGATTAGGATTTCACCCACATTTTGTGTGAGTGTAAGGCGGTTGCAATGAGGTGACTAAGGTGGTTGGGCAGTCTTTTCTTTGACAATTTGGAGAACCTGATGTCGATAGGGCATGATAAGCTAGTCAAGTTTCTTAGGGATCTGGGTTCTTGGGGAATGTTTAGTTACCTACGAGGCTCTGAATGGATCGCAATGAATCCTTTTGGTTCCTAGTGTTCGCGATGGCTCAGCGCTTCGCCCCTTCTTATAACTACAACTATGGTGACTTTTGACGTTGTCGAGGCCGATCCCATGGATTTTATTGCCGCTTGGTTCCTAGTAGATACTATATAACACCTCAGCTAGAACAAGGCCTCCTTGATCGACATGAGCTCCGCCTGATTCAAACACTATGGTGGTCCGGAAGGTAGAAGTTGCTAAAATCTAATAATAATACATAGTAATCTATCAGTTTTGGAGCTTTCCGTATATATATAGACGGACTCTACTATCCGCACCGAATCCCTTTCCCATTTTAGACGGGTTGGGATGGTCGTTAGAAATTTTTGCAAAAAACATAACTGAGAGAGGTGTAGTCGGTCCTTTCTAGAATGCTGCTGAAGTGATGCCAGGTATTACTTTTCACTAACCTGACACCTTTTTATCTACACTTTTGGATTCGATGTGATCCTTACTTCTTAGTAGATAAGAAATACTTCCTTAAGTAACCGAATCGGAGTATGTAAGGATCTCAAAGTTTCTGAAAGAATTTACATATATCTTATAATTTTGAAAGCACGTCATGCACGTATAGTATACCTCCCCAATGGTAATAAATGCATAAGTTCTTTAAGTTATGATCCTCTCGAGTATCCAAACGAAACACAACTATGCACTCTGATAGCAAGGAACTAGTATTTCGTTGAATTGATTCCCAGTGGCACAACTTGAGATATTTATTATACCATTAGGAGCGAATAGAATGCAGGTACAAGTCGAGATATTTACATTGGCAGGGAAGAAGTACGACTGGAAATATACTTCCGAAACGTAAAATTACATACACCCAGTCACACCAAAAAGATATTTTCACCTTCATATTACCTGCGAAACTTCTATGAAATACTGCTCCCCAGATAGTAATAATTAAAATGCCTCCTTTTATGTTAATTACTTGGAATGTTGAGATATATATTAGTTTTTTAAATACACACTCGAACGAAAAATCTCATCTCATCATCCGCTAAGGAAAGCTATCGGCTTCGGAACCGATTAATTCTCATTTGAAAATTTTCATCATCATCATCGTCGTCAATTTCATCGAAATCTAGAGTCTCTGATTGGTCTCGTTCTCATCAAATTATCCTTGTAGTTCTGTTGAAAGGTAATTGCCTGGCTTTGATCAAATTCCCTATCAGCTTCCTCCCCCTGCCTCTATAGTACACCTTCGTTATCGGTGGCGGGTGGCTAAGCAATCTTAAGCCATCATTGTCCCGACCTCGAAGAATTTCCCATAAGAAAGTTTTCTCCGGGTGGCACTGTCTCAAGTGGCCAACCTCCCTCAACCTATCACTTTCATAAGCGAAGGAAAAAAATTATAAAGGAGCCCGGGGGGATTAACGGGGGAGTTGTATTGAAATGACATTTCAGTAATTAAAACCAATCACTTGTGAGTCGGCTCCACTGGGGCTAATTCAATAAATTATGTCATCGTTAATGGCTACACTAAGAACTTTCTTCTTCCTTTCGTTTGCAGGGTTTTTGGTAATGACACATTCACGCTTCATTTGGATCACGGCCGTGGATTTGGCAAACCATTCAACGACGAATTGTCTATACTGGCTCCCGTTCTACAATGCTGTATGATGCGGACCGGAACGCTTCAGACGCTGCTTAGGTAAGTATCGCTTGAATGAATCCTTCATAGTCCTTAACGAAGAAATTCTTAAAATTTTTCTCGTTGTTGCTTTGTTCAGCAGATCCAAAGAAATGTTTAACCCAAATTTTGAACAATTCAATAACACATGGATTGTTATTCGACAAGCCTATGAAGCAATATTATAAAACCCTTAATATCCTTTATTATTTCTTCTTGTCCGCAGCTTCCACAACGGACCAAAACACCTTTCCGATCGAATGCGGGAAGCAATGTCACACGATCCAATCAATCCGGTCCTCTGGGAACCGCATATGCAATCCCTGGACAGGCGTGTTAAGATCATCCTTCAAGGAATCCGAGACTGCATCAAAAAGAATCCTGCCGACGAAGTAGCCATCTCGGAGGACGATATCTCATAGCGTTAATTTAATCCCAATCCAATGACAATATCCACACTAGAATTTCAGTTCGAATTTTAAGCTTAAAAAAGTCAAAACTAAAACATACTTTACATAAAAATAAAATAAAAATAAAAATTCACTAAAAACAAGTGATAAAATTTAAATATTTAAATTATAACTTTAAACAGAAGTCGAGATTTGAACGAGTCCGATTTGTTTTTCTAAGTCTTCTCAAACAATTTTTGGTGTCTATTCTAGCTAGTGCCAAAACTAATCTTATAGAATTTAAAAACAACAACAAGAAAAAAAAAACATAAACTAAAAGTTTATTAAATATTTAATTATATTATACATAAATTATATATATATATATATATGAAAAAAAAAGTTTATTTTTGTTAAAAGAATATTTTTACTAAATTTATTTTGATGATCCGACACCATTGAGGAAATTTGTAAATATTTAATTGTTAAACAAAAACAAAACTGAAAAAAAAATTAATTAAAAAAATTTCGAAAACTCATCGAGTTTTCCAATTCACGAATATATTTATGAAAATAGAAGCATAATTTACTATGTGGTATAGATGAGGTGTTGCAACCACACTTCCTGACTCTGTACAATTGTTTTTAATTATAATTTTTATTTGTTTTTTGCTATTACATACACTTTATTATTTATAAGTTTACAGTGAATTAATGCTTTTGTTATAAATGCCCGTGCGAAAGAATCAGATCGATTTAAGAGTCTTAGTGTTAGCCTATTGTTTCTAAATAGGAAATTATACGAGAAGCGAAAATGTTTTTGTATTGTCATTTATTAATGTATAAGTGTAAACGCGATTTATTTAAGAACAATAACATCTTTTTCGGTTTTTCTTTTTTGGATTGATTTTTACGTCATCATTCAAAATACCTATCAAAGAAAAGAATATTTAAATAAAAAGAAATTGTTAAAGATTTTTTACGATTGTTTTATTGTAACAAGACTTCAAAACTTTATTTTAAGTTTAATTCTTTCGAGATGGGTAAACTTAGTGTACCCTTTTATGTGTCCAATTTCAGGGGTGTGGTTTGAAGGGGGGGGGGGAGTGGTGGGTGCGTTTTTGATTCATAATTTTGGTTTCTAGATCTCAGCAACTGCTAAGGGCGGCTAGAACTTGTAGTTTGTATGGAGCTTTGATAGTGGACCAGTTTGGAAAACATTTTTTGATTTGTGTGGAAGAGTGTGGGAGTGTATGGATGCGTCCGAATCACTCAAAAACCGAGATGGAGACCATCTGAGATTCATATCGTTTGTTTGTAATTATGTAGGATTGTTTGTAATTATGTAGGATTAATGTTAATCCAAGCAAGAGTGAGGCCATACTCTTTGTCAAACGTAAGAAACCTCCTTATGATCATACAAGAATTTGTTCAGGACAAAATTCCCTGGAAACTAGTCGTACATTAAATAGGTGTCAAATAAGAAGACTATCATATTCAATAGGTGTTGGACTAATCAAATTTTCCAATCACCTTGTGACGATCCGGCATATTTGTATCCTGCAAAGAAGAGAAGAGGAATGTGAGTTTCTGGTTTTCTAAGTATTGTATCGATTGAACTTACCGAATTGGGCATCGAGGAACTCCTTGCAGATACATTTTCTACATGGCCTATCCCAGCTTGTGGTACATGATTAAAAAAAATTAATAAAACCTACATTCGAAATTAATGAACGTTGCATGTAAAATGCAGGACAAAACGGAAGACAAGCTGGTTAACGAGGAAATAAAAATTAGAAGTAGTTAGGATTAGTTTGAATTAGATGGAACTATTTTTGTCATATATTATTACTATTATTTTTGTCATCTGAGTTACAGACTAGGTTAGTTCTATTGTTTAATTCAAGGTTAGTTGTAGTTTAGGGTTAGTATTCGAATTATTTTACAATCGGAAATATTAGGCACTGTACGTACTTGAACTAACACCCCAAATTTTTTTCGTTGATATTTTGAGGGAGCAAGGGTTTGGCAAGCTGAAAAGGACAACTTCCCTGAATCTCAATTGATGTATATCTAAAACTTGGTCTTTGATAGCGCAGTAGTATTAGCATGTTGGAAAATATAATTTGAGCTAGACAGTTAAAACTTGGTGAGTATATGTAGATCTACTAGAAAAATAATTTAAAAAAAATTAATTGGTTCATGCTTAAAGGGCCTTAGTCCATTTTACTTTATTATTTTAATAAATAAGTATTGTGATTGATTTTTTAAAAAAAAAAATTTGCTACCCTCAAAATTTTTATTTTCACGTTTCATAGCTAGTAGACGCGAAAAAAAGCAATACAAATGTTCAGTCCGTCTGTCCGCCGTACGCCGTACGCAAAATCGTTTGGAGGCTCGTAGCTCCCAAACAATCTGAGATATTAAATTGAAATTTTTTTTACGAATAGACGGAGTAGGCTCCTTAAAATGACCAAATTTTAAGGGGTGGGGGTGTGAGGGCGAAGGAGGGCGAAGGAGGGGGAAGGAGGGGGAAGCGTTTTAGATGGAAAGTTTTGGTTTCTCAGTAACCGCTTATGATAGAAAGCTGAAACTTGGAATTTCTATAGAGCTCTGATAGTAAACCTATTTGGATAAAAATTGTCAATATTGATCAAGGAGTGTGGGAGTGGGGGGAAATATAATGCGTCCGAAACCCAAAAAAGCGGAGATAGACACATTCTAAAATCTATATCTCCTAAACCGTTAATGGCACACCATTCAAACTTAAGAAATATTTGTAGTTATACTAGGAGAACAGATTGAAAAAAAAATTTTGGGTGGGGGAGGGTGAAAAGAAAAAATTCCGATGCTTATATCTTAAGAACCTGTAATGATATAAACCTTTAACTTGGTATTTAGATAGAGCTATAGTAGCGGAATGTTGGAAAAATATAATTTTGTTTAGGGGTAGTATGATACGGGGGTAGGGGGTGTTTTTCCTAACTATTAAACGGTTCATGCTAGGAAGTTGAAACTCGGTGTGTATATGTAAATCCAATAGAAAAATAAATCAGATATTAAAAAAATCGAATATTCATTGGCGTTCAGAAAGGGGGGCAAGAAAAATTATCAGTAAATATAAAATGCATATTTTTTCACGATTTTCGTCATATCTACTTGGTCTTTCCAAATATTGAATTCATTTTTATTCTACGGATTCTTCGTATGAATACCTAGAATGTGTTTTCAAGGTTTTTTGAATTTTGCCCCCTAAAGGTAAAGTGGTACAAGTGGGGGGTGTTTTTCCTATATATAGAACGGCTTAAGCTACAATGTTAAAACTCGGTGTGTATATGTAAATCAACTAGAAAAGTAATTTTGATTAAAAAAAAATCAAATATGTATTGGCGTTCAGAAGGGGGGCCTAAAATTATCTGTGAAAATGGAATGCATATTTTTCCTCGATTTTCGACATATCTACTAGCTCGTCCCAAATATTGAATTAATTTTATTCTACGGATTCTTCGTATGAATACCTGGAACTTATGCCGGAAAAAATAATAATGTTACCCCCAGATTGTTAGCAGATTTTATATAAACTGTTGGAAAAACAGCAAAAAAAAACGCCTGTAGACAACAACTGAGTCAAATTTATAACAATACTCTACCGAATCAATAAAAGAGGTTATTTATAGCTCACATAATGGTATTCTACAAATTTATCTTTGCCACGCGAATTTTGGCGAATTTTTTTCCAACAGTTTATTAAAATGGACTGAGGCCCTTTAAGCATAAACTCGTTCAAATGGAATGCATATAATTACTTTTTTTATTTTTCCAAAATTTCTTCTCTCTGAATACTAGATCTTAGCATATTGTGTGGAGTGTTTTCCACCCGTGTTGCCCACAAGTAACCGATACCCCACAGGGGCTTACATACGTTTCAACAATTTTCGTTGGGCTTAAATTTATGCATATATTCTATTTAATCACCTACAACCGAATCATAGGATGGTCTGATATCCAACCCCCAAGGTAGACGGAAAGGAGTTGCATATATCTTTACGAATTCCAGCATACTTCTCTGATCTGATTAGCAAACGATAATTTTTTTACTTCTACGATTTTTGTATATGTTGCCAAGGGGATGTAAGAAATTTTCGCAAATTGTTCGTAATTTTTGCCAACTCTTAGGTCTGATGAGATACAAAATCAGTAAGGAGTAAAAAAAATGGTCTATAAAAAACGAATTTCTTCATATATCGTAAGCCCTCTAAGATATTTAAATAATTTTTAAATTCGAACCCTGAGGATTCAACTCCTTTCTCAGGGTTTTCCCAAATTTAGTCGAATCGCTCAGGCCGAATTAGTTTTTTTTCACTTCCAATGGCTTGTTTTACTTTTTTTCACTTTTCAACCACTAGTTGATTATAAAAGGGCTAACCACGTTTTTACAAATTCCGTCAAATCTCTTAGGAGTAATAATACATTGAATTGATTTTATTACATCTTCGAATTTATGTATAAACTTATTTCATGATTTTTAAACACTAAGTGCCGGTTTCACATTCGAAGCTTAAGCCAAAAATTTGGTTTAAACTTAGGATCTTACGAACAAATTCCTAAGTTTAAACCTAATTTTTGGTTTGCTTATATTTGCTTATATTTAAAATAAAATAAAATAAAATGATGAAATAAATTTTCGCGACCTAGCTTATTCTGGCGTAATATTACTCAGCATTTAAATTAAAATTAGACTTAGCCTGAATTTACTTACATTTATCACAGTGGAAGTTTAAACTTGTTCGTAAGATCCTACGTTTAAACAAAATTTTTGGTTTCTGCTTCGACTGAGAATTCGGCTCTTAGACACCAAAATTTTTCGTTTTATAGACCAAATTGATGTACCTACTTATCCAACTTATTGTGTAACATTACTTATTTGTGCGCTAAAAAACGATTATACGTCAATAATATGTACAATTACATAGATTGTGTATTTTTCCACTTATTTTTGCTTCAAAGACAGAGTATTTCTACAATCTGTTTTTAGAGTGTACTTTAGAATTTTTAGAAATTCAACTCTCAAGTGGATGTCATGGGTTTGTATTTATTAGGTCAGGGGAGACAGCATAAAATAAAATAATAAAAATAAATAAATAATATTCCGAAATTCAAGCCGTCTCTTGGGGCTTCTTATGCCATTAATCGGAAAAAAAATTCATACTTTACAAATTTTGGCATCTATTCTAAGGACAAAATTAACTTTCCAAAGCATCAAACTAATGTTATACTCCGACATTGACCGCGTCCCGGAAAGCATTGCATTGCGACCTCATTTTAACCGATTCACATTGACCCGGAAAATAATAAAGTTTCGCCCAGAAGACTGTTGGTAGATTTTATACCTAAACACAAAACTTAAACAATACATCTTCCGTCTTTTGTTGTAAAGTCCCTGACGAAGCAAAGCTAATTTCAGTTTTGCTATTTATACAGAAACCTTTCTGCACACAGCATCGACAAAAAGGCAATTATTATAAATACAAATTAGTTTAAAGACAAAAAAAAAACAAGTTCAAAGAAATCAATTAAAAAGCGCTCTGAAAAAATTCTTATTATAAAAAATTTCCACTCTGCCACGATAAGACGAAGAAAACTTCTTGTTGTCTTCCACTACAACGGCTGGGAAAAATATTACGGCAAAAAATTGGGTTGAAAGGATTCTTCTCTGAAAGACATCTTCAGAAATCCTTTCGGGTAAAACTTAAAACTTCATCTTTTCACGTGAAAAGATTTTTTTTTTCTTCCGAAAATTATGATGTCTGTGAAAGAGGGTAAGATGTGCTACACGAAGCATAAGATCCTAGAAAAATGCAAAGCATAATGTTTTTTTTTATGTTTAAAGAAATGACCAAGTCCAGCTATACTTAGTCCTTGTGCCAAGCTTTTGTAGCCGGAAAACGGATGAAAAGCGAGCGTGGAAATTTAAGGACATGAAACACGGAATAAGCAAACGTTTTAATATGCGGTCGGAATTCAGGACACGACGACGAGGAGCTATGATATCGCTCTAATTTATAGACGGAAGGACATGTATGGGATGCAAGCTGCAGATGGCCCGAGTAGGCGTTGAAATGGATGAAAGCAGCCCCGAAGATTTTAACAAGACTAAAGCTGAGCGATTAGAGCTGGTACTCGTCCTGGCGTCATCTACTCTGCGGAAATCCGCCCTGAGTAGATCCTTTGATGTTGAATAAAAGGATACTCCTCTGACCACCGGAAGACCAGATGCTATCTAATATAAATGAGTGTTATGGCCTAGCAGATGGTCTAGACAAAATTAAGAGAGTGAGGTTTCCCGAAATGTTTACTAATTAAAACTTTTTGGGAAGTTGTACGGTGCGGTTTGCGTGCAAAATGAATGAGTGGCGCCCCGGTGTTACAGAAAGTGCAATTTTTATCACCTATTATAGTGAAATTACCGAGTCTAGACTCTTGTTAAGGATGATTTGGGGCGCAAGAAAAAAAAACGTTTAAATTAACTGCTCTTTTGTGCTATATTCTGTGGCTTTAATGGAACATTACGCTAAAAGGATTTCTGGATCTAAGCTGAAAGGGTTGATTATTTTCAGTACAGTTCTCTCATGGAACTATAGTGTACTTTGTTATGTTGTTTTGTGAAAATCCTTTAAAAACGGTGGTTTTTCGTGGTTACAGTGCGGAAAATGTATGAGAATGAATGGAAAAAAAGGCTCTTTCTTTAATTCAAATATGTATTAAGTGGAGCCGTAAGCCAGTAAGAGCCTGTGGCATTCAACAACTCCACACGTGCATGCACGCCGCATTACTCTCCACAGCATTCGTGTACCCTACTATCAACACAGCCCCTACCCGTCCTACCACAAATGTTGACAAAAGCCACCAATTCCGAAGCGAGATTTAAAAAGCCTAAGATCGTCGAGAGATTTGCAGTGTTCAAAGTATTACTGAATGTGGAGAGATTGACACTTAAGGCAAACGAAGTTGGCGTGCCTCAGGGCTCGCCTTTGTCTCCACTGTTGTTTTCTGTCTATATAGCAGATCCACCAGGAACTGACACTATCTCTGCATTTTATGCAGACGATACTGCGTTCATGTGTCAGTCCTCGAGCCCAGTAGTCATTACTAGGGAATGACAAACGGCTGCCTCGAAACTTGAAGATTGGTTTAAGTTGTGGGGGATTAATGTCAATCCTTCCAAGAGTAAAGCCATACTCTTTGCGAAACGGATTAAACCTCCGCACTCACACGTTTCCAGTTTCGGGGATTATATCCCTTGGAAGCCAGTCGTCAAGTGCCTTGGGGTTCAACTTGACAAAAAGCTGACTTTTGAATCCAACCAGTTCTGGACAAGACTAATATGACATGCTCTTCCTTATGAAGAGAGTAGTTCTCCATAAAGGAATCATCGCAAGTTCTGATAGGTTGGTCAAGGAGAATTTCCCCAAGTACCGATACATGGTGCGTGCCAGACTCTCGCATTCGCTCCAATGTCGATTCAGCATTCTCATCACCACAGCGACACAGGTCAGCCATTGCTATTCCTAGTCTTTCCCCTTGTCTCCCAAAGGGACAGTGTCCCGTTAGGACACCTATGAGTTGTCTGCAAATGTTTCTGCTCAGAGACAGAGGAAAGCTATAGAGCTCCTTCTATCGAATTTCGGCTTGCTTGCCGGCATCCCGAGAGATTCACCCAGGCCCCCCTCGATCTGTCTGAGCGCTTCAATATCATTCATTCTCTTTACGCGCTCATTGGGACATAGAACCGATTCTTCAGGATTCCTTAAAGAAAGTGCTTTGGGGGTTTTCAATGCATCAGCTCTAATCACACCAATCCGCTAATTCACCGTACTACCGACTACGACGAAACTACACTGTGGAAGCACACGCGTTCTAGAATGGCTTTTGTAGATCGTCCAACTCCTTACTATAGAGAAGTAAATGGACGGGTAGTTTGTTCAGGTGAACTTCACATGCGCCGGTTTGAAAGAGTTTCTTCGGAACAACTGTTGCATCCGCCTCGGAGGGTTGACCTGTTAAAACACAACGTCTATCGCATTCATACCACAATTTCTTATTTTCAGTTGCAATTTCCAAAGGTTTTCCATGGTTTTCCTGCGGAGCGTAGATGAATGTCGTTGCGCCTCGAGCGCGACTCATCTTCAAGTCGACTGAACCCTTCGGCAGGAGTATTTGATTAGAGCATCGAAGTCTTGCATCCAGCTGCCTTCGAGAGTAGAACAATTAAGTCTTGTAGATTAAATTCTAAAGCTGGTCTAAGAACTAATAAATAGAGAATAAATACTAAAAGTTCTGTACATCGAAATCGCTAGATATACAAATTTACACGTTTCCGAACCTCTTGATTGAATCTCTTTGACTTGATAGTTATTAGTCTGTCGTATTCGAGCTCCGGACAAAGCAATCACAAACGAAGTGCTGATCCACAAACAATGAAATCCAGTATAATAAACTACCGAATTGGTGCATTCACCAAAATGGACCGGAATTGAAACACAACATGTCTTTGTGTTTATACGAAAATGCCGTGATGAACGAGAAATAAACATCTTTGTACCAGATTAAGACGTTCACAGATCTAGTCTGATTGAATGTCCGACCGGCGACTGTCTCCTAAATAAACAAGGAGTCTGAATTAAAATAGAATAAAATTAAAATAGAATAAAATTTTTATTGGCTGCATTTGTCGTATCTTTTTTCCGCCGGATCGGACTGGTGTGAATGTGGTTGTTAAGATCTTTTTTTAATTCTAGTTTAGGAAGGGGCTGAACCACAGTGCACACTAGGCACCATAAGAGGACCCATAGCTATTCCTTCAGAAATATCGTGGAAAAACTTACTCCCAACACATCCTAGATCCCTTATAAATTTGACCAACTTGTTATGTCCTATCAAGTGCAGATCTTCGAAATTGTCGAAGAAGAAAACTGCCCAACGTACTTCAAGCCGCATCCTTGCGAACGTCTGATATTCACACAAAATGTGGGTAATGTCATCCTCAGCTTATAGATAATGGCAGTACCTTCACATGTCAGAGTCTGCTATCCTCATCCACATGGCATTGCTTCAATAGCAAACAGTGCTCCGTCAGTATTCCGATGAGTAACCGCAATCTTCCCAATTCCATGTCAATATTTCCCTAGACTGTAGACTGTCCAGCCCTGGCCAGAATGCCCTAGAGATCCTACAGCTCATTCGCTGCTCCCACCTTGAGTTCGCTGCGTTCGTGGCACGTTCCGTGATAAGCGCTTTGGTGCCACTAACTCGCTTCTCCACTATTTCGGCTGACACCGATCCCAATCTCGCCAGCTCATCAGGCAGTTCGTTCCCAGGTTGGTTGCTATGCCCTGGTACCCTGCAATAATTGTACTCTATTCTGACTTCAACGAACCTTGTGAGCACTTCTCGACAGCACTAGTTGGGATTCAATAGTCTCCGATTTCAGTGAATTTAAAGCCGCCTGGCTGTCAATGTAGTGTTAGATATGCTTACTGCATTCCCATCTTAGCTGTCTGAAGCACCGCCAGATTTTTCACTTGGAATACACTGCAGACATCTGGTAGCTTAAACAACGTGCTGCTCAGCGAAGACTCCAGCGCCAGTGCTGCATACCATTTTTAACCCGTCCGTAGTACACGGATAGTTGTCCTGCTTGGATATATGATCTGAATCTTCTTTAAGATCCCGTTTTTCCCATTCATTCTTAATTTTCAATCTGTTGGGGAAATGCGCATAGCATAGCACAGAGATCTTTTGAACTAGACTAGTCTTCATGAAAATTTCGACATAGAGATGGCGCTGTTGAAACTAATTCAACCTGAACTAATTCATTGAGTTAAAGTTGCCAAATATCCTTAAATATCCTGCCAAATAAATTTCAAAACGTTTTCAGTTTTGCAACGCCATGACAACTGATAGAAATGAATTTTAATTTTAAATTAATTTTAAATTCAAACCAATTTTCAGTTTTGTGTGTTCAAAATCATGACACGTTTTTACTTAGCGGATGATGTCCAAGTATTCCCTTGTGCACACGAATGGTCAGATAGATAGATAGATTGGAAATAGGGGCTGGTATGGTTGGAGAACGCGGACGCTGAACCGAGATGACTTCAGACAATGTATACTGCAGGCCGTGGCCCGATTTAAGCTGTCGCGCCGTTGATGATGACGGTTAACCTCTGTCACTGAAGCCACAGTTGGGCCTATTGTGACATTCACCCTGATTGACTATCCCTGCGCTTTCAATGAACCTTAGTATTTTGAGAGGAGGAATGGCCTGGAATTCCGATGGTTCCTTGAAACCCTGACCGAAGTGACGAAGACTTTCGTGGGCTAAACTCTCACATTCACAGAGGATATGCTCTGGTGTTTCGTCTTCGTCGTTGCATATTCTGCAAATTTTAGTCTGAGAGAGACCAATCCTATTGGGATGCGTCCTCATGTGGTAGTGTCCAGTCAGAGCTCGCACTAGGGTTCGGGTCTGATATGTGCTTAGTTGGCTATATGATCAGATGTTTTTTTTTCCGAATGCCGAATAAAAAGCTTTGAGTGCCTGTTGCTCGGTGCCAAGTCTTAGTGAATGGCACTTTGCGATTTTTGCCACATTCGGATGTTCATTCTGGCTGTGCTTAATGGTATCCCACAGAATGGGTATGGTACCATGAAGTCAGCTTCTGAACCTTTCCTAGCCATTGAGTCGGCCATTTCGTTACCTTCATAGCCGCTGTGTCCCGGAATCCAAATGAGGTCAACTCTGTTCTTCCCGATTGGTAAACTAAATCGAATTATTTTGAAAGGTGTGTAGAATTCTGTACTTTTATTCTTGGACAGAGAAATGGTTAATGCAAAAAGAATACGATGATTATTTAGGTTAATGTCCTTTTGAGTAAATAAAAAAAAAAATGAATAAATCAATTTCCTCGTTTGTATCATTTTTCATATATTTCCATGCAAGGCGTTCCAATCACGCCAACATTTCATCAAACTCCTTTATGACATAAATCAATTTCTTAATCACTAAATCCACATCCTGTTCGGTGATTTGATGATAAGACACGACACGTGCAAAACTCCAATCGCGAGCGCTCACCTTAACAACAATACCACGTCCTTGACTGTCAGTAATCTGATCAGTGATTTCTTCGGCGGTAATCTGTCCCAAACGAGTCTGTAAATCGGTTGCCTTAATTTTCTCCCCGATCATCCGGATAAGCAGGATGTTGGTCTGAACGTTTTCCAAGTCGACCGTAATGTGTCGACTATTAGCGCTACGAATTGCTTTAAATCGCGCACAAGAAGAAGGACGAAAATCCATTAAAATCGGTTCCTTTTTTTTTCGTCAGGATAACGAAGACTGGTTTGTTGGTATCGGTACTTACCTTTTGCAATGTTCTGGATTTTCTTGTGGTCCTCGCCAAGTGTTGGGACGATTTTTTCAAGAGAAATAATACCGGCAGCAGCTAGTATTCCAACCTGTCGCATTCCGCCGCCCAAAGCTTTTCGGAGACGACGAGCTCTGGATAAGGATTCGAAGTGAATGAGAAAGGGGAGAAAGGAAAATCAGTAATGTAAAATTTCTTTGTAAAGTATTTTTCGGTTTGGTGTACTTGGAAAATGTCCTTACTCATTGATGAAGTCCTTGGTACCGGCTAGGATGGAACCAACCGGCGCCGATAGTCCCTTACTCAAACAGAAGCATACCGAATCGATGTCCTGGACGACTTTTGCGACAGGCACATTAAGCACTTGGGCCGCATTAAATACTCGAGCGCCGTCCATATGCAGTTTAAGCGAGTGCTCTTTGCATATTTTTGCAAGGCGTTCGAGCCACTCAAGTGTCAGCACTTTGCCACCGCACATATTGTGGGTATTCTCGACTATTACCAAGGACGTGGTGGGCTCATGGAAATCATTCCCTCGAATCTTCAGTTTGAGCTGCTTTAAGCAGAACGTTCCGTCAGGCAGATTTGGAATGGTCGCTAATTGAACGCCGGCTATGTGAGCAGCTCCACCTGAAATATTAATGCGGATGAGTAGATCCTTTCAATGGAAACTTCAGAGTTACCACGAATCAGAAATACAGATGAGTATTAGAAGGAGGACTAGAGTGTATTCTGCTCTCTTCATTTGAAATGAGCATATATTAGAGATTCTTACCAAATAGTCCTGCAGTTGTCCTTGCAGCACGGCATTCATTCGTCATGAGTACTATCACTCACAATCTCCAGGACATTCAGCCTGGTTCCTACTATCTAGCTACCGAACGATTGTTCTTATGTCCACGTCTCGGTCAGCGGATGGTAGCACCAGGAATCCAATAGGAAGTATCCCGGAATTTTATTCCATTTAAAAATTGCATGTGAAAAAGTCCGGATGGGTGTGGGAAAAAAAAAGGACGAGGAAAAGGATTGTGACAATTTTATTACTGCCTGAACTTACCTTGCTCGTACAAAAACGTATGAGATAAATCACCGCAAATTGCTTCCGTTCCGCGTCGACTGCAGTGTACCATCACTGGAAATATGCAAAAGGATTCTAGTTAGCAGCTATAGTAGATACTGTACGCTATCCTGGCCTTCAGAATAGTTGGCTATATTACTAGTGTGCCTGGTGAAGGAAACAATGAATTTGAAATTGGCTGCGGTTAGGTCGAGTTTTCAAAGTACACCTGGTGATGCGGTTTGACCCCGGGGAACAGATAAGACTCACAGGATGGCGTAAATTCAGATGATGAAATTACGAAATAATAGACTCCAACACAGACCTAATAAGAACTAAATTACGAAATCAGGTTGATTTGGAGGCATGAGCAAATTGTATAACCACAAAAAGTTATGGGCAATATTCGTAGAGAAAAAAAAGTTTGATCAATCTTTCTAACCGAACCTCTCCATTAATAGTTTCGTTCCTTTATTGCTTTAATTAAATTTATTATAATTTCCAAATTTGCAGGCTACCGACACTGGAGCATCTGTGTATGAATGCGAATGTCTGACACGCACCAGGTATCGGTACTTGGGAAAATTCTCCTTGACCAATCTATCAGAACTTGCGATGAAGAACCACTCTCTTCATAAGAAAGAGCAATATTTGGAATCAGTAGTCTTGAGCTCGGTTCTTATACGAGGGGAACACAATGGATTCGCAGTGATCTCTCCTGATGGACTATGGCACAGTGCTTCAGTCCACCCTTCTCAACCTAACCTAACCTATTTGCAGGCTAATTGTAGGTAGTTTTACAAAAAATAGGCTTCTTGACTTATGGTTATTAGTTATAAATATATTACATTTTACGTAAATGAGGTTACTGGTCCGAAAGAGTTATATACGCAATGCAACAAGTAAGTTCCGAGACTCAAACCATATCTGAGTAACTGGACCATCGATGTGTACAGACCAGCGTTTGAAAGCTGTGAGACTCCTCCTGCTAACACTAATTTGATTTAAATCGGTCGATAAATGGCAAAGTCATGACAGTTCTTCCAAAACAACTTTTTTGTCAATGTAGAAAATTCCATCAAAAATCAAAACAGTGCCTATTACATTCTTCGATAGAATAGGAATTATTCACAGGAAATTCATTCCAACTGGCTAAACAATAACTGGTGCATTTTATCTCAAAGTTTTGAAGCGTGTGATGGCCAGAATACGTCGTATTCGACCCGAATGTCGTGATCCAGTGAACACGATAATGCATCGATCATTGTTCATCAATTTTTGGCTGGGAATCAAGGCTCTATGTTGAATCATCCAACGTATTCACCTGATTTGGCTCCATGCAATTTCTGACTATTACTAAAATTGGAATTAAAGTTGAAGGGATGTTTTTTTAATGATATTTCGGACATCGCAACAGCTTCAACACGAGCACTAGAGTCAATTACGCAAAATGAGCGAGAACATGCATTTGAATCACTGTTGAACCGCTGTAACAAGTGTATTGCAACTGGAGGAAAATATTTTGAATAACAAAAATTTAAAATATACAGTTTTTTTCTTTTAATGATGTTTTCCGTGGCCAGTCTTGAAACATATTTGTCGCACTGTGTATAAAACAATCATCCCTTCAAAAATTTCTAACCTACCACAAACAAATTGATTTTTAGATTTTGCAATATTCAACCCTTAATAGAGTGTAAAGGGGTTTAAAAATGTTCAACCATTTTCATATAGTTCTTAGGTCTAAGTCGATACTGAATTCACTTTTACTTCCTAGGTCATTTTATATAGTCGGTTGAAAATCAATTTCAGGATTTTTTAATTTTCAACCCCTAAGGGATTAAAAACGAGTTGATTAAAAAATTCCGTCTGCCCACTATATGCGTCGTACGGTAACAAGCGCGATGAGATAATAAAATCAACTTTTTCCATGAAGGAATTCAGTGAACCCCTGGATGTGGTAAGTGGTAAATTACATACTTGAAAGCTGTGATAGTAAGGGTTTTGGTCGAACAATTTTGATTCCAATATCTTAGGAATTACTTACTGAGTTAAAATCGGGGCAACAATCACGGACGAACGTGTGGTTGACTACTTCACCTCCTAGTGTTTCTTTGGTCTCGTAATGAAGTAACTCTAGCATTACTTCAAGGCTTAGGCCCAATTCGGGCTGTTGTGCCATTGATTATTATTATCTCAGGATTCACTTATGCTAGAAAGTTGAAATTGGGGCTTTCTATAGGAGTCTAATTGAGGTGCCTTTTTGAAAACACATAGTCAAATTGGGTTAAAAAGTACGGAATTTGGGGAAATAAAGCGTTGAAATGACAAAAGATGTTCGTATGGTTTGAGGCCAAAAAGCAACCTTTAGTGTAGACAATTGTTTTTACTTAATTTGCAAGAAGCAATAGGTGGATGTACGGCTAAGAGCCTGGCTAAGTCCTATACTTGAATTACCATTGTGTCTGCAACTTTATTATAGTTTGCATACTTCAACCGTTTGAGATAATGAAACACATGCAGCGCTGCACATGCTGTAACTTCGTTCATGCCTATCCTTTACGAAACTTCGTACCACAACTCGCTTAATTCAAAACGTAAAATTAGTTAAAGTGTCACGCTTACTTGCTAACAGGTTGGCCATTGTGCCACTCGGTACAAACAAGGCAGCCTCTTTGTCCAGCAATTTGGCCGATCTCCGTTCCAGCTTGTTAACTGTGGGATCCTCCCCGTATACATCATCCCCCACAACAGCTTCGGCCATTGCCTTTCGCATTTCATCGGTGGGTGTAGTAAGCGTATCGGATCTCATATCGACCGTGTAATGATTGTCCAGTCCATTGTTCTGCTCCTGATTGCCTTTAGCCGAGGCTTTAGCTTTACCTTTAGCCTTGGGTCCTTTAGTTTTTGGGGCCATGTTTCTGAACCTCCTACTACCCCGGCGTACCTGGTCCTGATTACGACGATGAGAAGGACGATGACTACGATGATGGGAATTAGCAATTAGACTGCAAAAACAGTGTTCCAACTAAAATTCAGCTGAATTTTGCTCACAAACGCTGTATTTAATTAGGACGCTGCAAAGATTCACGTTTGCAAGTGATTGAAAGGACGATATTTCGTTCATGTATTTGAGTTTGTGTCTAATCTGGTCGATGTGATGTAACGTAGTATCTGCGATGTTCGTTGGACACGATAAATTAAGAGGTTTATAGCAATTATCTGAAATAGAAGAGGACACTGGTTTAGTAGCTATTAGTAGAGTTTTCGAATTTGTAAGCAATGCAGAGTGCAGGGACAGAAATGAAGTATGCAGACGGATGGACACCAAGTAAGTTCTACCCCGGAAATGTGAATAGAATATCGATTATCTTTAAGGGACTAGATAGTTTGGTAATTGCAATACAGAAGAGGAGACAAGAAGATTTGGTCATTGATACGAGTACCTAGAGTTAAGTTAAGTTAAGTAGGTGTAATCTAATTGGACTTTAGTCCTTTAGTTCCCACATTGTAGTTCTGATCGATATGCATTGTTTTATGCCCTACATTGTTCGAGTATTAAGCAAGCAAGAAAATAAATTAGCAATACTACAGTCAGTTTCTGATGGACAACGAAATTACCATACTCCGAATGAAATCTATAGTTTATTAAACTTATCGAATTGCCTCCATCCGGTCTCTTATTTCGATGATATTATGATTAACAAAGATTCACAAACCACCCTATTTTGTTATCACCCTATTTTGGGTCACTCTCCCTTTCATCAATCAAACGAGGATTAACCTAAGTCATTCAGTATGAAGGACTTCACTCTAGTGGCTTAAAGCACATATGAGCTATTTACTACGAGCTATTTATTTACAAGAAAAGGAGTTATATGTAAATGAAATCATTATGACTAACTTGAAAAGAAAATAACTGACAACAACCTCTCGAAAATTGTGGAAGGACTCCCAACGATTTCAATTCAAAGGTTCTTATAAAACGATCTGAATAGGGCGCGTACTTCATATAGCCAAAGTAGAGACAGAAATAGATAATCCTTGAAGTACAATATAGTATACCCATATGTATTATCCAAGTTTCAAGTTTGTAGCACAAGCTGTTCCTGAGATATAACAACAAACATTTAAAACGTTTAAAATGCTCCCTGCACCACACATCCACTCCGAAAGAGAAATATCCAATTTGGCAACCACAAACTAGCTCAAAAGATTTGAAAGCCTTCTAACGCATTCTTAAGTCCGGTGGACAGAAGGATTGAATTTCTCATGATCTTACGTTACGTTAAATATCAGGAAATGAATTCTTGAAGTTTTACTTTATTATTACAATAAAATATTATTGTAATCGATTTAAAAAACAAAATTGGTACCCTGAAAAAATTAATTTTCAATTTCATGAGTAGTAGATACAAAAACAACAACAAAAGTGTTGAGTCCGTCTGTCCGCCGTACATATACCGGCGTACGCATAATTGTTTGAATGCTTCTAGCACCCAAATTCTTTGAGTTTGTTAGTTGAACTTTGTTCGTTGTTTTGTTTGTTGTTTTGTGTTTGGATATGCTCCTTTCAGTGGACACCTTTTGAGGGGTGAGGGTGTGAAAAAGGAAGTGTGAGTAGCGTTTTAGACGGAACATTTTTGTTTCTATTATTGATCTCAGAAACCGCTTATGCTAGGAAGCTGGAACTTGGATTTAATATAGAGCTTCAATAGTAGACCCATTTGCGATATGGTTGAAGGAGGGGTGGGGGGGGGGGAAATAATGGGTCCGAAACGTGAAACAGCCGAGGTTGCGACATTCTAAAATTCATATCTCCTAAGTGGTTAATCTCACGAAGTTAAAACTTAAGAAACATATCTAGATATACTAGGAGAATAAATCGGAAATAATTTTTTAGTTTTTGGCAACAGCATACAGGGGTGGAGGGGGAAAACTTAAGACAACGATATCTCACGAACCAATTGCACTAGATAAATAAAATTCGGTTTGTATCTAAACGTTAAGAAATAAAGTTTGTAGAAAGTAAAATTTCTTAAGGGGCCGGTGTTGCCTAAAAGAGAAGGAGATAGGAATTTATCTAAAAATTCACGTCTCATATCTTAAGAACAGTGTAATATAGATGCTTAAAATTTTTACTAGAAGTAGGCCTAATAGATCCCTAGCAGAAAAAGAAATTTTGATTTGGATAGTGTAGTTTGAGAGTGGGGGAGGTTGAAAAAGAAAAGTTTCTGATTTTTATATCTCGAGAGCCTATATGATATCCAGCCTCTTACATGTATGTATTTAGATAGAACTACGGTAGTGGCATGTGGGAAAAATATAATTTTTTATTAGTGTAGCATGGTTCGAGGGGGGGGTGTTGGTTTTTCCAATGGAGCTATATGTGGTGGAGACAGTGTGCAGCGACTGTTCTGAAGCCGCACGATATCTCGCAAAGGATCGGCGATATTCACTATGCTACTATCAGAATCTTACTCACATGTATGTTATACTCCGGAATTAAAAAGAAAAAAGAAAAAAAAGCTCAACCTTTAAATACTAGGCTACTATTTGCATTTCACTGCCACCGGGCATGAAACGCTCCATACAAAAATGTTAAATTTTGCATCAAAATGCTTCAAAGTGCTTTATACAGAAACGGATTCTTGCGAACTCTGTTAGTTATATCTCTATGGTTTTTCCTATCTATAGAACGGCTTACGCTACAAAGTATGTATATGTAAATAACCTAGAAAAATAATTTAAATTTGTTTTCAAATATCGATTTGTGTGTGAAAGGGGGTCGAAAAAAGGATCAGTGAAAATGGAATGCAAATATTTTCACGATTTTCGTCGTACTTCTTAGGTCTTTCCAAATAATAAATTCATTTTCATTCAACAATTTTGGCATATAAAAACCTAGAAAGGGTTTTCTGGATTTTTTGAAATTTTACCCTTAAGGTGGTGCAAGGGGATTATTTACTTTTTCACGACTTCTGCTATATCTCCCAGGCCTGATCAGATATCGAATATTTTTTCATTTTCACGGGCTTACGTAACGTAATAATCGCCTAAAGCTTTGTTTTAATTTTTTTTTAATTTTTCAACCCCTTCGAGGGTATAAAAGAGTTGAACATATTATCACAAATTCTGTAACTTCATTTAGAAGCGATAAGCAATTGAGTTGGTTTTTATTTTCTCGTGCTGTCTTAACATTTATCTATTATCTCCTTTCAGGGTTTTTCAATATTCAATCCTCAAGTGGGTTTAAGAAGGTTACATATGTTTTCACAGATTACTACATATTGCTTAGGTCTGATGATTTCTCGAATTCATTTCTACTTCCTAAGTTTTCCCATATAAGCGCCAAAAAGGCAATTTCATTATTTTTAGATATTCAATCCAAAGGAGTGTTAGGTGTTTGTATACATTTCAAAGCTTTGCCATATTTCTAAGGATTGATGAGATATTTGATCGCTTTTCACTTTTCACTTCCACAGACTTTTTGTATAATCGCCTACAAACCCGTTTCTCATTTTTTATATTCAACTTCCAAGGGTTTGCATATGTGTTCACAATTTTTGCCATTAGTTGCCATTAGTTGCGATGAGATATTAAATTGGTTATTTCTGTTTTCAATATTTTTATTTTAAGAACAAATTTAACTTTCAAAGAAAAGTTATAATCTCGAATCAACTGATGATAAACTCCAACTTTCACCGCACCCGAACATTGACCCGCATAATAATAAAGTTTCTCCCAGACAATTGGCAAATTTTTTTAATATTATTTTTAATCACAAATCTTTTTAAAATGAAGTAAATTATCAAATGAAAGCAAATTGTCCCCGGTACTAACAACAGTTTAAAATTTTTTTGTTATTAAACTTTTGGTTTGACCGCAAGATAGCCAAGCACAAAAAATATAACTCAGTTGTAGAGATAGTTATGTAATCTATGAAAAAGATTTATAATTATTGTAATCTGAATTGAACTGTACCCTGTTTTACACTATTTGAATTTGAAGATATGATATACCAGTTGACGTCATAATAATTTAACTATAATATTACTGAATTATAAAATAAGATCTCAAGGTCATCGTGAGTTCTTGATTACGTAAGCTGATACATGAAATAGACCTCTTTAAAAATTTCAATGTCACAATTTTGATTTGGTTACTGAAATTATGTGTTTTTTTACCCTCAACCCTTGGAAAAAAAAATATTTAAAATATCAACATTCCACCTAAAAGGTTGAATATCTAGAAAAATTTGTAAAACCGATTTTTAGACGATTTATTCAAAGCCCGTTAGTAAAATAGAATTCGATATTTCATAAGAATTAAGTGATATGTCGAAATTCGTAAAAACGATGACAAACATATTACACCCTCTATCCAATATCGCAAAATCCTGAAAATATTTGAATTCGATCTCATAAAACCTTAATTTTTTTTTCGAAATTCGTGAAATGGAGTTAAATAGCGAAGTTTGCTTAAATCAGATTTAGGCCTAAGAAATATATCGAAGTTCGTGAAAATGTACCCCCCCATATGCCCGACCCGGGCATTGAAAAATTTGGAAACGATTTCTAGGCGTTAATGAAAGAAGCCGCAAAAGTGGTGGAATAGATTACTTTTAAGCCTTGAACCTTGACCTTGATATATAGCGAAATTCGTGAACATGGCATGCCTAAAAGATATAACGAAATTCGTGAATATGAGGAAAACCCCTTATTCTTAGAGTTTGGGTAACGAAATATTTGAAAAACGATAGGGGGGGGGGGGGGGTTCAAACCCTCCCCATTAACCTATTTTCATAGGGAAGTGAGGAACTTTTTTTTTTTTTTAGGTCATCACATCTAGTATGGTGGCACTTGAAAAACCCCTCCCCCCCATCATACATTCCTGCGCACGGGCCTGCAAAGAAGTGAGAGAACAGATTACTTTACAATCTTGACATGCCTAAAAGATATAGTGAAATTCGTGAACATGAAATTCCCAAAAGATATAACGAAATTCGTGAAAATGAGTCTTCTTAGTGTTTGGGTATCGAAAAATTGAGAAAACGATTTCTAGGTGCCATAGAAAGAAACCGCAGAAGTGAGGGAACAGATTACTTCTAAACCTTAACATGTCTAAAAGATAACAGGGAACAGGTTTCTTTTAAACCTTGACATGCCTAAAAGGTATAACGGAATTCGTTAAAATGAGTATTCTTACAGTTTGGGTATCGAAATATTTGGAAAACCATATCTAGGCGTTATATAAAGAAGCCGCAGAAGTGAGGGAAAGATTACTTTAAAATCTTGACATGCCTAAAAGATATAGCGAAATTCGTGAACATGAAATGCCTAAAAGATATAATGAAATTCGTGAAACTTAGTAAATCCCCTTCTTCTTAGGGTTTGGGTATCAAAATATTTGGAAAACGATTTCTAGGCGCTATAGAAAGAAACCGCAGAATTGAATAAGTGATTAAGTATAATATGATAAAAACACAACAGCAACGAAAACTATGATCCCTCCCCGATCCATTCAATTCACATTCACTAAATATTTAATGTTAAAGCTCTGACTACACATTCACATCACGTCCCTGAAAAGGCCCAAAAATAAAAAAAACTCACACACACACACAGCTTCTAGGGGTGTTATTAGATTCGTGTAATTAATGTTGAATGGAAATTAAAATTCCTTTACCAAAATTACTGAATGTCCATTAAATTACGATGAAAATTTTCCAGCTGAAAATTCTCGCAAAAAAAAAGTAATCAACCCAAAAATTCACGTTGCCAACATCACGACCACCGACTATACTCGTATAACGCGAGTATGAGAAAATTTATGAAGTCGAAAGCGAGCCGAGAAAATTAAATAAAATATGAACAAATTTGCAAATGAACAGCAAAAATTTAATGTGTCAATGGTATGGAAAAAAGGTGCCTATGTAATGCAAAATGGAATATAGTCCATTTGCTCGACCCCCGTTCCGCACAGTGCCTCCCCGCTTTTCCCACACCCGCCACTGTTTACATTTTCCAATTAAAACGTCCAATAGGTCACTTGCAAGCCATTTCCGTTCCGCAACTTTTCAACATAAATTTTTGTATGGCGATGTGTGTCTAGGGTATAGCAAAGACTCGCCCCGCCACCCACAATGCTAATGCTCCCCAAGAAAAGAACATGAAATCCATTAAAATTGCGAAGTGGTCGGACGTAAATTGTGCGCTTAGTTTATGATTTTCGCAAACATCTCACTTTCACAAGACTCGGAACGCGACGGCAAACGCAAGATTTTCATTTTCCGCACATTTTCACACGTTGTATGTACTCAAGAAATTGATCTTCCGGCTTGACTGCAGTTCTGCAACCTGTTGGACTGCAGATGCAGTTCATTCACTTGACGACACACGCATTGCTGATATGTGGAGCTAAGATATTGTTCGGATCTTAAACGAACCGGTTCAGTATCATGTCTTGGAGGTTAATTTAATAGACACTAAGGGCAAAACTAAGGCAATCACTCTCACTAACTTACAGTTGAACTTGGTGAAATCAGCTCAATCCCCCGTGCAGACTTCGCAGTTGTACACTAACGACTTGACGAATATCACTGATAAATCCAATTGAGCGAAGTACTGTGATTTCCATTTTACATACTCGATACTCACCCACCAAACTGCCATAGTGCCCCACCATTAGTTGAAATTTAGTCGTCAACTGAAAAACTTATCTTCGAGCGAATAATGTTCAGTTTGTGTTCTCACAGATTACACTTAAAGAATACCTAGTTAATCTCTAGATTTTATAAATAAACTTAACAGCACCCTCCCCTCAAGTGATTCTCGACATACGGGGATACCTAAAAGATACTTTCGAGCCAGCAGAGATAGTGTAATCTAAGACAATTTGATAAGACCACTTCGAGTAGAGACTCACCCATTTGAGATTAATTTTCAACTGAACACTTTTACTTTTAACTGTGGAACTGTGGTAGTGGACAACTTGTAAATATCAGAATAAAATTCCTTATTTCATCAATGAATCAATTGGCTAGTACACACATGAAATCAGTGCGTCTATAAACCATGTGTAGCGATGGTTTTTCTGTCTGTGAACTTCTTAATGTAAATTAAAAATTTGAGTTCTTAAGAAATTTCGTAAATGTTTCCATAAGTTGAATAGGAAATTGTTCGTGTACTTAGGGTTTTAGACTAGATGCGTTCCAAACCCAAATAAAATAATAATAAGGTTGCGCTCGTACTTTCAAGAAAATCATAGGTAGTAAAATGTCGAAAAGTGACACAACAGCCTCACTCTTGTTTGAAGGGTTGAGTATAAAAAATATCCCAAATTTATTCTTAGTAATTATATTATAAACCTTCTGAAATAAATTTCAATATCTCATTAGACCTAAGAAATATATCGGAATTCGTAAAAACGTACATAACAAGGATATAAGACTCTTACCGATTTAACACCAAATTTTTTTTTAAACAGTTTCTGGTCGATTGCATAAGAAGCTCGCTGAAGTAAAATTAAATCGATACCTCAAGAGACCTAAAAGAAATGACGAAATTCGTGAAAACTTCTCGAAAGAACTAAAAGATATGACGAAATTCGTTAAAACACATTGAAACATTCTTTCACGGTCAAATTAATTGCTGTCTTTTGAACGCCATGAATTTTTTTTTGCTTATAAGATACTTTGATAATATATAAACTCGAACCACATTTGAACTTTCCGGCACAATCCGATCTTGGGACATTTAGATAATTTACCCTCTCAGCCGCCCCACCCATTTTTACTATAATGAATGTGCTTTACATGAGACGAGGCATTCGAGACTATTAAGGCGTTTATTTTGAAAGTGATGCAAGTAAATTTTTTGCGAGATATTCAAAGGTTTGCATATCAATAAATTTAAAAATTCTGGTAAGCACTAATGGACTTTTTTTCGGTATTATTTCTTGGCCAACTTTCAAAATTTGAGAATTATTAGGTGTGTTTTATGTGCATTTATCTACATATGGTAGTTTAGAGTAATGATTAGAATTTACATATATAGAAAACACCATGAATACTGCTGTTTTTGTTATTACTTTATTATTAATAATAAAGTATTTTAATTGCTTATTCCTGTAGAATATTAGATTTTAATAACAGCTGCGTTTTTTTGCTCACTTATCCAGATCAGAGCAGGTTAGAAAGTTTATATGCGAAACAACAACAACAATGCACTGTTTACATTTTTTTATAATTTTTTTTCCATAAATAGCAGCTCTGTGAGCTCACTGAGTCTACTACCTAGTCTACTCATCATAAAAACGGAAATATTTATGTTGTTTTGTATACACATTTTCTTACCTGTTTTGATCTGGATATGTACGCAAAAAATACACCTAATATGATCACTGGGCAGCTATTCGCGATAAATTCTCTACTCTAGCCTACAATCTATGGGAAAAGTTATAAAGAATCATGAATGTTGACTATATACATTTTCTAACCTACTCTGCCCTGGATAAGAGCACAAAAAACACACCTTTTGCAATCGCTAATTACGCGGATAACGGATAAAATTTTAGTTGTATCAGCCTTTTTTATTAACAAAATCAAAATACTGTTCAGTTTTATATATGATAAATATTTATTAGTTTAATAAAAAGTACAATAAAACAATGAAAACAGTTTTTAAATATTACTGTAGAAAATATAACATAACAAAAAATATTTAATAAATATTTATTATCTAACAATTTCAATTAAATTATACATTTCTAGGATTTAACATTTGGAAATGTTCATGATGAACGGGAGGTATAATATGGTACTAACTCCATCATGTCCTTATATTTGTCAGATATAAAAGATCAACTTTTTTCATACAAAGGAGGCAATTTTGTCTTTCCAAAATTAGTTGGTCTTCCTCGTTGTGATGATAACGTCAGAAACTAAACTAGAACTTACTTGCAAGCTGATAACAGAAATCCAATACTATACAATTGCTATTGAAGCAGCTGCTTCGGATCTAGCCTAAAATAGTTGATAAGAACTTGCCATTTAAGCAAATATTTCTCACCGGTCGTTTTTTAAGGCATGTCGCCAGTGCTTCATTCTGTTCCAGGTGCGAAGATTATACATTCTTAAAATACCCCCCTGATGTCAAAAACAAGAAATATTTTAAAAAATTTCAGAAATTAAATTTATAAACATTCAAATTCAAAGCATTCTACATACAAACATTTTTTTCTTAATAATAATTGACAATTACAAAAAGTTACCCCGGCCTTATGATAAGTAAAAGAAGTACATATGTTTATTTAAGAATATCTAAAACAAATTGTACTCGTATTCTTCTTAAGAAGTATCGTACAGTTTAGCGTATACGAGTATAAACTCAATACTGCGTACTGATTTTAATATGTTCATCACTTGATATCTAATTTTGATGACTGGCGTTTCGTGTTTTTTTTCGTACAAATATAAACAATACATATTTAAGTGGCATAGCAGAACTGAAAAAATCACTTTGAAGACGCCTCCCAAGGCCTTATTCCCCTCTTTAACGTCTGCCAATTTACAAGTTTTGTGATCCATAAAAAACAAAGTAGGTATAAAACGTATCAGAACTGCAGGAAGAATGTATTCTTTCGAATTTTTCTGTATTTCTCTATGATCTATCGAACTTCGGATATAGAGGTTGGCTGGTCCATCAGCGACCCGCCCGTTACTTAGAACATTATGCTCTATCTAGTAGGTACTAACAGAGTTTAAGAGGAGGACAAGAGAAATTCAGAAAAATTAAATTTTCCAGGCAAATGTACTTATGTACATATTTCACTATTTCACACGGCACGGGTCACAATCATCAATAACCAATTTTGGTTTGTGTTTGGGCTAACCTTAACTACTTTTACGACAGCTAACGAAGTTAATTGAGTAGATTTAATTATTTTTTATTTGATTAAAAAAGATGAAAACATGAAAAATAATGTTCATGAAAAGTTTTATCTATTTTGAATCTCTTCGATGTGCATTGTTATGAAATGGTCTAAAAATTTGAAATGATGTCACGATCGACTGCAAGCCAATCGTATGATACTCCAGCTGAAATACAGAACCTCCTTTTATATTGTAGTTGGAGATAATAAAGTAAGTAGTTCGTCTATAGTTTCTAGTTTAAAGTACTCTCGCTTGGTTGCTAGTCGAAAATTAAAGATAATACCTTCATTGTTCAATTTCATATCTAGAACTAAAAAAATCACCGAAAGTAATATCTACCTTTTTGGAGTACTGTAACATGGGGCTTGCTGAAAGGACTCACTCTATTTATAAAATATTTACCCCTTAACCTCTAACGATTGAAAAATTCATGTGTAGAAAGTTTCAAATTACCAGCTTGAAGTGTTCTATGTACCGTGAAATTTTCAGCAAAAAAATTAAACTAGTTTTAGACATAAATACCGGATATTAACGCCTACAATAAGTTTAGTATTCCTGAAATAATTTTGGAGTAAATCTGTAATTAAAATCACGTAGCAGACAATCGTGCCCTCACGTCCATATTGTCGCATGCAAAGATATCTTAATTTAGTTGATACTCGTAACTAAAGTCGGTACGTATATGGATCATAATTTATTCTAATGATGTACTGAGTTTTGGATGTTGATATTAAAGTACCTACAGAGAAATGTCGAAAGTGAATTTTTTTTTGAAATAAGAAGCTACTGTCTTCGTTGACATGTTGATTCAAATCAGTTTTATGTGGTAGAAAACTGTTGTAGGTATAGTTATTTTACGCTACCATACAAACAATGCAGGCTTTCATTTATCATCATTATATAGTAATAGAAAGACAGATACAGTTCACTTAAATCTCTCATAGTACTACATACATAAATTAAAATTTCACATTTGAATGAATCTCAACTGACAGCAACAGAAAGTACAATTTTGTAGCAGATGTTTTCAAGACAACATATTCCTACTCGCATAATAAGAAAATCCAATGTCGGAGGAATAGCAGTAATGAGATTTTCAGTGAGACGTAGAAATAATTTGCACAATTTTCACTACACATACAAATCAAGGATGACAACCAAAGTCTAAAATATTACCAGATTAAATCAAGACACAGTACAACCTTTTTACTACTCTCCGAATAAGTAGTTTAGTCCCTATTCTGAAAGCAGTAAAATTACTATTGTCAAATTTCTTTTCGCACTCTTGTGATTTTTACTATCAGTGCGGAAATTCACACATAAGTGTGGAAATTAATCGCTAAAACTGTGTAAATTTGCAGCTGGTGTTAAAATGCAAAATTTTACAATGCGATTTTCACACACGGTGTTAAAAAACTAATAACGACTATACAGTTAATAAATTTTTTACTATTCTAAAGCCCATTATATGAAAATCCGTCACTTAAAGTTCAATTTAGAACATAGAGGCCCTTATAGTAGGCAATTTAGTGCCTGCTCTGATAGCAGTAAAATTACTATCTATTGTCAAATTAATTACGCACTCCTGTGTTTTTTACCATATTAATACGGAAATTTACACACAAATGTTGAAATCACTCGCTAAAAATGTGAGTAAAATTACACACGGTGTGTAAAAACTGATATGTGTATATATACTATAAAAATGTGTCATGTTTATGTTTGCTTATTATATTATTAATTTATTGATAATAAAATCAAGCCAATGATCGGTTGATGAATTCCCAGACGCATTTTGAAGGACAAAGAACACAGAAACACATGATGTTTGAAAAAAAAACAGGATATATGTAGGTAAAAAGGGAAGAAAGAATAAGACACTATATTCATGTTTATAAGATAAGTTTAATTTATTCGTTTCTAAAGCTACAAACTTCATACATTATTTTCTTTTAAAATATTAAACCACGCCATGTAGGTAAATTAAACAGCGAAGCGGTTTCGCTTGAATTATCAAAACTACATACAAAATGCGTAATTTTAAACTCAATTATTAATTTTCCATATTTAAGCTAAATTCAGATTCGAAGTTATATCAAAAACGCGAATGTTTAAAATATCAAAATGTAGTAGTGTCATCTGTTGAAAAAAACTAATGTTCCTGATACGTCCACATTTCATATCCTAATTTTCTAAAGGCAGCAAATAATATAACAACTGTGAGTGTTGGAGAAAAGTCTATCGTTAAAAAAATTAATTTAAACAACATAAAAGAAATGGAAATCTATAACAATAACTAATTACCAAAGAAACTCGAAGGAACAGTCATTATAGACCAATCATAGAACAACAAATCAATTGTTTGACCTGCTTGTCAAACCTTGTAGGAACCACACATTACTATTGTTTAGTCCATCCAATTATGGATTTTTTTTTTTTCAAAATTATGCAGAGGCCAATTGGAGAATAATTTCTAAATGCTACTCGTTCGTGAACATCACCATGACAAAAATGTAAATGTTGACTCACGTTTTGACATTGACAGATCAGCAAAAAGGCTCTATTAAAATACAAAATTGTTTTGTACCTATTAAAGAATTCTTTACAGAAGTGTTTGAAATGGTATCAGACCAAGCAAAATTTATTCCATGGAATTAAGAGACACAAGCTTAGAATTACTTCGAATAAATTCGGAAACTCTAATTCAGTAGGCAAATATTCCACACATTTTCAAGTAAACATACAATACATTATGATTAAATGTAATTTTCAATGTTTGGTCATTAAATCTCAACTTCCAACGCAGCAAATTCACTGGAAATTAATTAATTAATCAACATTCTAAAAAAGTGTATATTCAGCACTCTTTAAGAAGCCCTTGGCTGTAGGAAGGAATCTAACGCGCGTTCAATTATGGTTTTGCAGCGTAGGTTTGGATTAGCCATAGTGCCACCGAAAACATGTCATATTTTTTTTCAGTCGAAAACAAAATCAAACGAAGCGTACATGGTTTCATACATGACATGTTTTACGTTGTAAAATTCAATTAAATAAATAGAAATAAAGGAAAAAGAACATGGTATTCAACTCATATATATAATTTTACATGAAATGTTGCGTAATTTTCCGATCCTTTTCATGTAAATTTTACAGTTCGGTTTAAAAATACATGAATAGTTTAGTAATACCAGTAATTTCGTGTAAAAGTGATTGAAATGTATAGCTTTACGTGAAAAGATGAAATATTGTATACTGGAAATTTCAAGTAAAAATTGGATTGAAAATTACAATTATTGTGCTATTACCCTATATCCAAGGCAAGGCGTTTCTTTTCTACCCCATCACTCGCTGTGATCTTGTACGAGTACTTGTTTGAGCGTTCGACAATTTCGGTTGGTTCCCATGAGTGTTTAATATCCGTTTTCACAAAAATCTCCTCCTCGAGAAAATTCTCGTCTGTTCGAGTAGGGGTTCCTCGCAATATACTTACCATAAGAAAAAATAACAAAAACGCATTTTTTTTTTCAACCCGAACGAAGACTATACTCGTATGCTAAAAGTAACGAGTGAAAAAACCAACCGTGTAGGGAAACGCATAATTTATCGCTTATCATAACTCAAAAGGCTCGACAGAGTACTTTGTGAACGGGTCAGTGAATTTTATCCACTTTGTGGCCAAGTTCCCATGTCTTTATTAAATTTAAATAAATGGCTGAAAAACATTATGCCTTCATATGTCAGGGCTGAAGATAACAGGGTGTGTGCAGTATCTTTTGAAGTATATTCGGCTCTTATGGCTATAGCTGAACATTGTAACATTGGAAGGACTAAGCCGGATTTAAGGTTGCAGTATCCTCGAAAATTCACAACGGGCAGCCATACAGAGAGTTGAAATAGGACTTCATAGGCTCTGGTGAATTTAATTTCAAGGATATACAAGGCTATGATAGGTATAAAACCGACGTGAAGTACCAAGTTGAAGAAGATTCCTTTACGGATCTTTTCGTCCGAACTGACAAAGTGAAGGGTTTCATTTTAACGCCTTTGCAGTTTGTTAATTTCTTTTGAATCCTCTAGTTTGCATTTTTGTTTTCACATTTTTTTTTCGGAGAGATTCATTTCTAGTTTGTGTGGTTTTTGATCCTTTTGAGCGTCAATTTAGTGAAGAGAAGAAAAATGTCCAGTACTTTGTTGGGTTCTTGTGCAATACCGCGTCCGACTATGCAAACCACAAAGTTTAAACTGAGTGTGTCGTTTAATGAAGTTTTTTTTTAATAAGGATTAAAGTGTGGCATTAGTTTGCTAGCTTTTTTCTGTATCACAGGACATAGCAAGTGTTTACCGTATCTTATTTTCTCGGTAATGCTGATTTAATTTAATTCTTGAGTATTCAATGCATCACTGTATTCCGCGCTTTGGAGCAGTAAATCCTTCCTTGGGTTCTTAAATATAATTCTCGGAGCTCACACCCATGCCAGTCTTGCTCCACTGAGTGTCAACAATTGTCTACACTCATACGTATCTACAATACGTAAATAATATCGATAATGTTGACAATGCTGCAAGCAATGTCGATAATCCGTACTGAGTAAGAATCTAGAGGATGGAGGATGGTGGATGGAGGATGGTCGATGGTGAATAGAGGATGGTAGAAAGAGGATGGAGGATAGTAGATGGAGGATGGTGCATAGAAGATGGAAGATGAAGGATGGTGGATGGGGGATGGAAGATGGTGGATGGTGGATGGTGGATAGACGACGGAGGATGGAAGGTGGAGGATGAAAGATGGTGTATGGTGGATCGAGGATTATGGATAGAGGATGGAGTAGCGAGAGCAACGGCAGAAATGGGAGCAACGGAAGTAACAGAAGCATTGGTAGAAACAGGAGAAATGGATCAACGAGAGCAACGGGAGCAACGGGAGTAACGGAGTAAAGGACAAAGAGCTGGTCTATGTTAAACCAAGGTTCAACACTCCCCGTCCAATACTCCCCCCATTTATCTTCGTCCAGTGCGATTTGCGGGTTTGTCCCCCAAGTAGCACGAGAGACCTACCACAGTACGAGCTTCAAGGGATTAAAGTGTGTCCGTCCAACCTATTACTAGGCCAAAAAGCCATTGACTCCAATTTAACTAGGAGTTATGCGTAATGTACTTTAGCAAACCCAATCCGACCGTTGAAACGGATTTGAGTACCGTTTGCTATTAAAACCAGACAATAACAAGTTGGAATTGCAAGCACAAGACTAGGCTTTGGTCAGTACTCAGAATACCTAAGATCTAGCATCGCGACAAGGTACGTGGAACGCTGTTCCCGAAAAGAAGTCCAAGCACTTCGAGTCGTTCCCTTGACTGTGATTTCGCTAGATACAGTAACAAACCCACTTGTGATTCAAGAGAGTGTGAGTCTCATGCCTGAGGTTTGATTGGACCATTTTGTTATCATTTTAGAAGGCTATTTTAGGCCAGAGTTGGATGAACTAAACAATAGAAATATGTGGTTCCCACAAGGTTCAGATATATACCACACATCAGGTCAAGCAATTTATCTATGGTTCTATGATTGATCTATGTTATATCCCTATTGAATCACTGTCCCTTCGAGTTTGTTTAGTAATATTGTTATTATTTTTTAAGAAAATTTCTTTTATTTTATTTAAGTAAATTTTTTAACTTCTGTTCTTCAGTTCTGTTTTTCTTTTTCGATCGACTTTTCTGCAACACTCACAGTTATATTATTTGCAAGCTTTAGAAAATAATATTGTAAAAATGTGGACGTAGATATCAGAAACAGAAGCTTTTGTCCAACAGATAACACTACTATATTTCGAAATTTTGAATATTCGCGTTTTTGATAACACTCCGAATCGAAATCTATACCATGGATACACTGCAGGTATTGATATCATAATATCGTTAATACCATCAGTGCAACAATAAGCATAGGTTTACGAAATAGACGAACTGGTCTAGATCTAGTATTGAATCTGTTTCATGGTATACAAATTTGATAATTTTAACTGGTGAACTATGCATTTTACTGCTAGTTGCGCCATTCCCCGATTGTGTGACGAGCATCGTAACTAAAGTTCGTTGCTTTCTTAAATCAGATACTACCAAATCATACTATATGTGCAGTGCATTATATGCAGCTAGTTTCAATACTACGATTTCAATACCAGGATTTGATTTGCTTGATTCCGGAGAGACGTTAATCTAAGCGACCACAGTCAATCTAGGCAACCACAGTCAATGTAGTCAACCACAGTCAATCAATAAGGTTTAGGGTGACTTAATCAGTCTGAGCGGCATTTCCTTACTAATTGTTGGTTACTGACAGCGTTTTGTTAGATCCTCTAACTTATCTACTCGAATATGACTTGATGCCTTGATGCTCTTCTTTCATTATTAACGATATGGTTTATATCTCTAAAATACACCTTTCCATTATTCTCTATAAAGCAGAATTATTAGCAATACTCTACTACTGCCTCCCTTGTCTTTTCACTGTAAAATCTTATCGAAATGGCACAGAAAAAATAAAGACTAAAATTTCTCATTAGTTGAAGCTAGGAACGCAATTAAAAAGCTCCTTATCCTAAGATGCAATCATTATTTAAATTTGACTTAAAAATCATCGAAGCTAAGAGCCATTAAAGAGTTCCTTTTTAAATGGAATTACTTACAAGCGAACCATAAAAGTGAGATCGACTTAAAACATACCCCCCCCCCCCACCAACCCCTCGCCAAGACTTGGACTCATTGAAGTAGGTACCTTTATATCATACGCGATCACAAATTACTTCTATTTTTTTTTTTAAATTGAAAGTCAGTTTTCATTTAATGTCGCTTTTGATCATGTCCTTCCCGCTTGAACACGGAGGGTGGAAAACACTTATAGAAATTGAATCTTAACGTTTGTTGGTGGAGTAGCCATCGAAGCGTACCACCACCAGGGGCTATACCAAGAAATGCTACAGTTTATAGTATCAACTTGCAGTCCATCGACGATGGAAGATTAAATGACAGTGGTAACTACCCTCACTAAGGGATGAAAAAAAAAATAATTTTCTTTTTCTATTAGATTGGTTGGGTGAATGGGATTTTTTTGCGCGTCTTTTCTTGTTTTCTCGGATATTTTCTTTGCAATGAAATCATTTTTACGCTATTCGCGGAAAATAAGGATATTTTTTGAAAAATGGAGACGGTGAAATTCTGTAAAATAACGAGAAGCCTCCTCCACTTAAGTGTTATTGGCGTATTTTTTCAACGGATCGCTCGATAGTTGAAATTCAATGGAAAAAATTTTTAATTGAAAGGATTTTCGATGAGTTTTCTTTAATATTTTGATGGATGAATAATTTTGTTTTTGTTTTATGGTTGGTTTGGAAAGAATGAATGTTGTAAGCTAGTAAGCTAAAAAGATTTTTAAATGTTGAATCGTATCGCACGTGCTGTCAAATATTTGATCATATCGCATATGCTGTCAAATATTTGAACCTCAGTATTTGAGCACGAAATTTTTTTTAAGTAAGAAAAAAAGAATTTGGGAAAAAAATTAATTCATTACAATCGCCTCTGAAACCATACTACAGTCAGGATCAGCTACTAACCTACAATTTATATTGGAGGTGGGCATAAGGTAAGATACAAGTGTACGTGTAGTTCATCTTTTATTAAGGACTCCCATTTAGTTGGTACTCGAAACTGAAAGACAGTATCACCAATAATTATTTTCATATCTAAAACTAGGTAAGTCAGCGAAAAAAAAATTTTCATTTTCATGGATTTTCGCATTGGAGGTGCAGAAAGGACTCATTCGATTTTTAAATTTTTTTATATTTATCCTTTTACCTGGAACCATATAAAAAAATCTTCCAATGGTCTGGGTGAAACTTTATTATATTTGGGTCAAAGTTCGGAAGCGGTCAAAGTCGAAGTAAATTATCAGAAAAACCGTCGAATTGGTTTTTGGCCATTACATTAAATGCCGTAATAACCAATTTTATATCTCATCGGAAGGGATGGCAACTGTGACAACATATGCAAACCTTTGTGTATTGAAAATCGAAAAATGGAGAAATAAAGATATATAAAATCTCTGTGGAAGTGAAAACCAATCTAATATCTCATCAAACCAAAGAATATGTCGAAGCTGTGGAAAGTATACAACCACCTTACATCCCCTTAAGGTTGAATATCTATAAAGCTTGAAAATGATTTTTTGGTGATTATACCTCTCATTACATCTAAGCTAATGTAGAAATTTTAAAAACACTTGGAACCTGTTTACACTTACATGGGGGTTGATTCTTGAAAATTTTTGAAATGAGTTAATAAATATAATGAGCCGATGATTTTGAAAGTGGAATAAGTCCATTTCGTTTTTAAATCGACAAGCTTAACGGTTTACGTTTTAACATATTTAAAAATATTTATGCCATCTTTCAGGAAAATTTAGTTGTATTTGATAAAAGTGTGATGAAACAATTGCATCAATAGGTTCTCAGAAAGTTGCTTCGTGTTATAGAATAATGTTACAATGTCACAAAAAATATTTTTTTCAAAATGGACTTATTCCATTTTCAAATACAACGGCTCATATATGAAGATAGCACGAGAAAGAATGAGCCAATTCAATTTCTTATCACATCTAAAAGATTTGACGGAATTCATGAAAAGTGTTCAATCTTTTTATACCTTCTTAAGGGTCGAAAAGGTAAAAGACTGAAAATTAACTTTTAGGCGATTATTACACAAGCCCTTGAAAAGTGTTATACCCTCTTAAGGGTCAAAAAGGTAAAAAACTGAAAATTAACTTTTAGGCGATTATTACACAAGCCCTTCAAAATGTAAAGATATTTGATGTCTGATTAGTTCTCTGGGGTATGGTAGAGTTTGTCAAAAAGTTCATAACCCTTAATCCACTCCTTTAGGGGCCAAATTTAAAAAAATCCTGAAAACACTTTCTAGGTATTTATATCAAGAAGACGTAGAATAAAAATGAATTCGAAATTTTGGAAAACCCAATAGATATAAAGAAAACCGTGAACATATATTCGTTCCATTTTTACTGATAATTTTCTTTGCAACCATTCAGAAGCGGGTTGCAAAGAAAATGATCAGTAAATGGATATCTGGATTTTTTTTTTTTTGAAATTTCTTTTCTAGTTTTACCTTTTCATAGCTAGGAAAAACACCCCGCACCCCTACACAAATTTATATTTTCCAACATCTTACTACTACAGCTCTACTCAAATTTGAGCCTAATATCATTATAGATTCTTGATATATATCACCCTTCCCCATCCACACCTTCTACACCCCCACCACCGTAATATTTTTTTTGCTATAGGGGTCAATTGGGCGTACTTCTGGTAGAAATTATAAGCCTCTGTCTGTTACTGTTCATGAGTTATAAGACGTGATTTGTTAGAAAAATTCGTAGCCCCTAAACTTTTATGCTCCATCGCCCTTTTAAAAGATTTTATTTTCACCAAACTTCATTTGTCAACCTTCACACAGAAACCATTTTTTTTTTGTCTAGTGCAATCGGTTCGTTAGATGTTGTAGTCTAAAGTTTTTCAACCTCACCACCGTACACCACTGACCCACCCAAAAATTTTTTTTGGTCTATTCTCCTAGTGTACCTATATGTTAAGTTTCAATTTTGTGACGTAAACCGTTTAGGAAATATGAATTTTAGAATAATCTTGTCTTTTTTTCGTTTCGGACCCATTATTTCCATCCCCCTCCCCCCGTCACTTCCGCACCTCTACACTCATATTGAAAATTTTGAATATTTTGCAAATGAGTCCACTATCGAAGTGCTATATAAATTCAAAGTTTTGGACTCCTATTTTATTTTAAGTTAGTTTGTAAGTTAGTGTGTAAGTTAGTTAGGAGTTAACAAGCAAGGTTTTTATTAAATAACTTTTCCTTGGATTGAATTAAAATAATAAACAAGAATTAATTTTAGTAAAAATCTAAATTGTAACTACAGATACAAAGATATAAAATCTGATCACTGAAATTGTATAAAATTCTACGAGCTATTTTGAAAAATTGAAATAAATCTATCTATCCATCTAAGCGGTTTTGCAGAGATGTAGAAATCCAAATTTTCCTTCTAAAACGGTCTCCCCACTTCCCCCCTCACACCAACAAACTCTGAAAATAATTTACTTCAAGGGGCCTACCCAGTGTATTCACGGAAAAAAATTTAATATAATAGCTCAAAGGGTTTGGGAGCTACGAACCTACAAACGATTTTGCGTATACCGGACAAGGTACGGTGTACGGCGGATAGACGGACTAAAAATTGTTATTGCTTCTTTCGTGTCTACTAGTCATGAAACGTGAAAAAACAATTTTTAAGGGTGACAAATTTTTTATTTTTAAAAATTGATCAGAATATTTACTGTATTATTAAAATAATAAAGTAAAATTAATGTGTACAACATTTCAAATTCGTAGTTTAAGGCGTTCAAAAGTTATCGGAAAATATTGCCTAACAAATGTCTTAAGGATTTTTTTTTTTTGTATAGACGCTACTATCTGTAGGAGTAAAAGTATTTTGCTGACTAGTAAACTCATAATTCGTATTGAAATGATACTGGATTCTAAGCCATCCCATTAATTAAATTCTAGGAGAAAAACTTAGTGCATTTTTTTTATGAAAAGAATCAAAGTTTTTGATCCGTCGAGCCGGATTTGGGTTACATATGGAAGCCAGAAGAAATGAGCAGTATATTTATCGTAAACAGGAATAGCAAATATGTATGCAACGTTTCATTGAAAATTTTTCGGGATGGTAGAATGTAGGTGAGGGTAAGTGATTTTTCTGGCCACTAATCTGTCAGGGTGCCCTCCAACCATATCTTTTCATAATCTAAAGATTTTTTGAGTTCTTGAAATTCACGAGACATAGACGTCTGTGTACGGATTATACAATTAGCAAGGAGTATACAGAGGATGCTGAGTTTTTCACTCTGAAATCAGCTTTCATGTTAAAAAATCCAAATCTTTCGTGCCCAATTAACCAAATGCCAAATGGAAACATAATAATAGCGCCCAATCAAAGTGACAAATTTTCGGATTCTAAGTCTTCAGAAATACTCCAATCATTTACAAAATTGAACAAATAAAAAAAATGTTACTCATTTAGAAAATGCCAATATTCTTTCATCCCTCACATCCTTCGAAAATGTAAAGAAATTGCGAAAATCTGAAGAAATTGCCGTCTGTAGAGATACAAAAAGCCAAAAAAATCCAGCCTTTTTCAAAGATCCGTCTACTTTCCCATTAGTGAGCGCCACATCGGATTAGGCTTAATGCCTCATCAGCTTTTCACCTTTCCAATGTAAATAGCTCGAATCAAAGAAGTCTATCACAAGGTCACAACCTACAGATGTTCGATTGTAAAAAGGTTGAATCAAATTTCGAAAGTGAATAATTTAGCGAGGCTGATTTGAATTTAATTAAGTGATTTTGTCGTTACAGGTGATTTTTTGCAATACTCGATTGTTGCAGCTGTAGGCGCTGAAAAGTTCAGTCCTTGAAAATTTGTGTGTCAGCATGGGGAATGTCTGAGAGTTCTTAAGAATAGCACTTTTTTTTGCAAAGATTTCGTTCGATTTTGGCTCTTCTCTTGTCGGAGTACAAATCGATGTTTGGCACTAAATTAATTTTTTTTTCACAAGTAAGGCAAATTGTTGTGCTAGTCGAGACACTCTATAATCTGACCACATATATTTGTCCCTGAATATTTGGACCACCTTGTAATTGAAAGCCAATATAGCTTTCTATGTTCCAACCGTTGGGTACGATCATAGAGCTATAAGTACGATAAACAAACTTAAGCTCTTGTACGATAAAATATTAGTTAAGGGCTTAAGGGCCAAAAAAATATGTTTTCTTGAATTTTTTTAAAAGATACTACAAGAATTGTACAATTTTAATTTATCTAATACATAAAATAAAGTCAGTTTTTATGGAAATTACGATTGAAATCTACACCTGTGAACCGTTCTCTCCCAAATTTTGCATCGAAATGCTCGAGACTACCGGACAGGTAGTGAACATAATTATATATCCCCAAAATTGGTGGTTCGCGAGTTATTTCAACATTTGAGCTTTTTAGTAAGTTGAATCAGATGAACTTGATTTAAAAAATAAAAGTTTACAACTGGCAGTCGTAGCCAAGCGGGTAAGGCGTCTGACTAGAAATCTGGGAGCGTAGGTTCGAGTCCTGCCGACCGCGAACATGTGAGATTTTTTTTTTAATTTAGGAGGTTCAATTTTACTACCGGCTGCGAACACGTGACGTAAATAAAAAACAGGGGCGATGAAACATAATTATATATTACAGAAGTTAGTAGTTCGCGAGTTATTTCAAAATTTGAATGGATGGAGTATGGAGGATGGTGGATAGAGAATGGAGGATGGTGGATGGAGAATGGTGGATGGAGGATGGTGGATATAATTATATATTCTCGAAATTGGTGGTTCACGAGCTATTTCAACATTTCAGTGGATGAAGTATGGAAAATGGTGGATAGAGATTGGTGGATAGAGATTGGAGGATAAATGGAGGATGGTAGATGGGGGATGGAGAACAATGAAAGTAAAAAGTGAAAAATGAAAAATGGCTTTAATGTCTCCAGTTTCTTGATCTGAAAAAGTGTATTCGAAACGGGAGTAATGTATCAACGGGAGAAACAGGACCAATGGATAAACGGGAGTAACAAGGGCGATGCAACAACGTGAGCGTAGCCGCGACGCGTCATATTACAGGGGGCGATGGAACAACTTGAGCATAGCGAGCGTAGCCGCGGTAAGCGGCTAGTTGTATATAAAAGTACTATAGTTAAACAACACATTCTGTGAAAATTTCAAACGAAAATATCAGCAAATCTGACATTGAGAGTCTCGTGAAGTTGACCATGCCAAAAAAAAGTGCCCTCACGGTAGTCACCGTAAATCGAGTAATTTTTATCAGAAATCAAAAAAACTAAATTTTTCTGTTAGTATGTGAATATGGCTTGTGCTTGAACGAAGGATTTTTTTAAAAATTGAAAATTGTGTTTTTGGTAGCGCTTTTTACGAAAAATGTCAATTTTTCCAAAAACTTTTGCCGTATTTGGCTTATAAAATGAGTTGAAATTGAAGGTAAAAAAAATCCTTCGTTCAAGCACAAGCCAATCATGTCTAAAAGCAGTGTGCCGGCCGATATATTAGATTCTGAGAAATTTTGACTACCCGCTTCAAAAAAGTGGTTTTGAGAAAAACGCGTCTAAAGTCTTATAGACAAATAAAACAGAGAAAATGGAATACATGGAATCATCGATTCTAAGCCCATAAAGTGAAGGTTCTGCTGCAGCTGCAAGGACCAATTCAACCTTTTGTTCCTGTCTGAGTCAAATTCTGGAATCTCGGGTCTGAGCTTCCGCTTGTTTGTAAGTATACCTGAGATGCTCGGTGCCCGGGTTCGGGTTGCCGGTAAATACATGTTTAATAGGTACAAGGCGCTTTAAATCTCTCTCACTCCTACAGTTTTGCTCCGATCGACTTAAAATTTTGCGACAATACTCCTGACATGATGTACTATTCTACAATTTTTTAAAAAAAAATTATCTTTTTGAAGTGCCTAGACCCGCATAATCCCTTAAGGCATTCAGGTTTCCAGCGGTGACTTAAACTTCAATTATAGGTATCTTCAATTCTATGGTTGCCATATCTCAGCCAACTTCAAAAACATTTCCAAGTTTTAAATTTCGTTTGACTAACTCCTAAAAACCGATCTAATTGTAAAATATGATTTTGCCCACACAGTAACAACGAGCTCAGTAATTTCTTACACCCATACTTGGTTCTTACTGAAATGTTATTGTTGAATCTTTCGAATTTCTTGTCAAAATACTCGATGTAGTTCTAAGTGAAAATGTACATAAATTAGCTACTGGTATTGCCATTTGCAGCTTTCCACCCCCACGTGAATAACTTAATTTCGAGTTATTTCGTTATTGAGTCGAGTAACGTATGCCCATACATTAGGAACCTTTTTTTTACTCCCCCATATTGTTGTGATTATCTAATCAACGCACTGCTGTCAGTAGTCACAATTACTAATTTATAGATATCCACGTGCCCGCTATTTCTCTGATTTCTTATCAAATTCGAATAAATCACCACCGTGATTAAGTCCTTTTTGCTCTATACGCTCATGGCTCATATCCTTTCGGAGCAAAGTATATATTTGCCGCTCATTAAATCGTGAGTTTGTTTAATTGTTCACGTACTGTGGGTTTTATGCTCCAGAAAATTCAGTATTTATAGAAAAACAAAAACATTCATAAAATTCGCTCCAAGTTAGACTATAGAGCTGAAGTATGAAGGACTACAAGGAGGATACTGGTAGTGTAGCAGATAGGTAACAGTGCTCGCTACACCAAACATACAATAACAAAAATGAAGAACAGATTTTCCAGCCATTTTACCATGAAAATTCACAGAATAGGAACAAGGAAAAATCGACATCGTATCCTGTCGCCTCTACTATACAATTCCCGGAATATGTGGCCGGAGACTATATAGAGTCATGTGACTGTGACGGAAGGACTAAGGTGACTCTTAAATCCTAGCACGTACTCCAACCCTAGCCTAGTGTCTTCTTCACGTTAATGTTTTATTCATTCGATTTGTGTTTACTGTAGTCGGCACTTTAGTTGCTCGAGTCAACAATCGCTAAGGAACCTGAGGACGAGGAGCTCACATTGCAGATGGTTCGCTAAACACATATATAGTATATACGCTACATGCCAGGGACTACAGCATTCTATAAACCAAACTGTGATAATTAGGAAGTGCTGTGTATGAGAATGTTCTACAGTGTGTAAATTAGTTTGTTTGGTTGTACTGTTCTGGGCAGGACGAGAAGCTTTATGAGGAACCCCCGGATACTAAACTGGCATCCGTGTTCGGGCACCTGGATAAACATGGCACGAGAAAACTTTAGAGTAACTTCCTATCGGTGGATAGGAGCCGTATTAGGTCTTAATAAACATAAAGCAAGGTTTGGGCAAGGATTCATGACTGACTCGGTGTTTGCAGTGGAACGTATTTGCAAATAGACTGCATTACAGTTGAATATTTTAAAGACAGACATTTCTGGAATTTCCCTTTTTAATTGCTGCTACGCATAAAATATCGAATTGATGATCACTAAGTGCTTGTCAAACTTAAGATAATTTCGTTCAAAGAAATATTAAGGTGTGTTCATGTTTTAAGATAGTTTTCAAAATAAATTACCTGAAAACAAACAAAGCTCTTAGTTTAATTTGAATAATTCTTGATCCGTCGAGCCGGATCATAGTACAAGATGATGACTAACACTGGATAATTTTTGGTAATATGATATTGGATGTAAAAAAGAATCCTATTATTAAAATACAATGCAAACTTCGAGCTCCCATACATTTTGTATGGAAAAATACGTCATCTTTCGGTACCTGAATCTCAGCTTCCACTAAACTCACAACAGTCAAACTTGTTACACTTATTGTTTATTGTATTTAAAAGCTTAGTACGTGAGTAAATTAAAAAAAATTTCAACAAAAGCGGAGATATTTAAGCAAAAGGGAATGAATAAAATTTTTTACTGTTGTTTTTCATTCATATTTGAAAAAATTATAGTTTTTGATAAGAAATTTTAATTTGCTCACTTAAGAGGTAAGTTAATGTTATCACAAAAAAATGAAAAAACAAATTAAGACGCTACGGTGTATGATTACAGAGAAACGTGTACTGAAAGTTGAAAAGCACTACTTCTCAGGAGAGCCAAAAAAGAAAAAAATTTCTTGCAGTGACTTATTCGGCTTCCCCCACTTCAGAGCAAAATTTGAAGCACTTCCCGTTATCTGACAAAGGTTCGGTCTTTTGTTTGATGTGCAAAAATGACTGTAGAAAAATAATAAAATAAAAACCGGTTTTTTTTCTCATTTTTTTGCAACGAAGCCCTTAAATATTTTTTGTCATGATTTTGTGTAGGAGATTGGCGAAGTCCATACCTCCCTGTAGTAGCTCCACTGGCATTGCATCAACTTCAAATGATATGTGTACACTGAAAGAAAAACTATGTTTATTCCAAGGTTGCATTGACTTTATTAAGGTTCTTCTAACTATAGTAAAACTGACTTGTTTCCAGTGATCATGGCTATGATGGTACGAACCATAGCATATAATTCGTAAAAACATAATATGGTTGCATTAAACATATATCCTGACTGAAATTTAATATGGTTGTACTAATCATTCTCGTTACATGATGTAATTGTGTATTATAATCACGACAACCATATTCTATGACCAGTGGAACCATGTAATTTGATAAAATAATTCCCACAACCAAACCTCTCACAGTACGAAAAGGGTCGTTCGCGGTGTTAGTTCGCTTCTTCGAATTTCATGTGTGCTTTGTTCGAGAGTGTTTAATTGTTGTTCAAGTCATTTATTTATGATTGAAAGTGTTTTCTTTGTGAATTATTTTTTAGTGTCATGATTATGATTGACCTAACCATCATATTATAAAAGAAGGTTGCGTGAATCATACACAAAGGTTCTGAAATCAGAACTATGATTCAAGCAACCATGTCACATAAATTCTATGATTGACCCAACCATTATATTATTAAAGAAGGTTGCGTGAATCACACACCAAAGTTTCCACAATCATAATTTTGTTTGAGCTAAACATGTTACATGTTGTAACATAGTTGTGGCAACTATAACCTCAATCATAGTAAGGTTCTCCCATAATATGGTTGCCACCAGGCCCGTGCGCAGGAAAGTATGATGGGGGGGGGGGGGGGTTTATCAAGTTCCCCCATACTAAATGAGATGACCTAAAAAAAAAGGTCCTCACTTCCCTATGAAAATAGGCCAATGGAGGGGGGGGGGGGTTGAACCCCTACACCCCCCCCCCACCCGTGCGCACGGGCCTGGTTGCCACAATCATATTTTTTCTTTGAGTGTATTTTTATTTTTCGCGCAGTGCTGCTTCAACTTCTCCGATTGGAAGCTATCTATGTTTTAGTAGTTAATGGTCTTAAGAATAATTGGGACGACCAAACGGTCAAGTAATGTACTCAATTTCAAAATTCGTTTAAGATTTATTTATTGAAGCGCTTCACCAGTTTTTCAGAAGTTAATGCTCGGTCTGCCAAGTAGTGAATGCTGCAGCTGCTTGTGGCTGGTCGACTTTTTATAGTCGCGAAATCTGAGGGATGTGCGTGTCTGATTATTTGTATACGAAGGATGTGACGTGTTGTGTTGTTGTTTCTTGACAATTTTGGTTGTGCGGTTGACGTTGGAATGACTCTTCTATTGTTCATTTAATTTTATTCCGTATTACAATTGAATCAGTATTTTACAATATTAGCTACGAATTGCCATTTTAACCAGAAATATTTGGTAGCCCTAATTTTACCATGCTGAAAAAAATATTTAAGAACTTATAATCAAAAAACAGAGTTAGTGTTAATTTTAAAAAACTAATTTTTTTCTTTTTTTGTACCTCTAGTTTCAATGAATTGCCGGACTTTATTTCCATTTGTCGTAATTACAAAACTGGAGCCCAGATAGGGGACTAACAACACAAACAATCACTGGCCCAACATCCCAAATCGGGCCTAGGCCTTAAAGTAGTCCTAGAGTTACTTCATTACTAGACTAACGAAACACTAGGAGGTGAAGTAGTCAGCTACACGCCCGTCTGTGATTATTACCCTGATTTTATCTCAGGTACTCATTTACAGCTGAGTGAACTGGTAGTCCGGCACCCAATCCCATTCTCAAAAATTATTTGTCGCCAAGCAGATTCGAACCTGGTACCGAGTGCACCGAAGGCAAGTGCTCTAGCCACTAAGCCAGATAGGGAACTCTCGAAATCAAAATTAGTTTTTAAATATATCCCCAAAATTTGAAGCTTGTTCGCCAGGATTTAAATGAATGGGACGAATGGACTGAAATATCCAATAACAAAACTTTTGAATTTGAAAGGTTCCTGTAGAGTGTATATTATCACTTCTAACAGATATTAGAAATTGACAATTTTCAAATATCCTAAACCACATTTGAATATGTCAACAATGTCTGACTAACAACACATTCAACTAATCGAATATTCCAGAGTTAGAAATTCTTAACTGCACAACAACCCACCAATTTTGATTATTTCGATTCTTTTGTCCGGGTAAAAGTTAGACATCCCATAGGAATTCGGAAAACGATCGTTACAATGGGAATTTCGAAATCAGCTCGTACCGAACTCAAGAGAAATCCCATATGAGGCAATAATTTCGATTTCCAGTAAAGTCAGCATATAAGCAAAATACTAACGCAACCGTACATCCATAATAAACAAAATCCTTGGGCTTATCTGGAAAGAACCTTCCGACAACTATACGTAAACTTGGTGTTACCGGGGGTATTATGGACCATAAAATCATCAACAAGACTCCATCCTTAAGTATTGCGTATACATGGAATCCATAATATACGAAATACCGCACCCTATAGTGTTGGGTCTGAAGTGAAAAAGGTTTTATAGGGGTTAATCGCAAGATTAAATTCACTTGTTGTGAAAATTTTAACATACAGCCCACATTAAAACATATGAACTGGATAATTTAAATTTATCTACGTTAAATGGGATTCGTATTTTATACTATTTAAAGATTAGCTTTAGGTGTAAGGTTACGAGCAGGGGGTTGATTTTTATTGGTAGTCTACAGGAATATTGGTTAATTTTTGATGATTTTATGGTGAGATGGGGATTTAAGATTTTACTATACTTCAGTAAACAGCAAAGAGAGTAAGCTCGTTTGTTTAATAGTCAGTGAAAGTAATTGCTGTACCAACAATTTGAATTGTTCTACAGATTGTACAGTATCGGTGAAATGGGTGTGACTCCAAACAGAAAAGCTAATACATAATCGGGTACAGTCAAAGTTTTCGAAGGTGCATTGTTTTAAAGAAATTACTCGTATCATGGAACTAAGACAGTAATAATCTTCGTTTTCATTTCAATTGAGGAATGTCGCTTACCTCAATTTGTGTCGTTCGTTTTGCATCATAAACGCTAAAAAAAATCGTTTAAAAGAAATAAACTAATGGCAAATGCTTTCAGGCGGAAAATTGACCAATCTGAGACCATATATTGGGAAAACTAACCAACCTTTACGATAGGCGATGATACTTTAACTTTAGATGAAATACTGAATCACGTATGTATTGTAATTTTAGGAGGTAAAGCAAGGTAATACGTGTGTTTTGCATGAAAGCAACAAGAAGGCGTAAAATAATATTGTTCAAAAGCAAACTCAACCTTCCTTTTAACTTAAGGTCTCATGAGTCCGAAACGAATTTTTTTTATCCCAGTTTGATTTTTCTTTCTTGAGAGGATTTTAATCGATTGAAATCGTTTTTCGTTCGTGTAATTTGGCGCGGACAATACGTCTACATTGTTCGCTGTCTGTCAGCAAACTAATTTTGATTTTACTGAAAAAAATAGTGTTATAGGTTTTCAAATTATTTGAAACGCATATCTATTAAAAATCAATGGCCGCTATTCACAGTCGTCATAAAGTTGGCTTTGGGTTAGAGCTGACTTTAGTGTCGTAAAATTTTTATGACACTAAAGTCAGCTCTAACTTAAAGCCAACTTTATGACGACTGTGAAAAGCGGCCAAGAATTTTTTCCATTGATTTATCTTTTGGAAATACAAATTAATTATACCATCTATGATACTTTTCAATAAAATGCGGTCTCCTTATGTAATTCTTGTCATGAAAATCGTGAAAAATTGCTTCATTTTGACTTCATATATTATTAACAAAAATGAAAGTTTTTAAAATGTGATCTATAGAGGACCTTCTTTAAGATTTTTTCTAGCATTATATTAATGAAAATGACATGTTAATTATTTAAGAAATAGGTAATATGCGTTTAAAAATCTCGAATTTACGCATATTAAAAAATGTTCAAGGGTTGTTGTTTTAATAGCATTTTTTGCCAAATACAGTTTTGAATTTTTTCTTTGTACACGACCTAGTTTACATACCAGCTAATAAAGTGGTGTAATTTTATTTTGTTTTTTTGTTACCATTAACGTGAAATATTGGTAAGAAAACAGTCATAAATCATCAAAATCACATTCAACGGACACATAGAGCCTGAAGGGCTGGGTATAGTCTAGTGGTAGAAGTCTTGAAGACATATCTTCTGCGGTTTCGTGGGTTCAATTCCCCCTCAACACATAAATTATTTTTACGAATTTTTCAGTTGCTATTGGTTTGGAAATATTAATGTAAGTAGTGAACAGTGCGGAACGTCTAATAGGGTCACTACTAAAGGAGTTAAAAAGCTACAATGGGCTGGTCATGTGGAGCGTATGGATGACGGAAGAATCCCCAAACGCACACTAAAGGGAAAAGTCTATGGACAAAGACCAGTTGGGAAACCACGAAAGCGCTGGGAGGACTCTATTGACGCAGACAGCAAATCTCTTCTAAGATGTAGAAACTGGAGGACGCGGTCACTGAACCGAGAAGGCTGGAGGCGGCACATCCAGGAGGCCAAGGTCCGATTTGGACTGTAGCGCCATCGTAAGTAAGTAAAGGAGTTAACACTGTGCAGATTATGTTTACATTCTTACCACATTCACAAACACCATAATCACTGGACAGTCGTTGTTTTGCCATAGGCAAAATTGCTGTTCTGGTAGATCATATCACAGCCAAATAAAACTTAAAAAAATTATTGAAACCTACTAGTACACTGCCAAGTCTTGGCTGATTTCTGACTTCCCATCCATCCTGTCAATGAGCAGCTAGAGTGCTCTGTGTGCTCAAAACCTTGAGTGTCACAATCCTGGGAGCCTGTCACAAAGTTGGGGAGGTTTACGGTACACCATCGAATGTACTCGAAGTTTTGCGTCGCACCAAATATGTAGTAGACACGTGGACACTGTTTAAGCTGTTTAAGTATTATAGATACATCTGATTGTCATGATTCTTGACAGTAGCGACCACATATAGAGGTGTGAATGGATTTTTTTTAAGTACGATATTTAAAACTTAAGTTTGCTCTTCTGTCACCTTTTTTTCGATCCATTTCCCGTCTTCAGTTTTATGTGTCGGACATTTTTTAACGTACAAACTTTGCTCTAGTTCACTCTACATTTTTGGCTTCGAATAAACTTATAATGGCCACTCTCTATAGAGTTTTACTCAATTATAAAATAAAATAAAAAAGTCTAGTAGATTCCTAGTACATTTATCTAGTGTCACTGTGTCTATAAGAGCACCAATATATAATGTGTTCAACGAACACACAGGACAAAATTTCAAATTTAAAAAATACAGTATATTGACTATCGAAAACAAAGCTCCAATTTTGCAGAACGAAGCGTATTGCTAGAACCCTGTTAGCCAGGCTAAGTGGATTGTATCGAGTACTTATCTAGTAACTCCCAATAGTAAAGTACCGTTAGAAAGTTTTCAATTTTATCAAGTAAATAATCTATCCCCTAACTTTTATCCATCTATGGGGTGTCCGACCACTAAAAACGAATACAAAGCTACAGTACTAGTAGCTTCCTTGAATTTATCGAGTTTAGTAATTTATTAAAAAGTTTTCGCTACCGAGCAAGTTTTATTTTGCTGACAGAAAAGCACATAAAATTTAAAGTTTTCGGTAAAATATTTTTTTTTTTTTTTTTTTTCAAAATATTATTAATAAGTTTAATATGCAATCATGATTGCCAATGTTTGCTTGCTTTGTTGAGAGGAAAATTTAAAGTTATCATGAAGCTACATACCTATAAAAGCACGTAGAAAGTTTAAGAAGCATATTTTCATTAATTTGAAACGATTTTCTTTGGTTTCTGTAAGTTTTGTAGAAAGTAGGTATGGAAGGTATGGTATTGCAGTTTGTGGTTTTAAGTTAAGGCAGGTATGCACTTACCTCGTTAAATTTCTTTAATGGCAAAGTAAATAGCTTCAATTGGCCACAGAACTTCGGTTGTTTGATATTCTTGGGTAAAGTTGATTGATATTGGCAGTTTGCAATATGAAACTTTAACGTTTTCGGTTGATTGAATGGCTTCTGATGCAATTAGAAAGTTGTGCAAGTTTCTGTATATGACAACCCACTATACGTTTTCATTGATTAAAGCCAAGTATTTAAAATTTTTCAGCATTTTTTCAATAGTTCTTCATAAGAGATGAATCTGAAGAAAAGAAATAGACAGAATAGATTTATCACTCCAGTTCAAGCACGCAGCGGACGACTGGCAGAATAAGCAGTTTGACCAAAAAACATTAGACACTTTTTGAAAAATTGTTTAAAATACACTTCATGGAAAAAAAAATTGAAATTGAAATGGTAGAATACGACAAAATTTTTGGAGATATACCTGTGCAGGCATTTTTATAAAATAATTGAGAACCTAAATTTACACATTCTAATAAATTTGTTTAAAAAAAAAAAACAAATATTTCAAGCAAATAGGTTAATCCTTAGTTTGTCGATTACACCCTTGAATGGCGTTTATCACTGAGAGATATGGCAGAATTCATGAAAAAGTGTAAGACAACTTTACACCCACTTAAGATTCGAATTTCAAAAAATCCTAAAAACACTTTCTAGGCATTCATATCAAGAATCCACAGAAAATGAGCTCCATATTTGGGAATACCTAGAAGATATGACGAAAATCGTAAAAATATGTGCATTCTGTTTTCACTGATCGTTTTTTCTTGCCCTCCTTCCGAACGTCAATATATACATAAATATTCAATTTTAGTTTTAATCAAAACTAGTCTTCTAGTTGATTTACACACACCGAGTTTCAACTTTCTAGCATAAGCCGTTGTATAGTTAGGAAAACACCATATCACCCCTATTGTAGCTCTATCTAAATACCAAGTCTCAGCTTTACGTCATTATAGGTTCTTGAGATATAACAACCAGATCCTTTTCTTTCTCAACCTTTCCCACTTTCAGCCTGTACACCGACACCTTCAACATTTTTGTTTTTTGCCCTATTAGCCCTACGTTTGTTAAAAACTTTAAGCATCTATCTTAAATACTGTTCTTAATATATGAGATGTGAACTTTTAGAAAAATTCGTAATTCTTCACTTTCATGCTCCACCGCCCCCTTAAAAAATTGTACTTTCAGCAAACTGATCGATACGGCTTTTTTGCGTTTTGGATGCATTATATTCTACCCCACTCTCGCATTAGAAACCAAAATTTTCCGTCTAAAACGATTAGCTGCTGTACACGTTTTCACGAATTCCGTCATATCTCTTAGGAGTGATAAGACATTGAAAGGGTTTAGCTTCTTCGAGCTTTCTCTGCATTTATCTAAAAATTTATTTCAGAAAATAAGGAAACTATTTGAAAAGTTATTTTTCAGACTCTCAGTCGCACAGTAACCTACACCAAATCACAGCATTAACCGCATTTCGGACTTTTACCAAAAAAATAATAATGTCGTGCCCAGACTGACGAAAGTTCTTTTCATTGTGCTAGTGATTAAACCAACCTATTATTATGATTAAAATGCTGGGGCTATTTAATAGTGACATAACATTTAGTTTCTCCTTTGTGAACTTCACCATGGTAAAAACGTGAACTTTGACTGGCTTTTTGACATTGGAAGACCATCAAAAAAGTATATTGATATTAAAATATAATACAAAATTGTTATACTATATACTGTTGCGAGCTAGGGGTTCGCCGGGATTTCAAGTAAAACACAATTCGGTTAAAATAAAAATAAGTGATTGTATATTAATCGCACTTTAATTCAATTCACAAAACTATTTGCACTGTATGGCAATACTGCCCGCTTTTACATAGCACTTGTCTCGATCGCAATCAATCCCCTTCCACCAATACAGTCACGTACTAGGAGACTGTCCATGCTATAAAATACTTACTATGTCCCTCGGTGAAATCATCGCATACTTTTATACCGTATCGCTATGGGTTAGACTGTTCTTGAATCTTCCTTCGGTGCTGTGTGTGGAATGTGCTTGAAAGCTTGAGTGCATTCGACTTGATCTTCTACGCTGTTCTGGTGAGTGCGTGAATATTCGATTAGAAGAGAGGTACAATGGTGTTGCTCCGCCCTCTTTCTAACATCAGCTAGGCTTTTGATTGGGCTACTTTGCAGCTGAGTATTCGGTAGTTGCTGTTTCCATTCTTCGTAACCGATCGAGTTGCGCGGTCGCCAGTTTTACATGTAACAATATATTTAAATAACCCTTTAGCAGAAGAACGTGTAGTAACCGAAAAAACACAAAAACAGAGTTTGATGTGTAGGGAAAGTCAGGCGTAAGGAAAGTGAGGCTTAAGGAAACTCAGGGGCTGTCTTCACCCTTTTTCTTTATAAAAATTGAAAAACTTAGTTTCACTTTCATAAGTTTCATTACAGTTTCAATCGAAGTTCAACTGTCTAAGCCACAGTTCAAATCGATTTATTTCGATTCCACGAAAATCTAAAGATAACAAACTTAAAGAATTCGCTTCAAGTTTCCCGATTAAAATCGCATTCGAAGCACAAAAAAAAGGACATTTTTTCCATCACAAGTGCTCCAGGTTACTTCGTAAACATCGACACAACGAAACACTCAACGTGGTTAAATTCCCGCAGGATGAGAATTTTAAAGTTACAGCCACGCATACAAGTACAGAGCCATCGAAAAACCTATAGAGTGAAATGGCAATCCAGAACTTCATTTATATCCTGTCAAACATCTCAAGAAAACAAACAACAAACTTTGGAACTTTTTATTTATTTATTTCGTTCTTTTCTTTTTTTTCCCTTTTCTCTGGTTTTTTTCCCGTAAAAATTTCATTCCGCATCACGAGTAGTGGTAATTTGAAAAGTGTGGCCGCTATTGTCCGCGGGGCGGCAGAAAAGGACGAACAGAATGCTATGCGGAATGATTTAACTTAGAAGACATATGTGCTAAACTTTTAAAATATTTTTTTTCCTATTTCGACTTACTCTTCGTTGCTTCAATTCAAATATTTTCGAGAGAAGAGCTCGGTGAGCGATAGATTTAGAATCGGTGGCTGGAGGAATGGTGGTGAGGCTTGAGGATGAGTAGAAGCTTGGTTGGTTGGATTATTCATGCGAGTCCAAGATGAACAAAGTTCTACCGCATTTTATTCCGGACCTGAAGAGACCGACGGGATATTTGTTATGGATAGAACAGTCTTTCTGGACATACTCTGAGAGGGTTACGTGCCGCGCCATCTAGTTGTGAAATATTATTAAAATTTTATAGTATTAGGTCAATGGGTGGCGATTTGCATTTGGGCAAGCGTTCCATTTAATTTGGAGTTCAAGTTTGTGTAGCACAGGAACCGGGATGTCCAGTGACGCCCGGAGATATGACCATAGCACAGTGGCACGGCAATGATGCTAAAACGAATCCTTAATAAACAGACCGGACGAGCCTCAATCCAGCCTCAGTCCGGAACTTGATCCCTCCAGCTCCAACTAACAATATTATAGTGAATAACAATTAATGTAAATGTTGACTTTTGCATGCTCTCCGAATAAATTATAGCGATTCGTAAACATCGAGCAAGTCCTTTATACTCCAAGGATCTTAACAATGTACTTACGAGGACGTACTGTTCGGACTACAATATCTCGGTCACCATTCAGAAGCGGGAATATGCTGGCAAGCAGATTTCTGGATTATTCATAAGTCTGGAGAATACCGGAGAGCAGATTAGGAGGAATTAATTTGAACAGAATCATTGGATTCTCATTGAGCTGCTTCCGGAGGTTCTACTGGTAAATAATGTGAAACATCATTCCCTGCAAGGAATCGGGGACCGAGTAGTGTATATTTCCGGCCGTACTAAGGGGGGGGGGGGATTAAGTGAAAAATATTGCGACGCAGCTGGCCATTCAGGGAATTCATTAGGACGAACTACTCTAAATGCGGTAACGAAAATGTAGATTTACTGATTTCTCAAGAACAATTTCGAAATCGGTTTTGACCTGAAAAAAAAAATACATTTTAAAATTTTGTCATAGAAAGTGTACTAAGGGGAAAAGAAGTGCTTTTCCGGAAATAATAGGGTGAGTCCATTCACACTTCCTAAATCTACTTTACTAGCGCAGGGTGCGCGCCATACAAGGTTTCTTATAGGTGTACAGAGTGGTTAAGTCAGTAGTAAAAGCGGTTATATTCACTTGTAGTATTCCAAGTAACTTAGCAGTAAACTATCGGGTATCACTACCGAGGAGTGAAAAACAAGTCAATATTAAAGGAAAGGTGTTGAGAATCACACGCATTTACATGGATAGATGCATAAAAGTGGATTTAGAACTTAGAAGTGAATTCGTTTTAACCAGTTACCAAAAATGCTTGCACGTCGTACAAAGACGCCTTCAATGTCTTGGATCGGTCTGTTGTGGTTAGAGATGGGTCGTTCATGAGTGAACTGTTCCAAAAGAACTGTTGATTGAAGTGAGTGAACTATCTGACTCCTTTTGGTGAACTATAGTTCCTTTCGCCATGTGATACAGCTTGAAAAAGAATGACTTCCGTGGGGAAGTGAGGACCTTTTTTTTAAGTCCTCACATTCACTTCGAACTTGAAAAGGAACTAGTTCTTGGCTGGCGAAGTGAGTTTTAGGTCATCACATTAACTATGAACGTGAGAACTACTTCCTCTTCGCCGGAAAAGTGAGGATCTTTTTTTTGTTTTCATGTCATCACATTTACACTTTCAGTAAGTTAACTAACTCGTTTTGATGAACTGCACTTCCTCATCACATTCACTCTGAGCTTCAAAATGAACTGGAACTAGTTCAATGAACTAGTTCTTTCAAGTGAGTGAGTCGGACGTAACTCACTCACTAAAAGGAGCTGCTTTGCCCATCTTTAGTTTTTGTAGTATCCAAATTTTGATTTCTCCTTATAAACGATCTATGGTCAGATTGGAAAAAAAGGAGATTAATTTTGACCATTTCGAAAGTATCGGAACTGTCTTTAAAAATATTCAAAGCACTTTCTACATGAAGTGCTATTGGAAACGTAACATCTTTCGGTTTCCAGGAAGGAAGAGAGTACACTGTTTCAAAAATAATTTAATTTTGAGTACTAGCTATTTTTAGTTGAAATTTCCAATATATTTCATTTTTACAAGTAAAAGTACACACTTCAATCCCTTTAACACGAAATTATACATGTACTTTTCAACTGAACCGTACAATTTACATGAAAATGCTCACAAAATTACGCAACATTTCGTGTAAAACTAAATTAAACTTATATTCTTCTTTTTCGTGTAATTCTGCTTAACTATTTGAATTTTACGACAAAAAAACCACGAAGTTGGACGCTTCGTTCGATTTTGTTTTCTACTGAAATAAAAATCTACCAACAGTCTGAGCGCAACTTCATTATTTTTTCGGTAGAACTTCGAAATGCATTTAATTCTGACACGCGGTGTAGGTTACAGACTAAAAACCTAAAAAAAAAAGTTCGAAAAGCGGTTAGAATGGGGTTGAGTCATACTCCAGGATGAGATCTTAGTCGTAGTATAATATCAGTTGTTACGTGATTAGGAGTTTTTTTGTGATTTGTTTTTGGGCCATTACATGAAATCGGAAATGCATTTGTAGGTGATTATATACAAGGTCTGCGGAAATGAAAACCTTTCTGATATCTTATCAATCGTAAGAAATATGTCGAAAGCCTTACGACCTCTTGGAGTTGAATATCTAAAAATACTGAAATAGACTTTTGACGATTAAATAGGAAGCCTTAGGAAGTAAAATTGAATTCGATATCTTATCAGAACTAAGAAATATGTGGGAATTTACGAAAACATGTACAACCCCATTGCTCACTCTTTGGAGTTGAATATCCAAAAATCCTGAAATAAGTTTTTAGATACATAATATACCTATATATAAAAAAAATCCCGAGGACGTGAAAACCAATATCCGATATCTTATCACTCCCAAGAGATATGACGGTATTCATGAAAACGTGTTTAATTCGTTTTTACTCTCTTAGGGGTTGAAAAAAGAAAAATCAAAACAAATTTCAGGTGATTATTACACAAGCAGGTGAAAGTAAAAATTTATTCGATAACTAATCAGTAGCTCAGTTCTGTAGCTTATGAATGAGAAATTTCTCACCAAAAAGTCAAAATGAGGACGAATTAATGCAGTTTTCTCTCTGTATTCTCACCAAATGAGAAATAAAAGATTGCCAAATGCGTAGCCAATTACGGTGCTCTCTCATTTGGTGAGAATACAGAGAGAAAACTGCATTAATTCGTCCTCATTTTGACATTTTGGTGAGAAATTGTCTCGATGTCGAAATTGAAATTTACTGACTGAAAATTTAAAATTACATTCAAGTTGAATATTACATCTCAATAAAAAATTTAAATGATAAGGAGTGGCATATTTGCCTAATAATTAAAAAATTTAAAAAATTCAATAATTTTGTTTACTGTGTACTCAACACATAAGAATAATTATTTCCTGAAAATTCCAGAAGGGTGACCGTGAAACTGAATTCGAACCTTAGCCAATGGATATGTGTTTTCTGTACTGAATCGGAATATCACACTTTTCAGTTTACTTTATTATCTTTTTCTGTGGAGTGCATTTTGTAAGTACTACAACAGAATTAGATCAGATTAACTAGTTCTGAAGTAGTTATGTGTTTCAGTATAGAAGCAGAACTGCTTAGAGTAGTGATAGGTCGTTCATGAGTGAACTGTTCCAAAAGAGTAGTTCATTTAAGTGAGTTAGTTCACTCACTCCTTTTGGTGAACTGTAGTTCGTTTCGCCACGTGATACAGCTTGAAGAAAAGAACTAGTTCTTTCGTAAGCGAGAACCTATTTTTTTTTTGTTTAGGTCCTCACATTGAATCCGAACTTGAAAAAGGACGTAGTTCCTTCGTGAGTGAGAACCTTTTTTTTTTGGTCCTCAGATTCAATCCGAACTTGAAAAGAACTAGTTCATTCGCCGGGTAAGTGATCTTCAAAAGAAACTCGAACTAGTTCACTCAGCTAGTTCATTGAAGTGAGTGAGTCGGAGTTCTAAAAGGAACTGCTTTGCCCATCTCTAGTTTAGAGTGACTCTGACTACTTAAGAAATGAGGTCTGTTTGGGAAGCGAATCGATAAAGTATGCATATCCTTGATATGATAATTGTATTTAGTACCCAAAATAATTAAACATGTGGCATGTGTCCTTTAGATCTACATACATGAAGCAAATCTTAAGATACTAAACCTTGCGCTCGAATAGGGTCCGTAAAACGATATAACAAATCAAAAAAAAAAGTCAAAGAAGAAATGTAATCAACTTCGACTGACCATCAACACTTACCTAATCGACATTAAGTAGAGTACAACTAATTGAACAAGAACAAAAACGCCGAACTACCTAGTCAATTACCTCCATAATCGAAAATTAAATAAGAAAACGATACTACACTATGCTAGGGCATAAAGGTGTCACTATGATGAACTCGTTACCTGTACACCATCAACGCCAGCTCAAGCGTACAGGTGTAGTTTCCGTGTGTCGAATGAAGTCATTACAAATCTGATATTAAATAATAAATGGTTTGATTTACGAGGATTCGGTGGTAAGCCGTAATTCATTTTAGCAGCTAAAAATATATCACAATATTACCGTGTAGCAGTAGTGGCGGGATTTCTTGAAGAACCGAACAGCCCTTAATGTCGTTCACCAGCCAACTCCTTCACTTACAACTCCTTCGACTTGATTATCGACTCATCTATTCCGTTGTATACCGTCGCGTATATAAGACGCTACCGGGTCCGACCTCAAACTCCATATTCCACTTCACTACCTTACGGTCTATGTATGAATTTACAAAGTCGTAAGGATTTGCTGCCCTCCCAAGTCAATTTAATATTCTTAACGTGACGTTATTACTGCCAAAGTTATTCATTTCTAAACTTGATAGAAGCAAGTCTCACGCAAGGGTTTCTCTCTAAACACATTTCCATAATGAAATTATGTCGTGCCAAACCTTTAACGTGGCGCGCTATTCCGCTCAGGTTATTTGTAATCGATATCGAGGCCATAGTGGTTGGTATTATTATTATTAATAAATTTTTTCTACTGAGAACAATGACGCAAATTTAATATTTCCGGGATTAGAATGTCCCAGAGAGATTTAAAAAGTTTTTGAGTATTCAATGTTCGGAAGATTTTTGCAAAGCTTAAAGGATTTTATCGAGTTTATTGATGATATTGAAATTTAATTTAAAACAAAGCTACGACAAAAAATCTGCCAATAGTCTGGGCGAAACTCTAGTATTTTTCGGGTAAAAATTCGTTTGTAGTTGTACTGGGGGCTAATTGAACTAAGAGATATCACGAAATTCGTGAAAACGAATACACAATTCTATAACATCCACTTGGGGATGAAGTTCGAAAAATTCAAAAATAAGTTTAAAGGCGATTGCATTAAAAAGTTGAAAAGATAAAATCTATTTATTAGACAACGAGATAATAAAAAGAAGCTTGAAGATTCCCAAAATCAAAGTTTAGCCGATTGTATCCTAAGACATATGGCAAAATTCATGAAACTGTATGCAAACTAATATGCTCTTCATTTGGAGCTTCCACGAGTTGTAGTTTTCGTCGTTTAACTTTTCGACATTATTTGCGTTTATCGCATGCGCCATTTTGAGCGCTGTCACTTTACTTGTACTTTTTGTTTTTATTAATTAATTTCACTATATTAACTAATTTCACTTGCCGTATTCACTTTTTATATCCTGGGCCCATAACCTGTTGGTTAAGATAGGTTTATTAGCGTTATTAAATTATAAAAAGTGTTGTGCGTATTCAAGTTGCGACCGATCAGCGCCGATGCCGGAAATAGAAGAAGGAAGAAGCGAGAGCAAAGTGCTTAATCAAATGGCGCATTGATTAGGGTTCGTTCAATTCTCACAAAAGCTAAATATCTAAAAATCCAGAAATCAATTTTTGGCCGATTGTATAGAAAGCTCGAAATGGCGCAAAAATAGGTATCAGTCCTAAGGCATATGGCAGAATTCATGAAAATATATGCAACCCTTTTTCGTTTCCACTTTCTTGACAGTTATCTAACCCGCAGAAGCGAAATTAATTCAATATTTCTGAAGACCTAAGAGATAAGACAAAATTCGTGAGAAATATAAGTTGGTACGCTTCTCAGTTTTTTTTTCACCCACTACCTTTCTGAACGCCGATGTCTTTATTGTACATAAAAAATTTAAATTAATTACTTTACAAGTAAATCCAAATAAACCCCTCTAAATTTCTAGTTTTTGGCAACAGCTGTTGCAGATACAAAAGACAAAAACCACTTGGTTGGTTGCCAGGGTACCCCTATTAGCTTGGCCTAAATTCTAAGGACCATTGGTGATATAAAAATTGAAATGTTTTTCTTTTCACTTTAAAATTGAAAATGTCAAAGAAATCAGTACGATATAAAAGCTTTTTGATATTTTGAAATCGTGCCACAATTTGACAACAGGCCTATTTAGCGCCAGAATCACAGGTCATTAAGTAGGTGGAAAGTCACAATTAATTCAAAATTAATACAAAATTGTGACTCTCCGCCTATTTTGTAACTTGTGACTCTGGCGCAGAATAGGCCTGAAAGTATGTTCTTTGAGATATTCAAGAATAAAGCGTAAAGGATAGAAAGCTAAAAATTGGAAACTGAATTGAGCTACTATGGAGCCATCCCAAAAAAAATTTTTGAGAGAGGTAATAAAGTACAGGGGTTAGGGGTGGTTTTTCATTTATCAGAAACGGGTAATGCTAGAAAGTTGAAACTTAGTACCAACATGTAGATGTGCTAATAGAGTGTTTAAAACTTAAAAAAATCGGCCAACAGTCTGTTACCTACACCACAAACACTTGTTTTGAAAACCCAATTCTATTAAAACACCCATTCAATTAAAATTAATAAACTTTTTTTTTTGATTAAATGTTAGTTGTTTTCCGGTGTCAGTGGAGTGAAACCTCAACACGAAATCCCCAACTGTTGATTAAACTCTGTCCTAGAGGACATGACAATTGGAAGACCTTCACCGGTTAGGCCAGTTTTATAAGATTGTGTTGGACTAGGTCCGAAGGAGCTGTTTCGTCATTGGATGGTATCGATTCTTCAGAGGGTATATCATGCCTACTATCCGAAACACCCTGACAGCTGATGGTATTGCTTAGGAATATTCTATATAGACGATGTCGAAAAAATTTTTTTTTTAACGAATTATTTTGAAAGTTAAATTTCTTGCTATCGCAACCTTCTACTAAAGGTAGGTGGTACTGAAAATAACCCAATATTTCAACCAATTTGGTAGAATTTTTGGTTGTTCGCTAGGATATATGAAACTCAACGCTAAGGGCATGACATCGAATCTAGCCAACAGTAATTTTTTACTTATTCGTTTTCAAATATCGCACTATTCGCAACGCTTTCCGATTCACAATTTACTACTCGATCGCTGTTATCCATGAAAATCGCTTCACTTGCACATTTGCAACCGCTAATCTCGATCACACAGTAGAAGAGCTGATACGACGTACAAGCTCTGCGCCATTTTTGTACGAAATTTGTTGAAACGAAAAATTGTTCAGGAATTGGAAGAACTTGCGAGAAGGAGTAGAGTGTTGGCGAAGTGTGTGGAGTTCTCTTCATTTCAGGAGGTGGAAGGCTGGTGTTTTCTCATTGAAATCTGAATCATTCATTTAAAAATTGTATGGGTTTCCAAGGTAGGTGTTTAACAATACCAACTAATAACAATGATGTAGAAAATGCAATTTTATCTATTCTTTGAGTAGGTGAGAAGGGAAGGTTTACTCACCCAAAAGTTTAAACATCTAATCCGCAAATGTTCTGAAAAATCGCCAAAATTCATTATCTCAGTGAAATATAATGATGTCAGGCCGACAATAAATTACTTCTATCCAAAATAAAATAAGCACGGAAATTCTCTCTCCATTTCCCCGTAGACTTAAATGATGGAAAATTACGAGAAAATTAGATTTTCTTTCCGGAAAACTGAATTCAACTCCGGCCAACTTTATGGCGACAAGAAAGCTTCTTAGTTTTTATGCAAACCGATACGGCACCCCTGAATCTCGTTAAGAATTTTAACGACTCTAATCCTGGCCAAGACCATTGACAAATAGGCGTCTTGCGTCCCGGCGTACAGATTTCCATTTTTCGTTTTAATGAAGTCGCGCGGCCTATAAACTCCCGTGACACAAGGACCAACCTCGCTTAAGTGAATTTGGCAAGGACTCGAGCATTTCTTATCCTTTTCACCTTAACGCCTATTTTAAGATCGCCCGCAGAGTAATTGAAAGCGACGCGTTAACTCGGTACTTTGAGGTCGTACAGATAAATTGGACCTTTCCGTTTTCATGTAAAAGACCGACCCCATTCTGGGACCCCCAAACCACCCCGTCAGAAAAAAGATGAATAAATAAACGAATGGAGACATAAACGTTAAATAAAAAATACCAAATGGAGCGGAAGAAAAAAGTGCCGACCATAAAAATCCTTGCCGGCTTGCCATCAGCAAATCGGCAGCGCGACAAGGACTCGCCGAAGCCTCCATTCCTCCGTTTTTGATGGAGCTGTTAACCGGGAATGGGGTTGTGGCCGGGAATGAAACTGGGGCCGCCCAGTGTAGTCGACAGGAAACAAAACTGCAATTTGTAATAAATGGGAAAAAAAATTTTATTAGTAATATTATAGGGTAGGGTCGTTACTAATGGGCAGATGGCTTCTATAGCGAAGCGCAGCTCTTCAAGGACTCCACCCGCTGCCCATGTATGCCGATATTGAAGGAGTGCAGTAGCCTCCACCATCGGGATCCACCGTATAGGGGATGTCCTCATCTGCTATTTGAGTTCGAATGGCGGTTGGTGTACGTGAAGTTGATGGTGTTGCGGTAAGGATATGCATGCAGGATGGTTGGGGGTTGTGATTCTTTGCCCTGGCAGCAAAGGGCGGTGCACGATAAAGGGCAATTATTTAAATTCACTGCGTGTTTGCGTGTTGTTTACTGAAACGCCGACGACGACGAGTTTAAAATTACCCCAAGGATGCGAGTTTTTATTCTGCGGGGGGTGTTTTTTTTCGATTCAACAGCTCTCGCCTAGTACAGCTGTGATTGGCCTTAACAGGCGATTCCTTTGTAGTGTTCCACACGTGCACTTTATGCAGGGTTTTTTTTTTTTAAAGAGATAGGATAGTTGCACAGGCCGGTATCGGTGGACTGAAACAAATTTGCTGACATTAAGGTCACAACTTTATTATTGCCGTTGAAAATGCATATCAGGCGTGTAATTCGTTTCGTTTTACTTCGATGAAATTTTTATTATTTCCATGCAAACAAATTTTTTTCACATCGTAGAACTTTACTTTGTAACAAATGAGACCGAAACACACTTGTGAATCAAGTAGTGAAGGCAATCCTGAACGAAGGGAGTTACAATTTGCGCTCGTTTACATCTACCCTGATGTAGTTCTACTATTTAAACCTTGCTTTAAAGCATATTATATCCTGCTATTGCTACACTTGTGAATCAGCTCTTTGATCACAACCACAAAATCCGCCAACAAAACTTCATTATTTTTTTAGACAAAGTTTTGAAAGCGGATAAAATTGTGTATTGATATTACCCTAAAATTTTATATCTCATCGAACATACGAGATATGTAGAAAATCGCGGAAATGTTTGCAGCGCCCTTTATCCCTTTACGGGGGTTGAATATCGAAAAATACTGAAAAATGTTTTTAGGTACCTAAATATGAAGAGCGCGCCAGGAAGAAAGATCAAATTCGATATCTTATTACTCCTAAAAGATATAACGAAATTCGTGATACCGAGTTCAACCCTTTTATACCCTATTATTGGTTGAAATGGGAAATAACTTTATTATTTTTTGGATAAAGTTCAGGAAGCGAGTACAGTTAGAGCGCGATAGAATACGACTGTTTTATATCTCATCAAACCTAACAGATATGTCGAAAATTGTGATATCGGAAGACACACCCTTTCACTCACTTGAGTGTTGAAGATCCAAAAATACTGAAAGAAGATTTTAGATTAATATAAAGAGTTTCCCAGGAAGTTGGAACCAATTCTTTTTTTTATTAGTCTTATAAGATATGACGGAATTCGTGATACCGGGTTCACCCTTTTATTATGGGTTAAAAAATGCAAAGAACTTTATCATTTTTCGGACAAGGTTCATAAAGCAGGTAAAATTGGAGCGCGATTGGACACGCCAATTTTATATCTCATTAAACCTAAGAGATATATTCAAAGTTGTGATATCGGAAGGAATCCCCTTCCACCCACTTGAGGTTTAAAGATGCGAAAATACTGAAAGAAGGTTTCAGATTAATATAAAGAGTTCCCTTGAAAGTACGACCAAATTCGATATTACATTACCCCTAAAAGATATGACGGAATTCGTTATACTGAGATCAACCCTTTTATACCGTATTTTGGGTTGAAACGGGAAATTTATTTTTTGGACAAAGTTTGGGAAGCGGGTAAGATATGAGTGCAACAGAATACGACAATTTATATCTCATCAAACCTAAGAGATATGACAAAATTTGTGAAATTGGAAGAAACCCCCTTTCACCCACTTGAGGGATGAAGACCCAAAAATACTGAAAGTAGTTTTTAGATTAATATAAAGAGTTTCGTAGGAAATAATGCCCAATTCGATATCTTATCACTTTTAAATGTTATAACGGAATTCGTGATACCGAGTTCAACCCTTTTATATCCTATTATAGGTTCAAAAAGGAAAACAAACTTGAAAGCGGGCTTAAGACGATTATAAAACCGTGGAAGTAAAAGTTAATCGTTATCTAATCAGACTTCAGGAATATTGCTGAATTCGATGCAATGCATACAATCCCTTTACCCTCCCTTTACACTCCCTTTACACTCCCCTTACACTCTGTTCAACCTTTCTTTAAACTCCCTCACGGATCGAATTTCAAAAAAAAAATCCAAACGTGTGAAAAATCCGTAAAATATAAATTTATTTAGAATTTTTTTTGAAAACCTAAGAAATATGACGGAGTTCATGAAAATACGAGTAGTATCATTCCATTTTGACTAACAATTTTTTCCATTCCTTCAGTAATAATAATAATTATTGGCACAATAGTCCTAATTGTGCTTAGGCCTTGAAGTAAGGCTAGAGTTACTTCACTACGAGACCAATGGAACACTAGCAGATGAAGTGGTCAGCCACACGACCATCCGTGATTATTACCCCGATTTTTAACTTAGGTATTCTTTTACAGCTGATTGAACTGGTAGTCTTAATCCCATTCTCGAAAATTACTTGTCACCAAGCAGATTCGAACCTGGTACCAGGTGCATCGAAGGCAAGTGCTCAAGCCACTAAGCCACCCAGACTTTTTCTTCATATAAATACCTAGAAAGTATTTTCAGGATTTTTTTAAATTCGACAGCCGGGTGTGTAAATGGGTTGTATATAATCTTTTTTCACGAATTCAGTCATATCGACAGGTTTGATAAGTAATAAAAATAATCAATGGCGCAACGGCTCCTATCGGGCCTAGGCCTTGAAGTAATGCTAGAGATACTTCATTACTAGACCAACGGAACTCTAAGAGGTGAAGTGGTCAGCCATACGCTCGTCCGTGATTATTACCGCGATTTTAACTCAGGTACTCCTTTACAGCTGAGTGAACTGGTAGTCCTTGAACTTCGGAAGGAGTTGTTGTAACACCCTTATAACCACCTCTTTTAGTTGAGTACCACGAACTGTTTCATTAGATATTGGATTTAACGTTGAGTTTTGGTTAACTGGTTTCTTCTAAGCTACTTAATGTTGCATTTAGTCCGTCGATCCAGATAAAAAATAAGTTCACTCTAAATAAAAAAAAGATAACGTAATTTCAGTGGCTTCATGATCATATTAACATTTTGAGTAAGCCTTCCTGCATATATATAAAAAAAAACCATGCAGGTAAACAAAAGTATAGGATATTGAAAGTTCAGAGATTGTGACCAATCAAGGCAGGAAAAAATTGAAAAAAAATTTTAATGTTCAATTACGTTCCAATTCAAATGAAATTAATCGAGAAAATCGCGTGAATGATTTTAAGTCTATTCACGTGGAGTTACGCAGTTGCTTCAGCATCGAGGGAGGATGATAAAATCGCATCATCCCATGCGACAACAGATACGAATTTCATGCGCCGCATACAATGCACACGAACATTTTAAAGTAGACCAGTGGATCCATCGAATTTAAGCTAGGGTACATAAGTTTAAAGCCAGGGGATTCACCGCAAGAGTAGGTCCTCAACACTAAAGGCAACCCTTGCTGCAGGATACTTGCCTGAACCGAATCCGATCCACTTAACTATCTCGAATTTCGGATAGGTTTGCAATCGATCGAGCGGGTGGCAATAACAATTGCAATTGCCGGCCCATCCTCTCGGAAAATTTAATTTCGTGATTTTCCGGGAACATATCGAAACCGCGAATGGAAATTTTCAATGAATTTTCGAATCCTGAAATAGTTAGGAAATGGTCGAACAATGGGGCATTATATTGGCTCCGCATACACCAGAAAGACTTCGATGAAGAGGCACGGTTTTTGTTACGAGGTTTTTTTTTTTACCTGTCCATATCCTTGTGCTCTGCAGTCACAGTCCTTATGTGAAGTTTCTGGGCAATAATCAGCAGGCTACCTTAATTTTTTTATATTTCACCCGGGGGGATTTATTTTTCCGTGACAGGGGGATGATGAACGATGATTAATGAGTTTCTGACATAGGCAACGAATCACCGCATGAGAAATAAATTATGGTTCGCTTTATGGAAGATTTTCGTTTCATTTTTTCAGTTTTATTTTTTTTTTTTTTTCACTCCACGCTACAGGTTACATGACAGGCTGATGGACAGTGTTAAATTAGAGTGGCGATTATTTATTATTGAAAAATGAAATTTCTTGAAAATGTTCGCAGTTTTGGAGTGAACGTGCGGTTCGAGAAATTTCGTGATTTTCTTGGAAGTTTTGATTTTAAATTAATCACATACAAACTGATATCACCCGGAGGGGTATGTCTTGTTTTCTTCTTTCGTATCGTTGGATTCGATTCCAAAGTCTGCTTGATAAAACTCTTTAAAGGATTCTTCAAGTCTTAGACAAGAAATCCAAAATCCGTTTACATCCTTTTCCAGTTTCCATTCGATCCCTTGATCAAAATTGTTAATCACATTTGTGGATTCTTCTGACTAACGAACCTTTCAAATTACTTATTCTATCGAAAGTAACATAAGAGTGTAAGTGTTCTGGGCACAACTTTATTATTTTTCTAGTTGAAATTCGGAACGCGTTCAATTTTGAAAAACGGTGTAGGTTATTATGTGACTAAAAACCAAACAAAAAGTTCGGAAGCGGTTAGAATAGGGCCGCTTTAGAATACTTACGCCACTATTACACAGAATATATAAATTACATAATTGGTTCATATTACGGGATGCGGTCTACGGGTTGAAAAAGGAAAAAAACTTGAAAATAGGTTAATTTTAAACAAACCTGTGGAAGTGAAAAGATACTCGATATCGGATCAGACCTGAGATATATGACAGATCAATCACTTTACACCCTCTTAGGGGTTGACTTTCAAAAAATCTTGAAAACATTTTCTAGGTATTCATATGAAAAATCCGATGAAGAAAGATGAATTCAATATTTGGAAAAACCTAATAGATATGCCGACAATCGTGAAAATATATACTTCCACCGAACATTCTTTCGCCCCGTTCCAAACGCCAATCGATTTTCGAATTTGTCTGAATTAAAATTACTTTTCTAGTTGATTTAAATATACATACCAAGTTTTAACTTTGAAGCATAATCCGTTCTACAGTTAGGAAAAACACCCCCACCTTGGTACCATACTACCCCTAAAAAACTATATTTTTCGAATGTGGTACTTCTACTGCTCTTTCTAAATACCGAGTTTCAGCTTTATACCATTATAAGTTTTCAAGATATTAAGTACATCTGAGCTTCTCCTTTTCAGCCTCCTCTCCCCACCATCCTTTACACTCACACCCCCAAAAAACTTTTTTTTTCCATACTATGGCTCTATTAGGCCTACTACTGGTAAAAATTTTAAGCATCTATCTTACACTGTTCTTGAGTTATGAAACGTGTCCTTTTTTAAATTCTTATCCCTCCACTTCCATTCTCCACCGCCCCCTTACAAATTTTTTCCTTGAACAATCTTTATTTATCAACCCTTATACTCAAACCGATTCAATTGGAAACGGTATTTAGATAAATGCTTTCGAATAAATGTTAGTATTCGTGACATTTTCACGATTTTCGTCATATCTATTAGGTTTTCTTAAATAAGGAATTAATTTTTATTTTACGGCTTTTCATATAAATACCGACAACGTGATTGCAGGATTTTCTGAAATTTTACGCCTAAGAGGGGGTTGTTGTATACTTTTTCACGAATTCTGCCATATACAATATGCCTGATAAGATATCGAATATCTCTTCGCTTTCATGGGCTTGTGTAATAATCGCTCGAAAATTGTTTTTAAGCTATTTCCTTTTTCAGCCCCTAAGATGATATAAAAGGGTTTTTACGAATTTCGTCATTTCTCTTGGGAGTGATAAGAAATTGAATTTGTTTTTACTTGCTCGTGCTGTCTTCGTATTTATCAATTAACTTCTTTTAGGATTTTTGGATATTCAACCCCCGAGTGGGTTTAAGAAGGTTTCGTATGTTTTCACAGATTCCTACATATTGCTTAGGTCTGATGAAATATCAGATTCATTTTTCTTCTTCCTAAGGTTTCCTATATAAGCGCTTAAAAGTCAATTTAAGTATTTTTAGATATTCAATCCTAAGGGATGTAAGGGAGTTGAATGCATTTCAAAGGTTTGCGACTTTTCTTGGGATTAATGAGTTATTAGATCCAATTTCATTTCCACAGACTTTTATCTAATCGCCTACAAACCTTTTTCTTAATTTTTGGATATTCAACTCCCACAAATTTTGCCATCCTAAAGTTTTGATGAGATGCAAAGTTGGATATTTCTATTTTAAATATTTTTATTTTAAGAACAAGATCACTTTCCTAAAAAAGTCATAATCTCGGAACAACTGATACTCCGACTTTCACCGCTCCCGAACTTTGACCAGAAAAATAATAAAGCCAGATTTCTTATTTATTTACGTTTTTTTTTTCAATTACAATTGAAATAAAGGGGATCAAATATCGGCATAATCCTATCGGTGTTAAATATCAAAAAATTCTCAAACCGATATTTAGGCAATATCTCATCAACCTGGGTTGCCATTTGCGACAATTTTCTGTGACAGAAATAAGTATGTGACAAAAATATGTCACACTCTTCAGTCTGGAGTTTACATTTGTAACATTACTTGTGTCACGCCTTATCGTAAATTGGTTATGTATTTTATTTGTATTTAATTATTGCCATCTTATATGGTAAATATTGGAAGTTTGCTAAATTGGTTAAGATCTCCATCTTAGCGCGTGAAATGAACTGAAATTTTCGAGAAACCTTTGAACTGAAATTGTTGTCACACATGTAAAGTCGGAGAATCTCCGACTAGCGACATGCGATAAAATTTGCCAGAGATTTGTAATCTGTCACACATAATGTCACAGAAATCGTCGCATATGGAAAGCCAGCTTCAGCCCTAGTGAATGTCAGAATTCGTAAAAACGAACACAATAATTTTATACCATCTTACGAGTTGAGTATAACCGTAAAAGATTTGATAAAATTTATGCAAATTTAATATAGTTCAAGTACACCCCAGGGAGTTTATTACCGACAAATGCTTAAAAAAATTTTGTAACCCTTGGGTAGTCGAGTTTAAGTCGATATCTCATTAGACCTAAGAAATATGTCGGAATTCGTTAAATGTACTTAGCCATTTTACATATTCTTAGGGGTTTAATATAGAATTTGAAAAAATGTTTATAGGCGCTTATATTAAAAAAGAGCTCCAACTCCAGCTTGCACCCATGCTCTCCACAAAAGCACCCCGAACCAACCTTCCAAAAAAAATTTTAACTTAATATCTCAACGGATTTTGGAGCTATGGGCTTCAAAACGCTTTTGCATACGGCGTGTGACGCCTTGAGCGAACAGACGGACATTTTTTTTTTGTTAATTTATTATCTAATCCTAAATAAGAATACAAAAATTTGGGAGTGGATTTTTTTTTTAAATTTGAAATGTCACATGGTTAAACAGATATTCCTGTTAACAATCCTGTTGATAAATTCCTTGGATAAACTGTATACCCTAATTTCCCTTTATTGCATGTTACGATGAAACTATAGAAAATCTACAGAACTACAAAGGCCTTTTAATAATTTTGAACATATGTTCTGCATTGTATTACACATAGCCTTAAATTTCCATAATAAATACATTGATTTCTCACGACTATTCAAGACTATTGGGTGCAAATACCTGCTAAAAATTTAATTTAACGCGGGCGCCTTCTGTGAAAATGCAAAAATAGTGGAAGTTTAGTGTTGACATTATGCCTCCTTTCAACTGTGCTCGGTTTAGTTTAGTATACTATAGTTCTAATACACATGCGGAACTGGACTAACTTAATACCACACGTATACGGCCTTACTGTTAATACGGACTATCTAAATACCGGTGTATACGAGGCCAGTGGTGTTAAGTGCAAAAGTCCAACTTAGTTATAATCCATAATGTATCATTAGTCGTAAAATACACCTGAACCGATGGTTATTGTCACTAGTGTTTAAGTAATAGTAATGTATATTTATATGCTTGCTATTGTAAAAATAATAATAATAATTGTAAATTGAAGGAGGACAGAATGATCTTAATACTCAAAGAAGTATAATACTTTTTTTCGTCTTTGACTTTCTTTGAAAACTACCACGTTCAGGTCTTAAGGAAACAGTTCATTAATTTAATGCACATGATAATTAATTTATGGAACATAAATAAATCCGTAAGCAGCAAAGAGTAGTTCTGAAATTGTGAACATAATCCTTAATAGACATTTCACCAACTCTAGGACAAGGTGCATTCATCGTAGGAACTAAATCAATATCAAGGAGTTGTACTGGTATAGATGATTGCAACAAGGCACCGCAAATGATAAGATTAGTGCCAGATCAGTGAGGAAACTGGGACCAAGTTAGACCACCAGAACCCTGAAGGACCATAAACATAGTTTTAAATTGGAATGAAGTTCGGCTATATCGTGATCGGATTATCTTTGCAGTCCACCATCGCTCTAGATCCCTTAAATCTAAGTGAATGAGAAACCTGAACATTTAAATGATAGCGAAGGATTCCTCTTCGTATTTCACTCGGGATTTTTTTTTCCACAAATGAAAACATTGTACACTATTTTTCACATAGACTCACAAAAATTGTTCGGTTCTTCTTTTCACTTTAATTTCGCTTTTAATCCACACTGGTAGAAGAATTCCATTAACCAAAGGGAACAATTTGCTTTACATGTCCGCAGGCTTATTTCATTTTTAGTATAAAGGAGTTTTATCCTGAAAAACCACCAGACAATGTACGTATGTAACAGTTCGCCTCAAGTTTCTCCAGCTTGTTGTTGATGTTATTCTTGCTGTTGTTGGTTTTGTTTTCCGGTGCTTTTGGGGATATAATCCTTTTAGGAGGAGCTAGTTCAGGTGATATGTGTTTCAGGAAAATGAAATATTTTACCTCGTTGGGATTTTACTTGAACTAGCTGCTAGCTAAAGAATAATGCTGGCATTTTGCCGTTAGTTCCCAGGTTGTGCTATTCTATGGGCTTTCCAATTAGTTTTTCTTTTAATTAATGACTTATTTATTCGGATGGTGGTATAATTGAGTGATTTAAATTAAAAGTGGCGAATAACGTTGTGTATTTAGAAACGACGGTTTCATCATCCTAATGGGAGGAGTCTCACATCTTGACCTATTTTGGAACGTAACATTTATTTATTCAAATGTTAATTACGTTGTTTTTAGAATCTTATACCTCATCTTTGGTCTCTGCTATACCGTGCGAACTTTTCTACCGCAGTGTTCGTGAATAATATGACAAAACATATCACTCGGGTTAAAACGAAAAGGTTTCCTTTAAGTACTCACTCCTCAAAAGAGGAAATTTTTCAAGGGTAACTCCTATCATTTCTCGAAACTGAATTCAATAAGTACTATTCCTGATATTTGTTGTATTGTATTGTGTTTGGTGTTGGGAAGACACACTGAAAGGTAGCGAGCATTGAGGCCACCATGGCCCATTATACTGGTATCGCCAGTATCTAACCGAACTTTTTCGTCCTTCTCACGAATTTCAAAAACTCTAGTAGGGAGCGAAAACGGAGTTCCTCCATCCCCATAACATCGACGCCGTATACATGCCTTCTTGCGAAAGAGTAAGCTGGACACTCGGGACGAAAATATTCCATCGTGTCGTCACTCTCGTCGCATGTCGTCGTTCTCGTCGCAAGCAGTGCGCATTGGGCTGTCAATAATTCTTAATCTGACCATGTGTTCCCGATATTACCTTCTGCATAAGTAGATACTACTACCACGTACTATCGAAATTTTTCTTGCCAGGCTGATCAAAAGGTTGACAAGAATGTAGTGCAACTTCAGGTAACAAGTAAAATAATGCTGGTACTGAAAACTAGAACTTGTACAGAATTGCTCAGTTAGTCTGAAAACCAGTACTGAAAATTTTAGCACATTTAGTAGCAAGTAATTACTACCACGTGCTGCCGAAGCTATGCTTTCCGGGCTGACTGAAAGGTTGACAAGGTTATAGTTCTGCTTAGAGTAACATGTAAAATAACGCTGGTACTGAAAAGTTGAACTTGTACAGAATTGCTTAAGCCAGTACTGAAATTTGTGGCACAATTAACTTTTGTGTTCTGATTTTTATCCAATTGAGAATTTATCATTACAGCTTAAGTAAAAGTAAGTATACTAGTTTTCCACGCAAAATACTGTTTATTTTATTTTTTATGTGACATTTCGTACTCGACTGAGTTCTTTATGAAACTATTGTATTATTGTTTAATTTTCAGTTCTATAGTTCAGTTTCAATAACTAACATTGTAGTTCTGTACGAGTTCTGAAAAAAAATTTGCTTTTAAATGGTTATACGCAGCCAGAAAGATGAAGAAAAAAAAATGTTTTTCACGTATTTTGCCTGTGAAGCTATTTATGGTAACTTTCAAATTTATTTCGGTTTGCCGAGAACTTCTTAAAAAAAAAGTGTTTTACGGGGATCTCGATATCTCCAGATAGGATCATATAAAATAAAGAAAACAAAAAAGATTTCAATAGTAAAACGTATATATATTTATCGCTGGGCTACGCAAAATAAAAATGTTTAACAAAATGGCGGCTTTTAAAACAAAAATTTCGATTTTCGAGGAAAATTTAGGTCTTAAATTATTTATAAAATGGAAAATATTTATCAGAGAGAAAAAACCTTCAATTAATCTATAAAAAATACAGTTATGAAGATTGTAAAAAATTTGAGACTAATCGGTTTTGCCATTTCCAAGACTTTATAAAAAATCTGCCAACAGTCTGGGCGCAACTTTATTATTTTTCCGGCAGAAGTTCACAACGCGTTCAATTCGGGGATGCGGTCTATGTTACTATGTGACTGAAAACCTAACAAAAAGTTCGGGAAGCGGTTAGAAAAGGGTGTAACATATGAATTAAATAATTGGGTCATATTCCGGGATGCGGTCTAGAGGTTGAAAACTGATCAGACCTGAGAAACATGGTAGAATTCATGAAAAAGTATCCAACCAGTTTACACCCTCTTAGGGGTCGAATTTCAAAAAATCTTGAAAACACATTCTAGGTATTCATATGAAGAATTCGTAGAATAAAAATGAATTCAATATTTTGAAAGACCTAGTAGATATGACGAAAATCGTGAAAATATATGCATTTTATATTAACTGATATTTTTTTTTCTCCAATGAATATTCGAATTTTTTTTTATCAGAATTACTTTTCTAGTTAATTTACATATATGTACGTACCGAGTTTCAACTTCTTAGCATAAGCCGTTTTAAAGTTAAGAAAAACACCCCCCACCACTGTACCATACTACCCCTGAAAAAATTCCATTTTTCCACCATGCCACTACTATAGCTCTATCTAAATACCAAGTTTCAGCTTCCTATCATTATAGATTCTTAAGATGTAAGCATCGGAACTTTTTCTTTCTCACCCTTCCCCACCCTCACTCTGTACACTCACACCACCAAACTTTTTTCCCTACTAGGGTTCTATTAGGCCTACTTCTGGTAAGAATTTGAAGCATCCATCTTACACTGTTATTGAGATATGAAACGTGTTATTTTTGAAAAATTCTTATCCCCTCCCCTTCGTACTCCCCCGCCCCCTTCATTGATTTTACTTTGAGCAATCTTTATTTATCAAGCTTTATATACAACCCGAATTTTGTTTTTCTGGTGCCATTGGTTTGGGAGATATCGTAATGATAAGTATTTCAACCCCCACCCCCGTACGCCACTACTCCCACCCAAAAATTTTGTTTCAATCTACTCTCCTAGTATAACTACAGATATTTGTTAAGTTTTAATTCCTTGCTATTAACGGTTTAGGAGATATGGATTTTAGAATGTGTAGATCTCGACTTTTTTGCGTTTCGGACGCATTGCTTCCCCCTCCACTCCCACATCCCTTCACCCATATCATCAATTTTTTTGCAAATGGGTCCACTATCAAATGTTTATAGAAATTCCAAGTTTCAGTCTCCTAACACAAGCGGTTGCTGAGATCTAGAAACCAAAATTTTTCGTCTAAAACGCTTCCCCCACCTTCGCCCTCAAATCCCCTGCTCTGAAAAAAAATGTCAATTGAAGGGGTCTACCCAGTCTATTCCTAGAAAAAAATTTAATTTAATAGCTCCACTGGCTTGAGAGCTACGAGCCTTCAAAGGATTTTGGGGCGGTCGACGTACGGCGTACGGCGTACAGACGGAGTGAAAATTTTTATTGCTTTTTTCGTGTCTCCTAGTCATGAAACGTGAACAAAAAAATTTCGAAAGCAGCAAATTTTTTTTTTTTTTGAAAATCAATAGCAATACTGTATTATTACTAATAAAGTAAAATAAGGAAAATACAGCATTTTTCCCGTTGTAATTAATCAACGATTTTATGAAAATTAAGTATACTTAGTACACAAATTTTACTAAATGATAGTTAGCGGAATTTTTAGCAGAATAATTTTTGAAAATTATTGTTAGCAGAATTTTTAGCAGAAATTCGATGAAAATCATTCTGCTAAGTCTGCTAATTTTAGCAGAATCATAATTTTTTTCTGGTAACACTGGTGAGCATCACCATACAGCCCCGTGTATTCTAAAGACAGGGACTACGCAGTTGCATCCATGGTCCGTCTTCCGCTTAGGCCTTTAGTGTGAGAATTAATTCACCCTAGTGAACACCCATATTGTACCAAATTGGTTAAAGTACAGGATGCTCATTAGTGCATATACCAACCATATTCATGCAAATTTCACGAAGTAATAATTCATGGAAATAGCTTTCGATTCCACATAGCAGATATGGAAAAATCCTTTGCAATATTAGCATCTCTATGGGTGTTTTGGATAGTGGGCATGAATTTGATGAATCAATGTCATCCGATGACGAAATGGCTAATTCGGACATAGTCTTAAACTGGTTTCTCCAGTGAAGATTTTTCAATTCCACAATGGCAGTAGCCAGGACAGCGACCGATCCTAGTCAGTCCAGACAATTGGCTTTGCACATCAAAAACTCCTATGGCGTCGAAAAACAACCAAAAAATTCTTCGAAAACCATCTTTCTTTTCAAATCCCAACGTGAAAAACATTTAGCATCACTCTTAACTCCATCAAACAATTCGATATCATTTTGCACTATTTCGAAATTTTTTGACGAAAATCTTAAAAGGAAATTATCATATCTCCCCGAGGTTATAATGATCATTGAATTATCTGTTGATCTTCAAAGTACAGGATACCCGAGCGGACAAACCTATAACCGAAAGTAAAGGCGAGTTCTGATTATATCCTTGACGGGGAAAACCCGGAAGAAGCAAAGGAGAAAGCCGATTCAATGTTTCTTCTCAGTTGGAACATTTTGGATTATCCCTTCCTGTCCTTAACGATTGTATAGAACCTAATTTACTAAAAGCTAATTTCCGTGAGCCGTCCTAACCCTTCCGATTCATAACAGAATTTTCCTATAACCTTTTCAGCCTTATCTGATTTTCGTCGTTTTTCATATTAAGCTAGTCCTTTTATTGCGGATACAAGAGAGCCTTGTAGCATTACACCCGATATGATATTGCTAAAAAGGTTTCTTCTTTTTCTTCCCCATTGATAAGAGTTAAGAAAAAAAAAAAAAAACTCAAAATAATGAGGACGGATTTGATAATGCTTTAATCCACTTAATTAGGAGGTAAAATTTTGAGCCTTGCTTTTGTTCGAAAGGACACCCCACGTATCCATATGACGAGAAGAGAAATACATTTCAATTAGGCTAATAATATTCCCAAGACAGTGACATGAAATGAAAAGCGGGCAAAAAAAAACAGAAGGTTCTATTCATGGATAATCACCTTCCGAACAGATAGGATCCCTTTTGATGAACCCTCTGAATTGTAAAATCCATTTTGCTCAACTCTGCATTATCGCTGTTAATTAGCAAATCATAATGACGTGACAGAAATCCTGTTCCAATTAGCTGGATTGCATTGCGAACGCTATACATGTCTAGGCGTTGCGGTAGCTACATAGCCTCCAAACCTCGGTTTCGCGAGTGAAATACTTTCGAAATCAGCTCGAGAACTTCGACGGGCAATTATACGGCATCGTTTGAATTAAATATGCAAAAGTGAATCCTGTTTTACGAACAATCCGGTTTGCATTGGAACAAAGTTTCATGCGCTAGATGCATCCTTCAAAATATCGTCTCGGATTCACTTCGCTTCCAAAGTGAATAATTATTTGGCTTCGACAAGGGATTTTCCTTCCAAGCCAACTGCTGTATCCTTCTTAAGATTTCGGTCTATTCTTCACCCGGAAAACCCAACATCCTACCCGAACGGCAGACAGGTTTTCCATCGTCATGACGGAGCACAAGTTTTACTTCGGATAGATTAAGATGAGAAGGACGTCTTGGTACGAAGCCACATCCTGATTTTCATATACCACCAACATAGTATCTATAGATATCCTTGTGGCTTGATAAGGATAAGGATATGCTACCTATAGCGTTGCTCTTAACTTCAACTACAAGACGGATTCCATCGAATTTTATCAAGTGCTAATAACTTTGGAAATTTTATTCGCTGTAAGAAGACAGTCTTAAGCCCGAAATCAGGCTGGATCAGCAGTTCCCAGGATTCAGTTTTGCCGAAAAGTTAAAGTTTTTTTTTTCTTGGGGTTGATGCGAGTGTGCTGCATGTTTTTATTGCCAGTGACAGTGCAATTAGAATTGCAAAGTCCTTTGGCTTAGTACCGAAAACGACGAGGAGCTAACTTAACCATAACCAGTACTTGAAGATTTTCTTTTGTTGGGTGTATGTAAGACTTGAATGACGGGAATAAGTTGGGGACTAAGAAAACGTCAACAAGCGGCAGATTGCACTGATATTATGCAATGGGATAATGCAATTAAAGGACATTGCGGATTGCATAAAATATTATACGGGTGGTGCAACGTGACTGGCTTAAAGTTTAAGTTTTAATTTGAATCACTTTGCATATCTTCTGCGCTTTGGGACAGGATTTTGTTGGTGACTTCAATCTTATAAATAAATCTGTTGATGATTTTCAGTTTAGCCGAATGTTTGTATCGACAACTTGGAAATTACTCGAAGGGTCTTGATAAAATTTCGAAAACCTACCTAGTCTACGGCGGACAGACGAACATTTTTTTGATTATTTTTTCCCGTATTTACACACACATTTTTCACATTTTTTCCCGTATTTATGGGAAATAATAATCAAAAAAATGTCCGTCTGTCCGCCGTAGACTCCGTCTGCTGTACACAAAAGCGTTTGAAGACTTATAGCTTACAGACCCATTGAGATATTAAGTTGAAATTTGTTTGTTGGTTAGAATGGGTGAACCACTTCAAGTGGGACCTTTTAGGGATGCTGTTGTGATGGTGGAACTGGAGGATTTTACTCGAAACATTTTGGTTTCTAGATCTCAGCAGCCGTTTAGGTTAGAAGTCTGAAAAGTAGAACTTATGTAGAACTATGATATTTGTAAAGAATGGTCGATATGGGTTAAGGGATGTAGGAGTGGGGCGTCCAAAACATTTGAAAGATGTGATTAAAACTTTCTAAGATCCATATCGCCTGAACGGTTCACGTCACAAAGATACAAATTTGTGGTTACCTCAAGGAATACTAGGAAGCTAGACCAGGAGCAAAAAATTTAGACGTTCGGAGTTGGAGTAAGAGGTTGGGGTAGAAAAAAGTTTGGATTAATATGCGTTGTAATTATACCAGGAAGTTAAACTGTGGATTTCGTACATAAAAGACACCGGCCATGATGCCTGGATCATGCAACCAATTGGGGATCATGCAGCCATTTGGGGATCATTCAGCCAATTGAGGAACATGCAGCCAATTGGGGATCATGCTGCCAATTGAGAATCATGCAGCCAATTGAGAATCATGCAGCCAATTGGGGATCATGCAGCCAATTGAGAATCATGCAGCCAATTCGGGATCATGCACCCAATTGGGGATCATGCAGCCAATTGAGAATCATGTAACCAATTGGGGATCATGCAGCCAATTGGGGATCATGCAGCTAATTGGGGATCATGCAGCCAATTGAGAATCATGCAGCCAATTGAGGATAATGCAGCCAATTGAGGATCATGCAGCCAAATGGGGATTATGCAGCCAATTTTGGCATCCCATCCAATGTACACTGGCGCAGCTGCCAGGACATAAACGACCAAGAGTCGCTCGTTCATTCCCTTGCAAATGTTCGACTGTAGCTAGGGCTTCGAGAGCGAACACTTGGAAAACCGTTCTATAGCAACCAGATGGAGACTTTGAGGATGATAATTGGAGAGTTGTAACTCTTTCTAAACAGGTGGGAATGTGCGACTGCTCGATTTGTCTGGGAGTCTCTGTTGTTGTAGCGCCCAGTCTGCCTACTCTACCTCATAAGGGTGGACAATATAGACCAATGTTTCTGACTCACATCTTTTAAACTCCTCAGTCACAACAACCCTTGTTGTTTGTGGTTCCAAAACGGTCATTGAGCCAATAGAGCTCTATCTGGTGGACAGGACTGCCACTTGAATCAGCCAACCAGCCATACAACTATCTGGAATATCCTAGCACCCGAAGTAGTTGAATATCAAACTGTTCTGCCATCTCCTTAAGAGATGGTGGCGACCTTTGATGTTGTCGAGGTGGAATCTAAGGATTTTATTGCCACTTGGGTGTCTGTGAAAATGCTAATATCTCTAGTAGATGGATGATGAAACTTATCAGCAATTTGTATAACTCACTATGTCTAGAACGTCTCTTGAGATCGTTCGAAATATTTTATTGTTGTAATAAAGAAGTAATTGATTACAATGCTGTCAATCGAACAGTGATACAGCAAAATGTCCTTTTTAACACTATCCCTAATAGATACTCACCCCTTCATAGCACAGGCCAGAAATAAAGTGCACAGACAAAAGGCTTCACTTACGTGTCAAGTGAAATGCTTGCATATCCTGGACGATTAGTTTCACTCGAATGGATTCTGGCAGTAAAGTGTAAGCCTTAGTCGTCGAATGTATAAATCTTCTGCTCACGATAGTTTCGTCGGGTGAAATCGAATTGCCATGTCGCCATGGCGAATTCAATAAGATACTCGGACGTGTAGTCATTTCGTCATGCAAATACCAACGATGTATCATTCCTGGACACTTTTCCTTGAAAGTGCCACTATATGGACTCATCTTACGATGGTACTCTGTCACAGCTTTGCTAAAAGTTCGTAAGGTCGATGAAAGTATTGAGACTCGAGGGTGAAAATCTGTTCAGTATTGAAATTTAATACCGGAAGTAATGGCCGGAGGAATGATGAGCTATTTTCGGAAAACTGTTGGTTTGCCAGGTTGTTCGCTACTCATAAAATCTACCACAGCGTCCATAATTACATTTGGCAGCACATAAAGGCCCATCTGAAATCCAATGCATCGCTGAAATTGAAGGCCAGAACTAATTTTGAAAATATGAATCCAACCCGCTCATACCGCAATCAATGTTGTCCATTCGACACTGAGATGGAGCTGCCATCAAAACTAAATGGACTTCTGGTTGCCTGGAGTGTGTGTCAATCAGCTGCCTAATTCAAAGCAAAGTCCCTATAACTCAGATTTATTTCCTGGAATCCAACGTTAGAACAGGAAGGAGACGAGCAGAACCACCCTGCTCTGTCCTCCACAACCAGGGGATGGCAACCACCCCCACACAAAGTCGTCGTACACCGAAGCATTCAAATATTGATCATGTCGCACCATTGTTCGCCTATCGAGCTGAATGTGAAGTAATTTGAGTAATGAATTGCACGCAAGTAAGACGAATTGCCACTATTCACGGCATGTTCCACTTTTCCTGCCTGGTGTCAAGGAGGCGAACCTTCAGTTCAAACCGCGGTGTTATAATTTTTGCTGTTGGATGATGTCTAAACCACCCCAATTTTTTTTTCTTTTGCCTACGCGAAGGTGGTTATTATTTGCATAAAGCTGTGATATCGGTTTATATCATTTTTATAGTTTCGGATGAAATGCTAACGTGTGAGTGAAGTTGAACGAATAGAAGGTTTCGCTTGGAGTAGAGGGTAGTTAATATTCAGTAGGGATGAATGAATTTTGCAATTTTGCGTTTTAGCTAGAGTACACCATGTTCAGGAAATGACAGATTGTGGTATCTAAGGAATGGTTTATGCTGGGTAGTTGTATCTTTCTACTTCTTACGAGCTTCAGTTTACATAGGTTACCACGAGAGGTGCTACAACTAATAATTCTTGAATCTTTCAACTCGAAAAGAAATTTGTTTACAACTCTAGATATTTTATTTTATTATTGTTTAATAATAACTGGTGATGAGGTATGGGGTGGGGGTGGGGTGCAAAACTTTGAATTACAATACCTCGACTGAATTGTGCCAGGAAGGTAAAATATGGTGCATACGTATAAAATTACCAGCGTAGTCTAATGAATGTAAAAGGGTAGGGAGAGATGGCAGGAGGGGGTGCAAACGAAAAAACTCTGATTTTAATATCCCGAGAACCGCAAAGGATAGAAACCTAAAAATAGATAGCTGTATAGTCTTGGTGGCTTAGTGGATAGAGCACTTGTCTTCGGTCCACCTGATACCAGATGGAGACAAGTAATTTTCGAGAATGGGATTGGGCGCCGAACTGTCTACCAGTTCACTCAGTTGAAACTGAGTACCTGAGTTAAAAATCGGGGTAATAATCACGGACGAGCGTGTGGCTGACCACTACATCTCCTAGTGTTCCGTTGGTGTTGTTGCGTCAAAGCTTACTTTTTAAGTATCATAATTCGTGCGCCGATCTTAACGATACTGTTCCAAACAGTTCTCACTCGCTAAAATTTTTTTTTAATTCAAATATTAAAGACTGTATTACAATATGAAATTTGATAGTGTCTTTTCTGTTTGTATCTGATTTATTTCAGCCTTTTATCGTAAAATTTAAAATGAGGGAAACAAAACAAAACACACTTCAAATTTAAGTTGATATTCCTGCGATACAATTAGTTTTATAAAATAAGATATGCAATAAATACTAGTATTTAACTTACTTTTTAGAATTCAAATCTTATCAGTTCACTTTACTTTAGTTATTTTTAAGCTTTCGGGTCAGGTGCTCTCGGATAGAAAAATGTTCATGGCTCACGATGGTGCTAATATTAAACGGAAGTGCAGATACATGACTTAAGCGTTGAGTGCGCCAACTGCATGCGTTCAACGTTCAACGTTTAGACCAAACATTAGTTAGAGCTAAACTTACTCGCGGTAACAGACTGATTTTTACATCAGACGGTGCCAAAACCGTAATATGTGACATTACTAATTATTAAAAATGAATTTCGTTTATAGTGCATTGTATAAATTATAATTGTATAAATTATTTTGCTAAGAGATGGCGCTACTGCCTAGTAAAAATTAGAAAAGGGCCCACTTTACCTTGCTAGCCTACTTTGCCCCATTATCCCATACTTTTATATAGGGAATCCATAGTTTAACTTCCTGGAGTATAATTACTACAAATGTTGTAAAATGCTTACCCTAACCTCTTACTCCAACTCTGAACGTCTAAATTTCCTGCTCCTGATCAAGGCTCCTAGTATCCCTCAAGGCAACCACAAAATTACATCTTTGTGAACCGTTCACGTGATATGGATATCAGAGAATTTCAGTTTCATCTTTCAAGCGTTTTTGGACACCCCACTCCCACATCCCTTAATCCATATCGAGCACTTTTTTTTACAAATGGTTCCATTAGCATAGTTCTTCATAAGTTCTAATTTTCGGAGTTCACTATTCGGTTGTAAGATGGCCTGATCTTCCTAGATGTGGTGCAGGTAGTAAGGGTTTTCCATCTGGAGTAAGCCGCTTATTGGAAGTGGTAGAGTATGTAATCCTCGAAAACTCCTAGCGGAACGTGAACTATTTCTACAAGAGCACCAGGAAGAGTGGAGCCCTCTCCTGGTCAGTTCATCAGCACTCCCATCTAACACTATATCTCTATGTCCCAGGACTCAAAGCTTCATAGCTTTGAGCCGATCCGCTTAACCATAGCCAGCTAGTTCGTTACTGCATTTCTGTACTAGTTTAGAGGAGATCGTAGCCGAATCTAGTCCTTTGATTGCAACAGAGAAGTTGTTTGTGAAGCAAACATCGGAATTTGGGCGTGCCTCCCGCTACTTGCCAACTGCTACTGGGATTGAGATCTATTGAGATACCAAGTCGAGATAGTGAAAGGGTACTCCAAGCTCGATCTAAAACGCTCTAAAAGGCTAATTTTACTCAAAAGGACAAGCATCATCATCTCAGATGATGTCCTGACTGGGCTGCGGTCTTGTGGGCCGGTGTACTTAAAGACTCGTCCTCTTTTCAAAGGACTTCTTTTGAAGCTACTTGGTGGCATGATAATTCAACAAGGGGAATAGGTAAATATGAAAAATTTATTTTTATTGTGCTTTCTACAAAGTTCTCTGCTGCAGCCAAGAATTTTGTCTACTATCCGTAGAAGCAAATTGTTCATTGTTTTCAATCTTCCGTGTTCGAATATTTGTTTTGGTGACACCATAGTGGGCTTACTGCGAAATGAAATGAGCGCCCATAGATGCAACTTTCAAATTGCTTCCATGTGTCTTCTTCTTGATTTCTTTACACATGCCTACCAATTCGGCTGTTTGAGATATTCGCGAGGAGTTTCATGCGAACATTTATTAAGACTGTGTCAAAGAAATCGATTAAAATATAGTTTTTTCAACGATTTTTCTGTGCGATTTAGAAAAAACACATTTTAGATATTTTTCAGCAAAATGTAAGGGATGCAATGCTTCCCTTGTTTCCTTGGACGCCACGCCATTAGGGCGCTTAGGCTCAACCTAATAATTCTTTATCCTGTGGTTTGTCTTCCCTGCGTGGGCTTTCCAATTAGTTTTAATAGTATTTTGTTCGTAATCGCTAGCTCATAAGTAGAGTTGCAATTAAGCTCCTCTCAGCGATATATTCATTACTGAAGAAGGACACAGTCTACTGTATACTGTATAACAATAGAGAGTTTTCCTAATAGTAGCTGCATCCACAAGGAAGCTTGAGCATGGACTCGCGATGAAAGGAGCCATCCCTTAAGCAAGCCTTCCGTTTTAAGGTAATCCTCGTAAGTTGAAATAATTAGTAGGGAATTTAAAAACTCACTCTAGGGCCCGAATTTTAAGAAAATCAACGTTCCATTGAAACTACCTGCCAGGTGAAATAACACAGATTACAAAAATTCAAACCCCGGAAATAAATTCCTTGAAGCATTTTATGTGTGTGCGAAACATCGAGTGCAATAGATAAAGGGAGAAAAGTGTTTTCCTTTAATTAGACACGTCGAAAGTAATTTACATAATTAACGAAATTGAAGAGGATATTTCAATTGGAACATTTCGTTCGATGGTCATGTAGTTTAGCTGTTCTAAAAGCAATAAAAGTTCTCACGATTGAAAACGACAAAGCAACAGACTTGGAATAGGATGAGTATCCTTTACGTTCATGTTGTTTTTTTTATCAACTCTTAGTTCTTCTCGTTGCCGGCTATCTATTGAAAATTCTCCTGAATCTGAGAAAAGTAATTAAGTTAATTAAAGTCTTTGCAAAGAGCCTGAGTTTAATCGATTCTTGCTGAATAATCTTTAAAGGATTTTCATTAATACTAGAGACATTTGAATGGCGAAGAAATTAAATTTTCTGGAATGTTTAAAGACGGTGTGTACGTACCATCTAATTACTACTGCTTTCTTAAACATCTCAGCTGGAATATTACGAGTATTCTGTGAGCAGGTTCGAAAAATATCTTGAAACGCCATCGTATCCAGATACAGTAGAATCTTCTTTAATCGATGTAATCGGGAGTAACACTGAAATTCTATACAAGGCAGAAAATTCTGCTAGTCCAGTAAATCTAGGAATTCTTAAAGAAAAAAATAAAAGTCGAAATGTTTTGACGTAGTTAGGTTCCAATGATGGAGTAGAGTAGGGAATCACAGTTTTACACCAAAATTTGATATGGCGTGTGCCCGAAATTTTGAGTTTTCTGTTTTGTCGATTTGTAGCCGTATTTTGCATTTCTCGCTAAAAATGGTTGCAACCAAGTTTATAGAGAACTAAGTTCTTTTTTATCTGAACAACTTTTTTGTAAAATCATTATTTATTGCGTTATTGTAAAACGCAAAAAATTAGGAGATTGTCCCAGTTTTTTAAACTTTTGGACCATTTTTATTAAAAATAGTTGACATATTTACATGGCATGGGAAAAACACCTCTCACACCCTTACCAAACTACCCGTAAGCTAAAATTATATTTTTCCAACATGCCACTGCTGGCTCTATCTAAATACCAAGTTTCAGTTTTATATCGTTATAGGTTCTTAAGATATAACCAACGGAACTTTTCCCTTTTCACAGTCCACCACCCCTACTTTGCAAATGGGTCCAATATCAAAGCTCTATGGAAATTTTAAGTTTCAGCCTCCTAACAGAAGCGGTTGCTGAGATCTAAGAACCAAAGTTTTTCTTGCCTACAACGCTCCCCACTCCTGCCCCCTCATACCTCAACTCACTAATAGATACCAGTCGTGGAGGTTCATCTAATCTACCCACCGTAAAATTTTTATTGTAATACCTCAACGGGTTTGAGAGCTACGTGCCTTCAAACGATTATGCGTACGGCGTACACACGGACTTTTTTCTGTTTTGCCTTTTTGGGACTTACTAGTCCTAAAACGTGAAAATAGAAAAATTCAAAGTATCAAATATTTTTGAAAATACTGGTCGATCACAATAATTTGATATCAACAAATAATATAGTAATTTTTTTTTCGATATCTAGCCCCTAAGGTGATGTATAGCATTTGTGTACATTTTCACGAATTCCGATATATTTCTTAGGTCTATTGAGACGTTTTCTTCTAAAGGCTTTAAGTTTAAACAAAGGAAAATCCAATTTAAGCGTTTTTCGATATTAAAACCCCTTGGGATGTAAGGTTTTGTTGAAGTTTTCACGAATTTTGACAAATATCTTTGGTTTAATGAGATTAAATTACATCTATATGGATTTTATATACTGTAGGTATAATTATCTCAAAATTAAATTACGAATACCGCACGCATACCGAACATCTACTAAAAAAAATAATAAAGTTGCACTCAAGCTGGCAGCTTATTTTATTTAAAATATCCTCGAATATTCAAATTCAATCGGCCACTAATAAAATGACCCAATGCCATAATAACATTAAATCGAATTATAAACCTTCAAATTGAATTGAGGGTTCAATCGAACTGATCAAATATCAATCCAAAATTATTTTAGTTGATTTGCGGTTCAATTTCAAACAGAGTTGGCTATCGGACCCGTGGATTATTATTTCATCTAAACAAATTCAATATTACCTGTCTGTCGAATATACATAATATAAAAAACGCTCCGCAATCATTTTCAATTAAATTAAACTCTAGTTTTTCATACGTTTGATTTCTGTTGGTATGACTCCATCACATTCGAGCTTAGTCGAGACCGTCACTCGTTCCGGACTCCGTAATAAATTAAATTATAATCTCAGCGACCCTTAGATTAATGCCGAAAACAAATAATAAATTCTTATTACTTTTCGGTATTAAACTATTCGCCGACAGGGGGATGCTTCGAAATTTACGAAAACAAGTGATATCGAACCGTAAAAGCTGCAATTATCCTCTGCCTACAAAAGATGATGAAGCCGCATGCCATCATGACAAGAAACTTTAAACCAATTCATGGATCAAAAATGAAAATAAATTTAATTTCGAATTCCATTTGCGTTCGAATTGATGAAATCAATCCGCCCCACTCGAAAAAAAACGCTCTCTACTCTATCGAATCAAAACCCGCTTGCCATCCCTTCAATCGAGGAAGAATGATGGAGGGTTTATTGATTCCAGCCAGGGATATTCATACGTGAAACTGGAACGTGTATGATAAGTCCCATATGGTTTATGGGGTGAGTTGTATTTTTCTTTTTCAATATTTTCTCAGTGTCCTGGGAAGATAGAATTTGACGGGGGTGGGATTATGGAAGAAGGCCTGAAAATCCTGCCAAGCCATTGAGAGAGGACAGTTTGGACGAGACTGTTGTATATCCTCTGTGTTAGGTCACATACTGAAGTGTACGGATAATAGGGGTCTCATTGTTTCGAAGCCATCGTGGCTTCCTAATGGGATTAGAATATGAGCCGAGGATTTTATTATCCTGAACGAAAGGGGATATAAATTTGTTGATTTAGCAAATCGTTGCCGATTCGTTCGATTGCGATATATGCGGATGATTTGAAACTATGCTACTGTATCGAGATTATCCTATAGTGTATCCTTCGACATATATTTGCTACGTGGCAATTCGAATCGTTCCCGATGTTATTTTGTCTGTTTTACGAGCAAAAGGACGAGCATTGTGTAATAGTTTTAATGAATTTGTCCACGCTGTCTATTGTGTAATATGTGTCTAGGATTTGCTTCGATGACATGGTGCTCGTTTATCAACTATTGTCAAGTGTTGAGTGATTAAAGTCCGGATAGATGAGCAACAAAATCAAAGGGTTTAGAAGCGTTTGATTTGTTTGAACTGCAATTTACAGCGGTTCTTAGCGGATCCTTTTCGGGTTTATCTGGTTCAGTATTTGATCCAATTGCTTCATATGGCTGTATCAAGCTTCTTTGACATATTGTTGAGCTATATAATATTGCGGATTCTTCTTGCAGTCCTTACAACAGTATTCCTCCAAAATGGGATAGTCCTTGTTAAACCTTTGTTCGCAGTTGGGAAAACTTCTCTTGCTCGAAGTGCGCGGGAGTTTTGTTCGATTAAATAAATTTGTTCAAAATTTCAACTTTCTTGCTAAACGGTTTTGCTTCATAATTTTAATAAAACAGTATCGATTTAAAAAATATGAAATTACTTATCAAAATTAATTAATAAAATAAATTATTAAAATTAATTAATAATTTTGCTACCCTGATTTTTTTTACGCGTTTCATGATACGAAAAAACATTAAAAAATTTCAGTCCGTCTGTCCACCGTACACCGTACGTCTACCGGTGTACGCAAAATCGTTTGAAGGCTCCTAGCTCCCAAACCCTTCAAGTTATTGTATTTAATTTTTTTTTATGAATAGATTGGGTAGGCCCCTTGAAGTGACTATAGTTCGAAGGGTGGGGGTGTCAGGGGGAAGTGGAAGAAGCGTTTTTAATCGATAAATTTTGGTTTTTAGATCTCAGCAACCGCTAGTGCTAGGAAGCTGAAATTTGGTATTTGTATAGAACTTTGATAGTGGACTCATTTACAAAAAATACCAAGATGGGTGACGGCTTGTGAGAGGAGGGGGAAAAATAATGCGTCCAAAATGCAAAAAAAACTCGACGCAAATCCAGATCTCCCAAACAATTAACGCCAGGAAATTTAAACTTAATGAGTATCTGAATGTTCACTAGGAGAATAGATCGTAATCAAACTTTTGAGTAGGGCAGTGACGTATGGAGGTGGAGGGAGAACATTTTTAGGTTACGATATCTCCTGAACCAATTGCACTAAAAAAAAAAAATTTGTTTGTGAGAATAAATGGAGTCGGTTGCAAATAAAATTAAGGAGTGGTAGAGCATGAAAGTGGAGGAGATAACAATTTTTCTCATATCTCAAGAACAGTGTAAGATAAATTCTTAAAATGTTTACCAAACGTAGGGCTAATAGACCTCTAGCAGAAACAAACATGGGTGTGGATGTAGAAAGTGAGAGTGGGGAGAAACTATAACGGCATAAAGCTAAGACTTAGTATTTAGATAGAGCTATAGTATGTTACAAAAATATAATTTTGAATAGGGGTAACACGGAACGGGGGTTGGGGTGTTTCTCCTAACTATAGAAAGGCTAATGCTAGAAAGTTGAAACTCGGTGTGTATATGCAAATCGACTAGAGAAAGAATTATGATGAAAAAATATCCATTGGCGTTCGGAAGGGGGTCAAAAAAATTATCAGTGATAATGGAATGTATATTCACGACTTTCGTCATATCTACCAGGTCCTCCAAAATATTGAATTTATTTTTATTCTACGAATTCTTCATATGGATATCTAGAATGTGTTTTCAAGATTTTTTGAAATTCGACCTCTAAGAGGGTGTAAAGTGATTGTATACTTTTTCATGAATTCTGCCATATCTCTTAAGTCAGATCGCATATCGAACTTCTTTTCACTTCCACAGGCTTGACTAATAATCATCAATTTCCGGGTTTTTTCTTTTTCAACCCCTAGTCCGCATTCCAGAATATGACCCAATTATGTAATTCATATGTTATTTGTGGCAGCGGCATAAGTATTCTTTCGCGACCCTATTCTAACCGCTAGCAGAACTTTTTGTTAGGTTTTCAATCACATAGTAACCTACACCGCATCTCAGAATTGAACCTGTTCCGAACTTCTGCCGGATAAATAATAAATTTGTGCCCAGAGATGTTGGCAGATTTTTTATAATTTTAAAGATATATCCGTCACCTATATCTGTCAGTATTCGAGAAAAAAAATGTTGGTTTCTGTTCAACATCAATAGAAAAAAAATTATAAATAGAGCACATTTCTATTTTAATCAAAAGATGCTGGAAGGAATAGGTACACTATAACGCAGCCATTTTTTCTTTCACTCTTTTTAAAACTCGAAAGTTGTAATAAAGGACCTTGTACACGAGCAATTTTTCAAGCAATTAATTGCCTGGTGACTACTGCCAAAACTAGTGGAGCAATTAATGGAGCAATACCGGGCAATATCATGCAAGTTGAGGCAATGTTTCGGCAATTTGGCAATGTTTTCACAGATTACTCGTATTGCTCGCTCTATAGTTGCTGTATTTCCACTAGCTTGGGAAATTCCGAGCAATTGTCCGTGTATCATGTCATTTCCAAATTGTCACAGTTAATTAACGAGTTGACAATTAATTGATCCATATCGTCAGTTGCGGATTTTGCCGAATATTGCTGTATGTTTTCGTGACGTCAAAATTGTCTGAAATTGCTGCAAATTGATAAATTTTAACCCTTATCGGGCCAAAGAGGTACCCGGGTACCTATTATTTTTCTTGTACTATTTCTGATAAACAAAAGAAGCTAAAACTTAAATTATGATTTACTGCCTGTAAGAGTATTTTGTAGACATACTTGTGAACAACATATTTATACCAAATTTATGCATAATAATAAGAAATGAAGTCATTTTAGTAGGAGGTAACCAAGTAACTTTTCGGCGTGATTAAGATTTTTTTTCTTTGGCTCGATAAGTGTTAATCGCTCGTGTAAAAGCACATATCATGTAAAAATTTTAAAATGATACGATTTCTTTGTCACCATAAAAAAAATCAATGAAACATTACTCATTTTCGGGCGCCAAAGGGGTTCGCTCCCCTTAGGGTTCGATAATTTTAAAATCGATAATCAGTGCACCCAATTGGTCAGACTGTAAACTAAAATCATCACTCCAACATAATTCCTTCAGTAGTGTCCCCAATAAACATTCCCAACTATTCTAAAATAATTTTCACGGTGGTCTGATACTTCTTTCTCCCAGCTTCTAGCTTGCAAAAGAAGTAATAAATTTTAAATTGAAAACAATTTCTACATGAAAGCTAATTAAATCGGTACTGTACAAAAGTACGAAGGATACTGCATTGAAAAATATTGTGTGGCACATTGCGCTTTTATGCCACTAATGAACAGAGCTTACTTCATAGCGTTGAGATGGTCAGTTTTATTGCCAACTACGGGCACATAGTCTGTTTGTATCCTATTAAATGCTGCACTAATTAGGCACTATGAAATTTTTAATGAGTTCTTGGTATATTCTTGAATTTCAATATTTCAAACAACCTTCCGTTAAAAGGAATTTTATTTATTTAGATAGACCTTGACCGCTTCGTTACTTCCGTCCTATTTTCATTTTATTTCCAATATTTCACGTAGGAAAATTAATTTAACGCACTAAGGACGAAAATATTGAATATGAAAGCCGTTGGGAGCAACAAAAAAAAAAAGGATTTGTTTATCTTGAATTATCTGTAGAAAGGCTGAAAAGGGAAAAGGTTCTGGTCTCGTATTACAAACAAGGGCTACGATCCTTTTAACTTAATATCCCCACCATAAAGCGACTATAGCCACAGGACACTAGCGAGCTAGTGGCCAATAATATATTCACTAAATTCGTGGTGTCCCTTCAGATATGTCCTTAAACGAAAAAAAAAAGATACCGTCTGCGATGTGTTGTTAGCATTTGATATGCAAATTATAGTACAATTGAAAACAATCACATGAATTTATGCATGAGCCTGAGTTACGGGTGTTCTACAAAGGGCTGAATATTGATTTGGTTGCCCGTCCACAGAGGAATTTTCCAGGATCCGAGTCCGGGCAGGGTCTTGGGGAATTGAGTTCGACTCGTATGAGATGTCCTAGTTCGTAACATGAAAGAGACTAGATAACGTAGGAAGGTACATAGCTCGGATCCTAGTCTGGTAGCTCCAAAAAGCAACAGTAGGTACTATCGCGGTGAATTGAAAAGTAATTTCATGCTAATGCTTAAAAGGAGTCAAATGGATATGTGCTGATCCTACAAAGTGCTGGATGGATCTTCTGAAGTTCTTGAAGCAAAATTCATCAATTTGCCTAATGGCAATTTTAGGATACCTTTCAGATTTTTAATGCTTGCATCAATAATTCTGATAGCTTCATCGAGCTGTTGAGGAAAGGGCATTGAAGAAAAAAGCTCAAGTGTAAGTTCATTTGATTGATATTTCAACACATAGTACAATTTAGAAATTTAATTAATTCAGAAATTTAATTTAATTTTTCTACGCATGGAACTGTCTTAATTCTTCCTTCATATATTCAAAGTGATTGCCCGATTGTTTCAGAATGGACGATGACGCCAAGGCGCACTGTTCAAAAAATCATTCATGTGCAGTACAAGTAGCTACCATTTAAATGTCATAGCAAAATATTTTCTATTCATTGGAAGCATTGAATAATTGCTTCATAGCTCCTTTCAGACATTTAGCCGATAAGGTAATGTCTGATGGTCAGATGAAAGACGTCAATTTTTCAACACCTACATCTTTTAAAGAAGTTCAATTTGTAGTATCATAACTAATTGTTCAGATTAGCTGTTCTATTTTCCGTTTCAGTAGTTCTCATATACGTTCTCATGACTTTAAATCCATAAGTTATTGTACATTACAATTAAAACTTCAATCATGCATTCGTCATCTGCATATTAAGAAAATCTATTGATTTTTACATCAAATAATCCATACCTTTCAGGTAAATTTACATTGGGATGTAATAGTCAATTTGAATGTAATTTTCAATTTTGGGTCAGTAAATTTCAATTCGAAAGCAACAAAGTCTCTGAATATTCTCTCGAACTTACACTAATCATAAGATACACTTATTTCAACTTTTAGTATTAATTCTTATTTACCTACTCTTAGTAATTGGGCAGGCACCCCCATATTTGACCGAACGAATTAAATTAAATAATGAAAACCAAATTAGAACGCTTAGAAACGCCAATGAAATTAGTTTACCCAATTTAATAAAGGCGTGCAGTCAAAATTCCTTATTTTATAGAGGTATAAAATTGTAACTCATTGCCGGGTGAGATTAAAAATCAAGAGTCTATATTAAAATTCATTAGCGTACTGAAAGTCTATGTCAAACAAATATTTTAAGAAACTGCTGTATTATGGAAAATATCTAAATAAAGAATTATTATATATATATACTTTATAAACTTGGCTGTAGGCAAGAATCGAAACCGCGATTAATTCTGGTTTTGCTGCGTAGGTTTGACGCGCATACGTATAGCCACTACGATACCGTTTCATTTTAATTTCAGCAGAAAACAAAATCAAACGAAGCTATCAATTTTGTGGGATCATATATTACATGGTTTTTGTAGTGAAATTCAAATAAATGAGTAGAATTACACGAAAAAGAAAGAAATTTTCAATTCATTTGTAAATATAGTTAATTTTACATGAAATGTAGAGTAATTTTGTGAGTCTTTTCATGAAAATTGTACGACTCGTTTGAAAAGTACATGAACTTAACTTACTTATTCCATTTATTTCATGTAAAAGTGTTTGAATTGTAGACTTTTACTTGAAAAAATTCAATATAATGGAAATTTTAAGTAAAAGTAGAAATTGAAGGCATTGTAGAGTGAATGCGACCTGGCAAAAGGCTATGGTTTAACTGCAGGATAGTGGCTACAATTCCTGACCTATGGTCCTCCATAGGTTATACAGGTTTTAAACAAAATGGAAAATAACTAGTCCAGAATAATTGCCCATATTAATTACTGGTTTCCCATAATTTATCCAAACAAATTATTTGTTGGGTATGGCAATACGTCCCGACGGCACTGTCGTGGACGTATGTGTAAGGTGACGCGGAGACGCACCACGCCAGTTAGTTGGTCTTCAGCCTTTCTTTAATAAAGACATACTTATATATTTTAACCTCGTGTGTTTCAATATAAAACTATAAACCGAACACTATTCAAGAAGAAGCACTTATATCCGAATAGCCGAAACTTTTCCACGGAACTTGCTTCACTCCATACGTCTTTCTACGGTGTGGTAAATCATGATGAAAATTCACCAAACAATCTTTCAGTCTTACGAACAGGTATAAAACTCATTTCGCGTACATTCATCCGGACATTTTCAAGTAAACTTTTCGCCGAAAAGTTAAACAACAAATAAAAACCAGTTACTTAAGTCGGAAAATTCTCTCGAGTTATTCCGAGAAACAAAATGCAGTTTGCTCACAAATTGCAAATAATTTTATTAAATTTACAAGTTGATAGTACGAGATGAGTGCAAAACACGAACAAAAAAAAAAACAAACCGAAATCGAAATAGGAAAAATAAAAAATATTTACATAAGCAAAATGTGAAAAAACCTGTGGAAAACATGAAAATGCCAAGAGCAACTTTCGAAAACATTTGTGAGCTCAGAAGTCCGGAAGGATAACTTGGTCGCTTCTTATAAACAATTTCTCGGTAGATTTTCATTTTGTGAAGTGAAAGTTGCGGAAATAGTTCCGGCACTACTTTTTACTTTCCCGAAAATATTTTCATTTTATCGTTCACCACGTGGAAAAACCATCCAAGAGCCTCAACCAAATTCGTGGAAATTTCCCGTTTGAAGGAGTTGCAACTAAGGTACGGTTAGAAGAATAGTTGGAACAAGTCCTTCAAAAAGCTTTACCAAAGAAGTCAATCCGGTTGAAAAATAAAAATTAAACTCTTTCCGGAAAAAAATTTGTGGAAAACTACCTGATGGCATGATATATACCATACATATATGTACGTAGTTATGGGATCTTGATTTTATGGTTTTAAACCTAAATTGCAATTATGTTTAATATTGTTCTTTATGAATTGAAAACTGAAAAATAGATGCAACCTTGAACACTCTCAGCCAACTCTATCCTTTCGCAAATAACTACCAATTACATAAATCTTATCAGATAAAACAAAAGACATCAGAAAAATTTTAGTCATATTACTTAAAACGCGTAAGCCTTTTATTATAATTATTAAATTCTCAAAGACCTTTTATTATAATAATTAAATTCTCAAAGACCTTTATAATAATTAAATTCTCAAAGACGAAATAAAAAGTAAATCAAAACTGAACATTTTTTGATCCGTCGAGCCGAATTTGGAGCTGTGAAGTATGAAATTTGAAGTGAGTAATAAATCTATCGAAAGTCAGAATTTCCAAATAGTTTAACTACACTTGATTGGAAGCTAGATAGTTTTCAGATTAGTGAGTACAAGGGAGGTACTCCTTCATAAGAAAGAATATTTTGTAATGATGTTGCTTTGTAGCGTTAATTTTTTAATTAATAAATTATTATTATTATTAGATAAAATTTGAAAAATGAATTAAATGTAGCCTGTAGTGGCGATCTGTGATGTTTTTAATGAATCAATCATCATTTTGTATTTGTACGAATGGCATATGATTCAAATTGGACGTATTGCGTTAGGTCGGCCCGTGCTCACGGAGGGTTTTGGTGGTGCAACCCCTCCCCCCCTTCCATAGGCCCCTTTTCATTGGGAAGTGAGGACCTTTTTTTAGGTTCTTGTTTTTAGGTCAGTATACAATCCTGTCCACGGTCCTAGCGTTAGGTAATGTTCATTGAAAAAAGAAATGTTCTAGAGGTGTTTTGCAATGAGGAAGAATAAGCTACCATTTTATCTGTTCCTCATATCATAAGAAACTTTCCAGATATAGTATTAAAATTTTAAAGTAACTATGCGCAGTCGATCTTTATAACGTTAATGTGTGATAAATTGTCAAACTTAATATATTTTAGATTGTAAAATCAAAGTCCAAATAATTGAAAGAATAAAGAAAAGACAAAGCCATCTGCCACCTGAAAAATTTATCTATTATATATATTAATTTTTTTGTACAGTATCTTTTTGCATAAAAACTTTAACCACGTTTTAGATTTTAGCCCAAACAATAATAAAGTTGAACACTAACACTATTGGCATATTTTTTTACATTTATTTCTTGTCGTTAACGCAAACAATGAAATTCAACTTATTAGGAAAAAGTGCAATCTTACAATATCCAATTAGAATAGGATTGAAAGCTATACACACTTCTCGCATGTTTTACACACACCATCGAATATTGCGAAAAGCTGCCAAAGCGCAGCGGAACTTGTGCACAGGATCAATTTTTGAGTGAAAAAGTGAGACCACGATCCATTTGACTGGAAGTGGATATGTGGCATTAGAATAGCTAAGGGTAACTTAATGGAATAATGATAAACCCGTTTTTTCATTTTATTAATTTTGGTGAACTTAACAACATTTCAACAAAGTTTCTCACCTACTTTTAAAATATTCTTTAGCGGAGAACAAAAGAGCCAAATGAAGCTAAGAACCAAAAATTAACATTTTCCACTGTAAACCGAGCCTAAAACTTTCACCAAAATTCTCATGCAATCCTTTCAAAAAAGTACACAACATAATAGTGTGGTGGCTTGAAGAGGAAAATTATTTTCCTGGCAAATGCCCTGGTCTATGAATGTGTGGTTTTCATACCACTCCCACGTTGTTATAAGCACTCTGAGGCTTTCGTCCAAATTATAATGTTTGGATTTTAAATGCAGCTACTTAGGTTCCGGTTTCCTTTCGGATTTAGGATTTATAGCTAAATCACGTGCTTAACGCAAAAGTTAAGTTAACTTGTGGTGAAGCGAATCCAGGCGAAATATATTTCAGGTTACTGACTCGAATGTTGCCTAAGGTACACATAACACACCTTTCCTACATATTGGCTGGCATTTTCTATGTGTTTTATTACTTAATTCCAGGACGAACCGAGCCTAGAGCCATTCTATTCCCGAAACAAGGCTCCGGAGTGATTTGTAAATTGAAATGCAACAAAGTTGGACATTAAACCTCACTGGCAACCTAAGTACGTACTAGGACCTGATTCCCGTACAGTGTACATAACCTGCAATATGGGGGTGTGTTTGCAATTGCACTTGAGGTCCTAGTGAAGAGCTACTTTGTAATTTATTGAGGTTTTGGCTTTGCAGTAGAAAAGGGTTTATAACTTATTCCTCTTCGTCTTTTTAATAGGCTTCGCTACTACTACGCAGCTTTTGCTTAAGTGCAACCATTATTTATGCTCTTCGAACACGAAAATGTCGACGGTCAGATGTGTGTTTAAAATTGCGTTACTAAAGCGAATAATTATCCCGGGGTGATATAATTTAGTGCAAACTCATAATGAACACGTTTCACCGGGCGATACAGGTATTCATTTATTGAAAATGGAATAATTCTTTTGATTCGAAAATTATGAAGAAAAGGATAAATTAAATTTATTTCGGAAAAATGGTTCTGATTATAATTCAGCTCATATTCATAATATACTCGTACGTACCAGCAGTATGCGTATAATTGCAACGGAAAAGAGGGAAATTTAATTTTTTTTCTATTCAATTTAAACGATTTTTTGCGTATAGTGCGCGCTTATTTTCAAAAGGAATGAATCTTTCTCGTAATATCCGATTAGAATATGTTTTAACAAATTATATTTCCTGATCAGTCGTTCGATATTTTAGGACTAATAGGCCCCAAAAAGGAAAAAAAATATCAGTCTGTCCGCCGCGTCGTAGACGCTGTACGATGCGCCGTACGCTAAACCGTTTGAAGGTGCATATCTCACACATCCCTTCAGATATTACATTGAATTTTTTTTATGATAGGTAGAATGTCAACCCCTACTAGGGGTATGTTTTGGAGGGTGGGGCTATCCGGAGGAAGAAGGGGAGCGTTTTAGACGAAAAATGTTGGTTTAATATACGTTAATACGTTAATATACGTTTAATTAAAACATTTAGTTTATTGCACAACGATTTATCTAATATATAAAATAAAGTCGCATAAATGGTCGGGCGGAATGGAAATCTACACCTTTGAACCGTTCCATCCCAAATTTTGCATGGACATTCTCGAGACTACCGGATACCTTGAGAACATAATTATATATTCCCGAAATGAGTGGCTCGCGAGTTATTTCAACATTTTAGTTTTTTAATAAGTCGAATCAGTCGAACCTGACTTGGAATTAAAAATTTACAACAAGCAGTCATAGCCGAGCGGGTAAGGCGTCTGACTGGAAATCAGATGATTCACTCTGGGAGCGTAGGTTCGAATCCTGCCGACCGCGAACATGCAATTTTTTTTTAAATTTATTTGTTACGATTTTACTACCAACTGCGAACATGTGACGGGAGTAACAGGGGCGATGAAGCATAATTATATATTCCCGAAATTGGTGGTTCGCGAGTTATTTCAACATTTGAGTGGATGAACTATGGAGGGAGGATGGTGGATAGAGAATGGAGGATGAATGGGGGATGGTGGATGATGGATGAATGGAGGATGGTGGATAGAGAATGGAGGATGAATGGAGGATGGTGGATAGAGAATGGAGGATGGTGGATGAAATATGGAGGGAGGATAGTGGATAGAGAATGGAGGATGGTTGACGAAGGATGAATGGCGGATGGTGGATAGAGAATGGAGGATGAATGGAAGATGGTGGATGAAGTATGGAGGGAGGATAGTGGATAGAGAATGGAGGATGAAGGGAGGATGGTTGACGAAGGATGAATGGGGGATGGTGGATAGAGAATGGAGGATGAATGGAGGATGGTGGATGAAATATGGAGTGAGGATGGTGGATAGAGAATGGAGGATGAATGGAGGATGGTGGATGAAGTATGGAGGGAGGTTAGTGGATAGAGAATGGAGGATGAATGGAGAATGGCTGATGAAGTATGGAGGAAAGATGGTGGATAGAGAATTGAGGATGGTAGATTAAAGATGAATGGAGGATAGTGGATGGAGGATGAAGGATGGAGAAAAATGAAAAATAAAAAATAAAAAATAAAAAGTGGCAGTAATGTCTCCAGTTTCTTGAGCTGAGAATCTTATACTTGGTAAGGGTCTTCAAATGGAGTCTGTAAAGATAAACTTGTTGGATCTTTTCTTTCAACAACGATCGAAGTACTTGATCTCTATATAATCCAGTGATCAAGCACTCTAAATAATTTATTAATTGTTTTACAGTAAGTTTTCAATTCTCAAATAAATAAAGTAAATGTCAACAGCACCTCCACATCAGCTACCGCTTGTGCTAGAAAGCTGAAAGTTGGAAATTATGTTGTACATGATATAAGACTCATTATTCTTATCTTATTCTCGTTGCGTATCAGTCACCATGGCAAGTGGATCTTCGTTCTGTTTCTAAATGTGCTACAAAAAAACTTGTAATAGCGTATCGTGAATTTTGAAATGCTACGCACTCTTGATACAAGAAAAATTGTGCAATATTCGCACTGTATCTGTTTAGTGAATGATACGACATGGTGATACGATGCAGCAACTGGATACTGGCCTTTAGTAATATACAATCGGTTGTGTTAGATTAGGATAATTTACAATGAATATTATTTTTTTTAAAATTTTGTAAATAATAGATATAGCTTTTATTGCCTTTTATTGGAACAATTTCATTTGAATGCTAAGTTTGCTTCGATTTCACTTCATCAGCAGTTTAAGTACAAGAGTGGATAAGCCAAGACGCAAACCTAAAGTTAGTTTAGACAGAAATCTTCTTTCCTGACGTTATAAAATTTTGTAATTTGACGCAGGAAAAGAAAACTATTCGTAGATATGCAATGGCTTGAAAAAATTTAAATTCGTAGAATTGTAGAAAAAAAAAATGGAGATTTAGATCCTTCCCGCTTCATGATAAGATTTTCCCCGGACGATCGTAAACCGAATATTGTTAATCGACTGAAAGGAACAAATGATACCATCAGAAATCAGAACTAGGCATATATGTATGTATGTAACTCAAACCCATCTTAATATCTTATCGATTCCAGCTATATGTCGACCAATATGTGATTAATGAGAATCTTCCACATATTGGGAGCGATACAATAAATCCCGACAACTTGGATGAATCTCAATCATTCATTCATTTACATCCTAATTCCCACCGAGAATATTCCTATCCCCCTAACCCCTCCGAAGCCTTGTACGTCCTAAGCCACAACTAACAAATCCACTTAACGAGGTCCAATCATCATTAAGGCAACTTTGTTCTTCGGTTCGTAGCGAAACTATGTACTTCAGAAATGTTTCTCCTTATGTCTTAAATAGAATTATCGACTAAAGATGTTAAGGCTGCCGTAGGCAACCCTCAAGCCTCCCGTAGCACGTCACACACACTCCCCCTCCCCCTCCCCATTCATTCGAAACGAAAAGCAGTGCGTGATTTGATCTCATTGGCAAATGGCACTGATTGGCTTGTGGCGGTTTCCCATCCAAAGATTTGAATTTCGTTACTCAATCAAAGTAAGAGCAACATTTCCCAGTCGTTTCAATCTACTTAGGGAGCCGACATAGAAGTCGGGTCTTCTTAGTGCTCGATATGAGTGTTAAAAAGGCAGAAAAAAGAAACGTAAAAATAAAATCGGAATAGAATCAATGAAAGAAATATTAGTAAAAGGGAAGAAATCGCTCGTATAGAGAGCAATCGCAGAAAATGTCTTCAATCTAATTACCCTCGTCTTCTGAGAAGTACGGCGAAATCCTGCTGTAATAGTCTCCCCCGTATACGGAACGTAGCTATGGGAGCACCTATAGATGATTCTATACAAGAGAATTCCTTGGCAAGGTCCTCTTTGACATATCGCGCAACGAAGAATAGAGTTGTGTCTGCAAGAAAATGGTCCTCGAATGGGGGGTAATATCATTTCGAGAAAACGGATTTCCCATTCCCGAGCCTTTGCATGTCTCTCTGCCGAGTGCCTAATATTGGATAATAAATCGGATTCATCAAGAACTGGAGAAATTCTTTTGATACGAGAAGGATGTGCCTAGACCCGAGAGAGACCAGTCGAAAAAAAGGAAATGTGACCACCCCAAACTCCGAACAGCATGAAATACTGATGGGGTAGTTCTGCAAAAAAAAAGGCAAAAAAAAACCTTAAGTAAAATAATGGCTCGAACAAAACGGAAGTATGATGGAGGAGGATTTTTTTTAGGTATCTGCCATGCTCCCGCTAAAAGGCGCTTCCTTTATCTAAGGAGGACTTTTGTGGGACTTTGAATCCTTTGTTCGGCGACAACGCCGATTTTCAAGCTTCTTGTATGCCTTGTGTCATATCGTAATTTTCTGTCTTGGCAACAAGGACGAAACAAAACGAGACGGGCAGCAAGAAATTGATAGAGTAGGATTTCCTTTTCAAGAATCATCTCTTTTCATAGTGCAGCTTCTCTGGAAAACTAATTACTTTGAGTGATTCTACTTTGTCGTGATTAAAGTCCTATTGGCGTCGACATGGCCGACGGTAAAGCAATCAAGCGTTCTAAGGAGGTATAATGTTCTCGATTAATTCGTTCTTCTACTTGAAAAAGTTCAGAGTGATTCTTATAGTGGGTGCATAGTTGACTCTATGAACTCGACTGAAAATTGCTCTGCCAAATCAAACTGAAAATCCCTACCGGACTTTCATTCAGGTCATCCGTCACTGTCGTGGCTATTTTGGCAGAATCTCCACGTCTTAATTCCATGAGAAACTTAATTTCCTTAGATTTTAGTCCTCTCTTGCGAATTTTTTCCCGACCCGAACGGATACACAATATCGCCCTAGACGGCAGGAAGCTGAACAAAGTCGGGCAGAAAAGTTGAGGCATACGACAATGATCTTTACTGTTGATGATATTTTAAAACTCACTGCTAGAACTGCCTAAAAGAACTCATCTACACAATGTTAAAGCCTTCAGTGTTTGCTTTAATGAATTTTAAATTCCAATTATTTTTTACTTCTGCAGATAATGTTTCTATCGGAAAAACCAAGTCATATAGTCATATAGAGCTGATTTCCGATGTAGATGCTTGTCACTTATACAGTAGGTCCAAGTAACTCGAATCAGTCGAAAATAACCTTTGGTCTAATATGTAACGTCGCGACAACGTCATAACGACGTAGTGATGTCTAATTCGAGTAATGGTTTCAGGCAGAGACGTCATTTGTAAAAGGGGGGGGGGGGGCAGGGAGGGCATTGGCCCCTCCTGAATTTTGTTTTCTCATATATTATATATAACATATATATAAAACATTCTTAACATCTTGCCCCCCCCCCCTAGAAAAAACTGAAATGACATCCCTGGTTTCATGGTAAAGCCTACATAGTACAACTTTGCACTATTCCACTACCGATTTCCATCCGACTCTCACCAAGCTTGTAAAGTAAGTCAATTGTTTTTAATTTATTCAACCCCTAAGTTATCTTATGACCAGCTAGTTATTAATATTGTTTGTTGGTCGTATCTCGTAAAATTTATTAGTCAACAGAATGAAATGTTTTCTTCTCGAAAAATACGCACACCTAAATAAATATCTAAATAAAGAAGCATTTTTTGACATTTTCCGTTAGTCTGCACAACCTTATTTTCATGACTAGAAAGGTGCAGGCTGTGACAGAAAAACTTAAAAGTTTTATTTTTATTCATTAAATGAACAACCTTAATTTTTAGAGGTGTGGAGGTAGGACTTAAGAACGACGATCAAGTTATTATAATATTGAGTTATAATATAGCCCCAACCTTATATCTAAGACGTCGTACCGACGTCGTACTGACGTCGTACTGACATCGTGCAGATTTAAAGTGTTAAAAACTGGAAATATCGATTAACAAGTTTTCTTTATTATGACTGTTCGACGATATAATACGAATTATACTGCAGAAGCTGTAGTAGATCCCTGGCTTGTAGCAATTTTTAGAAGTTCCCTGAGTCATGTGCCTCAGACTTGGAAACACGTCAAAGTTGTGTTTATACCGAAGGTTGGCAACTGACTATTAAAACATGTCCTTAGAATCAGCTTTTTCTAGACAAGGAAATCAACAATTATTTAATTTTTAATAACAATTTTTTTAAAAAAATCGATTTAACATTTTTTTCCTCGAATAAAACCATCTCTTGATCACCTGCACTAAACACAAATACCCTTTCCTCCAATCGAGGGCGTGTTAGTAAAAAAGATTACAAGCCGCAACTTCAAATTGAAATTTGCTTGAATTTGTGACGATATCGGCTCCATTTTCACCCCGAAGGATAACCCATCAAATATGAAAGAAATTGATTTTATGGGCCAATTGATGGCAGACTATTTTCATAAGATATGGAATGGGATTCGGAACGGATAACCTGTCGTGCCTTTTATTTTATACCCTTGTAGTTTGCTGCCTCAGTTAGGGGTCTATGCCATTTTCACCCTTCGATAGACGTACACCCTCCATAACATGCTTTTATAGAGCCGATAGATAGACTAAATTACCATGTAGATGGCATACGTGAAACATTTCATATTCACTTCAGGCACTGCATCTTTCCATGAATTCTTCAGGATTTTCACGACGGAGCCGTGTACTTGCGATTTTCCAGTATCCCTTTCTTTTCACCTTTTCAAATTTTCTCGTCCATTCCGTTTCACTATTTTCACCTGAAATTTCGATATATTGCCAGAAGGCAGGTGAAATGTACCACCTAAGGTAAAATATCTGAACGGTGTTCCAGAATATCGTCCGATAGTAGAACATAAAAAGAGCATAAAGTGGCTTGAGTTTTTTTTCGGCGAATGAAATTCTCGCCAAAGGAAATTTTCTAATATCGTTGAAAACGAGAGCAAGGGGTTGTGGGCGTTGCATGGCTGACTGCAATTTATTCCTGAGCCTAAGAGCAGGCAACGATCGACGTGTACAAGCTCATGTTTTGCCTACTGGTTTGCCGCTTTTATAAGCTAGGAACGAAATTTTCTAGTGCGACCTAGGGGAGAGTGTTCCTAATCGAGCAAATTAAGTTATAATGTTCGGCAACCCATCCCCATACACTCGTGTAACTGATTGCAAATGCACACACCAGGTGCAGCAGAGGCATTTCAAAGTAACTTTTCAACTAAGAACGGTACTGTGAGTGTTCGCACATACACATACATAATTTGCAAAATAAGGACTGAACAGCTTTCCAAGCCGACACACATGACTGAGATCCTACCCTGCTTGAACAATTTTCAAATTCAATAAACGGGCCCGAGAAGTTGCTAAGTGCCTGTGGACTTTGTTGGCACACTTTGGACACAATTTCCCTAGTGTGTACACTTTGTACAGTAGTTTTCAATGAGTTTTCCAATTCGAAATATGAGAATAGAATTACACTTTTGGATGGGTCTGTGAGTTCGTTAACTTTCGACACAAATAAGTGTTGCTTCCCCCCTGGAAAGTTTCTTACAACAACAGTTTTGCTTCTTGGAGAACCAACGAACACTTTGTGCATCAAATTCATCGGGACTAATCCCTGGGAGATAAGAAAAAATGAATACATGACTTTGTGGCATCACAGATCTGACATTTAAATTCTTTTTTGCCTAATATTTTTGTACAATTTTCTATCTTCCACATTCTGCACATATCACTTAAAATCTGTTCGCATCTGCTGCAAAACTTACGTAATATATTTTTTTCATTTCCTTAACAGTAATTGATAGTGTCAACACCAAATTTGTTTTGAACCCCTATAACATAAAATGTTACATTCTCGAGCATCGAATATTGTGCTGTCAGCAGACATCATCGTTGAATCGTATAAACAGTCAAAGCCGTCCATACGTATATATCGATCGATTGACTTCTGATTCGTCTATCTGGACTGGTAGTTTTATGTTGATATTGATGAATTATAACTAGCTGCTGAAATCAATTGTCTCTAACTTCATCTCAGGAAGTAGGTAGTGTTCCGCAAAATCAATTTTGCAACTTTGCAACACTATGTCATAACTGAATTTTAAAAATTATTTTGAACTGTGACTATATTAGGTGTGATATCAGAAACTACAAATTCATCAATTCGGAGATAGTGTCCATATATAAATTCTTAGTTTCAACTTTCCAGCATTAGTTGTCCCTGATATATGAAATGGTGAAGTATTCAATTCGAAGCTCTTAACTCTTTGATTGCGATGAACAATTTTACTTCAAAATTGTTAAATGATAATGTATTGTAATCAATCTAAAATTAAAACACAGTCCGTAATGCGTTCGAAGGTTGGTAAAATACTGCGGTTTTCAGTTATAAGGTAATAGGTCTGCAACGTTATTCCAGGTCTTTAATATGGAAACTATGGCTCAAAGACTGGGTTTTGTGAATACAAACGAAGCTTAAATCAGTTTGATGAGTCTACCATATTCAAAAAGTAAGAAATTAAAACTTGACTTAAAGGAAATATATTACTTAAATAGCTCGTAAAACTATCACTTCATACCTGAAGGCGTTACTGAAAAATGAACCAATTTTTTTAGAACTTTTGTGTAGCAGTTACTTATAGAATATGCTAGTTTTTACCTTCTATACAGCATGAAAAAGTGCAAGAAAGTTTATTGGTTGGAGCTGTAGGGCAATAGTTGACAATGCGTTAAGTAGCCCGAGTTCGTATTTTAGCATTGAAAAAAAGAAATTCGTTCGTGAAGTACATAGTTTTGAAATAATTTAAAAATTGTATCTAAACTATAATACAATATTTTCCTGTTAAGTATTTTTTAAATTTTTCTATTTATACCCTTCTCGATTAATTTATCACCCATTTTTAAGTTTTGGCGTTAGAAACCAATTAAAAACTATTTTAGTTTAAATTCAATTTTTTTTTAAGAATTTTGTTTTTTTTTTAGGCGTAATCGGAGTCTCTGTGAGTATTATTGTGGTGAATAATATATTACAACGCAACAACAATCGTAGTAATATTATATTTTTTGAAATCAGGTGTATCAGCGAAAGCTGCCTTCCTTCCTTGTAAGGGTTGTATACATTTTCACAAATTCCTTTATATTTATTAGATATGATGCGACATCGAATGAATTTTTACTTCCTAAGGCTTTCCATTTAATTGCTTAAAAATTGATTTCTGGAATTTAAGATATTCGTCCCTGGAGAAGGGTTGCATACTTTTCGCAGTTTTCGACACATTCTTGGGTTTGATGAGATTTCATATTGATTTTTCCTTCTGCAGACTTCTTATATAATCACCTACAGACCTACCCCCAAGGGCAGTAAAAGGGTTGCAAATGTTTTCACAATCTTTGCCATCCCTTAGTTCTGATGAAATTTACAATTGGTTATTATTTCTACGGCCGTTTCATGCAATGGCGTAAAACGGAATTTCACTGAACTCAATGTATCGAACCATTCAAATCCCGAATATATGTCTGTGCCATGTCTGTGGCAACCTGTGAATTATGTACGCGGTGGCACGGATACTCGACCACAAAGTTGAAGTGTTCGGAAACTCTGAAACTTTACCCTTTTGTACAGCCAGATCAGAAGTGGTTCAAAAGGATGCCTCACTAATTTGCAGAGATATTTTACAGGTTTATTGATTCGGAAGTTAGCTACACTCGACACCTGTCCGGCAGCTGACTGCCACCTAGCAGCCACAGTAATCCTCTTCAGATTTAGCTGGAAATCTTCACACAACTCCTTAAAACCGTCGGAAAAGAGAAGCCAACTTCTTAGACACTCGAGGAATTGCAGTGGGGTTGAGATAACTTTGCCGAAGAAAATAGCTCGACCAACACTACATAAGTAAGAAAATAACATTGCTGAACATGTTGAGACTTTTAACACGAAAGAAATTTTCTTTTTTTTTTTAATGCATTTAACTATTTCTTACGGAAACGTACAAGTCGAAAAACAGCTCAGTTCCGTTTCCAATAGGATGTGAAGTGGAAAACTTTTCGACTTTTATAATTTCCAGTGAAAATACTTAGAGCTTTGGGTATAAGGAGCACTTTGGTGGAGATGTATTTTTTTCGTAATCGCTTTATTGGACATGAGGGGCAGTTTGTGAGTTTTTGAGGAAAGTTCATGGAAAAAATTTTAGTTTTCCCAATTAATGGAAAACTACATAGCTTAAGTTTGTTAAATTGAATTAAAAATTTGTGGAATGTGTTTCTAGTTTGGGTTTGTGGAAAGAAATTGAAAAACTTGTTGCTATTACTAATCATATAACTTGGTGTTGACTTAATTTTTCATCTTTACTAGTTTCCCTCTTCAGTCGCAGTCAAAGTCGCATTGACTTATCAGAAGGTATGGGTACCTATAAGTTCCTGAAATAGCTATTCTTCTTAGAAAGAAACTGATGAATTTTTGTCAAGAAAATTAAATGCAATTTTGATGATTTATGACTGTTTTCTTACCAATATTTCACGTTCATGGCAACAAAGAAAAAAAATTAAATTACACCACTTTATTAGCTGGTATGTAAACTAGGTCATACACAGAGAAAAAGATCAAAACTGTATTTGAAAAAAATGCTATTAGAACAACAACCCTTGAACATTTTTTAAAATGCGTAAAGTCGAGTTTTTTAAACGCATATTTCATATTTCTTGAATAATTAACATGTCATTTTCATTAATATAATGCTAGAAAAAATCTTAAGAAAAGTCCTCTATAAATCAAATTTTAAAAAAAATTCTTTTTGTTAATAATATATGAAGTCAAACTGAAGCAATTTTTCTCGATTTTCATGGCAAGAATTACATAAGAAGACCACATTTCATTGAAAAGTATCATAGATAGTATAATTAATTTGTATTTCTAGAAGATAAATCAATAAAAAAATTATTGATATTTAATAGTTATGCGTTTCAAATAATTTGAAATCCTATAACACTATTTTCTTCTGTAAAATCAAAATTAGTTCGCTGATAGACAGCGAACGATGCAGACGTCGTCCACGCCAAATTACACGAACGAAAAACGATTTCAATCGATTAAAATCATCTCAAGAAAGAAAAATCAAACAGTGATAAAAAATTGTCCTACCGGACTCAAGGGGCCTTCAGAATCAAAATATTGTACGTTCTGAGGACAACATATTTTTCATATATTCCTTAAGCTGAATTTTTCGTCGATAACAATTGGGCAAAAATTTATATTCTGGACATCAGCACCATGACTCGAGAATAAATCGAAATCAATTAATTCCTAAATTCCAAGCAAACGGCTTATGCTGGAAAATTGAAAATTGGTGCATATATAGGTATTTGATTGAAAATTTTTGAGGCAGAGGCTTGTTGGAAAATAGCGTGGCAAACTCTAAAAATTTTAAATTTTGTATTAAATATTAAATAATAAGAGTTTACATGAATACATAACTATACATAAACCAACTTTGCAAAAATCCTAACAAACTGTTTCAATAATTTTTTTCTCTAGTTGTTCAAGTTCATACAAACATTTTTAAGAGAATCGGAGATACTATGGTCGCACATTTCATCATTTTTGGTAACTCTTGATGGAATGACCATTAAGTTAAAAATTGAAATAAACTGAAGGAATAAAACAATTTCAATTTCCACTTTTTTTAAATAAAAATTTAATAAGGACTATTCTAAAATACTAATTTAATTTTCTTAACGAAAAAACAAGCCTAATCGTCTACCTACTACCTTTTTTAAATACACTCAAAGATCCTATTAAATGGACCAACATCCCTAAATATTTTAGAATTCACCTTGATAAATTGCTCTCCTCTAAAGAACATGTTTATAAAGCAAAGTCCTCAAGCATTCCAGGAAATCAGTATCCAGTTCTTGATCCGAACTTAACGAAGCAGATAAGCACTTAATTTAAAAATAAGTAATTCAATAGATAATTTTGTATAGTATCCCCACGTGGAATTAATGTGTTCTTTGACATGAAAAGTGATTACAAACGTTTCATAATAAGCTACTGAATAATATTAATAACAAATTAATAAAGAAAAATAAATTAATTTGATTTATTACAAACCTTATTGAAAGTTACATGTATTGGACAAACCTCTAGCAATTTAATAAAAGAGCAGAAATTTGGAAAGCAAGTTTAAGAACATACAGTCAAGATATTTATTGCGTGAAATACTGCTCTATGATTTAAACTGTAATTTAAATTAATAGGTAAATGTGTTGGGTACTAGGTACTGGAAAGTGGATACCGTGTATAAATAATTAATCACAATAAATTTTAGTTTAACATCTTATACCATTCTTGAATCATCCCAAATTCAGGTGAATATTTTATTTATTATTTAATTGATAATTGGAACCACTTGTTTTAATGACTTTTATGTGGGAATTACATCAATGAGTGGTAGAATTATTACACATCACCTCCTGCAACAGGGTTCTTACTTACTTACGATGGCGCTACAGTCCAAATCGGACCTTGGCCTTCTGCAGGTTTCGAAACTAGATTGTTTTTCCGAGGATGAGTAGTGAACACATCGCTCAACCCCCTAGCCTGGAGGGCCGGTCCTACTTCTTTATTACACCCTGGTAGGAAAAGGGCGGGAGTTTTCAGCTGGATATGATACGCTGGAGTTCTCGCAGCTATGCTGCAAGTCCAACTATATCATACCTACTTATGCCTACTTCCTGAGACGCACTGATGTTCCTGGCCATTCAAGATAACTCCTCCCTTCTCACCGGGCTTGGCACCGTCTATGGCGGAGTTCCCAACTAGTAAAAAAACTTTTCTTTTTGATTTTTTGGAGGCTATATGGTGTGGTGTGTGGGGTGGCCCGGAGGCTTAAGCTTCGATTAAACTTCGGTAAAACTGTTGAGCGCAGGTTGTGAACTTATAACTTCGATAAGGCGCATGGATTTTGCAGTTGAAACATGAGGAAGTGTACGCCAGATTAGTTCGAAGCTTTATCGCGGTACGAGAATAGCTTCGAGGAGGCTTTCTAGAAGTTTTTGTTTTGCTGGTTGAGCAAACCACCTTACCTTACCTAATATCTTGACCCATATTTATTTAATCAATTATTAGACATCATTATTGTATACATCATCGATTGATTATAAGTTCGTTCGGTTGCAAGCACAAATTTTTTAAGAACATTTATTTGGTAGTAAGGGTGTGACTTCAGATTGTTAATTTTTATTCAATTTTAAATAGTGGCTGATTCCATGGATTTATGGGAGCTACTATCCGTAAAGTTGTGCATATTTTACGCAATACTGATAAGCACGAAATGATTACCATCATTCAAAAATAATTCAAATTTAATAAAAAAGTATTTAATTCCGACTTCACACATACACGATTTCTTGTATTGATCTTCGTTTTTTTTCAGAACTTTTTTATGGAAGCTACATAAATACGTGCTTGATTTTCTGGTTACTACCTAGAACTGATGGAAAAGTAAGGCACTCGCAATTTTCGAGCTCCTAGCTGAAAGGAGTTAAAAATGGAAATGAGGCTTTACAAATTTTTGTTTGGAAACGTCTAATTGAAGCAAAATATTTTCACATAAATAAGCTTAGTCCCAATTTATGTTGTTCAAATTAAAAATGTCAACTGTCGTCATTATCGCGACCTAAGATAATGGCGCGTTCTAGTTTTCGAACATAGGGTAAAATTCGGCTAAAAAAATTAATTTTGACGCCATTTAAATTTTTTGAAAATAAATCCAATGATTTGTTCAGTAACGTAGAGTAATATTGCTATAAATATAGCGTACTGCATGGCCTCTCCTTGTTGTGGATAAATAACTGGAAAATACTAGTTTGTTTTAACGCTGAGAACGTATATTTGCCCAGAATAGCTATTCTGGAATTTATGTTTAAATCTTAAAAGAATTTTAATTTTTTTTAAGCAGAAGCAAGCCTGAAAAAGAGTAAGAGTAGGAGGGATCCGGTATGCTTCGGACAAGATATTCTTTTTTTTTATAAATCATTGAAAAATATTGAAAATAAATCTGCTAGTTTTTTAGTGACGTAAAGTAATTTCACTATATTGCGTACTGCATGGCCTCTCTTTATTTTGCGTAAATAACCGGTAAATACCAGTTTGTTTTAACGCTACAGCCGGATATTGTCCAAGAGCTTTTACACGAGCGATTAAAATTGCTCAATTTGCAGTAATTTCAGATAATTTTGACGCCAAGAAAACATACAGCAACATTAAGCAACATCAGCAATTGACGATATGGATCAAGCGATATGAAGCAATACTCAGTAATTTGTCAATGACTGGTACAAGTACACGGACAATTCAGTCTATGAATAATACAAGCAAATTTCAAAAACAAATCTGAAAATTAAAATAAAACTTGATAAACTAGAAATCCAAGCCGTTATCACACGAAACTTTTCAAATAAACCCAAAACTCAAAACAAAACTTGACATATGAATCGAACAAGGACAATTGCTCGGAATTTTCCAAGCTAGTGGAAGTTCAGCAACAATAAGGAGAGCAATACCAGCAACCTGAGAAAACATTGCCAAATTGCTGAAATATTGCCTCAACTAGCATGATATTGCCCGGTATTGCTCCATTAATATCTCCACTAGTTTGGCAATAGTCGCCAGGCAATTAATTGCTTGAAAAATTGCTCATGTACAAGCAAATTTAAAAGAAGCTTTGTTTGTTTTTAAGCAGAAGCAAGCCCGAAAAAGAGGAAGAGTAGGAGGGTTAAGGTAGGCTCTTAAGGTAGGCTCTTATTTATAAAAAATCACAAAACAATCACAATTCTGTTAAATATTTTCGGTTCTTCTTTTTATTGTAATATTAACATAAGGCATTTTTACAATTTTTTGTTCTGTTTAAATTTCCTTTCACTTTTTTTTAGTTGCTTTTGGTATTTTTACTTTTCACACATCAATAGCTGTGCTAGTTTTGTTGTTGTAGTTTTTTTTTTCTTTTGAACTTAAAATTATCATAAAAATATGTACATAATCTTAAATACTAACGATATATTCCACTAAAAGCACAAAATTCTTTACTACATACTTAGGTCTAAGTTGTTTTTATGTTCATTGTAATATATAAATGTACTTTGTTCAGTGTATATAATTGTTTTTTTTTTTTAATATATATATATATAATATTCATATTTAAACATTGTCGGAATGATTAATAATGTTATACTTGTGTGTGTTTCTTTTCTGGTATTATATAAAAATTAAATCAATTTGTTAATAATAATTCATAATCGAACAATGCAAAATACAAACTTTTTTTGTTAATTTTACTTAATTTATTTTTTTTCCTTTTTGATTGACCTGTGTACCATATCCTGTGTAAATTAGGTCATTTTTATAATATAACTAAAATAAAATTTATGCTAAACAAATTCGTTTCTTGTTAAAAATGTGGTATCTACATTCTTTTAGTTTCAATAAATTTTATTTAAAATAATGAGAAATCTTAAATTAAATCTCATTTGATAATATCCGTTTTTTAGGTTATCCTTTTTTTTCCAATCACATTTTTGTTTTAGATCTACTTAACGTTAAGAATTTCTTTTCTCTGTAGTTTTATTTACAACACTTTGGAAGTTTTTTTTAAGTAATAAAGAAAATAATTTTTATGAAAATGTTAAAAAGTGGATTTTTTTCAATTTATTTACACTATGAATGAAATATTTTTTGTTTTACTTTTTAAATATAGAATTTCATTTTATGAAATTAATTTAAGTCAGATATGTTGCAAAAGTAGACTTTTAATTGAAATTTTTGAAAATAACTTTTTTCCGATTCGAGTAGGTAGTTTTATTAACACTTTATTTGCAATTAAAAATCTTTTGATTTTGCGTATATACAAAATAATAAAAATATTTAAAACGAATAGTAAAATAGGGTGCGGTACGTTTTGAAAGACGAACAGTATAACAACTAAATTTACGTTTCTTAATTATTTAGAAAAATGATTGTTCATTTAAAATATTATTATTTATGTAATGTAAATTGGATGTCTATGATTGCATCCAAGGATTACTTAACTCGGTAAGAAATTTACTAGTTGACGTCTGATAATAATTGATATTGTTGAAACTAGGACTAATAGTAGACTGCTTTTGGGTTCTAGGGAAGAACTGAGAACTGTAAAAGAAAGAAATGTTTAAATATTACAGAAACGAACATACACCAATTAGGTTTCTTTAGATTTATAAACTTTTCAGTACTTTTGCACTGTTGTAAACTGAACCAAAAAGGTACATCCAACTCACTTAAAATTTACATCATCGTAATGAGAAAATCATTGTGTTTGAGCCGAAGCAACTATTCATTACTATTCATATTTGTATTATGCAAATCTGTTCATCACTTTTCGGTTTTCTTTGGACCCTCACATAAGAGCAGAAATGATGAAAAATTCGATGTTACAATGAACCAGTTCATAATATTGATGAAACGAAAGTTATTCGTATTCAAATTTTGATTCATTATGACTATTAACAATGTCATAGTAATAATAATAAATGGCGCAACAGCCCAAATCGGGCCTAGGCCTTGAAGTAATGCTAGAGTTTCTTCATTACTAGACCAATTCAACACTAGGAGGTGCAGTGGTCAGCCACACGCTCGTCCTTGATTTTTACCCCGATTTTAACTCAGATACTCATTTATAGCTGAGGGAACTGGTAGTCTGGCACCCAAAGCCAATCTCGAAAATTACTTGTCACCAAGCAGATACCTGGTACCAAGTGCACCGAAGGTAAGTGCTCTAGCCACTAAGCCACCGAGACTACTAGTCTCAGTATAATATGAGGAATGAATTCACGGTACCAAATTTTAAACTGGCATATTTCACATGAACCATTAGTGTCAGACCACTTTCAGATCAGATTTGATATAGAATCTGACAAAGTGCCTGCGGAATAATGTAGACAGCCGAGGAATAATGTAGACAGCCGAGGAAAACAGACTGGGAACTCTCAACTTCCGTCAGAACAATTGGCTTGTTCAATAGGTACCGTTCGGAGTGTGGACAGTATTGAAGTTGCAAGCGCTCTAATCAATGCAGCCATAAATAGTGCCTACATTGGCTCCTATCGACTTCCAATAAAAAATAATGACAGGGCGGTGTCCTGGTGGACATATAAACTCGAGAAATTGAGATCTGAGACTATAATACTCTGGAATCGCGCAAGGGCGACTAGGGACTGGGACTGGGACTCCTACTCTAGTTCCCTAATGAATTACAATAGGTTGCTCAAAATTGCGAAGAGAAGCTCGTGGAAGAAGTTCTGTGAAGAGATAAATGAAAAATTCTCCGAGTACTCTTTAAGCAACACTAAAATAAGATTGGGTTCCTCGAGAAGACCGATGGATTGACTGGGTCAGGAAAGGAGACACTGAAGCTACTAGCCCAAACTTTCCTGGCTCGGTGGAGGTTAACGACATGACTTCCTTCTCTAACTCCGGGGTTCTTACCAGACCAATACCAGAGAATTGGAGAATAGGGACGAAGATCGTCACTCCAAACAAAATAAGATTGGCAGTAAACTTCTTTGAGCCATATAAGGCACCAGGAGAAGAAAGGATCCACCCTATATTTCTACCGAAAGATTTAACCCATCTGTTCCCGCTTCTTACAAAGATCTCTGGAGCAAGCCATGACTGGGACCATATTCCACAAAGATGGACATTGATTAGGTTGTTATATAGTGGGATATAATCCACAACGATGGACTATGATTAGGTTGTTATATAGTGGGAAGAAGACCAAGTGACAAACCAAAATCATACCGTCCAATTAGTCTATTTTCTTTTCAAATGAAAACAATGGCAAAAATCTTGGAAAAGCATATTAAAGAGGGACAACTAGCGGTGAATCCATTGCACATTAATAAATTAGCCAGTAAAATTTATCCAGTGCAAAGAGATTTTGGTTGGAAGGTTTCTGGATGGAGCCTTTGATAGCACCTCTTACTAATACATTTACGATTCCATCCAGGAGCTGGGCATATATTTCAACAGCTGTAGTTGGATAAGGTTCTTGCTAGCAAAATGAATTAAAACATCCTCACTAGTAAATGGAACACTTACAATTACAAGGCTGCCCACAGGGATGAGTGTTATACCAATACCGTGGTCAATTACGATCGATAAATTACTAACCAGATTCAGCATAGATGTCATATGTTACGCCGACGACATAACCAACCTAGTACTAAGCAGATCGGACTAGATATGAAATCACTCTGCTGCACGAAAACTGTGTTAAGCGTTAACCCAAAAAGGACGACTATCGTTGCTATTACGAATAGAAAGACAGTTCAATATATTCTTGGATGCTCACTCCAAGGCACGAACTTCCGATTTGCTCAAATTGAGTCGGAATCAGGATCGGCGCTTGATTGCGGTAATCACGGGAAACTGTACGCATGAAAAGCATCTGCATACGATTGGATTGGTTCCAGATTGTGTGAAGAGAGAGGAAACTACAGAGCACTTTCTTTGCCATTACGAAAAACTTGCACGCAGAAAAGTCAGACTTCAAATCTAACTCACTCCTGTTTGTGAAGTCCTCCTTCATCAGAATTTAATAAATACCGAGTATGTACCTTAATGTATCTAAGTCAACCTCTGATCGAAGTATACCTCTTGGTTACGTCCAGGTCTGTGGCTTCCTCGCTTCTCGTGAAGTAAATGCAAAACAATTATCAAGAAAGCTTCCTTCTTCCCAAGCCATTTGAATTTCCTTCGAAATTCACACCTGAGCTGGGTCAGGATTTTTAATGCCTACCTTTTCAGTAGGCGAACATTTGTGTCACTTCATTGCTTTCTATTCCTCAATACGGTTCCTTATTTAAGAAGTCCTTTTCCTTAAACTAATCCACATCTTGATAAAGTTTAACATCTTTGCAAAGGATGATCCATGAGTGAAGACACTCCTTTTAAAGTTAGAAGTGGCCTTTATGTCTTTCGAATACCTTGCTCACCATGTTTGATTTATTAGATTTTCCAGAAGCAGGCTCAGGACACCGAAAAGTGTTAGTCCTTAACAAGACGTGAAGAACCTGTGGTCAATTTTAGGGAATCTCGGCTACCCAAAAACACGTACATAGATGGTTTTACTCATCCACCCATTTTACTGAGCTACATGGGTAGCTTGTATAAAAATTCTCATGGACTTCCTTTTAGAATACCCTCGATTCTTGCCACACCGGGTTTCTAGCAGTTTAGTCATCCAGGGAAACTCTCTCAGTTAGAGAATAATCTGCTAATCGTGATCTTACTGAAATTGTGGTTGTGTCCTGGATCGCTGATTTTTTTCCGAACAAAACGGGATACAACTTCTATGTTATACTAGTTCCAATCTCAATCCTTTTAGTTCGATATATTTGCAAAAGTAGCGATATGATCGCTACACACACTTGTCAGCCCTAAGTTCTTTGGAACCCGAACAGCTGCTGTCGATATAATTCGTCACCGGAACTTCCATTCTATTTGCACAACTTTTCCTTAAATTGGTTCCTAACTAAGGACCAACCTTTACACAAGAAAATCGTTCACAAAGTCATTTACCACTTCATTAGTCCAACTTTGAGCTTGCAATCAACTTCTTTCGTTCGCACCTTGTACTAAGTAAATAGACCACCCCGAAAAAACTCACCCTTACTTTCTTTACTGTCAAGAACCCCCCGGAAAAAAAACCGGACCAAAAGTAAATCACTTCCATATGACGTGAATAGTGTGTGTATTCGTATTTGTACATTTACTCACCTAAAAGCATTGCTTCTCGATTATCAATCAGTCCGGGCCGCCTTTGTACAACGCTTTCCTTGTCACCCTGCCAAAGTATCGGCGATACACTGGCCAGGCATTTCACACGCATAGCACCATCTTGAAAATGTCTGGCATCGACAGGTAACTGAAGTCCTAAAATCGACGTAACGAGTCCGTGCTGGTGTACAGTGTTGTTGTAGTAGATCAAAGAACTCGAATGAATCACCTGCAAAAGTGGAAAGGAACAATATGAGACTTTAAAGGTAAATGGATGTGTAGTGGATATCATAAGACTTTAGTACAACTTTCAATCACTTCACCACCTCGAGTAGGCGGAGGGTGGGTAATCTACCTGGCTGGAGCTAGTTGAGTAGCAGGTGGTAGAATCGATCGATACAAGGACGAGGCAGCATGGTAGCGTAGAATTAACCCCAAAAGTACCACTTAGTCGACATCGTATAGCTTTGAGCACTTTTGTTTCGCTTCTATCGTTTTTTTTCCCGGAAACGAGTTCAGGCTCCTTTTTTCCCTCCTTTTCCATGCATTTTCGTCGTGCTGGCAAGAGCAGCTAAGAAGGAGAACTATCCACGGAACGCAACAGAAGCCCATCTTTAATGACTTTGGGATTCGGGTGGTACTTGCAAGGCACTTCTAGCTGCCATGTCTGAAGAAACGTAATTGCATTATTGCCGTGTCATTATTTCGCGAATGGGCTACTTAGTAGCTTCCTGTCTTTCCCACGTCACGTCACTGTTCCCATTTTGTAGGCATCTTTCAATATCCTTTGCGCGTTGCAGGAAGCTGGTTTGGTATAGTGAGAGAGAGGCTGCCGTGTGATTTTCACCGTCTTTTCTAATCTCGTAATTGGGCGTTCTCTTAAACGGGTACGGAACTCAAGTGTCAAAGAACTTATGCCGCGGTACAAATGTAAATGCTCTGGAGTACAAGTACCAGTCGGAGAACAATTGCATTGTTGCGGATTCTAGAAACAGGAGCAAACTCTTTGTAATTCAGGATATAGGTTGGTTGGAATACTTCAAGTACCACACGAAGCCATTTTCACTTTACGAGGCTTAAGATTTCGATACTTCCAACTGGTGTACTCAGCGGCTCCCACTGGAGGCTCTCTAACTTAACCCTAAATGTTGTCAAGGATATTCTCAACATCCTAACTATGCCCTCTTCAATTATTACATGGAAGGACTATACACATGAATGTGAGCGAAGAACTCGCAGCTAAAGAAAGAATGTCATTGTGGCCACACAAGACATCAAACAAGGATTATTCTATTACTTTGAAGTGGGCGTCAATTCAAGCGTTATCCGATCTACGTGTCACAGCGAAAATCGCATTATAAGCATAACCCGTGTGGGAGGAAGAAAGAGTTTTAGGGAATATAAGAAAACTACCTTTGAGTACGATTGAATGCTATCTGGAACCATTCTGCTGAGACTAATAGTTTAAGACAAGAACCAAATATAGAACAGTAGGTGTATTTTAGAAATAATTCCCAAAAAATACGGCTCTCTTCAGTCAGCCAATGACAACAACGCATTTTAAGAATTTTCTGATCACACCTTATCAAACTTCGGAGAACAACTGGATAGAACAGAATGGAGATTTAAAGACATAAGAGAAAATGAACCAGTATGAGTAAAAGATCTTCAAACTTCCTTTGGATTAAAATACGAATTACCATGCAAAATATGGAAACGTACAAACAAGAAGAACTGTATGAAATTATAATATTGTTACGTGCAAGTCTGGCGACCGCGCATCCCAATCGACTACGAATAATGGAAACAGCACCAACCGAACACCTATCCGTAAAGTAACCCTATCAACAGCCTAGTTGAAGTTAATAATCGAATGTTCTCGCATGTACCAGAACAGTGTAGAATATCCGAATAGAATGCTCTAAAGCTTTCGAGAACCGTCCACACACATCACCGAATGAAGTTCAGTGAAAGAACGTGTAGGAAAATGTGAAGACCAGTCGCGGTTCCCGATCCGTCGTAAACTAGTTCATTGTTTCAGTTCACTAGTTACCGTGAAAATGGTCCTCTGTGTATTACCGTCGTCAGGTATAATCTAATGACCTAAAATAAAAAAAAAGGTTCTCGGCAATGCATGAATGTGGTAACCTACAAAAAAAAAATGTCAACAGTGTATGGCAATGCATGAATACAAACGAACTAGGAGCGGAACTAACTGTAAACTAGTTCGTTCATTTCACTTATGGAAACGATCTTCTGAACTAGCTCGGTCGCAAAACTACACAAGCTATAACTGCGTGTGGTTTTATAATTCAGTTTTAAATTTGGTCGATTCCTGGAAAGTGTTTTTTTTGTGAAACTGGCATACATTAAAACATATCCAAAATCAAAAGTTGATGCATCAAAACTGTACTGAGATTTAAGTACAACAGACAGATCACTTATTACAGAACATGTCGGTGAATTGATTATAATGTACTCGAAAAAATAAATTTTCCGACTGAAGCTTTGTACTGTACCGTATACCACCATACTGTCAAATATTTGACTAAAAATTTTGAAGGTAATTTTAGTAAAGTTTTTCTAACAAAATAGCTAGCTTGAATTGAACAAATAAAATAATGTGATAACAATTGTTTTTACGATTACACATCTGCATTCATTCGCCAGCGAGAATATTAAAATATTTTACATAGTGTCATATAGTGTGATACAGATCGATATATGTACGCACCGCACCTTAAGGCTAGTTTACATGACGACTGCAAACAATTTTTACTAAGATTGTAAGGGAGCTAGCTTATCGAATTTTCAATGGAGTAGAAAGCAACCACTGCTAAAAATAACATTCACACAAATATCGTCAATATTTTTTGCTGGATATAATATCTGTTCGTTTCACTCCTGATCAGTTTCTCTTCCTTCTCCCTCACAATCTTAGTGAAAATTGTTTGAAGTCACCATGTAAACCATGTTAAGTAGAGGCGGTTCAAATGATTCAACTAGAATGTGATTTGATATCTCATGACACCTAAAAGATTTAGCGAAATTCGTGAGATCGTATGCTCGTGAGATGAGTTTCGAAAAATCTGAAACCAAATATCGTCAATATATTTTGCTGGATATAATATCTGTTCGTTTCACTCCTGATCAGTTTCTCTTCCTTCTCCCTCACAATCTCAGTGAAAATTGTTTGAAGTCACCATGTAAACCATGTAAAGTAGAGGCGGTTCAAATGATTCAACTAAAATGTGATTTGATATCTCATGACACCTAAAAGCTTTAGCGAAATTCGTGAGATCGTATGCATTCCTTTGTACTTTGTACTCTCGTGAGATGAATTTCGAAAAATCTAAAACCAAATTTTTAGGCGATTGTATAAAATTCTGGTGGCAGTGAAAGCAATTTATTGTCTCATCAGATCTAAGATATATGTCGGAGTTCGTGAAAATGTGTGCAACCTCCTTACACTCAATTGTAGAAGAACCTTAAAATATATTTTAAATGAGTACAGAATAATATAATAATACAGAATGGTGAAATATGCGAAAATATATGTACATATGTATATAAAACGTTGTGGGTTAAATTTCGAAAAATCCTAAAATTTGTTTCTTTACAGACCATTTTCAAGTTGGTGATCTAGAATTTTGCTATTAAAAAATCTGACCCGATTTTTGCTCCCACTTCTCCGTAGAGTTAAGTAAACTTTCCTAGTTCAACGAATTTTCACATTGTTCCATTAACCTCTCCAGAAAATGTTTTTCTGCACTCCGGGTAAAAAATGTCATTCACTGAATACAAGTTTAAAATTACTTTATTTTCTTTTTAATTGCTCAACACCATCGCTGAAATGACTTATCCTTTTACAGCAGATTGTTAATGACTGAATTCAGAACGATACCAAAGCCAACCTAAATAGTTTAGATGTGGAGTATTCCGCGCAAAACTACTATGTACTTCATATCGATGCGGATAACTTTAATCCATATCCGAATTCAGAGTTTCTGTACCGAAAGATACACATCCATATGACGTGATGTGTACTCTATGGCATACCGAGATTTGTGCTTCTGGCAGTCCTGATTACTACGGCTTTCAAATATTCTGATTCATCTTCTGCACGAATACATCGCTAATCTCGGTCTATTTCCGAATAAATATGCCCCCGGGGGGGTTTTTCGGGGATTCTGGCCCATGCAGATAATGTATACATGTGTGGCATACATTTCAGATTCTGCTCTTAATCTCATCTAGTCGTGCATGAAACTTTCCATATATTGCATTTGGTGGATACAGACAGTTGTTGTATCTATCGTTACTTTCGGGACGTTGTGAAAGAAGGACCGACAGGATAACAAATGTATCTTAACTGAAATATATCTGAACATGTATCTTTCAGTGCTTTCGAGAATTGAACTAAGAGTTTTGTCGCGGTAAATTGAAATATGCATAACAAAATTTTCGAGATTGAGATTACCTAAAGAATAATCTGATCACTTTGCAATTTTCTAAAGTTATCAAAATAATTTAATCCAGTGAAGTTTTTTCCAATTGTCATGTCCTCAGGGACGGCGATTAATCAACATTTGGGGATTTCGTGTTGGAGTTTCACTCTACTGACACCGGAAAAACAACAAACTCTTAATTATAAAAATAACTGAGTATACCTTTTACCATTTACAGGCACTTACTTGCTCTAAAGTTGTCCATTATATAAAAAGGATAAAATAGTAGTAGAATGCCTGCTCAAAAAAAGGTGTTTTGTCTGTCATACGAAGAGTGTCCATTTTACGCCCAAATGAATCGGCTAGATTCTACCCCGTGGAACCACGAAGGGTTAGATTGTATTCCAAGTTTCATTTACGTTTGAACTGGCAAGGTCTGGAAAACAAATAGAATTTTTCAGCAGATCAAAATACAACACCCTTAATACCATCATGGGAACTCTCTTCTTGATGACGGATTTAAAAAAAAATGCAACCAAAGGGAAGAGTACACAGTTTCAAAGCACCAAAAGAGGACCTTTTTTTTGTCTGTAGTAACGAATCCTTTTCTTCCTTCGAATTTCCACTGTATCAGTACTAAAAAAAACCCATAAAAGGACATCTGATATCGAATATATAATACTTTTGGAAATTTCATTTTCACATCAAGGTAACATTGAGATTCAATATCTCGATTTAATTTTCGTTTTCAATCGAATCCTCTACAGAAATCTATTTTTAAAATCCGATCTTTTTTCGACTCCTTCGAAAATTCCAATATATTAATCGAAAGCCACAGAAAATAACGCATCACTGCAAAGTATTCTAAAGATGAACAAGAAAAGGTTCACTTATGGCGTAGTGCTAAGAGTTTTCTAAGGACCCTCTGTCCACCACTAGGTTAACCACTGCGGCAAACCAATCCACCAGCGCCACACATGCCATTTATAGAAAAGGTCAAGATGTCCTATCAGCTAAGAACACATCAGGTCAAGAATATAAATCAATGTTGAACTATATCTGCCGGCAAGCTACAATTGTATTCATTTATCTTTGGGTCATCGCATTCACCCCCATTCCAATACAATTGCTGCTCGGATTGCTCTACACCACTGGATTGATGCATCCTTCAGAGTTCTTCCTGCTTAATCTCATTGGGAATTGGAAATTTCTTTTGACGAGACTCCTTTTCGGTCGAAAGATAGTCTACATGCCCGTACAGATGAACCCATCAGGAACATTTTCACTCGTTCCTTTGTGGAATTAAGGGCTGAAACTTGCACGTTTTCCATTACCCGTCACTGGGTTTTTTTTTCTCGTCATACCGTACACCGTCTTATTCGGCTAGTGGTTCTTGTAGATTTGCTCTTTGAAGCAGGATTTTTCGTTATTGTTGCCAAAAAAGGATATTATTTTTCATTTCGCTGGATTCTTTTTTTTTTGTACCCGGAATCTTTTCAGCTTCCGATTCCAGTTCGGGTCATCAGATAAGGAGAATTGTGAATGGTACTGACAGAATTTTAACTACGCCGCCACCACTGTAAGCCGCTTAAACGTTCGCTGAATTTAAATGAACCAAAAACAAAATTTTAGATATATGAAAAAAAAAAGGGGAAAAAATTGCACAGTGAAGCAAATATCCCAGAACGTTCGGAAATGTTTTTCTGAGTTCGTCCTTTTCTTCTCGGCTCCTTTTTTTTCGTTTACATGTGCCAAGAGTAGTCCCGGATGCTCCTCTTCTTCGCTTAGACTGCATCACTAGTGCACTAAGGCTCATGGTGCATTTATTTAAGGGTGGACCGGTGGGAATAAGGGTGACTAAGTAAATACCCAATAGTGTGGATGTATTCTTCTGGAGCTGAACGGAGTGTGGTTTCCCTTTAGATGATTGCGAAGTAAACTACGGGTTTAAATAGGTCGAAATATGGACGCTTTCAGTTTTCGCTTAACGGGAAGAAAATCGTAATCCAACCGTGGAAGAAGCGCTTGTTGTATCCCAGCTTAAGATTTGTGAATGCGGAAAACATATTCGAAGTTACCATAAATTAAGGCCTTACATTTCCTGTATAAGTTTTTACTGCATTAAGCGAAGAATGAGGTTCTCCTCATATTGTTGAGTGTTTCGATATTCTTGTTGATGTCCAGTGTTTTGAACGCAACCGCCCTTGTCACACTTTGTTTCGCAATGCCAACAACACCCTCCCCCTAAGATCTCATAACGATATTATCGAACATCATAAGTGGGCTTATCTTTCAACAAATAAATATCAAAAATGTCACACCCTAACCAAGAGTCGCACCCCACTTCCGCTTCGTTGAACTACAGAACACACAAAAGTTCTGGCATATAGAAAACGTTATATATTAGTGGCGTCATATCTCGCAGATCCCATGTACACCCATGGTAGATGGGGAACCCCATAGGTGTACACTGTACAGTGGACACCCATTTATTACTATTAATGGCGGCGTTTACACCCATGGGTGTTTAACGCAGCAATCATGGGTGTTCTTACAGTATCAACCATGGGTGCTTCTCGGACAACTATTAGTGTTCTTCAAAACACCTATAAACATAGTGGACAACCATGGGTGTCACACGAAACACCCATAAACGTCGATGTACACCCATGGGTGTTCCTCGAAAGACCTATAAATATGCGTGTTCTACCATGGGTGTTTCTCGAAATATCGATATAAATGGGTGTACTACCATGGGTGTTTTGAAGCACCCTTACGGTTTATTCTACCAAGGAGCCATCACCTGAAATGGGCAGAAGTAGTGGCAAAGCAACAGTATGTATGTGTGATGTATGTAGGTATGCTTGTGTGTGGCTATGGTTGCTTTTGGAAGCATGGGTTTTTCTTAAAATCTCTTTAATTCTGATCGCATTATAGTGTCTCCACAAAAGCTTCAAGCGTGTACGTTTTTAATTCTTAATGGTTTCTTAATAGAAACAGCGGTTGTCAAAGAAGATACACAAGATAAAAATGAATTAGCTTTGAAGGGTGCGAAACATTTAAATTGTCTAGCACAAATTGTGGAAAAGAATAGAGCTAGTCGACGAGCTTTGTCTAAACAATGTACCAAAATTATCCACGCACCAATGTACCATCTCATTTGGAATGCAAAAAAAATATATCACAAACATCGCTTTGCATTGTAGATTTTTGTCCTACGTGTGTGACATTGCATACGAAATGTTTTAGCACCTACCTGGCATATGGCATTTGAATGCAATGAGTGTGTAAATTTTCCCAAATAAATGAATATTCTATGCAAATGTGCAAGAATTTAATTGTGTTCTCTCTGTGTTTGTACGTATGTGGGTGCGTCCTTTTTACCTGAGAATAAAGGGGTTTTTCTTTTGAACATGGTAAATTGTGATAATTTAGAGAATGAATAAAAGGATTTGAAAAATGAACACTTGAAGTGAGTCAAACAAGTCCTGCTTCCAAATATTTAATAAAAACTTTTAGGTAAAAAAATCTTAGAAAAGGAGAACTAAATAAATTAATGTTAATATGTACAACTACTTTTCACGTAACAATAACATAGCAATTTATAAGAATTAGACGTTAGTCGTTACAAACAAGAGTTTATGAAGTTCGTCCAAATGCCATTTTACTGTAGCATGCACATAACATCCACTGTTTTCAAACGGCCATTGAACTAGGCATTGGAGTTAATATTAGACAGGGAAGTCAGAAGCTGAGTTTATGTGACCATATCCATTCTGTGGGATACCATTGAGCACAGGCAAAATGAACATCCGAATGTGGCAAAAATCGCAAAGTGCCATTCCCTGGGACTTGGCACCAGGCAACAGACACTCAAAGCTTTTTATTCCGAAGCATTCGGAGACAGAAATATCTAATTATCTAAAATTTAGCAGATATCAAACCCCATCCTCAGCTCTGAGTTCTCTGGACATTTTCACATGAGGAAGGATCTCAATAGGATTGGTCTAAAATTTGCAGAATATGCAATGACTAAAACGAAACACTAGAGCATATCTTCTGTGTAAGAGAGTGTAGCTCACAAAGGACTTCGTCACTGTGGCCTGGGTTTGATGAACCCATCGGAATTTCTGACTATTCCCCTTCGCAAAATACTAGACTTAATTGAAAGCGCAGGGATTGAAGTAAGAGGAACCACAGTTAATACAGGACAACATCGAAATAGGCCCAACTGTGGCTTCAGTGACAGAGGTTAACCATATCAACCCATTTTAAAAATCCAATCTAAATCGGCACAAGAACCATTTCGTATTCAAAGACGTTTCTACCCTGAGCAAATATAAACCCATGTCAGAAAATTAGGGATGAAACAAGGTTATTTCGTGAACTAAATCGAAGCGAAAAAAACTAAGTTCTTAAAATCAGTAAGAACATGGTTTTAATGCTTAAGATAAAAATGCTTTTAACTCTAGAAATCTGTCATACAAATCAAAAAGAAATTTATCATACATACCGAGTGTAGCAATGACGTTACCCTTTCTTAAGAAACCAGAAAGAATCTTTATAACTTGCCACTTCTTAAGAAACCAACAGTAACATCTATAACTTGCCACTAACGTAAACCATGAGGACAATTTTCGTGGAAAATTTCTAATATTATGTCTGCAAAGCGTGACGACTTCAACTCAATAACGACAGCAACTTCGTCGCAAGAATTTCTATTTTGGTGAAATTCCTGGAAAGGATATCACTTTACAGTCAACATGGTAAAACAACACGTCTACCATTTCACTTACGAACGTAAGATTTATTTCATTTTAACCGTATTAACTGTTTCGGTATCTTTTTCGCATTGCTCCAAGGACCTATAAGATCCTTTTTTTTACCATCAACTAAAAAAAAAGACAGCGTTCATGACATATTAACATGTCAGGACATATAAATATTCAGTATGAAGATAAAACCTGATATGTGCGTATACCTATGTTGAGTTCATCTTCTGTCGACTTTATAAATCTTTAAGATAGGTTCTAGACCCTTATTTCCATACCTATGAAGAAGCCTTCAAAAGTTTTCGTCGTCCTTGAAATTTTTATCGATAGACTTTGGGAAAATTGACATTCGATATGTTGCGCAAAGGCTCTAGGATGATACGACTTAATGTGGGTTAAAAGTACTGGGGGCAGTCGTTAATGGACACGACTGAAGGATCAGGCTTCATTTTAAAGGAATTTAAACCCGATATTATGTGGTGTCCTTTTTTCTATTCTTATTTCTTTTAATGCTGCTTGTGGTGTCCCAATGTTCCGGATTCGGGTCTGACTTGTTTCTTATCGGACTGAAAAGTTATGATGCAGCACTTAGGAACTAATGTCCTTTTACGTCCGTCATGAAAATTTAAGTGAATGCTGGACATGTGGAACCCCTTGGTATTTCGAAGAGAATGGAAAATTGAATAAAAATTTAAATAATAAATTTGACTATGGTGTAGTTTTTTCTTGCTAGTAAAAACTTCATAAATAATTTGTTTTTGATTCAGTGATTGAAAAAAAAAGCTTGACAAAAACACTTACTGCTTCGTCATTGATGAACCACTGTAAGTGTGATGCTGGATGTGATTTGCCAGACGTGCAGTTCAAACTTAAAATATCGCCGATTTGATACTGATCCTCTTTTCCACTTATGTGAGGACCATCCCTAGGTAAGTCTGAAAGTAAAATAAATATCTATTAATACAGTGCATGGATAAGATATACCGGATGTAACTAAATCACAGCCAACAACTCTAAAAAAATGTTAAAAACTCCCGTCCGATTCTTCAACCTTTCAATATCAAAACCTGACTGAACTGTACGCTATTACCGGAATAAGACTATCGGGCATATTCTGCGCCGGAGTCACGATAAATAAAAAAAAGGTGCTAACAGTCTGGGCGCATCTTTATTATTTTTCTGGCAGAGGTAGGAACGCGTTCAATTCTGAGATGCAGTGTAGGCAACTATGTGACTGAAAACCTAAAAAAAATAGTCCGGAAAGGATAAGAATAGGGCATAATATATGAATACCATAATTCGGTCATACTCCAGGATATGGTCTAGGGCTTGAAAAAGGAAAAAACTCTAAAATAGGTGATTATTCAACAAGCCCGTGAAAGTAAAAATATATTCGATATCTGATCAGACCTAAGAAATATGGCAAAATACATGAAAAAGTATACAACCACTTTACATCTTTTTAGAGGTCGAATTTCAAAAAATCTTGAAAGCACTTTCTAGGTATTCCTATGAAAAATCCGTAGAACTAAAATGAATTCTATATTATGAAAGACCTAGGAGATATGACGAAAATCGTGAAAATATATGCATTCAATTTTCACGTATCATTTTCTTGCCTCCCTTCCGAACGCCAATGGATATTCAAATTTGTATTAAAATTACTTCTCTAGTTGATTCATATATACCCAGGTTCAATTTTCTACCATAAGCCGTTCTATAGTTAGGAAAAACACCCTCCACCTGTACCTAAAAAAAATTATATTTTTCTAACACTCCACAACTATAGCTCTATCTAAATACCAAGTTTCGGACGCATCATTATACCCCCCACTAGCACACATCTTTACCTAACTATATCATAATTTTTTTTTGCAAATGGGCCCACAATCGATGATATAAATTCCAAGTTTCCGCCTCCTAGCCTAAGCGGTTAATGAGATTTAGAAACCAAAATTCCCCGTTTAAAATGCTTCCCCCACCTCCTCCCTTACAGCACCACCACCGAAAAGGTGGCCACTTAAAGGGGTCTGCTCAGTCTACCAACAAAAAAAAATCAACTTAATAGACCAAAGATTTTGAGAACTATAAGCTGCCAAACGTTTTGCGTACGGCGGACGGCGCACAGCGCACAAACGGACTGCAAATTTGTATTGCTTTTTTGGTATCTATTAATCATAAAACGTGAAAAAAAATTTCAGGGTAGCAAATTTTATTTTTTTTAAATCGATAACAATACTTTATTATTAAACTAATAAAGTAATTAATACAAAATTGTTACTGTCCACCTACTTTGTGACTTGTGACTCTGACGGTGAATAGGTCTGTATGACTAATAATTTGGTACTCTTAAAACTAAAATGGAAAAGGCTCCAACCTTTAACTGAAAATCTAGATAAATTTAGCTAATTTAGCTAGCTTAATAACACGTAAGAACCCTACTAAAAAATTACCTTCCAAAAGGCCTTACCGACGCTACAAGGCTAAAAGGCAGAAAATAGATTCGGTAAGGCCTTATGGAAGGTAGTAGATGCACGAGCATGATCGAACTAGTTTTAGTTTTAGTTTTAAGACGCCTAAAAGCCCATAGCTATCCCTGCAGAGCCTCGTAGGTTCCAAACATACCCTATCAAACCCTGATCCAGAAAGAACTGGTCTCAAAGCATGCTTCTCTAGCAAATGACCAAACTAAATAGCTTCTTTTATTCTAACTACGCACAAGATATCATTTATTGCATACATAATCACTTCTTTTTTTCACCAGTTGAATATCAGCCAAAATAGCTAATCGAAATCCATTTTAGTTTCCGGCCTCTCACAGAACTCTACCTTAGGCTCCACCATTATTTAGTGTTTTTAACCAAAACACTTCTATACTGTTTAATTGAGCCAATATTGACATATTTGATTAAGCAACAATTGGCGTGCTGTCAAATATTTGACAAACAAATTTGACGAACTGTTCTCTCAATTTTTTTCAGTCAAAATCGACTGTCAAATATTTGACAAACAAATTTGACGAATTATTCTCTCAATTTTTTTCCGTCAAAATCGACTTTATGCGAAGCAATGAAAATAATGTAACAAACAAAAATTTTACGATTGTATAATACTATCTTACAGCATTTGACAGGGAATTTGACAGTGGCCTCGAATATATAGCAATTGTTAATATGTATTAAACTGTTCTCGGTATTAAGTTAACACGATTGCCGTTCATACTATACCTAAGCGTAACTAAGTTAATCCACTTTGGCTTAAACATTATATGGAAGTTGACATGCAGGTGAAATGTCACATGTCGAACAGATATTCCAGTTGAGTTTAGCAAGGTTATCAATCCTATTGGTAAATACCTTGGATAAACTGTATGATTTCCCTCGACTATTCTCGACTATTGGGTGCAAATACCTGCTACAAATTGAAATAAACGCAGAGCGCCATCTGTGAAAATGCTAAAATAGGAGAAGCTTAGTGTTGTCATAATGCCATTTCAATTGTGCTCGGTTTAATTTAGTCTAGGTCTAGTCCAACTGCGGAATCGAACTAACTTAATACCACACGTCTACGCTGCTTTATAACGGTTAATACGAACTATATGTTAATACCGGCGTATACGAGGCTAGTGTGGCATACAGTGTAATACTAGTTTAAGTCAAGCAAGTAAAAAGTTTGGAATTTATTTGATCTGGAAAGAATTAGTCCTACCTTCCCAGAATGAAATGTTTGAAACACGTGCTTCCGAATAGAAACGATATTTTCAAGTTTCTCCGTGTTGATAAAAACTGGATAATAGAATCCAGGTGTTTGAGACTTTTATGAATCATTTTTTGACTATAGTTCGAAATATACTGATTAAATTATTCAGCTTCAAATAAAAAAAGAATCGTGACAAATCCGGATTAAACCAAATAAAATAGCTGTCCCCAAGTGCCAATTAACGACAGTAATTTTCATTAAAATAATTCAAACTACAGTCGTAAGCACGTCACTTAATATCACCTGAAATGCCAAATAGAATCAAAACGGAACTAATAATGATAATTCCGGGTGATTTATTGCTACAAACATGTGTACAATATTTTGTTCATGCACAGAAAACATAAATCCCATTACGACATTGAATCTATGCGAACATATCATATCCAAATGTTCCAAAACATCAACAATCATTTCACTTCAATCAGTGCGACCTGTACGATTTTCCTATATGCAGGTTGGAGCGAAGCCCGCACCGAAAAACAACCCCCAACAGTTCCATTATAATTCCATTCAGGCTAGGTAGATTAATTCCCAGAAGGGTTATGTCATCTCACCCATGCCGCCGATCAAAAACAACCCCCACTAGTTCCGACAGTTGACTATCTTTCTAGTCCCTCGCTCGACAACCGTTCGCATTCGAAATCAATACGCGTCCTTGTTATTAATAAGTCACACATGTGATTCATTATTTTCCATTTTCCTGCGGACAGGCTTTTTTCGAGGCAAGCCAAACCTGCCTTCCGTTGTCGAGCAGGAAAACTCATCGTCCACGAAACCCTATCAATCAAGTGAATAAATCTTCTCCTTACTGAAAGCCAAGCCCCAAACCATGTATCCTACCCGCTTTCCTCCCTGGCTCCGAGTGGCCTAACATAAAATTATGGGGGTTCATTTTTTTCGATCGCACTTTTTTTTCCACAAAAAAATGACGTGCTAACGGACGGATGTAAGGGTTGACTAACTCCAATCCATCAATAAAGCGTAGACATTTGAAAGGGCTGTTCTCGCCCTACATCGTATCTTTAATTACGTAAAATTAGAGAAAGCATAACATAGTCGGGCACCATTCTTTACGGGGCGCATTAGTCTGGTTTCGCCAATTGGATTTACTCGCACGCAAGCTAAGCTCCAAACCATTGAGCGAGCACGGCATTCAAAATGTTGCCAGGTGAGCTGGAAAATTAGCCTTCAATTGACTCCTTCAGATTATCGGAGTCGATTATTCTGCGGATGATGAGGTGGTGTCTACGGAGATGGCGGCATTCCGGTGTGAAATTTATCGGAAAGTTTTCTTGTTGTTGTTTCATTAATAACGTCCTTGGAGCTTGGCATTGTTACAGCACGGTACGGGCAAAAAGGGACGACCTCAAGTAAAAAATGATTTTCCTTTCATTTCCAACATTCACGTAATAAAAAGTTTTCTCGATTGCAAAGTTTCATTTATTTACTTTTTTTGCTGGCACCATCGCGTACAAAGTTCTAAAGAAAATTTGATAGCGCGTTAGGTTAAAGATGGCAACTTGAAAAGATATGAAAGTAACAAGAACGCCGATGTGTACGGGGCGCAAGAAAAACAGGACGAGGAGAGGTGATCCTGAAAAGACATCGTCCTTTTTACACTTCCTAGGGCATGCCGATGAAAAGGTTATGATCCAATGGAGAAGAACATAACGACGAAAATCATGTTCCCAAAAAGTTTTGTGAGCTAATCGAAGAACATTATAGTGAGAGAATGGCACAAAAGAACGAACTGAACGGACAGGAAAATCGCAGGTGAAAAACCAAGAAAGGTACAAAGTTAGTGTGGATGAAAATGATGACGATTTGAAAAGGTAATCTTCTTCCGGGTCTTTTGTGATCTGACTATAGCAGATTGCTTTGATTCGAACTTTTGCTCGTTTCGCTTTTAATTTATCTAATACACAGACAATTGTAGTTTTGCTGTAATTCTTTTCGCCTAAGGGTAAAAGTTGATCTTAGCGACCCAATTTTCTACATTTTTCGTTGTTTTAGGCAAGGAGTTCTTTGCCTGAAAGTATATGTAGCTCTTCGAGTTATGAAAAGTTTTCGATCGAGTTGGGTTTTCATTATAACGAGATTGAAAGAAAAACAACATTTAAATCGGGAAAAAAATCCGCTTTTTATTTTTCTTATATTTTTATTTAATTAAAAAATTTAGGGGTGTAATTCAAAATCGCTCATTCGCCTTAAAAAAAATTTGTCAATGATCTGGGCAAGTCTTTATTATTTTTTGTGTCAAAGTTCGGGAGCGATCAAAGTCGGAATATTTCATCAGTTCTTTTGAGATTATTAGGTTTCTTGGGAAGTTAATTTTGTTCTTAGTTTTTAGACTATTAAGAGTTAGTTGTTCTTTCCGGTGTCAGTGGAGTGAAACTCCAACACGAAATCCCCGACTGTTGATTAATCGCCGTCCCTGAGGACATGACAATTATTGGAAAGAACTTTCACTGGAGAAGCCAGTATAAGATTGTGTTGGACTAGGTTCGAAGGAGCTGTTTCGTCATCGGAAGGCATAGACTCGTCAGAGGGTGTATTCTAGCCAACTATCCGAAACACCCTGAACTTACCCTGACTCGCTAAGTAAGCGCCGTGACATCTTATACTGAAGCCCGGTGGTGGTAATGAGAAGCATTTAACATTTGTAATAATTTTACCGGTTGGTGTGACTTCGCTGTACTTGGTTGTAATATTAACAGCTTCAATGGTAGCTTACCATGAAAAACCTAAAATAACAATTTTTAGACGTTGAAAAGCATAGAACCCCCTACACGCCTTTGGCGCTAATATAGGAAACCTAAAGATGTGAAAATTAATTCGAAGTGTGGTGAGACTTTAGCAATATGCAGGAATATTTGGAAACAAATACAACCTCCTTACATCCACTTGGGGTTCAAAATCCAAAAATCCTGAAATTATTAAATAAATAAGAATGAATAAATAATAAGTTTATAAGTAAGTATGAAGACAGCATGGGAAAGTGGAAACGAATTCAATTTCTTACTACTTCTAAAAGAAATGACGGAATTCGTGAAAATGTGTTGAACCCTTTTATACGTATTCGTATTGTTTGAAAAAGGAAAAGATACGTGAAAGCAAAGACTTTTACGCAATCCCGTGAATGTGAAAAGATATTCGTTATCTAATCTGGAGTATATGGCAGAATTCGTGAAAAAGTACACAACCCCTTTACATCCCCTTAGGGATGTAAGGGGGTAGAATTTTAGGAAATCCTGAAAACGTATTCTAAGGTCGTTTCCCAATACCTTGCTTCGTCTACGTCTATGTTGACGTCACAGCATAGCATTGCTATTATAACAGTTTAGAAAAAGCTCTGCTAAACCGTCAAAATGGATCAGCTGATGCTTTTTTGACACTTCAAAAATCAAAAATTAATTAAATTCCATAGAAAAATTAGAATATTCTTTCGTTTGCTTAGATTGACTGATAGTCAAGACACGAACCGAAAATGAATTTAGACACAGCTTTGCTACGTCTGACGTCATAAACTTTTATAACTAGACGTAGAAGTAGACTTAGCAAGGTATTGGGAAACGACCTACATGAAAAAGCCATAGATTAAAAATGAATTCAATATTTGGGAAGACCTATTGTGGTGATATCACAGTTCGCGACACTTTTTATATTGTTGTAGTTTTAAAGTGTAAAATCGTACCTGTAGTTGATCACTTGGTGTAGTGAACGGGAACGTCGACTTTGATCATCGATATTTTTGATGATCAAAGTGGACATTGTTTTTTATTATATTAAAAAAAATTATAATTTTAGTCAGTCAATCTCAAATACTCAATAATCTATTTATAAATAACCAAATATAATTATCGAAGATTTATAATAATAAAAAAATTGAATGTTATTTAATTAACAATTAATAAATATTCAATTATTACAAGTTAAAATAAAATAATGTGTTAACACACAATATTATTAATTTCTAAGCCATTGGATTGGGAAAAGCAGAGAATAACTCATTTGTTTATTCTCAACTGACAACTAGGAAAACCTCACTCTTTTACTCTTCAAAATATAGTCACTTCAAGGGCATTACTCTGTCTATTCATAAATAAAATTTCAATTGAAAATAGCTGAACTCCACCTTCCGCCCTTCACTTCACCCCTCAAAAATTGTACATTCAGTATTTTCCTGGCACAATTCGGGAGCCGAAAGATATTCTAGTTCCACACACAATTCCTACACCTCACCACCGCCCTTAAAAAGGTTAGCCTTTTTCTAAAGCCCCGTTTAGATGGTTATAGTTTTTGTGATAGTTGCTGTAATGATAATTACTATCCCCATGAAAACTTCTCGATAGTTACTTTCGCGCTGTCATGATAGCACTATCGCACTATCATGCTTGACAAGATAGTTGATAGACTATCGCAATAATTTTATCTTGACATTGATATTTGACTTTAAAAAAACAATAGATATTTAATTTCAAAACATAAAAACATTTAATAATTTCGATATTGTGACGTGCTGCTAGTTTCAAAAAAATATAATTGCGAGACGCCACCTTTTAAATTTTTTTGAATAATGGTATACAAATTAATCTTAATTTTAAACTATAAAATATTTAGTTGTTACAATATGCATAATAGCAAAGAACTCTATTTGATACATTTGATATTATCACGTTTGACAAGATAAATAAGACAAATGACATGTCTGATTTCACTATCGCACTATCGCGCCGAGTAAACAGCAAACTGTCACACTATCACACTATCACACTATCGTGCAATACTTTCGTGAAAGTACTATCGTACAAAACTATCGTCGTGAAAACGGGGCTTAATCTCAACTACAACTACACAGTTTCAGCCCTCTGACATCAATCGTTCAGGAGATATAGATTTTAGAATGTTTCAATCCCAGCTTTCAAACGTTTTGAACGCATTCCCCCACCCTGATTTTGCGTACGGCGTACGGTGTATGGCGTTTACGGCGGATAGCTGGAAATTTTTTTGTTGCTTTTTTGGGTTCTACTAGTCCTAAACCATGAAAATACAAAATCACAGGTACACATTTTTTTTTTAAATTCTGGTAGATAATAATATTTTATTATTAAAAAATAATAGAGTGATTCTATCAAGGGTATCAAATATTGCATTAGAGTTTTTTCTCTGAAAATTCCATTTGTTTCGTACTGAATTGGGGTTTTCCCCAGTGCATAATCGATACCAGTTTCCCTCCCTTATTTGAAGGGGGATGAAGCCGCAATCCCAATCCTTCTTATCTCACATGTACATAATTTATCCAACAATTTAACGCTATTATTTTTACCGAAGTCGCTTCTCACCTCAAATGTAGAAAGTGAGAAGGAAATATTAACCAAAGATGGTCCAATGCGATTTATTTTTATCCATAATCGAAATAATTTCCATCCCTTCCGGGCAACATTTTCGGGAAACGAGAAAAAGGACCTGATCGCTGCCATAGCTTGATTGCAATTTGATCACACAATAAATAACGAGCTCATTCAGCCACAGGGTGTGGATTCCGTAAGCTCTGTACTATACAAATACATTATTCGCCTCCTCAATTATTTACAGAGAATATCGTTCGATGGTAGACAGTTGCCATCACTAAATCGACTCAAGGACTCTACCGCAAAATATGAAAAAAGATGAAAAAAAAATTGTCAAATCAACGATTCATAAGACATTTTGTCGGAGGATAGAAAAAGATGAAAAAAAAAATTGGGCAAGGACACGACAGTGGTCAGAGTTTGACCAGAAACAACCGGATACTTGTTCAGCAAGTTCCACATCAGCTGGACAATATTCGTCCTTTCATCAATAAATCGATACTGCGGAACAAATTGGATACAGACAAAAGCTGAAATCTACCGAATGTTTTGAGTCTACAAACGGAAAAGCCTTGTCCATTATGAGCTCAGTGATGACGTTAATGATAAGTCCTTGCTCCTATTCTGCCGACGGTATCTCTCGTACTCGAACTGCTTACTCGTTTTCGCATTTAGCAAAATTTTTATTTTCGCTTCAAATCAAGAGTTCGTAGTCCTTGCCGCTACTCGTACTGAACTTCCTCTTTTACAAATATCAAACGGCCCTTACTTCCGTTGATTGTAAATTGTAAATGTGCCAATTTCCTCGTCTGAAACTGAAGCAGATGGTTAGACTGGACTACAATATCCCAGGCAACTACCACCACCACCATTCCAATGTCGCAACTCCAGCTAAGGGACGTGTAAATTTTCTCTTTGCTTGATCATGGCGAAAAGGAGGCTTATCGGGACGACATGAAAGCCAGTTTGTCTTTCCATTTCATTAAACTCTCCAGTGGTTCAAGTGTATACTGCTCCGATAGTTGGAAGTAAGAAGTCAAAGCCAAAAGTTTACTCTTCGTATGGTTTCCGTTTTTGTACTTCAAAGGATACAAAGACAGTATAGGTTGCATGTCGTGCTGGAATTTACCAAGCGTCCTTGTACGGAGTTGGTAGTTTGCATCAATATTCAAGGTGGCAACGCAATTTAGCAACAAATTGCAGCAATTTAATTTTCTGTATTAAATTTTGAATTCAGTCGATAGAGTTCTAGGTATAATCAAGGTGCCAGACAAATGTCGTTATAAAATGAGGCTTGCATTTACTTCAAATCGCGTCAATTTACATACAAGTCGAACTATGAAATCCAAATTTGAAACTTAGTTTAAGACGTCGCTGAAATTTCCCCATGCCTTAAGACACCATGTGCAAGTTAAATGCGATTTTGATGATTTATAACTGTTTTCTTAATTTTTGATGAATGTTTTCACAGTACATTTTGAATTGAAAATACAAGGTTTTCCGGTAAATACTGTTAAATTTATTTTGTGTGACGTTTCGGACTCGACTGAGTCCTTTATCAAACAGTTTGATAAAGGACTCAGTCGAGTCCGAAACGTCACACAAAATAAATTTAACAGTATTTACCGGAAAACCTTGTATTTTCAACTGTTTTCTTGCCAACATTTCACATTAATGCTAACAAAAAAACCAAATATAATTAGACCACTTTATTAGCTGGTATGTAAACTAGGTCGTGTATAAAGAAAAAATTCAAAGCTGTATTTGGAAAAAATGCTAGTAAAACAACAATCCTTGAACATTTTTAAACATGCGTAAATTCGAGTTTTTTAAACGTACATTATCTATTTCTTGAATAATTAACATGTCATTTTCATTAATATAATTTTAGAAAAAATCTTAAAGAAGGTCCTGTATAGATCAAATCTTAAAAAATTTTCAATTTTGTTAATAACATATGAAGTCAAACTGAAGCAATTTTTCACGATTTTCATGGTAGGTATTACATAAGAAAACCGCATTTCATTGAAAAGTATCACAGATAGTGTAATTAATTGGTATTTCTAGAAGATAAATCAATGAAAAAATTATTGATTTTTAATAGTTATGCGTTTCAAATAATTTGAAAACCCCCCATAACACCATTTTGTTCTGTAAAATCAAAACTGTCTATCAGGGACAGCGAACGATGCAGACGTATTGTCCACGCCAAATTGCACAAACGAGAAACGAATTCAAGCGATTAAAATCCTCTCACGAAAGAAAAATCAAACTGGGATAAAAAATTGTCGAACCAGACTCATGGGGCCTTAAGAATCAAAATATTGTACGTTCTGAGGACGACATCTTTTTCATTTATTCCTTAAGCTGAATTTTTCATCGACAACAATTGGGAAAAATTTTATATTCTGAACATCAGCACATTGACTCGAGAATCAATCGAAATCAATTAATTCCTAAATTCCAAGCAAACGGCTTATGCTGAAAAATTGAAAACTGGTGCATATATAGGTATTTTATTGAAAACTTTTGAGGCATAGGCTTGTTGGAAAATGGCGTGGCAAACTCTAAAATATTTAAATTTTGTATTAAATATTAAATAATAAGAGTTTACATGAATGGCTATACACAAATCAACTTTGCAGTGATCCTAACAAACTGTTAAGCTCCCGTAAAGCTAAGAAGTCTATTAAATATCGATAGAATTTTGTTTCATTTTATCTCATTTAATTCCTACTTAATACCTATGTTTTTCATATAAGATTTGATAAGGTGGTGATAAATATGAATGTATGTTGTTTTCACACAATATTTATTATACATTACAGTGTGCCTTGAGAATTCTGGAACACAGTTCGTCGTTGAAATCGCAACTGTGGTCAACACGTTTGCGTATGTCTTAAAAATTACTAAGTTGTGCGAGGTATTTAGGCTTCAAGTTTTTGTGCGAGTTTTGGGCTATTTTATGCAGCCAACTATCTGGCAACCCTGATCCATATATAAATTTTTCCATTCCGATTTACCCCTAACTATGTAACTTATAAAAACACCAGTAAAATACGGACAGAATAATAACGTCAAATCAAAACAAATCCTCACAGAACTTTCCAATAAAATCATCTAGAGAAATTTAAATTTGAATTCAGTACGCTTGTCCGAATAAAAATAATAAATTCCTGGCAAAGACTTAAAATACTGAAAAATCATCATTCATAACACAGAGCTACCACTCGTACACTGTCCAACTTCATTACTTCAGTCACTCCTTTCATCTGAACAAATTATTCGTTTTTACCCGAAATTAATTCAAAAATTGATTATTTGAATCATTCGGATTCCAAGTACAAATCCTGGTCCTGTCCGAATCAGGACGAGCACTCCATTCAGCGTAGACTATCCGAGGAATTTCGTTGCAGCAGTTTTGCTGATTGCAGTCGTATTGGAACTTGAATAAATGAACTGGCCATACACTAGACCGACTGAATTCTCGACAGAATTCCAACAGAATTTGATTGGCGAAAATCCATGGTGAACCTTCAATCACTTAAGCCATCGCAAAATCGGATTTTCGACAAATAACTGCAAAGATCAGATTTTCATACATCCCCCAACTAGGGATCTCGATAGTACACGAAGCAAGGACTTCCATTCCGATTCCACGGCCCAAACAAAAATTTGGCAAACGCATTAATTAATTAAAAGCTGAACTTATGCTGGGCCTGGTAAAGGAAATGCGGAAAAAAAACCGGAGAAATGTTTCAGATTTCCAGAGATTAGTGACAAGTTAATTAATTTACTTAATTAATTTCAAGGCGTTTTTTCCCTTCGTGTTTGCTTACACTTACGTCCCGCATCCTATTATTATCCTTTAGCGCCCTCGTCGCCTTAGTCGCACCCGAGATAAGGACTGTAACAAGTATCTGCAGGCGAGAAGTCATTCTTTGTCGAGCTTCTTACAGTGCCACTTAGCGAGTGTCATACACGTTTTACGTGAAGGATAATGGATGTATGATGGTCTGCTCATGAATGCACCTTCCTCTCAAGTATCTGCAGAATTGAAGAACGAAAATTCCGCTTGAAGGATCTTCTCGGCATATTTCGTCTCCGCTTTTTTTTCGTCTTACTTATCACAGGCGGGACTCATGTCGTTTTTCCGCTTAAGAGGAAATCAAATCAGCATAATGAAATTCGGTTAAGAATTCAAATTGGGTTAGAAATGAAGGACGTGATTCGCTTCCCAAGCCTTCCAATGTACTCGTAGTTCCTTTCCGTTTTAGAGATATGTATATGCAAAGCGATAGTCAGCTCGTCCCCGTACTGTTCCCGCCCTCCTTTAACGCTATGAAATTGAACCTTGTGTCGTCTTTGGGGATGATGTTGCAGAAGTCCTTTTCCCTGCAGCGTGGTATAGAATTTGCGATACTATTGATTTATGAACTCGAATGAAGACGGCTTAGCTGGGATATTACAAGAGTCATCTCGAATTTTAAACGCTTGCGATAGCACGAGCAAATATTAGTTCGAATTAAGAGGATTGACTCTTCGCGAAATTGATTGTATGTTAAATTGAAATGACGGATTGTATGGAATTCAGTTCGGAATTTTGAACAAATGTGAACTGAGTTATATGTTCTTCTAATTACACCTAAAAAGTTTTTAACAGATTTTTTTTGATAATTTTTCTGTTTTTCACACCATATCATTTTTACGATTTTGGATTTCAAAGCAATCCGGTGATTGGTCTAAGCTGAGCAATATTAAATTTAAGTTTCCTAGCACAATGGTGTTATTCCATCAAGAATCGTAATAAAAGGCCAATTTTGAGACCTTACCGCTTCTTTTGAAAATTAGTGTATGTGAAGAATTAGTGAAAAATAAAATAATTTACTTTATTATTTTAATAATAAAGTATTGTTCTCGATTTAAGAAAAAAAGATTTGCTACCCTGAAATTTTTTTTACACGTTTTATGACTAATAAACACCAAAAATGCAAAAAAAATTCAGTCCGTCTGTGCGCCGTACGAAAACTCTTTTGACTAATTATAATTCCCAAACCCTATGAGCTAATAAATTGTTTTTTTTTTTCGAATAGACATTGAAGTCAGATTTTTTTGAAGAGTGAGGGGGTGAAGGGGAAGGTGGGAGGGGGGAATCGTTCTAGACGAAAAATTTAGGTTTCTTGATCTTTCTTGGATAAGAATTTTTCAAAAATATCACTTTCCATATCTCAATAAAAGTGTAAGATAGATGCTTCAAATTTTTACCAGAAGTAGGCCCAATATAGCCCTAGTAGGGGAAAAAAATTGGTGGTGGGGGTGGGGGGGTGTAGAGGGTTAGGGTGGAGAAGGGTGAGAACCTTTAATAATATAAAGCTGAGGCTTGGCATCTAGATTGAGCTATAGTAGTGGCATGATGGGTTGTATGGTACGGGGGTGAGGTTTTTTTTCCTAACTTTAGAACGGCTAGAAAAAATGCTAGAAACTAGGAAAGTAATTTGGACCAAAAAAAAATTCGAATATTCATTGGAGTTCGGAAGTGGGGGCAAATAAAATGTTCAGTCAAAATAGAATGCATATATTTTCACGATTTTTGTCATATCTACTAGGTATTACAAATTATTGAATTGACTTTTATTCTACGGATTCTTCATATGAATACCTAGAAAGTGTTTTCAAGATTTTTTGAAAATTGACCCCTAGGGGGGTGTAAAGTGATTGTGTACTTTTTCATAAATTATTCCATATATCTCAGATCCGATCAGATTTTCATTTCCACGGTCTTGTTATTTTTGATAGGTTTTCAGTCACATAGTAACCTACACCGCATCTCAGAATTGAAGGCGTTCCTAACTTCTGCCGGAAAAATAATAAAGTTACGCCCAGATTGTTGGCAGATTTTTTTTGTTAGTTATACCTACATCTAATATATAAAAATACAAGCATTAAATGGTCGGGTTCAATGGAAATCTACACCACTCATACGATTGCGATGAAATTTTGGTAATTTGTTAAGGGTACGCCAGCGATGTTATCTGCGTTAGTAAACTCATTTCACAGTTGGTAGTTCACGAGTTTCAACATTTGAGTGTTTTTCATATGATTTAGTGGTAGTTTGTTCGTTTTCGCTGTATTAGTTACGCGTTCCTATTACTAAATGGTAAAGTTGGACTATGAATGGTGGATAGAGGATTGTGGATGAAGTATGGAGGATGGTGGAGAGAGAATGGAGCATTATGGATGGTGGATGGCGAATGGTGAATGGTGAATGGTGAATGGAGAATGGGGGTTGGGGGTTGGGGGTTGGGGGTTGGGGGTTGGGGGTTGGGGGTTGGGGGTTGGGGGTTGGGGGTTGGGGGTTGGGGATTATAGATGGAGGATGATGTTAGATAATGGACAGAGGATGGAGGATAGAAGATGGAGGATGGTGGATGGTGGATGGAAGTTGATGGATAGAAGATGGAGGATGGTGGATAGAGAATGGAGGAAAATTCATATCTCTGTTGGTTTTTACCATAGAATAATAAAATAGAACTTATCTTAAAAGGGAAGATTGTCGCAAAATAATAAAAATACGAAACAACTTTATCCTTGAATTTTTTTTCCAAGGATAACGATTTTGTCCCTTATCCTTGAATATCTCAAGAAGCCAAATTTTTTAATTTTTTTATATTTTTTGTATTATATCTACTGTTTTTCAAAACATACCAAAAAATCAACTTGGGATCTCAATGGAATCGGGGTAAAAAAAATCGAAGAACATCAGTGCTTCTCAATTTACTTTATAGGAAAAGGGTCATTCCAGCAAGAATTGCCAAATGTGTAACCTTACTATCGCCGATTCTTTTGAAAATGTATCTACTCGAAGAATTAGTAAAAAAAATAGATATTCTACAGTTGACAAAATATGTTTTGTAATTTTTGTAGTGATTTTTAATTTACCACTCAAAATTTTTCTATATTTAACCCTTAAGGGGCTTAAAAGAGTTATTTCACGAATTCCGCCCTATGTCTCGGGTCTGAGATATCGAACTGGTTTTTGTTTCAACTCGCTTCTTTTATTATCCCGAAAAATTTGTTTTAAGATTTGTACATACTCAACCCTTGAGGTTTTCACGAGATGAGATATAATAGTGAAAAAATCGTTAAATGAGGAAAAAGCGATTGAAAAAAACAGGACAAAGTAGAGCAGAAACAGGAATTAAATATCGGGGTCACAATTTGTTGAGTTCCCATTACTGGAATAGTGGAGAGATGATTGTACACTAAAAAGGAGTAATCAGCAACAATACTCACAAACTATATCCATTCGTCCTTCTCCTTGAACCGATGAGAAATTCGGTGCTTCTGCTGATACTTCACATTTGTAAACGCCTGTCGATCTGAGCGTGAGACCTCTTAAAAGAACTCTGGTACTATCCGAATGTTGATGCTGAAAGTAACCAAAAAAAATAAAAAAGAGTTAACATCTTCATCAAGTACCAACTCCAGAGAACACCGCCATCAATCAACTGTACGGCGTCATAATGGCCTAAACACAGTGCAAATCTAACTAAAGTAATTGTAACTTACATCGACACGTATCCCATCAACTTTATAGCTCTGTTGCGGCGGATTGACTTTCGGGACATAACGATAAATTTCCTCGTTGTCCTTGTACCATTTGACGGAATAGAGCGCTTCGCCCTCATCGTTCTGTTCGCCGCTATCATACGAGGAGTAGTGGTGACCCCGTAATCTTATCTCGTCGTGATTCTTGTACTGCGGTGGCGGCTGTTGGTCATGTAATTGATGATGATAGTGCTGATGTTGATGATTCCTCGTTCTTCGATAGTTGTTGCTATTTCCCATACCCGAAATGCCTCCGTCGCTTCCAATCCCGTATCCAGCGCGTCCGATACTTCCGCCAGTTCCGCCGTAACTTCGGCTGTTGTTTATGATGCCGTTCGGTCTGCTCAGCTCGTACTGGCATTCCAGGAGTGCAGATTCGCCACGTAATTTATATGCGGGTATTACAACTTTGATTAGTCGTAGACCAACTATGCCTGTAAAGAAAGCCGGTAGCGGAAAATGTCGGATTAGTTCTTGCTGGTGAAAATCTCAACTTTAATTAAACGAGAAAAGTTACGGCGCTACACGTAGATAGGTTTTGTGTATAGGTTGGTTCGGTGGGTTGAATCAACCGCATCCGACCCGCTTTGTAATTTATTCGGTTTACGGCAACAAGGATACTCTCTCTTTCTCAGTGACTCGCCCTTATTTGCCTAGGGCGTTCAAATAGTTTGCTTCACAAACTGATTTCCATAGTTGGAAAAACAGCTCAGATTTTGTGGTATGTCCGTCAGGTGGAAGTACTTTTCCGCCAGTTTCGACCCAAGTTCCTCAGACTGATTCTGATTAACGATAGAATATCAGCACCACTCAGCTCAACACCACCACTTCCCAGTTCTCCTCGTCCTCCTCCTTCCCTCCCCTCCCCGGGGGTGTAACCCGGAACTTTGACATGACTTTTGTGCTAACTTTTAATGAGAACCTTAACCGGAACATTTCTGAGGAAACAGCTTCGGAGAACGCAACGAACTTTTCGAATTGATCAGCTGTAGGTGTTTAATGAGTACTACAACCAGAACAGGAGGGAATCCCCTCAAGACGATGTTACGTTAAGTTGCATTTACGTTAAACTAACTACTCGTAGGTACACATATCCGGGCGCTCCTTTCAACTTTCAACGTTCATGTAAACACGCTGGGATATTTACGAGCAAACTCCACTTTGTAAGTTGTTGAAAGTTTCGCAAGGAACAAGAGCAAGGACTCGTCTTTTACAACGGGGATGGAATTTCGCAGATTTTAATATTGAAAACTAGAAGAAATTATGTTTATTTGCGGATTTCCAAGTTTCGTGAAACTACAAAACACGCGAAATGTTGGTAACTTTGTCGGGAATTTATGAGTTGTGTAGTTTGGGAACGACAGAGGCACAAGAGAAATGTGACAATTTCAAGGATTACCTCCACCCATTATTTATATCTGACTATGATAAGTAGGTAGCTGTACGTAGTAGGTAAATGGAAAGTACCCATTAGATGATTGTATGGCATTTCAACGATATCTTATCCAGGATATCTTAAAGGAAATTTTGAGTGACGCAACACTTTAGGAAATATTTCGGAGGTTTTTCAAAAATTATTTAATGTTTAAAATATTTTCTTTGTTATTCTAATAACATAGGTTTCCAAAAAATTTTAAAACTAAGTAAAATACATAATTCAAAGAATTTTACATCTTTTGGATAGCAGGTAAATATGCCACACCTTTTTCAGTAAGTTTACATAGGAATGTAATAGTCAATTTATATGTAATTTTTAATTTTCGGTCGGTAAATTTTAATTAGCAAGCAGTTAATTTCGCAACATTTCAGTAGAAAATAAAATCGAACGAAGCGTCCAATTTATTGGTTTCATAAATTACATTGTCGTAAAATTCAAATAGATAAGTAGAATTACACGAAAAAAAAGTAATTTACAATTCATATATAAATAAAGTTAATTTATCACGTCACATTGAGTAATTTTGCGAACCTTTTCCTGTAGTACAAAGTATATGCTTAATTTACTAATTCCAGTAATTTTGTGTAAAATTGATTGAATTGTGTACTTTTACTTGAAAAATTAAATGAAATGTAAATTTCAAGTAAAAGTCGGATTGAATATTAAGTTTTTTTTAAAAAACAGTGTAGTAGAACTTAGAACTGAAAAAAACGTTGTTCATATTTTTGCAATCTAACGCATTTTATGGTCCGTTTCTCTCAAACTCTTCGAGCTATTAAATTCAAATGTGTTTGGATAATGAATAGATTAAGTCTTTGGAAGCTTAAACTATAATTTTACCTCATTGTTTTAATAATAAAGTATTTGTAGATGATTCATAATAGACTCATTTTCAGAAAAATTTCAATTTGGGAGTAGGAGTATGGGAGTGAGAGTGGAGGAAAACAATTCATCCGAAACTTTCGAAAGGTGAAATTGATACATTCCACAATTCATACTTTCTAAGCGGTTTATGCCACAAAGTAGAAATGTGGAATGTAAGTGGAGCCAGAGAGGTAACACATTATAAAAAAAATTTAATATAATAGAGGTAGTTTGGAATGGGGTTTTCTATCTCTGGAATGGCTATTGCTATAAACTTAAAGATTTACTTCTAAAATAACAGCTGAGTGAACTGGTAGTCCTGCACCCAATCCTATTCTCGAAAATTACTTGCCGCTAAGCAGATTCTAACTAGGCTTGTGCATTGTAGTTCACCTTAGTGTCGCAAACGAACTAGTACCCTCGTTGATGTAGTTCGCAGTTCGCGAGAATGAAATTAGACTTCATTCTCGAACGAACTTGATCCTTTTTAAAGTTCGCAGTTCTCGTGAGAATGAAAGTGATGACCTTAAAAACAAAAAAGATCCTCACTTCCTCGCTAAGGAGCTAGTTCTTTTTTAAAGTTCGCAGTTCTCATGAGAGTGAATGTGATGACCTTAAAAACCAAAAAAAGGTCGTCACTTTCCTCGTTAAGGAACTAGTTTCTTTCTAAAGTTTGCAGTTCGCGAGAGCGAATGTGATGACATAAAAGAAATAAAAAAAGGTCCTCACTTCCCTCGCTAAGGAACTAGTTCGTTTTTAAAGTTTGCAGTTCGCGAGAGTGAATGTGATGACCTAAACCAAAACAAAAAAGGTCCTCCTTACCTCGCTAAGGAACTAGTTCCTTTTTGAAGGTCGCAGTTCTCGCGAGAGTGAATGTGAAAACCTAAAACAAACATAAAAAGGTCATCACTTCCTTCGTTAAGGAACTAGTTCCTTTTTACATTTCGCAGTTCGCGAGAGTGTATGTGACGACCTAAAACAAACAAAAAAGGTTCTCACTTCGCTCGCAAAGAAACTAGTTCGTTTTTAAAATTCGCAGTTCTCGCGAGAGTGAATGTGATGACCTCAAACAAACAAAAAAAGGTTGTCACTTCCCTCGTTAAGGAACTAGTTCCTTTTTAAAGTTCGCAGTTCACGAGAGTAAATGTGATGGCGTAAAACAAACAAAATTGGTCCTCACTTCGCTCGCCAACGAACTAGTTCCTTTTAAAGTTTGCAGTTCTCGCGAGAGTAAATGTGATATTCTAAAAAAAAGGTCCACACTTCCCTCGAATACGAACTAGTTCCTTTATTAACTTCCCACATCGCGAGAGTGGAATGATTCATGGTGTACGCAAAGAAGAACTACTTCCTACAAACGAACTAGGACCGGATTTCACTGCGAACTAGTTCGTTCATTTCGCTTATAGGAACGGTCTTCCGCACTAGTTCGTTCTCGAACTATACAAGCCAAGTTCGAACCTACCAGGTGCACCGGAGGCAAGTGATCTAGCCACTAAACCACCCAGACTACTTTATTTTACCTATGCGGGATCTTTGTATAAGCGTCTAGAAATGGTTTTTAAAATTTTTCGATATCCAACCACTAAAGTGTAAAGTCATAGTGTACTTTTTCACGCATTCCGATATATTTCTTAGGTCTAATGAGATATAAAATTCACTTTCACTCGTAATGGCTTTAAATATAATCGGGGAAACCCCGATTAAAGCCTTTTTGGATAATAAATCCCCTGCAAGTATAAGGTATTCAAATTTTCACGAACAAATGTTTTAATTTTAATGAGATCGAGTTCGCTGTAACTTTAACTGGCTGTATATATAATGATCTACAAATTGTGTTGACGATTTTGAGATATTCAACACTTAAGAGGGTTGAATAATTGTGTTCGTTTTTACGAATTTCGACATATCTCTCATGTCGAATAAAGAATTAAATTGTTTTTTACCTTAACAAAGTCTCTATATTCGCCTAAAATCAGATTTTACTTTAAACAGACAAATGTGCAAAACATTCTTGGCGTAACTTTATTATTTTTTGGGTAGACGTCCGAAATTTTCTTAATCCTGAGGTTCCTATGGGACTGCTAGCCTAACCAATAGCCAGGATGCTGTTAATAGCATTATTTTCAGGTCAGTAATCTACGCATTAAAACCGTTCAGGACTTCTACGTAAAAAGTAAGAAAGTTGCGCCTTGTCTGTTGATAGATTTTTACTTTATCATTTTAAAAATAAAGTAGGTATATAATATTGAATTCGTCTGTTTTGATTGTGGTTGTGGGAGCTATAAAAAATCGGAAAATATATTCGTCAAATCAGCTTCTATTCATCAAGGACTTATCGAAATATGCCTCAATCGTCACCTAATTGGATTCGGTTAATCTGCTTTAGAAGAATCTATTCCCAACATTTGTAATCGGCCTAGAGAATTTGTAAAGGTCATACCTCATAATCCAAACAAATTTAAGAGCTCTTAGCCATTTAGCTTATCTCAGACCCACTATATCCTTGGTAATTGACTCTGAGTCTCGACTAGGCGGCAGGACATTAGCCGACGTTTATCTGGTCGAAGCTTTAACGCTTCTTCAGTTTGTGTAATGTGTACGAGGGTGTACTTTGTTGTGTGCGAAAAGGGGCTGATGGATAAATTGTGCGTAATCCAGCCGCCCATGCCATTCACCTTAATTACTACCCGAGAAAAGGTATAATCAAGATGTCAACCTGAAATATCACCGGCTAGGACGAATTCATTATTCAACGTAAGGCGTAAAAGACGAAACGGGCATCCATCCAGGATAACCATAGAAAGGATTATGTGTGTAATGTAATAAGGGATTAGACTAAAATTGAAGATGACCTCGAATATATAACATTTCGGATCCAAAAACCACGTAATTTATTTGAAAATGAGAATCGAGGTAAGGTCGTCGTCGCTGCGAAAAAGGTTCGGCCCCATCAAAAATGTTTACATTTTGCGATATCCTGGAGCTGAAGGAGTCAAAAGGGGGTCCTTAAATTCACCCCTTATCGCCATAGTTTGCACAGCCGAAAACCAAAGGATCTATCAACCGAACAAATAGAAACGAATGATCTCATCGAAGACAAAACCATACGGCTTTGTTCTCTGAACTCATATAGTCCTTCGGTAGAAACCGCAATAGTTTAAACTCGGAAGATTATCTCCAGTTGGTAGTGTGAAATTTATCACTTTTCCAATAGTTTCGCCTCTCGTCCTTAGAGCAAGCGAGCTGTTTTATTTGCAGATGCACCACTAGCACTCGACCTCATCATGCAGCAATAGATTTATTGATTCACCATACCCATGTAGGAACGGTGTGGAATGCCTGGTATTGCAGTAGAGCGAGTCGTCCTTAAATTTGCCATATGTGGAGCAAATGTTTGAGTATGTATTTTCCTCTTGGCTGACGATTTAATCTTTTCCGAGTTTTTTTCGCCCTATTCCGACCTGCAATATGACCTACGGGCTTATTACGTCTACTACGGAAAAAAAGTACATCAAATGGGAATGAACTTGTTAAGGAGCAGCAGGCGTTCTAGCTACAAGTAGAACATTTTCATGTTGAGGTACCTTTTTTCCGAGCATATGGAGAATTTAAAACGTACTTGTATCCTTCTCAGGCACCGTTTTATAATAAATGGACGACAGTTTCACCTCTGTGATGAATTATTCGCCAGGTATCATATTCCCGGACAGCAAATGTCGGACTCAATTTTATCCTCGAAACGTGGAAGCTGATGTTGCCGCTTATTTTCTGGAAGGTGGTTTACGTGTTTCTGGTTACCTACGATGCACGGCTATGAAGTCTTCACCGTGTAAGATTAACTTTTAGCGTGAAATTTATAAGGCACTTGGCCAACGTACAGCACTTTTGAGTTGTGAGTGCTGTGCGCTCCAAACACTACAAGATTATTGGTTAATTATCTTTAATATCTCTTCTCTATCTCAGAAATTCGAAATTCAAAATGACTTCAAATTTTGAAATTTGAAATTTGACTTCAAATTTTGACGCTCAAATTCCGGAACAAATTTCTTCTTCAAATAAGCTTGAATATAGCAATGAAAACCACAACACAGTTGATTTCGCTTTACTTGCAATGGCAAGATACGCTCTTATTCTACCGTGGTAGCGTCTTCTCCAGTTGGAGATAACATGCAGTGGTCTTTACAACTACAGTGAAGAGGGGCAGCAATCACACGTAATCGTACGTACACGAAATTTTGTCCAGCGGCATATACGAAAAACTAACCGTAAGTAATACCACCTAGCCAACCATTAGATAACCGGTAGTGTAACAAAACCTTTAGATACCACATAAATTCCTAACCGTAACTAGGTAAATTTCTGGGCGCAGAAAGTAGCACCATTTCCCACTTGAATTCCTACCCACATTATGGACAACAATGTAAATATCAAGGTTCATCACCATCAATGGTGCGACAGCCCAAATCGGGCCAGGGTCTGCATCTATCTATCTAAGGCTAGTCTATTGTAAATAAATGGTTATTCAATACTTACATAGCAATTTTGAATTTTAATACAAAAGTACCCTTAAACCTGTTTGTTAGAATGTCAGTATCAAAACGTCAGTCAAGGTTTACATTTTTATCATGTGGAAGCTCACGGTCGAACAACGTTCAATTATTCTGTGTTTTGTTTAAATATTAAGTATTAACACAATAACACAATAGCTTACATAATTAATTTAAGATAATTGTCTAAGTCACTAGTTCTTAAGGAATAATTGTGTATATTTATGTACCTTTTATTGAAATATAAATTGATAAATAAATAAATATTCAGTATTATGTATTATTACGTACCTATACGTATTATATTATATCCCTACTGGAAAAATCAATAGGGTTATATTTCTAAAGATTGATAAAAAAAAAACCTTAAGTAAATTTCGTCTTCTCTATTATCTTCGAGATTATCTCCATTCAAGTTCGATGATCCAAGTAAAATCTTTTACAAATTCGCATAACTTCAATTTTCTTCCTAAATTCCTAGGTACCTACTTATAATCGAGATCAAAAGCCAATTATATAAAATTTCTGCATAAAAATCGATTTGACGGTAAAATCTCGTAGCTAAGTCAATTAGGCGTTTGCACTTTTAATCTACCTTTCAAGGTACGCAAAACAAAAGTGCAGTCTGCAAAAAAATTAGCCAGTGAAAGAAAAAATTAAGAAGTCGATAATTAACTAAGTTTGCATAAGTCTTACCTCCTCCTCTGAGCGATTTTTAGCTTAATTTTTTTTTAATCTTAAGTTGCTCTCGAAAAGTTTATAGAAGTGTATATGAGTATATGATGATGAAACGTTATTGGCGGTGTTTTAGTCAATGGTTGATTTCATCAATACAGAAAATAAAAGATCGAAGGAATCTTTCAGGTCTTCTGTGATTAATTCAGGAGTATCTTAGAGTGGGACAAATGGATGTACTTTTCCCGAACTGTATTTCATGAATCCATCCAAATTTAATTGTTATTCTGACAATGTAACTCTTTTATAGTTCTGTAAAGAAGATTTTTGGTAATTAATAAGTTCATTTAATAGTTATTCACCCAGAACTCAGCGAATGACCATGTTCTGTATCCCAAACCGGATACAGTACTGCGATTCCATTAAATTTCAATTCCTTTAATCAGTACTGAATATGAGTTCAGTATTTGCTCATTTTCAGTACTGATTACATGGATTCGATCGGACAGAAGACATGCTAAATAGTTGAATCGTTGTCGGTTATATAAATGTACTAGTGGAGTAATTGAAACAAACCAAAGTACAGATTTTTATTGGCTTTCAGAGTTGGAGTAAAAACATGTCCATGAAAAGGTTTTTTCTTTAAATTTTCATGAATTTCATTATATTGATATTCTAGACATGTGGAGTTATCAAACTACGATTCCATAAAATTTGAATCCCTTAAATCAGTACTAGATATGAGTTCATTATTTGCCAATTAGCAGTACTGATTTCCTGTATTCGATCGGATAGCAGATATGCTATGAAGATAGTAGAAGCTTTGTAACAGTATATATGTAGATGTACTACTGGAGTAAGTAAAACAAAAAAAAAAAAAATCAGTTTTTTATTGAGATTCAGAGGTGGAGTAAAAAACATGTCTGTTACTTAATTGTCTTTCTATAAAGTGCCCTAAATTTTTCGATATCCAACCGCTATGCGATTCTAAAGTGATTGTGTACATTTTCACGAATTCCGATATATTTCTTAGGTCTAATGAATGAATCAGGGGAAAAATCGCATTTACATTTTCACGAATTCCGATAAATCTTTTAGGTCTAATGAGATATTGATTTGAAGTTCATTTAAAAAGGCCTTAAGTCGAAATGGGGGGAAAAACCATTTAAGCAGATTTGATATTAAACTCCTGGCGTACGCACGTGGGTTTTTGGAGGTTTAACCCCCCCCCCCCCCTCCCCATTGCCAATTTTCATAAAGAGTTTTACGGATAGAAGTGAGAACCTTTTTTTTAGGTCACAACATTCAGTCTGGCGGGAATGAAACCCCCCCCCCCCCCACTTCATACAATCCTGCGCATGGGCCTGGTATCTATTGTTCAACTTGTCACGTATTTCAAAAATATTTTTGGTTTGAATGAGATTGAATTTGATTTTACTTCTATCGAGAAAGCATGTAAGTAAAAAGCAAAAATTGCCAACATAATGTTGCGCCCATACTAAATGCAACTTCATTCAGAACAAGTTTAATGCTGAGATACTGTGTACACAGTAAAAGTACTTTATTGTTAAAAAATAATAAAGTGAAAATTTATTGAATTTTACATCTTTTGGATGGTACCTACAGGCAAATATTTTATTTTATTTTTTTTTGTGTTATTTTTTGAAATTAACGATTAAGGGTCCCTTTATAGTAAATACAATTTTAAAGTAAAACTAAACTACCACATAAAAACACTCTTTGGAACTAAAATAACAAGTAGATAAGTAATTCATAGTAATTCAATTTAAACTAAAATGAAGATGCCATGTAACTCATAGATTTAATTTCAGCGATATTTGAATGGAACAAATCGATAATGCCACAAAATTTATTACCAATTTCCATTTACCAAGTGGCGCGGCAATTCATGCCATATCAAGTCCTGTGACATGTCGTATAAAATAGATCATTAGATCGTGATGAGCAGTTTGGTGCACAATAATTAATACACTCAAGAAATTGTGGGGCGTCTAACTCGCTGTTTTAGATCCTGAACAGTGCGATCAAGTCAAATTGCTTACGCCGTTTGGAAAGAGTGCCACACCGATTCAAGTAAATTTACATTGACATGTAATAAGTCAATTTGAATGTAATTTTCGATTTTCAGTCTGCAAATTTCAATTTCCAATCAGTAAATTTCAACTTTGAAAGTAGCAAATTCGTTTAATATTCTCTTGAATTTAAACTCCAAAAAAATTCATAACTATCACTCTTTAAACTTAGAACCGTAACCGTGTTTGGGGCTCAATTTTAAACACTATTGCAATTCATGTGAAAAACCCACTGCGGTCCTGTGGATCCCTCCTGACAATGGTCAGAAAAAAAACAACACGGTTTTAAGGTTAAGATACTCTTATTTCTACTTCTTATGTTATTTTATACTCACTTACTCTTCATAAAACCCTTAACTTTAGGTACGAATTAAATCCGATATCAATTCTGGACTTGTTGCATAGATTTGGCTTTTCCTTTTTATTTCCAGTTAAAAACAAAATCAAGCCAAGCGTCCAACTTCATGGTTTCATATATTACATGCTTTTTGCCATAAAATTATTTCGAATTACAAGAAAAAGAACTTAATTTTCAATATATAGTTAATTTTACACGAAATGCTATGTAATTTTGTCAGCCTTTTCATGTAAACTGTACGGTTCAGTTGAAAAGTACATTGATAACTTAACTCAACCAGTAATTTCGTGTAAAGGTGATTGAAATAATATGTTCTTTTACATAAAAAAATTAATTATACCGTAAATTTCGAAAAAAATAGGATTGCAAATTCAATGTTTTTAAATTTGTTTATGTGTTAGTTTCATAAAACCCATAAAATAACTATAATAACTAAATAACTAATATTTTCTACGTTATCAGTCACAAAGTAATCTTCATCGAACCTTCACCCTTCAAGAAATACGTTCCGTACTTCTATCCAAAAATAATAAAGTTGCCCCCAAACTGTTGGCTGATTTCTTAAAGCTATAGCAATAATATGTAATGCATATACAAATTAAGAGATTAATTTTCTCCAGAACGCTTGTAATTGAGATGTCAAAATCCGAATTCATTTCTCCCTTCGCTACAACCCCTACCGTCATTAAACAGATTTAATACCGCATATCTGCGTTAAAAACATACAAATAATTGTATTAAAGATTTCAATACCTAAATACTTTCATTCAGACTTCACCCTAAATGATTTTCCCTAAAAAAATGATTATGTTATGATCCCCAAAAAAACCGTACAATGGGGTGGCTCTTATTTATTTAGTCCCAATTTTCTTAAAAGATTTTTTTAGAACCACCCCCTAGAATGGTTCCAATTAGTGTCTACAAAAATATGTTTTCAGTTTTATCCCGATAATATAATGGAAACGCATACCTCTAGGATCTTAAAATAAATACAAATTTCATAAGCTTCTGAAGAATTTGTACCGAGATATTGACAAACAACTTATTTAATACTATTCGTGAGTATTTGACCCCCTTATTCCTCTGACCTTGTTTAGGTATAGTCCCAATTATTTAATAAATCTTCAAAGATCTATTATAGACAGAGATGGTCTATGCTTGAAGGAGGTGCGTTTGCCACCAAGTATTGGAAAAATTGTGGGTATTTTCTTGAAAGGGTATTTTTAGGGTTGTCTACAAACTGTTTATAATCTTTAATATGCGCATTAAACATCAACATTCGAGCGACCCACGAAATATCTCAGCTATCCTCTGCTCATGGGGAAAAAAACTGGAATAACGTCCCTGATTGCTTGGGTAATCCGGAAGTATAATGTCAAGAATGTCTTATTATTTCTTGAACTCATCTTAATACATTTTTCTTGAATTGTTGGTTTGTATCATTTAGTTTCTACGAAGTGAGATTGCAATTAATTATTATTAGAATTAGGTCGAATAGAAAATGTCCACTAGATTGTGTTCACAGAACCTCTTCTGTTACTTGTGAAAAGGTATTCTACTCTTGCATTTTATACTTAGGTAACTGAAGTAATGGAAGTAATGGAAGTAAGCCAAAGGACACTTTACACAAACCGAAGTGCAAATTCTTAAGTAACATTGTTGAACTGATAAGGGTTGCATACGAATTAAAGCTTAATGAGTTCTTCAAACTCAGCTACCCTCTACATTTTTTTCCTTTAATGGAGTTCTGCCATTAAGTGTACCACTTACTCCTAGATTGCGGTCTCCATTCATAGATTAAAAAAATTTCACTTTATCTCAAACAAACTTCAAAGTAAAACCAGAACTTACCACCTACACTAACCACCCATTACTTCAGAATAAGGGTCGGCTATGGACAGTACACCATGTCGAATCGACAGCGGACTCCTGTGGTTCCTCTATTGAAACTGCTTCGAGTTTATTGGTGTGATTCGGTTCGGCTCACCGGGATATTACACGCAACTTCTTACGCCTATAGCTGGCTGGGCTATCTGTAACGTTATCAAAGAGTTGGCTTAGTTTCCGCTAACACGGAACACTGACCCACACTCGAAAGTCATGTCAAACTAATTAGTAGTCAGCTCAGGTGAGTTATACGAACAAAAGGCGATACGAAACGTTAGTATTGTAGGAGAGGTCAACACGACTAAAACCTACTCCCGGACAGGGCAAAAAAAAAACAACATATTTGCCCGCTTTCGCTTTTGTACGCGTATCTCTGATGGAAAAGCCTTCAACAAGTACCCAGCGCCCTCAATAGTTTTATATGGCGATGTGGAGAACAGAACAATAAGGTCCTTCGTGCATTGGCCTTTCAGAACAAGCGTGTGATTTATGGGGGTGATGAGGGCGAGGTTGACCTGTTAAACCGAATAAGTATGACAAAGTGGTGATTAAGGGGATTGTCAACAAATCGAAGACTTCGAAGAATAGAGAGATATGAAATTATTAGCGTACGTGCGAGGAGAAGCCTTAGCGCTGGATTATGTCGGTAAGGAGATCGAAGATTTCACATACAATAAGAGTCCTTTTCGTTTCAATATCGCAATTGGCTCTGATCCAGGGCAAATATGGCAAATCCTTCGTGTTAGAGGCGAAAAGCATTAATTTTACACATAGTTGGTTGCATGAGGTCGCTGACGATTAACCAGCTATGAAAACATACCGAAGTCACGGCAGGTATCAGGCAATTGTATGTTACTCTACATGAAAAAATTAAGTCCTATTTAGATTGTGGTTGATGAAGAAAAACTGGTCGAATCATGGTACTTAGTAGCTACCATACAAATATTGTATGTAGTTTACATTATTTGATCGAATTCACTCGAACTAACTCGCGAACGAGTTGATTTTAATTTTAAGAGATTTAAATTTGGGCCAAAAGAAAAAAGGTTGGTTGAATTAATGTGCAATGTTCTTTGGATTACTTCCAGCGGAGAGCGTTGTTCTATTTCTCTTCACTTTGTTTGAGAATTTTTATATTGTTCAAATGCAGATCTACAACTAAGCAACACAGTGTAACATGCTAAGACAGAAACAGAATAAATTTTTAGAAAAAAAAAATCACGCATTCCATAATCCAGTATCTATGCTCAATATCCAATATTCGTGCCTCCCACTATACTTCTCGAGTACTCTTCTTCTGACTCTTTCTCCAGAAATTCACATTGAGGTCACTCCATCAAGAAACTCGTAAAGTGATACGAACGAGACTAACGCTTCCAGTCCACATTTTCATTTGTAAATGATTCAAAAATGAATCATAAAAGCGAACACACTCTATGAACGTGAATTTACCTACGACTCGAAAGTGATTTTCTAGCTGTAAGTAATGCACTACCACTCAAAACTAATTATTTCGATTAAGCATAGTTCAATATACAGATTCAAAAATGATTGTGCCTTACGTGCAGATAAAGAATCAAATTGAGCGTGTAGCCAATTCGAATTCGCAAAATTATATGAGTTATTAGAGAATCAATTTCGAATAGAATTAAACTGCAATATATTCTATAAGACAAACAGTTTTAATTTTACTTTGTTATTTTAATAAAACAAAATGTGATAAATTTTTAAACAAACAAAAAAATTTGGTACCCCAGCCTTTTTTTTACGTTTCATAGCTAGTAGACACGAAAAAATCAACAAAAAAAAATATACAGTCCGTCTGTCCGCCGTAAGTCTATCGGTGTACGCTAAATTGTTTGAAGTCTCGTAGCACCCAAACGCTTTGAGCAATTGAGTTGTATTTTTCTTCATTGCTAGACTAGGCATACCTCTATAAGTGAAAACCTTTTGAGTGGTGGAGGTGTGAAGTGGGAGGTGAGGGAAGAATTTTAGACGGAACATTTTGGTTTGTAGATCTCAGCAACCGCTTATGCTAGAAAGCTGAAACTTGGAATTTACATAGAACTAGTAGACCCATTTGTAAAAAATTGTCGATATGGGTGAGGAGATAAAGGAGTGGTAGAAAAAATAATGCGCCCAAAACGCAAAAAAAGCTGAGATTTAGACTTTCGAAAATCCATATCTCCTAAACGGTTAATGTCACGAAATTAAGACTTAAGAGACATATCTAGATCCCGACTAGCAAACTACCTTCCATAAGGCCTTACCGAAGCTATATCCCTGCCTTGTCCTTCGGTAATTTCTTACGCGTCCGAAACGCAAAAAAGTGGAAATCGACACATTCTAAAATCCATAACTCCTAAACCGTTAATGGCAAATAATTACAACTTAACCAATATCTGTAGTTATACTAGGTGAGTAGATTGAAAAATAAAAATTTTTGGGTGAAAAACTTTAGATTACGATACCTCACAAGCCAATTGCACTAGAAAAACAAAATTTGGTTCGAGTATAAAGATTAATAAAAAAAGATTGCCCAAAGTAACATTTTTGAAGGGGGCAGGGAAGCATAGAAGTCGAGGGGATAAGAATTTTTCAAAAAAACACGTTTCATATTTCAATAACAGTGTAAGATAGATGCTCAATTTTTTTTTACCACAAGAAGGCCCAATGGAACCCTAGTAGGGAACGAAAATTTGGTGGTGGGGGTGTAGAGGGTGAGGGTCAGGAAGCGTGAGAAGGAAACAGCTCCGATGTTTATATCTTAAGAACCTATAATGATATAAAGCTGAAACTTGGTATTTAGATAGAGCTATAGTAGTGGGATGGTAGAAAAATGATTTTTTTTTTAGGGGTAGTATGGTACGAGGGTGGGGGGTGTTTTTCCTAACTTTAGAGCGGATTATGCTGAAAGTTGAAACTCGGTAAGTTTATGTAAATCAACTATAAAAGTACTTATGATAAAAAAAATTCGAATATTCATTGGCGTTCGGAAAATGGGGGGGAGCAAAAAAAATTTCAGTAAAAATACAATGCATATATTTTCACTATTTTCGTCATATCTACTAGGTCCTTCCGAATATTGAATTCATTTTTATTCTACGGAATCTTCATATGAATACCTAGAATGTGTTTTCAAGATTAAAAATTCGACCCCTAAGGGGGTTTAAAGCGTTTGTATACTTTTTCATAAATTCTACCATATCTCTCAGGTCTGATCGTATATCGAATATCTTTTCACTTCCACGGGCTCTTTTAATAATCACCTATTTTTAATTTTTTTCTTTTTCAACATTTAGACCGCATCCCGGAATATGACACAATTATATAATTCATATGTTACACTCTATTTTAACCGCTTCCCGAACTTTTTTTTAGGTTTTCAGTCACATAGTAACATACACCGCATCCCCGAATTAAACACGTTCCGAACTTCTGCCGGAAAAGTAATAAAGTTGCGCCTAGACTGTTGGCAGATTTTTATATAACGATAGGTACATATTACTGGAATTATTATTGATTAATTCTAATTGCAGCTCCATTTTTCTAAATTTTTTCTCCGACTTTGGTGAACTATTGGAGAGCACAACATGAACAAATCCTCAAACATGTGAGAATTGAATTTGTCCATGGTGCGAAGCTATAATACCATAGAAATAAACGCCGCCACCGAAGGAAAACAACAAAAACTTCTTAAAATGTTGCGTCTAGAGTAGCTTCTCACCATGAAAAAATGCCATTAACATTAGGAAAAAACTAAAATTGCTGTTGGCGGGATTCAAAACCTTGTACTTAGCTTTGAGCTTTATATATCCTAGCGTACAACCAAAAATTCCGCCAAATTGGTTGGAGTATTCGGTGATCTTCAGTGCCACCTACCTTAAGTATAGGGATGTGATGGCAAGAATTTCACTAAGAGTATAATTCGGTAGATAATAAGATTGGTTTCTATATTGCTATATAGAATAATCCGTGTTTCGGGTAGTAGGCACGCCACACTCACTGACAAGTCTATGTCATCCTAGATCTAGTCCAACACAGTCTTATTTAACTGGCCTATCCAGTGAAGGTTTTTCAAACTGTCATGTCCTCATCGACAGCGATTAATATCGAGTCATCGATTTCATGTTGGGATTTTATATCCAAAGCTCCTCTCATGTCGGAAAATAACAAAAACTTCATCAAATATGTATTTGGATTTTATGTAGACAATTTATTTATGACCAGTAGTAACCCTGGAAAATGTTCGGATACTTAACATCTGGTTGTATGGGTGCTTTGTCTTAATGGGCATCAAGGACGATATAAAGTACCCAGCAAGAAATTAATCAGTGAGCTCCGTGGTAGCTCCACCATAGTATTAACCGTAAGTCTTTCAACAACATCTACTTAAAGACTTCGAGTATAACATGCGGTGTCTACCTCTGTCCATCAATATTGCCGTCTTCTTAACTTCCGCGTTAACGATACCGATAACAATGTTGAGTACAAAATTACCGGAATACTACCAGTGAATATTATCTGATAGTTTACTAGTAAAGTAACCACGCAGTATACCTATAGAAAATCCTTACGACACAGAATAAATTTTCGAGCAAATTGGCCCAAGAAACATAAGATTACCAGCATTTGTTGGAAAAAAAATTCTTTTTCCTTCCGGCTTACTATGTAAATCCACAAAATAAATAAAAAAACATTTCAGTAAACGCAATTTTCTGGGACGTGGCGCTGTGTTCAAGACCTGAATGAAATACTAATCCGATATTGGTACACTTTTTACTTTTCAATACAATGAAGGATACGGATATATTACACAAGTCCTTTTAAAACCCTAGCGAAGGCTTTGTTCTTTGTCGTCAAATTTTTGTTGGCAGCCTTTAACTTAGTGCCCATGACATACATACTCATATGTATATGCGTAGGGGTTTCATGAATTTTTCACTTGACTACATTAAGAAACCGGATACTTTGAAATAATAATTTTTTACCTATTGATTTCAGCATTAGAAGAATGAAATCTATAAGACCCTCCTTAAACTACCCCAAATTACCGACAATGGACTGATTGAAGAACAAAAATAATTCCACCCTTATTCTATCCGTACTTTAAGGATGAGACCCTATCGAATTTTTCCGATGTGGGTTGAAAGAAGATTAAAAATGTTAAACTCAAGACTGACTAGCTATTACCTTCGGTTTCCGGAGCAGATGCTCCATAAATTAGGAGTACGATCGTTTTAAAATGTTGCCCAAGCTACTCTATAGTTCCAGGCTACATTCTATTTCATGTCTGCGAAGAAGGTGGGTAATCTTAATGGTCTGCTTGGTTCGTATTATTCTAGCCAACTCTCGTTTAATTATTGTACCAGGAAGCGTTTCTCCTAGTCACATACAAGTACATTTCTAGACACCTTTGGAATAGGTGGGTTTATTGTCAGATAGGAATTCGAGCGATACCGGAATACAGGTAATACAGGTGTATGTAAGACGTATCGTCTTCCCAACGTGGATTATAGCGTGTAATTGAGCCAACTGTGTAGTTTAATTGCGAGCAATCCTCGCACTCTAATGGTCTAGGGGTGTATGTAGAACGCTCTTTAGGGATGTTATTTATTCGACATTTTAAACAGGTATATTTGATTGCGAACGGTAGTATTCATTGCGATGGCTTTGGTTTCACTATTGAAATATTTGAGGATCCGTATGATCCAGTTACTATCGTCCCTTGTGAAAAAAATATATTCAATGTAAGTTATGATTAAGTGTAACGCTTCACTAGTGGCATCGGAAGAAATCCTTTTATTCAGTTTTTCGTATTTTTTAACCGTATCCATTCCTGAGATCTCATAGCCCTTTGGGGTTGAAAGATAGACTAACTTTTAAAATGGAAAAATCGACAATGAAGCGGAGTTTCGCATTGAAAACAGGAGATTCAATGTCTTTAGCTGAGTTTTAAATTTTTCAACCACTTTACACTCCCTTGGGTGTTGGATGTCAAAAATACTGAAACTATTTTCACGCGATTATTTAAAAAGCCCGCCAAAGTTATCAGACTTAAAAGATATAATGGAATTGGTAAAAATATTTTCAACCCTTTCATATCGTCCTAGGGGTTGAAAGTCAAAAAATCTTGAAAGCAGTTTTTAAGCGGTAAAGCCCGAAGGTAAACACTTATTCGATATCTAATATGTACGCTAATGTGTAAGAAAGTGAAGCAGGTTCTCGCACACGCTAAGGGGTTGAATTAAAAAAATAGAAGTAAAAAGAATTCAAGCTTTCAGAAGACCTGAGAGATACAACGAAATTCGGGAAAAAAAGTAATTTTTAGTGACTACTACTTTATGAGCTGCATCCTCCCTATTCAGTAATAACTTAATTTAATAGCTCAAAAGATAATTGAAATAGGAATCCTAAATAACGTTTTTGTACGGTGAAAACATGGACTGTAAAAAAACATCTTCAATTTTTCGATTCTAAGACGGTTGAAACACAAAATATCAGTAAGTATTTTTTTTTAAATTCGATCACAATACTTTATTATTGAAGTAATAAAGTAAAATTACTTACCACACTTACCGCTAAGATATTTTGCTTTTTTACCTGTAAAGTGTAAAAACATGAGTAAATAAGTTTTCACGAGTTCTGTCCAATATCTTTGAGTCGGTAGATTTTTCAGTAGTTTTTAATTGTACTGTCTCTTTATTCAAAAATTTTAACAACTTTCTTTTGTAAATCTTCGAGATTAAACCCCCAGGGGATGAACATGTTTTCTTGAATCGAACTTCGAATTCAATACTAAATACTCGTGGTTGAATATAGAATTTAGAAAATTTCTTTTGGAAATCTTCAAGTTTAAACCCTCAGGGGTTGAACATTTTTTCTCAAATCAGATTTCAAATTCGAAATTTTTTAATAAATTAATGACTGTTGTTTCAATATATTTTCATGAACTCCTCTGAAACTTTTCGCTCTAATAAGACTTCGAATAATGTTTTAAGTCTTTGGAGTAACGAGAATGAAATTTTTATGATTAAGCTTGTACAGTCTTCGAAATTAAACCCCCAGGGGTTGAACATGTTTTCTTGAATCGTATTTTGAATTCGAGATTAATCGCTCAAGGGTTGAACATGTTTTCTTTAATCAGATTTCGGATTCGAAATTTTTCTTTAAACTAATGACTGGTACATTCAAATGTATTTTCATGAATTCCACCGAAAATATTCGGTGTGATAAGACTTTGAATAATGTTTTAGGTCTTTGGAATAACGAGAATGAATTTCTTATGGTTAAGCTTGTACAGTCTCCACGGTTCCTTTATTCAAAAACCGTAGAAATTTGTTTCGTAAATCGTTGAGATTAATCCCCCAGGGGTTGAAAATGTTTTCCCAAAACAGATTAAGAATTCGAAATTAAACTCCCAGGGGTCAAACATGTTTCCTTGAATCAGATTTAAACTGGAAATTTTTCTATAAATTAACGACTGATGTTTCAATATATTTTCATGAATTCTACTATAATTTTTCAGTCTGATAATATTTCGAATAATGTTATACGTCTTTGATCTGAGTCAATGAAAGGTACCTTAAGTCTTTTATCTAGAGTCAGCATTCAGTTGGGCTTCTCACCAGCTGGTGTTCCCTCGAAAATAATTTGGACATCCCTCTCGATCCAAAAAAGATTGGAGCCTCATTCAGAATCATTTGTAATCCTTCGAGAATTTTTATTATAAATAAAGTTTGACAATATGGTAATGATATGATCGGCCACTTAAAAAACACAGTGGCCAATCCTGTGTCATCATTTCTCTACCAGATTGAGCAAATCTTAATATCGGATAACGCTTAACATGAAACTGTCGTCCCGCCCTTATGATTCCAGGGTTAATTTCCCTCAGTCGGTCGATGGAAGCTCGCCGCCCTACATATCTCCCAAAGCGTCCCCCAATTGTCCTCCACAGTGTCCCTCCTTTGATACACCCCGAAGCAAGCCATTTAAATTTTAATATTTTACTGCATTTCTATTAAAGCAAAAGGACGAGACCATTAGCCCTATTTCACTTATTCGTCGGAACTTGTTCAAATAAATTACGTCTTATTACGATAAAATGCAAAACTTTACACAGGAAAAATTATTTCAGATCTATGTCGACAACTTTGGGTCGGACTATATCATCGCTCCCATATATTTTCCAGCGAGAAAGCTCACAAGGATACGAGACATCCAGTCGTGCATGAATACATTACAACTTGGAGCCTCATTAATAATATCATAGTGGAGGCAAGTAATGAACACCGACTGCACATAATAATCCAACAAGTAAGAGTCGTTTCGTCCATTACTTATCATAATGACGCCATTCTGCAGAAAAGGACGGGTTTTCACGTATAGTGTCGTAGGGCCTTAAAGAACATTATCCGGACCCGGTGAGTTTCCGTACAATCCAAGCGACCACCCCATATCCGGAATATGCTATCGCCTTTGTAGTCATATGTAAGCTACCCCACTGGCCCTGGCTTGGGTTGTGATATATGGAACTGTTTGGACGGGAAGGTTTTTCTTTTTTCAAGTGGTTGAAGGGAGGAAATTGTGTCGTTTCGTTGAAAATGAACCACACTTTCGTATATAACCGATGAGTTCGCTCTACCCATGGCGGCCCATTTTCATCTCGCAAATTTTCCACCCCCCCCCCCCCCCGCTCAAACCCTTTTCTCATAAAACTAACTGATGGGCCTTTGTGGTTACTTTCCCCAAATGGAAATCGTTCCGAATTTTCCTCGATACCACCAGTATCTTGACTCGGGTACAGTCCAGCTACTCTAAGGGTAGGTGCGCTATTATTGTTCGGTGGCGGTTCTACGCAATGAATTGTATCCTTCCAAAAGTAATAAAAGTTTCAGTTGACTTAAAGTGTCTTTCGCCATTATCCCGAACGATAGTCGTACCCGTTTTCGGGAAAATCCCCTTTTTCGCAATAAAGGACAAGATAAATATTAACGTGCGCATGAATTTGTAATGCCGCAATGAACCGAAGTTATTACCGGGGAATGGCGCGGACGGAATTTGTGGTTAAGTGATTTAAAATTACTGAATGAGCTATGGTCGGGAAATATATACGTAGCAGGGGATGTACACTTTACCATAAGTTCGGGGAAAAGTTTACAACGATTAACGTAAGGTACTCGGTCATTTTGAGACGCGGTTGTGACGAAAGGGTTTTCTGTACTCCTATTAGTTTATCGCTGCCAATTAGAACTTTTAATTATTACAAAGTTTAATTTTATGGGATTACTTTGCTTAGTATCTAATTATTATCTTATGATCGTTGAATTTTTAATGATGGCACGTTCGAAAGTATTTGAAGATGTTTAAATTGGAGAGCACTTTGTGACATTTTAGTAAGAGCATCGGAAGAATTTCGCAATAAGAATTTTCACGTAATGTAACTCTAATGTGGGTATGGCATCGTCTGGTAAGATAAACTTACTCTAGTGGGTTGGTCAATTAGAAATAAAATACTCTACCAAAAATCCTCGACTTGATGCTATCATGAGCATGTAGATTCTTTCCAACTACTCCCAAAGCACCAAGCACATTCCACGTAAATGCCATAAAATCAATACTACAAACAGTGTACGTTCTTGATGGGACTTTTCATTGTATTATAATATGTCAAAATTACGTTTAGTTTAGTTAATTTAAGGGCCTCGTTGCAAAAAATATTAAGAATTAATCGATTTTTTTTTATTTCATATAATTTTTCTACACTTATTTCTGCACATCACACAAAAGACCGCACCTTTGTGGGATAACGGAAAGTGCCTCAAATTTTGCTCTGAAGTCGGGGAAGTCGAATAAGTTACTGCGAGATATGTTTTCTTTTTTGGCTCTCCTGAAAAGTAGTGCTTTCTCAACTTTCGGTACTCGTTTCTCAGTAACCACACATCGTAGCGTATTAATTAAAAATCTCATCAAAAACTATCATTTTATCAAATATGAATGAAGAAAAACATTAAAAAAAAATTTCATTCCCTTTTTCTTAAATATCTCCACTTTAAGTGAAATTTTTTTAATTTACTCACGTACTAGGCTTTTATATACACTAAACAATAAGTGTAAAAAATTTGACTGTTGTGAGGTACCGAAAGTTAAAGTGTTTCGCCATACAAAATATATGGGAGCTCGAAATTTGCATCGAGCCCCTTAAATAATAAAATACTTTTTCTACCTGCTTTAAAATTTTTAAAATTGAATTTTGGCCAGCTAAATTGGCAAAATACCCCTTTGTGCGGCGTACAGTAAACGTGAAATTTCTTTTTCAGGGTAGCCCTTTTTTTGCATCGATAACAATATTTTACTATTAAAATAATGAAGTATAATTGAATTTTTAATTCAATCTTACTAGAAATTTTGCAATATCTTTTATTTTTCAAGTAAAAGTACACCATCCAATCACTTTTACACGAAATTGATGGAATTAGTAAATTATTCATGTACTTTTCAACTGAACCGTACATCTTACATGAAATCTCTCACAAAATTACTCAAAATTTCGTGTAACGAGTAATGAGTTGAAAATTATGTTCTTTTTCATGTAACTTTACTTATCTCATTGAATTTTACGACGTATGTAATACATGTGACACATGAACCCTCGAATTTGGAAGCTTTGTTCGAACTTGTTTTCCCCTGAAATTATAATGAAATGGGTTCGTGTCCTACCTACAGCCAATAGGGTCTTATGATGAATAAGTAAGTAAGAAATAATTATTAGAAATAAGAATAAATGTATCTTAAGGATTGATACTTATACACTTTTTGAGTGTAAGTTCAAGAGAAGTTAAAATGTACTGACTGCAAATTTAAATTTAAGGACCGATAATTGAAAATTACATTCAAATTGACTATTACATCCCACTGTAAATTTACTTGAAAAGGTGTTGCATATTTGCCTACTGTGCAAAAGATGTAAAATTCAATGGATTTTGTGTAACAGTTTGATTTTCACAACTAATTGCTGTAGTTTCAAATTGTATGCCACGATTTTAGACATTACGAAAGTGAATGAAGTTAAGAGTTAAGAGTTCAATATTATCGTTTAAAAGAAAAGTCATTTCGAAAATTTGTTGTGGCTTATCACGTTATTGCAATAAACCCCTCAATTGAACTCTCATTAATTTTTGAAATTTTTCTATTCTTACGTTCACTAGTAAGTACGAAGAAAGCGTGTAGCTTTAAAAAATTTATCAAACATTTTCGTTGTATTTTTCACTTTAAAGGATCAGAGCACAGAGTTGGAATTTTGATTCTTCATAGAACAAAATCCATTTATCAATTGTCTTTTCGAAATGCGTGTTCAATACCTTTCATCTTTCTGGTTTAGATCAAACCTGAAATACACTAAGGACTCCATCGTGCAGTTCTAACCCATCTTTTTTCTCACCGGCACTTCAAAAACGGTGAAATGCAATACAAAATTCGATCATCCCTTAAAACAGGCTTCCTTGCTTTCACTCGGTATCTGTATCAAAATCTACTCGAAGAATTCTCTCTATAGAAACAACATAATAAAAAAAATTCAATTCGTTAAATTTCACCTACAAATAAACCCCGAAAACCGTACCCTTCCGAAGAAAAAACTTACCCTTGTTCGTATGAATTATGAGTTTTTGAATAAGAACAAACCGAAGAAAACGATTTTCTTTTCGCGTTCTGTTATTGATTCCTTTTCTTTCTGACATTTTATCGAAGACCAAAGAAAAACTTTTCTTTTTTCCTCGATTGAGTTTTATTTTTAGCAGCCAGCAAAAGCGAAAAAAGATGGAAAAACCGTTTCATCCCCTAAAAAAAAACCCCGAAAAACCTAGTACTGAGGAAATGAAAAGGGAAAAATCTTTCGAGATTGATATTCATATTCTTTTGTACGTGTACAAAGGAGGAAAAACCGACGAAAAGTTATCGGGGGGGTTTTTTTTGGCAATTTTTATTTTATAATTTTTTTTTTAGGTCGCTTTTGTGCTATAGTCAAAAGTTAGTCCTTGTAGAACTTTAACCCATAACCTATTGAGCCGCTACCAAAAGTTATCTCAGACTTCTCAGAGTCGGCTTCTTTTTCTACGTGTACACGAACGCCAGAAAAGCACTTGAAATGTTTTTGATTGAAATATTATTCGCTTCCAGGGTAAAAACTTGCTAAAGTTTTTTCTTCCCTCATTTGTTGCAAAGTTTTTCCTCTTTTCTTAACTTCTGAAGGTTAATATAATTTGGGAGTTGTTCGGCGGTAGAAAAAAGAAAATTTCCCATACCGAAAAGAAAAGAAGTTGTGTTACTAACTTCAAATATTTAAATGGTTTTCAGATTTGAATGTCCTGGATGAAAAAGAAATCCTTGGACCAGGACATGAGAGCAAGTTGGTAACTAACGTTCGGATAGATCCTAGCGTTGGTTCAAAAATTAATGGAATAACTGAATTGGTATGGGGTAGAACGGAGGTGACTTCATGAAGCAGTCAAATTTCTGCAGGATAAAGGACAACAGTATACTTCTGTAGCAGAATAATTGCTTCAGGCAGTTAATTCACTGGTAACTTTGCAGAATTTTTTTCCATTTTGTAGGCAAAAAGGTTTCTGTTGGATAGTCTTGAAGTGAGGGTGGTGGCAAGGGGATGGAAATGCAGGCTGACGGTTCACAAAACATCTAGAGATAGGGAGAAAATAGCTTGACAGTTAATTACTTCCTATGAATTCAAAAATGGAACCATATCAGATTAGAAACATTCAAAAACATAGAAAAGAAAAATAAGAACCTCAGTGTGGTACTTTTACGGAAACTTCATCCTGAGTTACTCTTACTTCCTCGTACCAAAAAAATTAAGTGTTTGATATATTTTTTATACACCACCACCCCCATCCCATACGAAGCTGTCCAGTAAACCTTAAAAAATCAACGAAAAAAGTCCGCCGTATTCAAACGTGTTAGAAGCATCGTAGCTTGCAACAATTAAGTGCAAGTTTGTTTTAGGAGTAGTTTGAATAGACCTCTGGGGTATGCTAAATATAAAATTTTTGGGTGAGTAGTTCGAATGGACTCCTGGGGTATGTCAAAGGTAGAATTTTTGAGGAAGGATGGAGAGATGGAATATTTTTCAAGAAAATACATTTTTATATCGCAAGAAGCATATCAGATATAATTTTGACATTTTTACAGAAGTAAGGAAGGAATGAGAGTGAAAAATAAAAAGTTCTGATTTGCATTTTTCGGTGAAGAATAAAATGCATTGAGTTAATGTCTGTATGGAGCCACTACTTATGGTTTATGCTGGAAAGTAAAGACTTGGTATATATAAGTAGATGTAGAAAAGAAATTTAAGAAACAAAAAATAAGACTTACATTGACATACGAAGTTGAAGAAAAAAAAAATTCATGGAAATTTGTTCTATTCATTTTCAAGGAATCCATAGATCTAATAGTTCAATCAAGATTTTGAACTAGTTTTAATTCTTTGCTCGTTATATAAGCGCCCCGAAATTGTCTTCTTTCTTCTTTCTTTATTCGACTCCTAAGCGGGTGTAAAGTACTGTTCTACGTTTACTGGAATTTCGACATATTTGTTAAATGTAGTGAGATTAGTGCTACACCTAGTGATTTAAGTATTATTTTGGTTCAAGCACTTTACGATATTTACCCCAAAAAGGAGTTGTAAAGGTGGATCTGAAATATTTCACGAATTCTAAATCTTTAATTTTAATTATGTATATCAAACTCACATTTTACTTCCATGGGGCTTAGATCTAGGGCCAAAAGGAATAAGTAGGTAAGTCTAAAAACGAAACTATTCAGGGCAGCACTTTTTGTCTATTGCTACTATTGAATTATTCTTGTAAATCCAGTTTTTGTAAAAAAAATTAAATATGTTGTTCACTGACAAATCAAATAACTTTTTCACGGTGCGTGTAAGTCTTGGGATATGAGCACAGCACTCTTATCCAATTTTACTATTTTCGATATATTGTATGTATGTATAATAGCCTTAAACCATTTTCAGTATTTTTTAATACTCATCGTCCAAGTAGGTGTGAGCTTGTTATTTTTGCTTCCATGAATTAGGATATATTTCATAAATCTAATGAGATATTTGTCTTTACTTCTCAAGGTGTTCAATATAGTTGCCTTAAAACCAATTTAAGCATTTTTTGACATTATACCCCATGGTCGTGTACGGTAATTGTGTAAGTTTTCACGAATTCCACCAAATCTTTTCGTTCCAATAAGATAAGAAATATATAATAGTCTAAAAATTAATTTCGGGATTTACGATATTCAACTCTTTTGAGGGGTGTAAAATTACTACGTATGTTTTTACGAATTCCAACATATCTCTTAGGTCTAATTATATCAAGTCATTTTAAACTAGTGGCGCCCAAACTGTTGAATACTTTATAAATTTCAACTTTCTAGCATAAAGCATTTAAAAGCGCTCACAGAAGAATTGATATCGACAGATTAATTATAATAAACAATCGGCTTTATTACGATCCGGGGTTCAAGTCTTTAAATTTTGGTATTGAAATTCAGAACGAGTCTCAAGTTTAAATATTATGCAGGTTATCTAACATGTGGCTATCAAAAACATAATTAGTGGGCAATGAATTTTGTAAGGTCTTCCGGGTATAATGTTCCATTTACAGTATTTGCGATCCTATCCGCTGGGAAATCTCAAAATTTGATAATTTAGTTTAGAAGCTATCTTTAGTTAACTATAATCATTATTTATAAGAGTACTTCTTTTTTTTTTAGAAGGTATTATTAACACCCTTAGATTTTTTATCGCCGATAATTTGTTCAAGTATCAAAAAATAGTTTCTAAATCGACACCATACTTGCATCGATTTTTTAAAACGAGGTGTCTCACTATTTTTTCTGTATTTTCTCTACATTCTGTTCGAAAAAATAGCGTGTATCCAGAGACGTAAAGTTTTAAAGTCAACTAGTCTAGGAAGCTGGACTAGAACTATAGCCATACACAATATGCCTATGAAAATTTTTCCTGGTATATTTTAAACTTTATTAAAAAAAAAGAATTGTTCAATTGTGAAATGGTTTTGATTAAAGTTTAGAAACTTTCAAAGTTCTAAAGGTAATTACTTAAGTGCTAGTAATTAGTTAAATAATAGAAGTTGCCACCTTATAAAAGGTGAGCAAACGTAGAACGTTTCGGTTAATTAACCGTGGACAAAATATGCCTATAAGTCGTAAGGAAAAATCGATCATTTTCTGGTCTTTTCCGTAAAGGTTTTCCATTTGTTGTACCATAAATTTGATGAAAGTTTCTGCAAAAAACCGATAGCAAGAAGAAGTTGCGGTCAATATATTTTTCAGAATTGTTGTTATGGAGCATATATCGAACCAATGTGTTTTGTTGCCAAAACCCGCAATACTTCCAAGAACGAAGAAGTTGGAGCCACGATTCAATAAATAAATAAACTCATCCTTTCAGTAGTTCAATTGCATAAAAGGCGAGTAGAAACTACTTTTCGTCCTTTCAATGCCACACTATCTCACCACTGAAGAGTTCTTTATCCTTTTTTCCCCATGAAACCATTGCTACCCTTACAAAAAACGAAAGAATTATAAAATGCTCAACAAAACATGAACGGCAGACCACACAATGCCAAGTACGGAAAAATCCATTTCATGGCTTGCTTACTTACTTCCTTGGCAAGAATCAAGTTTTCAGAATGAAATAAAAGTGAAGCAAAGGACTCACTATAGAAATAACATCGCATTTTCATTTTGAGGAACTTTTTCGCAGGGATTACAGTGTGGTACGAATCGCACGGCTCAGCAGACTTAGATAGAAATCTGGTCCTTTTGAGAGCTTCGCTTCGTCCCATTAGCAAAGCCGATTGGGCTGGTGGTAGAGCGTATAAAACGGTTTACGGTTCACACCACCTTTTCTTGTGAAGTTTAATTTTAACAAGACGGTATCACGCTCACTGGTTTTACCAAGGAAGCAGGGAGTTAAAAAAAAACGAGGAAATAACTAAAATAACTCAAAGGGTTCCTTTAATTGACGCTAAATTTGAATACGACATTGTTCAAAATTACAAATATTAAAATAGGAGTCCATTATGAAAATATCCGCAAATGCAAACCAACCCTGAATAAACCACAATCATATCTTCAATCTCCTCTATCCATCTGTCCGATCTTCCGTCCGCTTGTCTGCCCATATACTCACGATAACTCAAGGTTACCTAAACCTAGAATGTTGAAATTTGGTGTTTAGATATTTTCTCGAATTTATAACTTTCTTAACGCTTTAAATCGTTCTACTCCTTCGGGAAATTTCCATACGAAAAGACATTAAGACATGTGTTCAAGAATACTGGACAATGACTTCGCAATGCCTTAATATACGATTTTTAATTTATCTACATTAATTAATCTTCTATGTATTAAAAAATACAAGCATACAATGATTGGGTTGAATAGAAATCTACATCTGTGAACCGTTCCCTCCCAAATTTTGCATGGAGAATCTCGAGACTACCGGACAGGTCGAGTACATAATTATATTCCCGAAATTTGGGTCGTATATCTATATACAGTGAAACCTGTCTAAGACGGAATCTCAAGAGACCGGGAAATGTTTCCGTCTGAAAGAGGTTTCGTCTTACACAGAGTTACGCTCAACCGATTTTGATTAAATTCTAGAGGAACATGTACAATAGTCACGGGATGGTTCCTGTGAAGTTTAATCCCGATCATATGAAAAAAAATTGTTGAATATTACTTTCAAACTACAAACTACTGCGCACTCTTTATTCTACTTTATCCTTAACTGCAAATATGCAGCAAAATTAATAGTCTTATTTAAATGGGAAAAAACACTTTTTAGTCCGTCGAGCCGGATTTGAAAGCTTTAAAATTTAAAGTTTTTTTCCATTCGAAGGATCTGAACAATTTTGACATTATCGACGCGATATATGTAGTTCAATTTTACGATTTGTCTCGCAAATGCGAACAAGGAGTAGACTCATAAAGGCACGGCCTTGTGCAGAGCACTTCAATTAAAATACAATAACGAATTTTTACAAAAAATGAAAATTACATTCACAATAACAAAAACAAATTTTTTTTCCCGAATGTGCTACTGAAATTACTCCAGCGTTTCTGTTGCTCTTACGTTTTAAAGCCAAATGAAAAATTTTCATTTTCTACTTTTCACTTAAGGCATTTCTTCGCTCACCTTGCTTTTCGCTGGAATTTCCGCACCTTTAACAGGAACTTTATTTTCCATTTGCTAGACTAAAGCTGGTTTCATACTTACACCGCGAAAGTATCAAATTAATCATTTGCAGACGTAAACTTTGTAAGTGTTACGTAAACATGCTGAAGTCCATGTCGTAATTTTTCGCCTGGGGATTAATTTTACCCTTTTCTCAGACTACCTCTATCATCGTATTTAAGACGATCCTTAATGTTGACATTTGTATACTATTCGCAGGCTCTAGTTGAATAAACTCAAAGGATCCTTGCTTCGGGCGTAATTTGTCAGTCGCTGCAAAAGAGTTAATTCAATTTAATAATGCCAACATAATTACCAACGCCGGTAGATCTAATACTGTAGGTCAAAGTGTTTTTCTCGCTCAATGAAGACAAGTTGCTGCTCCTTGCCCGCGCTCCGTCAGCTAGAGAAATATCAAAGAAAAGACAGGTTACGAGTAACATCCTGTAAGGCCCTTCACGCTGAGAAGTATCCCACGAAGCCTACTTACTGACATCGTTCTCAAAAGTGTTGTTGGCTGTTGGAAACATTTCCACAAACATAATATTCTTCCGCAAACCGGGTCTAAGAAAAGGAAAACTGAAAAAAAGACACCCGGAAGGACATTAAAAAAAAGGACGACAGGTCCCAGCGAAGTTTATTTCGTGCCTTGCCCTTATATTATCATCTTAATGTTGTCAGAGCCCAAGGAGCACCGAGTGCAGGACATGCCAAAGAATGAAAAAAAAAAAGGACACAAACCATTACATATTTCGGGCAACAACAAAAGGATATTCCGGGTTCTACAAATTGGCCACTTTATTTCAGCTACAAATGCGGTACAAGTTACGCCCGGCTTTTTGAAGTGTCCTCTGTTATTTCGATGATAAATGGAAGTTTTCTATGGAATGTGAATCGCGCTCTTTAACCCACACTTTAATTTGCATGTCAAAGGAGTGCGGAACGCCAGATGGATCATACGATTTCGGTGTTATCTGCAGCGAGGGGTGGTTTTCAAAGATATCATCACAGAGATTTCAGATATGGAGATGTTACATAAATTACCATAGGGTGAAATATGAACGTGAAGGGTTCGTGTTTTCGGGAGCATTTCAAATTTGTAGGGGTTTTTATTAAGGAATTTTTTGGGTAAGCAAAACCGTTTTGCTACTTTACTTTTGGCAGCTACTTGTACCTTTACAAGGTATACGGACCTGTTCATAGACTCCAATGAATCAGGAATCAAATCTCGAACAGAACAAAATAATTTTATTTAACTAATTCCTCCGCCTGCGCGCGAAATATTCTCTGCCACAGATTTTATTCTGACACGTGTTTGTTTTTATCGCTTGAATGTTATAAAGAATGGAAGTATGCACCCATAGGAACAATTATGCTTTATTATTTTTTAATAATAAAATATTGTGATCGACCTGAAATTTCAAAAAAATTTACTGCCCTGAAATGTTACGTTGTAGGACTATAGGACTTTAAAAAAAAAGTCCGTCTGTCCGCCATAGACGCCGTACACCGTGTGGAGATGCGTAGCTCCTAAGAATATTACATTGAAATTTCTATGGTCTGTAGAATGGTTGAAACCCTACGAGTGGTATCTTTTGATGGGAGGGGTGTCTACGGGGCGGACGGGGAGTTTTTTCAAACAATATTTCTTTCTGGATCTCAGGAACCGCTTGTTCTAGGAGGCTGAAACTTGGAACTTATGTAACACTATGGTAGTGGACCCATTTGCAATTATAATTATAAGTACAAACAAAAGTGGGCCCAAAGTGGAACCCTGAGGAACACTGGATGGAGCCAGGTAGGGTGTTGAAATAAATCCACTGAAGATGACCATTTCCTTACGATCATTTAAATATGATTGCAACCAGAAAGAAGCCCACTACTTAGGCTAAAAGAATTCAGTTTCCGTAGAATAATGGAGTGATCAACAGTATCAAATGACTTTGGGAAATCTGTATAAATCGTGTGAACATCTTAATGGTTCTCTAGGGAATGAGCTACATAGTTGGTGAAAAAACACAAAATTTGCTTCTGCAGAATGGCGTTTAAAAAATCCATGCTGGTTAATTGATACACAGTCACGAATTTTAGATAAAACATTTTTATGAATAAGTTTTTCAAAAACATTTGAAAAACAGTTAACAATACGATTTGGTCTCCTTTTTTAAAAATAAGAATGACATGCAAATTCTTCCAAACATTGTGAAAAATTCCCTCACGAATAGAAGACGTATGTAAAAAGCTTTGACAATGGTTCGGTAAGTATATGGCCCAACTTTTTTACAAAGATATAGGCAACATTATCCGAAGCAGCGCGCTTAACAGATAGCTACAAATTTAGGATTATATAGAGTCTCTCTATCTCTCTAGAGACAAACTAGAAAAATAAAATTTTTGATATCGATAGTAAGATACCGGGATCAGGGGTAGTCTTTTATGTCTCAGAAACGGTTTATGCTAGAAAGTTGAAAATAACTATATGTAGATGTGCTACTTGGGGAATTAAATCAAAAAAAAGGTGAAATTTTTATTGGCTTTTAGAGGTAAAAGCCCATATTTTGACGAACTTCGTTAAAACGCTTAGACATATTGAGCTATTTTACTTCTTCGGGTTCTTTATATAGGTATAGGCGCCTAGAAACATTCTTCAACCTTTTTCGATATCCAAGCCCTAACGAGGTATAATGCGGTTGTATACATACTCACGAATTCCCACGTATTTCTTAAGCAATAAGCTATGTGGGACGTTATTATTTAGGTAGTCCGTTGCATAGTAACCTACATCGGCTCTCAACTTTAAACGCGTCCCAGACTTTACCCAAAAATAATAAGGTTGCGCCCAGACTGTTGCCCGATTTTTTTTCCTCCCGAAAAAATAGACTGACTTTGACTCAACTTATGTAGAAGAAAATAAAAGAATGAAGGTTGAAAGTGTGACTCATTTTGGCGTATAGTTTTTTGGACATATCCTTTCATATCCCTCAACAGGTACATACAATTTTAGAACCAAGAGCGATACAACTTTGCAGAAAATGATTTTTCCTATTTAGTTGCACGTTATTAAGAAGAAAAGAATTGCTCAAATGAGAAACTTGTCTTTATTTAAGGAGGGTATCGTAAAAACTGATGAAGGTAGGGGAAAAAAATAAACCCTAGTATGAAAGGTGACAAAATATGATTTAGAATTGCAAGAAAAAAGTGATTTTTCAGTCAAATTGGCGTTAAAAATATTTTTGCCGGGATCGTTATAAAAACACAAATATACTCTCATAGCACATAAGGGAATGATTTAGAATATTTCACCTATCGTCAACTTTCTACGTATTTTCCTCATTTTCCCTTTTGTCTATAAGAGTCTCAACGACGTTGTTGATGAATTATATCGGCAACTTCCTGGTATATTTCATCAAGAATATCCTGCAAAATTCTATCTTACTTTGTCATTAGTGACCAGGAATTTAAATATAACTCTGATCAGCATTCATTATGACTCCTTCACGCAATTGGAATCAATTGAGAAGTTGATTCAGAACATTGTCCAACATATTCCAGGATTTAGAGACAACTTCCTTGTTTTCTGATAGCGCCAGAAAACAATTTGGGACAAGAGTTCGAAAATAAAACTATGGTTTAAAGAAATGGAAACGAAATAAAAAACGCTTTAAAAGCGAATTTTTTGACCATTTTTTAAATGTTAAAAACTCCAACAGGCTTACCAGTGGATAGCTCAAAATTGTACGTACTTAACAATTTGGAGTGGTTGTGAGTTTTGATTCAAATGAAAAACTATTGAGCACTTCAATTCATGACTACCATACGATTTCTACTCAAACAATTGAATCGCTATACCCAAAACACACATTATATGTTTTAATGTTAATTGTTTCAATTTATGCGCTATGCATCAATCTAATTGCAACTCCTTAACTTCAATCCTCAATCGAATGTCAGCAATCGATATTATCGTATTTTACCGAAACAAAAGTAATTTCGAATTCAATTAATCACTCCGAAAACAACACCTCAGCCTCACACTGTGGTATTTCAGTAATTAATTATTTTAAATAGGTATGTTGTATGTTCGGATTTTCAATTTTAGGAAACCCTCCAAAATTCCTAACATTTCAATGCATTTCTGCATTTCTCTCAACTGCTCGTTGAAGCGAAATTAATTGTAAAACTGGGATCACCCTACCTACTCCCTATCCGTCCACTGCTCTTTCAATATTAAGAACTTTTGTATTTATTCGAAGTAAGGTAGTTAATCGGATCTCAGGTGCTCAGAGCTCTTGGTGGATGTTAAATTGATAACATTGGTCTGATAATGGTGCGGTTTTCGTGGAAGTTTTAACGTTTAATTAATGAATTGAAAGCGGTTTGTTCCTTTCTAGTCAAAACATCAATAACATTATTTATGCTTATCGATTTACTTTACTTACTGACTAACAACCCACGATTGACATGTGGGTGTGCATCTGAAAATTTTGCTGATTCAAGGCATCTATATAATTTCATAACAAGAAAAGTTGAAGGAACAATGGTGAAATGGTTCTTAATAGCCCAAAAATTTTAAACAATTTTAAATTTTATGTCTGCTTACATGTACGAAATTTTATTTTAATTAGTAAGTATCTACTCTACTTCAAGTTTTTATGTACTAGTTAAGTAGATTTAAGCTAGTAAAGACTGAGCACTGATTAATTATAAGTTAGCTTAAGCACTAAATGTTAATAATATGGAAAATATATATACAGTGCAACCCGGCTATAACGTATCTTGAAGGGACCACAAAAGTAGAACGTTATAACCGATAGGACGCTATAACCAACATAAGAACCTTTCATATTTGTGAATGGGAATTGAAAAAAGGTACGTTATAAGCAAAGGTACGTTATAAAGGTGCACTTTATAAGCGGGTTGCACTGTATTTATATTAGTAAGTCGAAAATTGGATTTAAAATGTTCACCTTGAACATTGTATTTAGGAAAATATACTCTGAAATAAGATTGCTAAGTTTTTCAAAAAATATTTTTCTATAATTTATTAGATCTTAATCGAGTGGCAAAAAATGTTGTATGGCTAGCTCGATAGTGCGATCATGAAATGCAACGACTTCTATAAGCATGAAAACATACACTATTTTAAATAAATTCAAATTTCAATTCAATATTTACTTGAAGTTTATAGTATTTTTCATTTATTCACGTAAAAGTACACATTTACAAATTACTTCTACAGGTTTATTATTATATTTATTTTCATGTACTTTTCAGCTGAACCGTTTTCAGCTCACAAAATTACGCAACATTTCGTGTAAAATTAAAACTACCTACATATCGATTTGTATGAATTTAAAATTACGTGCCTTTTCGTGTAAGCCACAAAGTTGGACGCTTCGTTCGATTTTGTTCTCTACTGAAATGGGATTTTATTAAGAGTAAATAAGTAAGAAATAATATTAGAAGTAGAAATGAGTGTATCTTAAAGAATGCTAGTTATACACTTTTTTAGTTGAAATTCACTGATTGCATATTGAAATTTACTTATCGAAAATTTAAAACAAAAACCGGTTTACATGCTGACTGCAAACAATTTTGAATGACATTTTGAGAGAGAAGAAAAATCTCTTATGAGAAACTGATCAGGAGTGAAACGAACATATAATATATTCAGCAAAAAATATTGACGATATATGTGTGAATGTCATTTTTTGCAGTCCTTGCTTTCTACTGCATTAAAAATTCGATAGGCTAGCTTCCTCACAATTTAATTAAAAATTGTTTGCAGTCGTCATGTAAACCAGCTTTAAACCCCATTGTAAATTTACTTGAAAAGATGTGGTATATTTCCCTACTATCCAGAAGATGTAAAACTTAATGAATTTTTCGTAACGTTTTGTCTTCATTCCGAAATAATTTTTAAATAGATCCCGGGAAATTAAATAATTGAATCATTACACTTGATCTACAAAGAATCGTACTACGTGCCTGATTATTGGAATAAATAAATAAATATAAAAAGTAGATATTTTAATAGTGTGAAAAATTAATTTATTTTAATGGTGTGATAAATTAATTGTCAGAGTCAATCACAGATTGACTTGCACCAAATCAAATTGCCCCGAAAAATAACAAAGCTACACCCAAACAGTTGAGAGATTTTTAATTTTTTCCAATTAAAATAAAACATGAGAAATAGAATGTTGGCATAGTCTCTTGAGAGTTAAGTATAAAAAAAAAATCTGAAACCAATTTTTAAGCGACTAGAAAGCTGGACTATGCAGAAAGCTGGACTATGCAGAAAGCTGGACTATGCAGAAAGCTGGACTGTGCAGAAAGCTGGACTATGCAGAAAGCTGGTTAAGGTAAAAAATAATTCGTAATCTCAACAGAACCAAGCCATATTTCGGAATTAGTGAATACGTATAAAACTACCTTATTCCTCTTTGTAGTTGTATATCGAAAAACTTTGAAAACAGATTCCTGCTCGTTTCATGTTGAGCCAGCAGATGTAAAATTAATCCGATACCTAAACAGATCAAATAGGTATTCAAACACAATTGATGAAAATGTATATATTTTACATTCGTACGCCAATGGAAATTTTTATTTTTTTAAACTCATATGCAAACCAGGTTGAATTTTCTCGCAGAAGTCGATCCGGAGATAACCACTAAGTCAAACACTTAGCTCGCTACATCCCTCAAATTTTTCGTGTATGGGCTTCTTAAAACGCTCCAACCCAACTCCTCTTGATGATGCCGCTTCATAGGATTCATTGGATAATGAACCCTGTCCATATCCCAAATAAAGCGTTTGGGAGATAAAAGACATCAAAGGTGTTTTGTATACATGCGGACGGTATACAAACGGACTAAATATTTTTTTTATTTGCCAATTATGGAACAGTTTCACGGTTTTAAATTTTTGTTTTTAAAAAATTCGGTCACCACATTTTATTGCATTGAAGTAATAAAGTAAAATTGATTATTTTTCGGATGAGTTGTTCACCCTCTATGACGCAAACCCCTAGGGATGATTCGTTGATTTAGCTCCCTGGCTTGATTTCGGTACGCTATTGTATCTTCTGAACAAATTTTTTCATTTTTGACTCCCCAATATAAGTTCCAAATTTGAACATTCTAATTTGGCAGTTCAAGACGTTCCGGTGTTCGAATGATTAAATTGTTTGCACCTCCATCCCTTAAGAAGTTGCCAATAATAGTATCCCACTATCTTTTTGCTCTACCTATTTTTTTTGCACAAATCTTTGTGGCTGCTTGTGATATCATAAAACCGAATATCATAAAGCAAGTTTGCGTACGGTGAACTGACGGACAAATTTTTGTTGTACAACCTCCAAGAAAAGAAAATTTTACTAGAAGTGAACCAGAAACGTCTGGAAAAAAATACAAAAAAGAAAAGGCAAATTTATTGTCCAATAATTTCGCCAGAACAAACAAGGGTACATTGACAACGGCAGTGTCTAAAATTTATAAGTCCAATATACACCAGTTTTAGTTTTAGTTTTAGGAAGGGGCGCCACACTGAGCTGCAGCGCACACTAGACACCAAAAGAGGGCCCATATCAATCCCTTCGGATAAAATCGTGGAACTTGTGAGTTAATCACCCCAAAACATCCCAAATCGATAATGAACTTGACCAACTTGTCATACCCTATCAATTTAAGATCTTCCAAACTATCGAAGAAGGAACTGCCCAACCACTTCAAGCGACTTCTTGCAACCGCCTGACTCTAGCACAAAATGTGGGTAATATCCTCCTCAGCATATAGGTCAATCCAATATACACTAAAACAGACCACATAACTCCTGTGTTGTCATAAAACCTTTAGAGAATACCCTGGAAGTAGTCACGCTAGTTGATATTTTGGTTTGAAGATATTGGAAGTGTATGAAAAAAATACAAATGTAATACCCCCTGGAATTGATAGGCTTGTAATACTAAAAAGTCGAAATTTTATCGTTGCTTCAAGCTAGATATAAATTTACGTAGTTCAGCCAAAGGGAAATTTTCGGAATTCAAATCGCAACTGTGTCCAAGCCAGAGGTGTCTGTTTCTTTAAAATAATTGATGTCCTTTCACAAAATCTTTCAAAAATTTACTCAATTCAAACAAAATCTAGTAATTTCTATTTCGTTCGGGACTATGACGATTCTAATCTTAAACGAACTTTTCAAATACCAGTCCCACTTCCACTTTCCTGAAGTGCAATCTCAAAACAGGAATTAAAGCGTCCGCCTTTAACATCTCCATTGATCTTAACTAGAATATCCTTATCCTGGACGGATGTATTTAAGGCCGGATTGCGAATGTCATTAATTACGTTATCTGAAAGTTTCTATAGCGCCTTAAATGCTTTAAAAAAAATACCCCTACATACCCCCAGACACACACTACGCGAACAGAGAGATCGTCCTTTCCAACATTCCCTTCTGCCATCCTTAAATAGGTCATACTCTTTTTTTCTTCGACCCCGTCGGCAATTCAAGCAGAAGCATGACACGGGACAAAGGAACATTTTCTTTTTCTTATGCTACGTTTCGTTGTCGAAACGCTTCACCACTTAAAAGTAAGACAGTACAATAACCCCCTCTGGATGTCAGAGATAAAAATCATCATCTGAAATTTTGTTTTGTGCGCGCGTAACGTGAACGTGCTGCTCGTTGTTTACGCGAACTAAACTCTATCGGACGATAGGCGAACTAAATTTAAGCGAAAATTGTTTGGTTTTATGAAAATATGCTAGCGGGATTTTCTGAAAGGATCTGTGGCCGTCTTATCATTTCTATAATCGAATTAAGGCGTAAATAGCGTATTGAAGTTTCAAACTTACCTTGAAGTAAACAACAGCCGCATAGTATGAGAGCAGCATAGAATAAATTCATTTTCGAAGCATAATCCCTTTGATGTTGTCGTAACATAAAAACTTAAGCCGAACATGTAGGACCTGTGCACATGAGTCTGTGTTAGTTTAACGCACACGTTCCTATTTGTCCTTAATCCACTTTTAGACATCCGCCGTTTCGACTACATGGCGTCTGTTTCTTGTTTATTTTCATCAGCGACCGGTTAAGATGATAAAGGACACGTATCCGGGTGCTTATTACAACGAGGAAAACACTCCCACTAGATAGGCTTTAGTTTAACACATCCTGGCACTTATTTTTCTCGCTTGACACTTTGCACTATATCTGCGGATAATGGGTCATATGTTGCTTCTATACCGTTTCGGCACAAGGTAAGAAATCACCTGACCCAAACCACCCGTTTAAGGACTATCTGCAATTTTTTGTCCTTTATTTCCTTTTTTTTGTTGTGATTTTACGTTTTTTCTCGTGCAGTTGGTAGCCTTTTAGTATCCACTTAAGTGTTCCCGGGCGTCCTTTTCGGGCGTATCCTTCCACCTTCTAACAGTGTCGTATATCCAACTTTTTTGTTGGGTAGTTTCCTCCGTCTTGGTCCTTACAGCAATGGTGAATGGCGTCTGTAACTGCTCGCTGTGTTGAGGGCGCACACCAAAGCAAATTTAATTGGCGAAACCGTTAAGTCATCCCTGCAAAGACAGAAATAAAAAGACCAAAATAAGGGATGTGCAAAAGAAGATGCTATACTACAGATAGTCTATCTACGATATATTTACGTAAGTCACAAAAAGGAAGAATCCTGTTCAGGGGCAGTCAGTGTACAGTAAGAGGATTTGTTTCCCGGAAGCTGAACGGCAACTATACGAAAGTTTCACCCACTTGCTCGCTAGGATAGCAAATCGGAAGCATTAATCAGTAGACAGTTACGGAAGTCAATATGGAACTTGGGGAGTTATGTTGGATCCTTCTGTAGGACCGTCCGGGGGTTGCTTTGAGGCATTAAAGTTTAGTTTAGGCCCGATTTTCCTAGTGTCGGGCATAAGACGACTGGATACCTCTAGAGATGGCTGGCTATAGACGACGAGCAGATGTTACAAAGACATCTTGTTCCGGGAAGGATTTGAATTCGCAATGATTAAGCAGACTGAGCTTCTTGGTAAGTGGTTTCATGATTTCATGATTGTGAGGAGCTGATGAGGAGGGAATTTGAGGATCATAGTCTTAAGTCAAGGCTAGTGGCCTTGTTAAGAGACACAATGGATGAATGGTACTAAATTGCATTGTTCAAACCGTCAATATTTCGAATTTTCCTATTTCATTAATTGCCGAAATCTGAACGAAATCTGGAGTATTATTTTAGTTTAATCCAAAACGAAAAGCTGGCAAAATACTCTGTCGAACTTAATAAGGGTTTGTGATCGATCTGAAATTAAACAAATTATTGGCATTCGAGCAAAGTTTCAAATGTGGTTGAAGTCGGTGTGTATCAACCATTTTGAATACTTAAAAGATAGACATTTCATTTCAACAAAAAGAGGTCTGAAAGAAGCTGGAAGAGTAAGCTTCGACCAGTCCCATTTCCTACTACGAATTAAAAATAATATAATAATCAATACAACAGCCCAAATTGGGCTTAGACCTTGAAGTAATGCTAGAATTACTTCATTACTAGACCAACGGAACAGGAGGTGAAGTGGCCAGCCACACGCTCGTCCGTGATAGTTATCCCGATTTTTAACTCAGTAGTCTGGGTGGCTTAGTGGCTAGAGCACTTGCCTTCGGTGCACCTGGTACCAGGTTCGAATCTGCTTGGCGACAAGTAATTTTCGAAAATGGGATTGGGTGCCGGACTACCTGTTCACTCAGCAAAGAATGAGTACCTGAGTTAAAAATCGGGGTATAAACCACGGACGAGCGTGTAGCTGACCACTTCACCTCCTACCTCCACCGTTGGTCTCGCAATGAAGTAACCCTAGCATTACTTTAAGGCCTAGGCCCGATCTGGGATGTTGCGCCATTGCTTATTATTTAACACTGGTACTCATTTACAGCTGAGTAAACTGGTAGCCTGACACCCAAACCCAGATTCGAAGCTTGTGCCAGGTGCACCGAAGAGAAGTGCTCTAGCCACTAAGCCACCCGGAACACCCATTTCCTATTATCTCCGTCAAAACAGTATAGAGTTAGGATACGATAATAGTAGCTCAAAAACGTTTATTGTATTAAACAAAAATATAACAGAATTAAACAATGAAATAGAAATGAAACCAGCTGGATTTCTTTAGATCATTTCAGTATTCAACCTGAAGGGGATTGGAACCCTTCAGGTTGAATACTGAAAAACTCTTATATACTGGAAATAAAATCCAATTCGGTATCCCATCAAACTAAAAATTGTAGCAGAATACCGAAAAATATACTTGACCACTTTTCATCCCCTTAGGGGTTGAATATCACAAAAATTGAGATATAATTTGTTTTCTTTAAATAAGTCCATAGAAGTAAAAACCTGTTGGATAAACCCTCAGAACTAAAATATAGAGTGTTGTAATTCGTCCGAATACATTCAACCTCTTTTCAACCCTTACGGGTTGAATGTCAAAACATTCCTAAGTGTGTTTATAAAAGCATGGAATAGAATGTATATACTTTTTGTCAGAAAAAAAATCTATAACCAATTTGATATCTTATCAGATATACCGGCGGAATTTGGAAAAATATGTTCAATCCCTTTTCACTAAACTCGTTTTGGCCAAACTCCGGAAAAAAAATTTTGTTGAACCCAACCCAATAGTTTCACTTTTTAGATGAACGATAATTAAAGAATGCTTTGAACTATGCTGATGCAAAAATTTGTAATGCAAAAATAGGGTCGAACTAGTATGGCAAAATCAAAACAAAAGTTCAAACAACATGTATTCAAAATTATTTGTCGGTATTATTAAAATGCATCAGGTTAAGAATTTGAAAATTCGGGCACTTTTATTTTTAATTTTTTTTTTTAAGACAAACAAATGGCTACTCAAGAATTTAATGGTTATGGTTACCATATATAAGACTTCGTAAAACTGGTCCACTTATAAATCGTTGAGGTAGGAATTCGGATCAGAGGGAATACTCTTCATTAGTTTTATCCTTATCAATGTAAACAGGAGGTTAGTATTTTATCTTGTATATTGTACTATTGGCTCTTCTTATCGCCACTGCAGTATATTCTTTTTTTAGAGAAACTTTTACAAGTGTAACTAGACTAAAGCTGTGAAGATTAGAGCAAACAATTTTAGTTATCGCGCCATGGAAAAAAAGGATTCGAAAAAACGTCTGCCTGTCGAAATTTCAAATTCCAAACATTATAGGTTCCTTTCGATCAAAAATCGGCTACAAATATGTCCTATTTTTCTATCCTAATTCCTGATGTATTAGTAAGCAAAACGCAGATAAAAGTGTGCTATTTTGAAAGATTCTTCAGGTAAATTAAAACCCAGTCTAAAGAAATAACTGACACGGCTCCCATTTCTAGCCTGTATTGGAATAAATAAAATGAAGCCACTTGTAAGTCGCCGGCTAAAAGCTTTCGCACCCGTTTTTGTAATTTGTTATTTGGTTCACCAATAGATCATGTTCTGCTTGGTACGATTGGTTCGGCAGATATTGTAGTCCAAAGTTTTTCACCCCTACCCCTACGTCCTGTACAAGAATATAACAAATACTAGCCATTGTTAAATCTCCTAGTATTCCTTAAAACAATTACAAAATTTCTCCTTTTTGACATAAGCCGTTCAGGAGATATAGATTTAAGAATATTCCAATTCCTTCTTTCGAACGTTTTGTACGCACTCCTACACTTTTAACGCAAAACGAAATTTTTTTTGCAAAAGGGTTCACTATCATAGTTTTACCTATAGATAAGTTTCAAGTTTGAGCTTCGTAGCATAAGCGGTTTCTGAGAAACTAAAGTTGTTCGTTTAAAACTCCCCAACCCCTGAACTTTACCCTACATACCACCACCCACCCAACAGATAATATTTATCGTAGGGGTTCACCAAACGTACACACTTAATATCTGAACGGGGCTGTACAGACAGAATTTTTTTATGCTTTTGTCTGGTATAATAAAACGTGTAAATGCATTATTTAAGGGTAGTAATTTTTTTGAAATACATTTCAATCTCAATAAAAATACTTAATTATTAAAATAATAAAGTAAAACATAAAATGGAACAGTAAAAGATCATATTTACAAAATCTTTAACATACTACTATATCTTAAAAATTATGTTCCTTAAAATTTCTTAAAATGTATGCAACACCCTCTTAGGGACGAATATCTAAAAACCATGAAAACAGTTTTTAGGTAATTAAAAACTAAGCCTATGGATGTAAAAATCAATTTGATATCTCATCACACCTAGGAGATAGTGCTAGTGAAATCACATAAAACCCACTGCAACCCCTTTCATGTTTGCTTTACAACAATTATTGTCTCAAACCGATAGAAGGACCCCGATTAAGCTTTCTACCTTCAGAAAACGTCCCCGAGATATTACATTCAGAACATTTTGCTTTTTAGGAGTAGGCCACACTCATCCGTATCACCCCTCTTAGATTTTCCTTCCCCTGTAAAGGTCTATTGGATCTCAGGGTTTATGACCTATGAGAACTCAAACGTTCAAATCGAATTTCATATTTTAATTTGAAGCAAAAGAAGACCACTATTATTGCCCTATACAGAAGGAGTTCTAAGAATCAAATGAACTCAGATGAAGCTATTAGATAAATTATTTTCTGTGAGATGGCGCCCAACGTGGGGCTTTATAAATTTAAGATTATGAATTTGATAAAAAATAGTTCACTAGCTCGATAAGGTTCTAGGCGTTCCTAATCACTTTTCATGCGGTGAATATAAGCTAGAGACGGGTGAACACTTCATTGATGTGAGTGAAGTAACTCATTCATTTTGGTGAACTGCAAAAAAAAACGATGTACCTACGCAAGAAAGAAAAACAGAGATTAGCAGAGTGAACTGTACGATCATAGCTGTTAAAATAGTACATTCTCTAGAGTGATCACTTCACTAATGAATACTGAACGAAGGAAAAAAGAGTTCAATTGAAGTACTTTACGACTAGTGACTGTGGCAAGGAAGTGGGTAAGTCAGTAGATTAGATTAGATTGCACATAGGGGTTGGTGTAGTTAACCTCTGTCCATGAAGCCACAGTTGGGCATATTACGGCGTCCCCGGATTAATTATAATTCCTCTTCAATCCCTGCGCTTTCAATGAAGCTTAGTATTTCGCAAAGAGGAATGGTCAGGAATTCCTATGGCTCCATGAAATCCTCACCGAAGTGACGAAGATGAGTTAGTAAGTGAGTAGCTAATGACTACTGAACTACGAGTAGAATAATGATTAAATAACCACTTCAATTGAAGAATATACCTACATACTTCACTGAACTCGTTCTTTAAAATGAGTGACTATGAGTGAAGTGCTTCACTGAACTGAATTACTTTGCCCATCTCTAATACAAGCTCCAACAAAATTTTGAACCCTGACAGGATTTAATAAACCTAAGTTAGTAATTTATTTGCAACAACAGTATCCTCTTACAGACAAAATCTCAAAAACCTAAAACTTAATTTAACTCTAACGTAACGCTCTCTTCCATGACAGCTTGTTCAAAAATCCATTTACTTCTAAAATTCTAAGCAATTAACAAGTCTCATCCGATGTAAATGCAATGCAGTCTTTATCCTGTAGTTTTTCACAATTTCCTTAATTCTTTCATTGTAGCATTTCTCTAGCCACAACCATATTTTAAATGGAATAACATTCGTAGAATATGCCAAATGAATTGCATACCGAATTATTCAAATATATTAACAAGACCAAACTCAAATCAGGAAAATGGAGCAAAGTTAGAAAAAAATTGCAGGCAATTTAAACATGAATTTTTAAATATGCACGTATTTATTTTGTGTGGTTTTTAGTGAACATAACATTTAGCTTTCTGAAATGCTGGGTTGTTTTTTTTTATATTTAATATCGGATGAATGAACTGACATTTAAATTGTTTTAAAATTCAGTTATTTAAATTTTTCGAGCGGGATTTTACGGTCTGGTTGGAGTATTTTACAAATCGTTTATACGCTTATGAATAATTCATAAAAACAAGATTATCCTGTACAGATTTACAAGAACCACAATACGTAAATACCTATAAAGGAAAAATGTTAAGATCGATTTATATGAAATCGATGTCTTCTATCTAAATATTTTTTAAAGAAACTGCTATAATTATTTTGAAATTTTTAAAAATACTCAATTGCCATAATTTTCAAATAAGCTCAATTCGATTCGATTAAAAAATCTTATAAATATCAAAAATTATTTTTCGTTTCGAACTAAGCCTTATTCCTAACGTTTCAATAAGTCAATCAATTAAATTTGACTTATTGAAACTAATCATCATCCTAATCATTTACCTCTTACAATTACAGGAAAATAGAAATAAAGAACTTATCTTCGACTAAATATCTTGTTGTAGAACGAACTAAACGATTGTACACAATATTTGAAAAAGTGAAATATCGACTGACCAGAAATAAATTTCATAGTGGTTCTGGTAAAAAATATTAATAACTACATTTTTAGTGCTATATTGGTGATTTGAATGTTAGATCGATTATTCATTTGCGAACGGCAATAATTAATAAATTTCCGTTGATGGCATTGAACTATAGTAGATCCCGTATAGATTGTAATATAATCAAGTAAGATATTTTTGAGTAATTGTTTTTTCGTAGGAAACGAACTAACTAGGTACCTTGTTGTTGAAAGGAAAAAAACGTTGCAGAATTTGAATTTCACTCTAGTCAATCTTGACAAAATTCAGACAGGGGTCCATTAATCGTTAATGTCCATTAATGTTCTTTATGTTCAGTGAACATTTAGCCTAATAAAATGTAACGATTTGGTTTCTCGGAGATATGTACAGTTTGGATGAGCTTTACAAAATATATACCAAAGATATAGAGCTAACCAATTTTCCTAAACTTTCGTACGATTAATCGAAACAGTAGGAGAAATTTACATGCTATTAAGCGTTAGTTACAAAAGCAAGTTATTTTTAACGCCAATTTTATTCTATTATCGTGAAGAACTGTCTGTTTTAGTACTGTTTAGAACTGCTCTTTTTAGTACCCTTTAGTACTGTTTAGAACTGGTTTTTTTAAGTTATGAGTGGAAGAGCACTGGTTATGCAACTTCTTAAATCCCATTTTAAGTTTAATTGCGTGCTAGTTAATTGCAAATAAGATATGGGTAGGTCTGAAACACAGGACACGAAAAGAGAAAATATTTAAGAAGTACGTACTTGGAGATATAACAATGTAAGCTATAATTAAAACTATAATTTATTGTATAATAAATGGAAAACATTGTCAAGTTTTGAAGACAATCAGAACAATAAAGAAATTTTTTTTTAATTTTTTTTGTAGAGTTGTTGGAGTTGGTGAGGCTCACCTCTCCTTTGATTGCCTTTAGTTTCAGGAATCGGGGCCAGGTATGGTAGTATTAATCGAATTCTGCAATTCAATTATACCAAAAAAGTGTTATTTCAGAGTGCCTTCATCTGATTTTCTTAAAAATTGTAGTGTGCCCCAGATCAACGATCAGGGCTCACTTTTATGTATTATCTTTTTTAATAGCATAAGCTAAGTTCCCGAATAATTCTATCAATAAAACCAATCGGTGTTTGACGAGAAGACCTTATGTTAGCTAGTCAAGATAATATAGAAAAATCAAATTTACGTCTCAGCTTGCATCTCAGACTTAAAGTTTCTTGAAACATCTGCAATGTACTTCTATCTGCAAAAAAATAATCCTCTCATAAATTTCACATTAAGTCAATTTTACTGGAAAGTGTTCTCTCAAGCCACTTTTATGTTTGTGTTTCTTAAAAATTTAAGAGTACCTAACGGCAACGACATAAGACCAGTCCAGTTTCTTACATTTATTAATAGCATAAGTGCGGTTCTCTACTTCTTCCCTTTTATAAAAATCTTGATATCCTTTAAATGGAATCTTCTACGTCTACGTCTACGTCTACGTCAAGTACTTATAGCTTTCAAGAAAATTTCGAATGAAATCAACCAACGTGTCGGTGTTTATTGAAAACAATATCTGAACATATAAATCCAGACAGTAGCTCACAAATGCTGCTCTGTAAGAAGTGTAAATAAAATGTTGTATTTCTTGGAAATGTTAACAGGTGGAACTGGAAACGATATGAAAGGACGCATAGAATTTAATTTTTTCAATAAAGCTCCGCGTATTTGAGTCCCGAAATGCTGTTCTCGTACCGCATAAAAGCTAGCACTATCAAATATAGTTACAGATATAAATACTTTATTATTAAAAAATATTAAAGTAAAAATGGTACTAGGTGATGAAAAGATTTCTACTTCGTAATTTTTATAATTTTTATGGTCAAATATTTGACAGCCTGGCAAACATTGTAATACTGGCTCATGCCTTACTTTCACCGACTTCCTGAGACGCACTGGTGTTACAGTCTATTCAGGTTAAATCCATGTTTCATTCACCTTTTCCAGCCCGGCTTGGGAATGGCTACGGCCACAAATATGGTTTTTTTTTTTAATTTAAATAAAGTATTTCATCGCATTTATTATACTTTTGGCTTTTATCTGTCTGTAAACAATTACTTTATTTTTGTTTTTTGATAACAATATTTTAAAAAGATCCCAGTCAAACAAAAATGTTGACCGATTTAAATGCATTGCCAAATTTTTTGATAAAATATTTGGCAGTCAAAACGCATATGAATCTAAAATTTGCAAAATGCAGTATACTATGTCAAAATATTTGACAGTGCTGATACACTCTCTGCTCTCTTTAATGTCTATCTAATAATCTCCCGTAAAATTTTTTGTTTGTACATCAAAAGTGTCCCATTTATTATAAATCTATTTTTTTAAACATTTTACTGGTCGATAGAAGGCTTAAGTGTTAACCTAAAATGACTAAAATTTAAGATCAGTTCTTAAGCTAGTATATTACACTGTATGCCAGGCGGTCAAATATTTGACCATATAAATTTGACCGAATTTGATGTCAAATATCCATTGGGCACGCTGCCGGATTGCGATATTACACTATCTGCCACATTTGACAAAATCGTAAAATTTTCTCTTCGTGTCAAATGATCAAACGCCATCAGGTCGGAACGAAATTCTGACAGATTGTTCCGATCTAAATCGACGTGTTGGCAGACATCACACAATCAAAAAAAAAACCGAACTCCAGTACCTAAGAACTCCAGTACATAAGATAATTAATTATATAATTATTGCTATTCGATTAACTGATTGCCACAAGAAAAGATCATGAGTGACGTTTCCTATTTGACCCATTTGACACAATTGTTTTTTTCAGAAATCACAAACGGACTAATGTGGTCAGATTGATTGTCAAATGGTCAAATGGTCAAATGGAATATTTTGTCAAACAGCATTTTACCATTATACTACCTGACACCATCTGACAGCATTTGACAGGGAAAATGGTGAAATATTTGACCGCCTGGCATACAGTGCAATACTAGCTTTAGATAAGACCGGTGATGAGTTGAAAATAAAACTGAATTTTATGAACCACCCCAATTTTCATCTTTGCAAACAAAGATCACATTGGACAAACTTCACACCGTATTTGGTTGTATTTTAGATGCGATAAATTGGACCAGCCCACGTATCATAGAATAAAATTAAAAGATAATTCTTTACCTAATTAATAATACCGGAATATAGAAAATAATCGGATATTCATTTAAGTCAATAATCCAATTAAAATTGAAAAATAAATTAATATCAAAAGAATTATCTGATTCATTCAGAATTTATGACTTTTTAACGTTTGTTGTATTAAACCCTGATCTATAACGTAAATCGGTTATTAATTGCATTAATCCGTTTATGAATAACAGAACGGAAACAAAATAAACAATTATTTTCCACAGACGGACAAAAAAGGAATCATCCCTCCAATTCAGATTAATCACTTTGTTCGAAATTTCGTATTTATTGCATTTTATATCCGTTGATTATATATTTCCAATTTGCTACCCACCACAGTGCTTCGTGATTCCACCCCCTACGTAGTAATTGCCTTTGCCACCCTCCACTTAATCCGCTTTTATTTAAACAAAAACGAAACTTTCGCCACTGAATAGCGGCCAGAATTGTAATCATGAACATGCTACTTTAGTTTATTTCCATTTTCATTTTTTTTTTTTGTTGCGGGGGTGCTCTTTTATTTCGAATTCCACTCGAGCATTGAATTTCTGCCAAAATGAGCATAAAGAGAAGGGTGCAAAAAAAGGGGTTGAAAATAAAATCCAGAAAAATTTAATCGAAAAAATGTTTGCAAGCGATTCAGTTTTAATGCGATACGAACTATAGTGAAAACGTAGTACTGTGATAGTGTATCCACCACACTATTGCCCCAAATTGAATACATAGTGGAAAACCAGGGGTTGTTTTCGACCACGCCAAAGTTAGCGCAAAAAAAATTGAAAGCAAGAAAAAGAAAAATCCTGAAAAACTCTGAAAGCAAGCTATGAACTCTCAATGCCATACCGTAAGAAAGTTCGGCCATTAAGAATTTACGGGAAATTTTCCATCAGGAACAAGTTGGAAAATGGCATCAGAAGTACACGGCACTATTATCTGGGACTATTCTAAACTAGGATCACTGAAACTGATCGTTTTCGCGGATCGTTTCCGCAACGTAACGCGTTCACTACACAAAGATTTTCTTTTTTTTTGGGGAAAATTTAAAACACCATCAGGACATCACTTTCACACGATTCGGCATAATTTGATTTATTAGGTCAGTGCCTTTCAATCTAATCGAATTGACTTTCTCCTCGATGTGTCGCGCGTATCCTTGAATTCGTCGAATATTTTTGAATATATCGGAATTATGTCATGTGAGGGTCGAGACCGAAACACGCAACAGATTTCAATCGAAATCCTTAATCCGAACCGTACACTACCGTTCCGTTTTAAATACGAACATACACTAAAGGATTCGTCCTGGCGAGGAGCATTAAAGTACCACAAGGAAGCTTTGGTGGCCTTTTCTCGCTCCCCCCGTTTAGAATATCCTCGTGGTTTTTGACTATATTCCAGGAACTTTGCACTGAGAAGAATGCTTTGCTCTTAGGGTAGTTCTTTGAGTGGAATTCCAAGCTCTTAAGGACATTTCGTAAATTTCACTCCTTTCGAAGGACACTTTCTCTTTCGGCGAATTTCACTCAATACTCTCCTTTACATCTCTTTAACTAAAATAAGAAGAGCAATAAGCCACCATAAGCCTCTGTAATGGGCTTTTTACACAACAAGGAGACAGGACTTCACTTCCTGGAATCCTTTATCATATTTACATTGAATTCTCAGCGAAAGTTTCTCGGTACCCTTTTGCCGGGTATTCCTTCAAGCTGGAAGTCCTGCTCGATAGCATGAGCAATGCCTGGCGCTGTGTAATCCTTCGAATGTTGAAATGCAGATTATGCAGAATTTAACACCTCTAAGGACATCTAAGGAACACAACAAACAATTAGTAAAAAAAAGCTTCGAGATTTTAATATCCTGAGCTTTTTCTGGCTGGAATTGTGGTCTACTCTTAACAGTTGCGCAGTGATGACAGGGGTTTTTTTTCGAGGATTTCTCATGTTTAAGGATTTGTAACATTTCGCACGAACCGATAGTTTAAGGAAACACTTTGTGGAGTAAGGTTTCATGATATAAGTTTCATGATATAAGGGTTGTCTTCTTTTTTTGACGAAGAATAATCTCGTTGCCTGTTAGCTCAATGAACAAATTAAAAGGATAAAATGGCTCAAGAATTAAAATTTCAAACTTAAAGGACCTTTAGAACTAGAATTCTTTTATAGACATTGAGCAAATGCTGTTTCGTTCTGCTCGGAAATTTTCAGAAGAACAATGGTAAAAATTTCAATTCAGTTTATGATTTATTCAGTTAGTAGTTCAAATAATTTTTTTTAAACAGGTTCATCCATTGAAATCCATTGAAATGATAATGGGTTCGAAAAACTTTCAAACAACTAAAATACTAACTATATCTCAAGTTTAGGAGGAGGAATTATTTTGATTCATTCCGAATCGATATAAGTATGAGTTAATTATGATCATAGTCCTCGTCCGCTAATAGTTCACGATTACACTACTGAAATCGAATCAGATAAATGATTCAATCTTGTATCGCCTGATCGAACCAAAAGTGATTCACCTACGTGGAAGAATTGGATGTAATCTATATATATATAAAACAGGTTGTAAGCATGTATGTTTGTATTGATGTATATATGTTTCTGTATATGTAAGTATGTATGTAGATATGTGTCTATGTTCCCTATAAACTCCTAAAGCTATTACTAAATGGTAAAGTTAGATGATGAATAGCGAATGGAGGATGGTGGATAGAAGATGGTGCATGGTGGATTGAGGATGGAGTAACGAACGCAACAGAAGTAGCGGGAGAAATGTAAGCAATGGGAGCAACGGAAGAAACGGGAGAAATGCGAGCAAGGGGATCAACGGAGGCAATGGGAAAAATCGGAGCAACAGGAGAAATGGGAGCAAAGGGATCAACGGGAACAACGGAAGTAACGGGAGAGAAGGAAGCAACGGGAATAACGGTTGCAACGCGTGCAACGGGATCAACGGGAGGAATGGAAGCAACGGAAGTTACGATAGTATGATAGAAGATGGATAAAAGATGGAGGGTGGTGGATAGAGGATGAAGCAACGGAACTGGAGCAACGGAACTAACGGAATAAATGAAAGCGGAAGGTTGTCGCAAAATAAGAAAAATACCAATCAATTTTATCCTTACATTTTTTTAAGTATAACGATTTTATTATTAATCCTTGAATATCTCAAAAAGTAAACTTTTTATTTTCTTTATTTTTTTACATTTTTTGCATTATACTATTTTACAAAACATATATATACATACAAAAATCAACTTGGGATCTCAATGAGATCGGGGTAAAAAACTCTAAGAATATCAGTGGCTCTCAATTATTTCATAGAAAAGTTACAATTATTTTAATTACTTACTCGCACGGAACGAGAAGTTAATTGTATGAGGCTACATGCATGTTCAGCTTTTAAATTAAATTTAAGCTAGTTTAGTTCAATAATAATAATAATCAATGGTGCAACAGCCCAAATCGGGCCTAGGCCTTGAAGTTGTGCTAGAGTTACTTCATTGCGAGACCAACGGAACACTAGGAGGTGAAGTGGTCAGCTACACGCTTGTCCCTGATTATTACCCCGATTTTAACTCAGGTACTCATTTACAGCTGAGTGAACTGGTAGTCCGGCACCCAATACTATTTTCGAAAATTATGTACTTGTCGCCAAGCAGATTCGATCCTGGTACCACGTGCAACGAAGGCAAGTGCTCTAGCCACTAAGCCACCCAGACTACAGTTTAATAATAATTTAATGAATAAATAAAATAGTCGAAGGGGGAGGTGAGCGCAAATATTTTCCAAAAAATTTACTTTGTACATAATATGATCATATCTGATAGGCTCATATATTATATGAACCTATCAGATATGATCTTGATATATTTAAAGGGCTCAGGACCAGTAGAGGCCTAGCGGAAAAAATAATATTAAGGTTGTGGATGTAGGGAGTGATGGTGGCAGGGGTGGAAATGAAAAAATTCTAAATTTTAATTTCTCGCACGCCGCAAAGCGTAGAAACCTAAAAATTTAAAACTGTACAGAAGTAGGTAGGTAGGTAGGTGACGTGCTATATATGCAGATAATTCACGAAGGCCCATTTTGGTTAATTACCCATAGCTTCCACAATTATTGGAATTTCAATATGAAATTTACAGACAACATTCTTAAGACTATAAACTTTAAGATGAGCGAACAATTTTTTTTTTTAAAAAACTAAAATTTTCTATTTAGATGATCTCCCTTAAAACTAAAAAATAAACTATTTAATGTTTAATGCTAAGATGTGGTTTGGGTGGCTATGGAACTGACAACCTAGGGAATAACCAGGAGGTTATTTTAAGCGTTATTTTTATGTTCTCAGTCGCATAGTAAACTACATTTTAAGCAAATATCTTACACTGTTCTTCAGATGTGACAGATGTTTTTTTTTAGAAAAATTTTATCCTCTCCACTTCCATGCCACCGCCTCTTAAAAAATATTACTTTTAACAAAACTTCATTCATCAACTTTTATACAGAGACCGAATTTGTTGAAAAAAAATAATTTTTTTAGAGATAGTATGGTACGGGGATGGTTGTGTTTTTCTTAACTAGAGAACGGCTTATGCTAGGAAGTTGAAATTCGGTATGTATATGTAAAACAACTAGAAATGTAATTTTGAATAAAAAAAAAATTTAATATGCATTGGCGTTCGGAAGGGGATCAACAAAAAAATGATCAATGAAAATAGAATGCATATATGTATTTGCACGTTTTTGTCATATCTATTAGGTCTTCCCAAATAATGAATTCATTTCTATTCCACAGATTCTCCATACAAATACCTACCTAGAAGGTTTTTTCAAGATTTTTTGGAAATTCGACTCGTAATGGGGTGGAAAGTGGTTGTATTTTTTTCATGAATTCTGCTATATCCTTAAGATATTTTTAAGTTTTTTCCTTTTTCAACCCTTAGACTTCATCTCAGAATATGACCCAATTATGTAATTCATATGTTATTTGTGGCAGCAGAGTAAGTATTCTATTCCAACCGCTCACCGAATTTTTTGTTAGGTTTTTAGTCAACGCATAGTACAACGCATCTCAGAATTGAACGCGTTCCGAACTACTATCGAAAAATGCGCCCAGCCTGTTGGCAGATTTTTGAATATAGATAGGAGCTTAAGAGTCCATCGAGTTTACCACCTGAGGCTTAGATGTAAAGACAATTTTTCCAAGAATTCTGAAGATCCATATTAATAGTGAGTTTAGAATCCAAGTTTCGACATTTTATGGGAACTGTTTACGAGACTGGTCACTCTTCTCCTAGTTACTCCTCTGGACCTAATGTTTCTTCTGTATTTTTTTTACGAAATATAAAAATTTGAATGTATTGATTTTTGGTCTAGAGATATCCAGACATTCTGGAAGGCCCCTACTTCTTCGATAAATTTCTTTCTTTTTTATACTCCGCTAGCATATCTACGTTGTAAATTTCAACTTCCCATCGCAAGCTGTTACTGAAACATGAAATTTTGAAGCTAAGTTTAAAAAAAAATCTAAGAGATTAAAAAAGAGCTTCTGTTTAATCTCGAGAGCGATTGATCCTACTAATTTAAAATATCCAAATTACTTAAAAAAAATACCTAAAGAATGAGTTTGATGTTGATAGTCTTTTTCTTAATATATATTAACTCAATTTAATGTTGGGACCCAATTAGTTACTAATTCATGCATTTAATTCAAATATCAAATTTTCTGATTATGCTACTGTTCACTTTAATTAATTATTTCATAATTGTGTAAACCCACAGTGAATTTCTGTTTCAAAATTTATTGTCTTACCTACAAATTCAAACAAACTGCTTCATTTCTTCCTCTCAATCAGACAACGTACGAACAACTTGTCGTCTACTTTCGGTATAAAGTTTTCGGTTTAGGACAAAGTTATGTGAAGAAAAGAGGAATAAAGAAAGGACACTTTACATCCTATTCCCAGGTACTAGCTCGCATTGTAAGCATTTTAAAATCACAAGCACTAGACCAAAATAAAGAACCGGGGAACAAAAGGCTTTTACTCGCACTGCACATTCGTCTGCCATCGTCGGCCATAGAAATCTAGAAAATTGCCGAGGAATAGAAGAATTCCTGCACTATATTCAAAGCGAAAGTTATTGCTCAGTCAAAAGGACCTACAACTATTTCCGGCTGCACGTAGTCACTGGCAAGTGTCCTCCTACCTACCTACGGAGTATATATTCTATGGAACCATTGTGATAGGTAGGTTCCTTTCGTAGTTCAATCTCCCAATCTACCGAAAAGGAGACGAGCCTTTTCAGCAGTTATTCGCCGACAATGCAGGAATTGTGTGTAGCGTAGTCGAATACAAACGCGAAGCGAACAACATCTGGCCGATAGTGTACTTATTCGAATACACCATTCCGTGTATCATATCCCTTTTTTCCGCTCGAAACTCTTCTGTTTCATCCTGTTGTAGAGCAGATTCCATTTAGGATGCCACCTAGACATTACAGGATTCGAAATTCCTTCTGGACTTACTTGTAGTTCGTACTGACTGGTACCTATATCCCCGGCTGGCTGTTTCAGCATCGCTTTGCACTTCACTCTTTAGGACGAGGGATCAGCTATAGGAAAAAAAATTCCTTCAAAGCAATCGTCCTTGGTTTGCGGTAGTAGATATGGTGGCATTTCGGAAAATGTTCCCAAAAAATTTTCTTTTTTGTTTTGCCCCTATATATATGCTTTTCCGAAGTTTCCGAAATTTCGAATGGTATAGAGACGATGGATGGCACATTGTTGGTCCGTACGATGCCACAAAGGACTCTTGTGGCTGCTCCTTATTTTGCTACAATTGGTCGTTGTGTGGTACTAGCCTGTATTATGGCAGGATATACTACGTGAATGCAAATAAATTTCCATCCCTTGGGAACACTCCAAAAAGAGTGCAGAGCTAAGCAAGAATCACAGATGGGTACAGTACCAACCCATGTAACCAGGAACAATATTTTTGAAGAGCTGCGGATTTGAATACCATTTCGGTGTTACTTAGCCTACATCCTTGCCGTCCTTGTTCTCGTTCGGAACGCTCTCAATTCTCGTATCAGATGATTGAAATTTGTCTTATACCGGAAGCCTTGGTTATTTAGAAGGATTCGTTTTTTTTTTGGGTGGTGGAAGAATACCACCACCCAAGCGTTTTATTGTGCAAAACGCTAGAGAAGATTGTCTTTTTTTTTGCAAACTTGTTTTCTTTTTCGTAGGTTGGAAAATGGGTGGTATTTGGCCTATCCTTTTAAAAGTGAAGAGGATGTGCCCGGGAATATAAAATATATTTGTTGGGAGGAATGGTGTCCTTTATGCCGCTTTGTTGCCTCGTAAGTAGTTCGTTATTTAAACTGACTTTTCAAAGAGGGCTATAAATTATTCCCTGGTTATGGTTAAGCTTATCGTTTGCCACACGGAATTGCTTTGCGTCGTGATACACGAGATAGGGATGAATTTGCTGATTTTGTTTTTGATCTCTCGACATTCTCTGGAAAGGAGAGAATTTGAATTTGAATTTTTATTTTTTTTTTTGTTTCTTTTTAGCTTTTTCGGCTCTCTCGTTTCTGTATTTGAACATTATAAAGCCGATACGGTATGTGCCTCGCTTTGAAATTTATTGGTTATTTAGATGGCATTAAATTTTAAAGGAAGAAATATTGCCCTTAATATTTTAAAATTGGTATTTGCTGAAGACAGTTGTAGTGACATATCTAAAAAAACGTATGCACCACATCCACTTGAATGCGATGAGTTAAAAAAACATCTTTCTACATATTGTTACATGCAATCCTGAGAATACACACAACTTGATATCTAGGCAGCTTTCCGATAACTAACTGCTGTAACGATTCGAATTCTTACAGCCAAGGTAAGGACCAGCGGGTGTCAGAGTTCGTTACAAAAATATTTATTTAGTTAACTTCACTCTTCATTTGCTTCATTAAGGAAATTCAGATTCCACATGTATATATATAGTTGGTCCTCCACGTGCCCGTGTTTTGGCTCGTCGTCTTGATTCTACCTGTATACTCGTTTCGTTCCGCTCGTCTTTCCGGTTTTCTGCTCAAAAATTACTCGACCTGCTTGGTCTCCACCTGGCTTGTCTCCACTTGGTTTTTCCTGGCTGGTTTCCTCGGTTTTACTAGTTTCTGCTTGGTTCTTTGTGCTCAGCTCGGTTTTCTCTGATTGGCTCGTCTCTGCTTGGCTCGTCTCTGCTTGGCTCGTCTCTGCTTGGCTCGTCTCTGCTTGGCTCATCTCTGCTTGGCTCGTTTCTGCTTGGCTCGTTTTTCACTGATTGGCTCATATCAGCTTGGCTCCTTTGTTCTCTGCTTAGTTTCCTCGGCTTGGCTCATCTGTGCTTGGTTTGTGTCCTCTCCTTAGTTTTTCTCTGCTTGGCTCTTGTCTGCTTGGTTCCTTTTTCTCGGCTCGGTTTCCTCTGCTTGGCTCGTTTCTGTTTGGTTCCTTTGTTCTCTGCTTGGTTTCCTCAGCTTGGCTCGTCTCTGTCTTTGTTCTAGACTCGTTTTTCTCTGATTGGCTCATATCTGCTCGGCTCCTTTGTCCTCTGCTTGGTTTCCTCGGCTTGGCTCGTCTGTGCTTGGTTCATGTCCTCTGCTAGGGTTTTCTCTGCTTGGCTCGGCTCTGCTTGGTCCCTTTGTTCTCTGCTTGGTTTCCACGGCTTGGCTCGTCTCTGCTTGGGTTCTTTTGTTCTCTGCTCGGTTTTCTCTACTTGGCTCGTCTCTGCTTGGTTCCTTTGATCTCTGCTCTGTTTCCTGTCTCCGATTGGTTCGTGTCCTCTGCTTGGGTTTTCTCTGCTTACCTTGCTCTGCTTCTGAGGTGGCTACGCTTGGGCTAGAAGCGGTGTCTTTCTGACGTATAGTTCGGATTCATAGAACCTCATACCTTCACGTAAAGTGGTCAGTGACGCCCATAAGTTCAGTACTTTGAAGTTCCAGGCCATAGGATTCATAGAACCCACACAAAGTAAAGGAAATCGAGCTCATCAAAAGTTTCTCCGGCGGATCACTAAAACCTCAACGCTCGTCACAAAAGACTCACTGCCCACTGGTTTCCCTTCTGGATGTTAGCTTGCCCACATATTCTGGCGAGAAAATTTTTTAACCGCGAATTATAACAATTTTCATTGTTTTATAATTCGTGGTATTCGCCTGTTCATGTCGATATATACCCTCAGTCGATCTTCTATGGAATTTGTCGGCGGATTAAATCAGCTGCGCAACGCCGCCCGTGGTTGGTTGTGGCTCCCGCTGGAATACATCCATTTTTGCTCCGGCACCTTTATTCTCTATGTTCTGCGTGAAGAAATCTGCAAACTTCTTAAATACTATTTTTCTCGTACATTCCTCACATGTTCCAGACACCACCAAATATTCAGGAAAGCTCTTGACTCAACACATGCAGTATATAAGCACGCCAAAGTTTACAGCCAAACTCGACCGACATACATGTGAAATTTTGACTGCAGTCAAATTGTTTTGTTTTTTAGAGAAAATTTCAATTTTGGCCAAGACTTTGACGCAATATCCTGCCTAGTTATTAAAATAATAACCAGCTATCTGCTAAACTCCCACGAAGGGTGCAAAAATACACCTTGTCTAGCACTAGAACGTTTCATTATAACAACTAAATAAAAACGAAATAATCAAGTACAGCATTTACCTGTGCTTGCTATTAAAGATCGCATGTTTAACTACAATACGATTCTGTTGGTCCGATAAAAATGATTAATGACAATTAAATCGTTTGCTGACGTGATATCGTCGAATTAAGGTTTTAATTTTTTTGCTAGTATATAGCCGTGCTCAATGCTATCGCGAGTCCAAGATAGTCCAGAACACTGAACGAAATCGATTTACTGACTCCTCGTTGGTTGGTATCTTAGACCGAGTGTTCGAGGAACATTTGTAATCACACTTTTGCAATCGATATCCTTCCAGAAAACTTGGCAAATTATTACAAGAATATCTAAGAAAACTATACAGACAGGAGAGAGAGCAAATCGGTAAAGCAATAAATACTTGTCTGTAACTTCTCGACATGCACTTTATTGTTGTTGTTTGCGTTGTAAGACACGGAAATTGCTCGAGGAAAGAAAAGAAATTCAGAGAATATGCAAATGGTATAGTTCTGGATTTCCGATTTTAGTTCTTCCATGCGCTTGATAATAAGATCATAAAGTTAGATAGCTAAATTGTGTCTAATCGAAGTGATAGCCAGTGTATCCGGTTGTCATGTTTTCTTGTTAAATTCGGTGTCTTCAGGGGAAGTTTTATTACGTTCGGTCGACTTTTGTGTGAAACCAAGTTTTCGGTTTTGACACCATTAGAGATGCTCTTACACGAACAATTTTTCAGGCAATTGATTGCCTGGCAACTATTGCCAAAAATAAAGGAGCGATTAATGGAGCAATAGCAGGGCAATATCGTAGTAGTTGCGGCAATGTGGTAATGTTATGACAGATTGCTGGTATTGCTCTAACTATAGTTGCTGTGTTTCCACTAGCTTGAAAAGTTTGGAGCAATTGTCCTCGTTTGGTGATTCAGTTGTCAAGTTTTACCTACCTATTTATAAATTTTTTTACTCACAGAAAAGGTTTGTTATTTCCATCGGCTTAATTTTTTTTTTTTTATTTAATTCGACAGCTACGCTCCCACTTTCATCCTGCCTTAAACTCCGATAGCACCATCTGCAGGGATTTCCCATTGATTCGATAACAGTTCAAATAGCAAACCCTTTTAAAAACCACCCTCCTCTCCACATTAGTCAGGACCTGTAACTCGCATGCGAGTATATTATAAAGCTGCCGTATTATCGCAGAACAACTGGACCAAATGTAATAAGTTAAAACCAATCTTGTTTTTGTTTTCCTTTTTTTTCTAGCTTTGCCCTAACCCCCTTCAGCTCAACCGACCCCCCAAGTCACTCAGGGGATGTTTATAATAGGACAGAAGCAAAACGAAAAGCTTTTATCCGTTCAGCTGGTCGGGTATTTTAATTAAGGACCACCTTTTCGAGAGGATCCTCGAACGGAAATGTAATGTTGTGTTTTAATTTACAATTGAGTGCGGTTAATCCAATGCAGAGACCCAAAACTGATGGCCACCCACAAGAATGGAATAATGTTGTAATGTTCAGAGAAAAAAAGTGTAATTTTTATACAAGATGACCGAGATTCCTGGCGAATGGTATGAAAGATAGCTGGAAACTAATTTGAATGAGGTTGTTAGACATAGTCCTGAATATATGAAGATAACAACAACTAGCTAAATTTTCGTAAAAGAAAGTTTCCATGATTCAAATCTAGCGCCAACTCTGAACTAATTTAATTTTATTAATGGTAAAAACTTGTAATATGAAAACTTTGTACTTGTAAGTAAAACTGATTAAATGGGATTTCAAATTCCAAAAAAAGACTTAAGTAATATTTTTTTCAATGTAATGGTACAAAAACTTTTATAATTTTACACAGCATACACCAAATAAATCCATTTCCGTAGTACTCTAATTTTGAGCGGGGTTGCAGAAAAAAGTGTTGTTCAATTGCAATGTTGCACAGTTAAAGAAAATCCATTGAATTTTAAATCTTTTGGATAATAGGCAAATATGCCACACATTTTCAAGTAAATTTACATTGGGATGTAATAGTCAATTTGAATGTAGTTTTCAATTTTCAGTCATTATATTTCAACTTGCAATCAGTAAATTTCCACTTCGAAAGCAGTCAATTCACTGAATATTCTCTTGAACTTACACTTTAAAAAAAGTTTATAATTAATTAATTAAATAGTACGCTAATATACTACACGTTTTTCGCCGTAAAATTCAAATAGATAAGTAGAATTATACGAAAAAGAACGTAATTTTCAATTCATATAGATATATGTTTTAATGGTATATATATCCTAGCGAACAACCAAAAATTCCACCAAATTGGTTGAAATATTGGGTGATCTACAGTGCACCAATATAAGGATGAGAATGCAAGAATTTTGCTTCAATATAATTCGCGACAATGAAATTTGTTTTAACATCGCCTATATACGAGTAGAATATTCCTAAGCGATACCACCAGTTGTAATGGTATTTCGGATAGTAGACATTATACACCCTCTGAAGAGTCAATGCAATTCGATGACGAAACAGTTCCTTCGGACCTAGTCCAGCATAGTCTTATTGGCCTGTCCAGCGAAGGCTTTCCAATTGTCATGTCCTCAAGGACTGAATCAGTTGGGGATTTCGTGTTGGGATTTCACTCCACTGACGCCGGATAACAACAAACATTTAATCAAATTTGCTTCTATGGTAGCTTATCATGAAAAAGTTTCTTATATATATAATTATCTTAATCTTATATGAAATTTTGTATATATATAATTATCTTAATCTTATATGAAATTGTGCTTAATTTTGAGCCTTAGAAAGTACATAAATAGTTTTGTACCTCAGAGGTAAGCTGTCGTAACTACCAAATTTTCAATTTTGGGATTATTAATGTAATTGCATTGTTGGGGTGTATATTTTTAAGTGGTAAATCATTGCATCCGCAGAGCTAAAGGAAGCCAAAATAATCAATGAGTATTAATCGTATCTGCCTTGTATTGATAGAGGAAATGTATAGTTATAAAATGGTCTACTGAACATTTTATGAAATGTCACGACAGTTTACCTCTGAGGTACAGAATTTACTAATACTAGTAACATCACGTAAAAGTGATTGAACTGTGTACTTTTACTTGAAAAAACGAAAGGTACCTACTGAAAATTTAGAGTAAAAATTATATTGAAATATACATTTTTTTTTTTTAAATAGTGTGGCTTAGGCTGTACAGTTGAAGCTTTATTTTTATAAATAGTTTCTTTTGTAGAACTTACAGGTGAAGGTTTTGGGTAAACTATTTAGCTTTTGAGTGACGGACTACCAGTTCACTCAGCTGTAAATGAGTACCTGAGTTAAAATCGAGGTAATAATCACGGACGAGCGTGTAGCTAACCACTTCACTAGGAGGTGCGCTCGTCTCTCAATGAAGTAACTCTTGCATTACTTCAAGGTCTAGGCCCGATTTGGAATGTTACACTATTGATTATTATTATTACTATTATTATTATTATTTAGCTTGCCTTGGTAGGCTCAATAAAGAAAATAACTTTACTAGTGTCCATTATTTTCCAAACTAATACCCATTTTATGCAATTTTAAAAATTTAGTGTAAATTTAATTTAAAAAAATTGAACAAAACTCTTGACGAATCCAACTTCAGACGCCTGTTAACTGGCTGTGAATGCCAGCGCCAACAGTTGTGTAATAGCGGAAATTACTCAAATAGCTAAGGCTACTTCTTCTTCTGACCAGTCGGAGCATCACATCCTGATTTATCATATTTATAATTTTTAACACCCCAAATATTGCTCTTCTTCTAACTTATAATTTCTATTAAGATCCCTCCCCCAACCGTCTTCAATAATCATTCTAAATTATAAAATAATCTAAGTAAATTCTTAATAGTCAACTATTTATTTAATAGAAATTTAAAACAGCTATCGATTACTTATTGGCGTTTTACTTATAGTAAATTCGATTTTATTTATAGTAAATCGATTGATGTCGTAATGTTTTGTTTATCAAACGGGTGCCAAATCGCTACCCCTGTCGAAAAATCGAACTTTCTGCCACCCTTGTTAAGGCATACGACAAGCAGAAATCACAAAATTTCGAAGTAACCGAGAGCGTGTTGACACTATCAACAACGTGGCGGCCTCGACGCCACAGTGAAATGTAAACCATTAATTTCGATTTACTCGTATAACATTTGATTACGTAGATCTAGTTTGGCAGCAATAGTGCCATATCATAAAACTGAAATATTATTGAAAATCATGATTCAGGATCGAGAAATTTGCGCGCGCTGTAATGTCCTGGCAAAGTTGTTGTTTATTGACTATCATCGCACCACCCTCACCCACTATCCAGCCAAAATTCACGATATTATTTCGATATAAATAAAATGTTTGTTATGGTTTCGGATAATATGGTGACAATGATAATGTTTTGCGCTGGTTGGTAGAAATGCGGGTGGCTCAATGTTTGCGATGTTCATTTTCAATTGACGAAAAGCGAAATAAGGAAATATTTCACGTTAAATCTTAAAGCTGACTTTAAAAATTTCTTTATATTTCTGTTAATTATTGGAGTGGATTTTCTGCTTAAGATGAAAATACTTGGTTTGGTAACAATATTCAACAGTTTTACAGCAAAAAGGGTCGTACTCATATTCAGTCCCCAAGTTGGTATGATGGTAATAACGAAAAATTGTGTACGCGAGGTTGTCGTGCTCCAATTCGGTTTGCGTCTCAGATAAATTTTTGGTGTTTTATATTTTTGGCATCTTAGGTATTACAGTTTAGAGTCTGCATTGATAAAAGACGTTTCTTGTTTATTTGATGCTACCCATCGGGTGCTGTATTTTACGTATGTCGATTAATTTGCGTTATAGATAAGTGCCAGTAGATTATAAAATTTTTAATATATATTTTTCAAATTTCCTTCTAGCATTGTCAAAAAAAAATTCTAATTTCAAAATTGTCTTTTGACCGTGATCAGTTCTTAATAACTCTTCTGTGTGGAGTCTGGGGTCTGTCATTTTCAAGGAATATGAACTCACAGACTACTATAGTAAAAAATTTAAATTTTAGTATTAGTTTTAACAACTGTTTGTTGTTGTGTTGTTTGAGTTTTGCTAAAAAAAAACGTTGTTTAGCATTTGTTACCACCAGCCTTGTACTCACTGGTGGTAATAAATGCGAAATAAGGTTTTTGACATGGATTTCTGATAATACCTCAACGTGTTTGGGAGCTACGCGCCTTTAAACGATTTTGCGGACATATTTTTGTTTTTGCTTTTTCTAAAACGTGAAAATGCAACATTTCAAGGTTGCAATTTTTTTTAAATTTTAGGTCGGTCACAATACTTTATTATTAAAATTACTAAAATAAAAATAATACAGCAAATTTGAAGTTAAAAAGTTTTGTATATATAATTTCTTGTTGAATAAACATAACGCCGAAGTGAAACCCATTTTAATTTGATGTTGTGGGCTACATTACAATAAATTTACCCCTTTTCACGCCAGGGTATGAATGGAAACAGAACTACTACGAACCAACTTTTTCAAAATTTTACTGAAATCATGTAGGTCCAGTTGATTTCTTGCAGAGAAAACAAATTTTCTGGTACGCGTGCAAAGGTGTGAAGATTGAAGAAGGTGGAAAGGAAGCGATTCTGATTTCTACTTCTCGAAAGCCACAGAGTATAAAAGATAAAAGTTGACTTCTATATGAAGCCACTATAGGAGCATCATTCAAAAATAAAATTGTTGATAGTGGTAGCACGACAGCACGAGGGTGGAAGAGTTTTTTTTTGTTGATATATCAGAAACAGTTTATGCTTGGAAGTTGAAACATAGTACCTGGACGTAAATCTACTACAGAAGTAATTAAATTAAAAAAAAACAGGTTTTCCTTAGTATAGAGTAAAAAAATGAAAAGGATTTTTTCACATTTTCTCGAATTTCCTTTTATCTTTTAGGCATGTTGAGTTTCGCAATTAATTTTAAATTCTGCAAGCTGAAAGCACCTACGAAGGTTCATTCAATTTTTTTTCGATATCCATCCGTAAGGGATGATAAATCAGTTGTGTACATTTTTACGAATTCCTATATATTTCTTAGGTCTATTGAGATGTCGAATTCACTTTCACTTCTAAAGGCTTTTTGAGTATAATCGAAGAATACACAGGTTTAAGTATTTTTCTATATTAAAACCCCTGAGGTATGTAAGGTATTGTCCAAATTTTAACGAATTACGTCAAATCTTTTCGGTTTAATGAGATTGAATTTGCTTGGGTTGGGTATGCGTTTGACAACCTAAAGAACGCCCAGGAGTCAGTCTATTTAAAACGTAGTTTTTTAGGTTGTCAGCCTCATAGTAACCTACACCGTATCTTAGCACTAAACGCGGTCCGGACTTTTATCAACAACTAGCCGCGTACCAAAGCTAGGTTGATACACTCACGTTGTTCTATCGCCCATTTTACTCGCGTCTCTTTCGTTGAGCGGAGGCGCTACTCACGCCAATGCTAATCTTATGGAAAATAAAACTGTTTATAACAAATATACGAACCAAATTTCGGGAATATAATTATGTTCTCGACCTGTCCGGTAGTCTCGAGAATATACATGCAAAATTTGGATGGTAACGGTTCACATGTGTAGATTTCCATTTGACCCCAGTAAACTGTTGTATTTTTATACTATATTAGAAGATGTAAAATGATGTTGCGTCCAAACTGTTGGCAGATCTTTCATAGAAGGTCTTACATCAACTAGTTTCCTGTATCACTAGAGATCTGAGGAAGGTTTGTGTTTACAACTGTGGACTAGTTTTAGATGAACGTAATTAAAGACGAATACAAGTAACCAATTTTTTGAAGGACTTTTGCAAGGAAGCTGGGAAGGAAAGTTTTAAAGAAAAAACTACATCCGTAGTCCTGACTTCTTCTTCATAACTAATGAGGCATTATGGTTACGTGCTTAGCTCTCAAGTTAAACTATTCAACGCCCCCCTCACCCCCCGCCTCCCACTACCCATTTAAACGAAATACATCAAAACTTTCGAAACTAATAAATCGCATCCCTTACAAAATCCTTGATAGTAATCACACATGTTTGTATGTTCTAGTTGGCCCCGATTACAGTATAGCGCCTGTAGGGAACACGATGCTTGCGGTTAATTGCAACCAACAAAACTTGTTCAACAATATCCTGGCGTTACAACAATGCAAAACCACCCCTCCCCCCCCCCCCCACACACAATGAACCGATAACTGCTGCGTAGTGGAGCGCATTGAATTTATCAGAAAGTTTTGAACCATCATTAAGGGTAGAGCCTCCCGGTGAAGTGTACGTACTTGTGGAATAACTTTGCCCAAGACTTACGGCAACTTCTTTATCTCATTCGGTAAACTACTTAGTCACCCTTTCATAATAACCACCTTGTGCGCTTCGTGTCCCTAACCTGTCCAGGACCTGATTCCCTATTGGGTGACTGATTCGAATAGGGGGGAGGGGAGCAGGGTGATTGAGGGTGGCACACCAACTTTCCAGTCAATATTTCTATGAACATAAAATTTTCTAGTGAGTAAATTTAGTTGCAAATTAATTTGCCGAAGGCATTAATTGATGAGAAAACTTTTCGAAAGGCCGCATTCGATTCGACAAAAACTTTTCGATAATAGGGAGAAATTTTTGGCTCGCATAATTCGTGTGCACGTCGAAAATGCATAGGAGCCTATTCGACGTGCGAAAGAGTAGAGGCGAAGGAGAGCGATTATGCAACCGCATCGCCTGGAAGTGAGTTTACGAACTAAGCCAAACTGGGGAAAGGGGTGGCATTGTTGCGGGCATTATCTTACAAAATGTTGAGGGTGAATGTGTAGATTATGTTGAGGTATGCAAATTAGCAATAAAATATCGTTAGACGTTTACTTTCTCGCATATGGTATAAATTATAGCTGGTCCTTTGACAGGCTGTTAATGGGCAGCGTGTATATCCCACCTGCTAAGGTACTTGAGTTTATTTTCTCGTCTTCGGTTTTATTTTTATTTAACTCGACAGAGAGATGAATCTGCAGTTCCGTTTGGGGTGTATTGGGATTTTTTTTTTGGATACCCTGTTAGCTATAAATTAAATCAGTTGGAAATTTTTTGGCATATTCGGTGGGCTTTTCATTGCGCGCCACATAACGCATTACAAAAAATTCGTAGGGGTGGTAGCTGAGAGTTGCGAGAGTCTGGCAACTGATTCAAGTGGTAGGTAGCGTTTTTGGGGTAGTTGGGGGTGGAAAAAAACAGAAGAAAAAAAAAAAACGAGCGTGTTGATGAGGGATTTACGTTATAAATTTGAAACATTTGTAAGTGGCATACAGGTTGAGTGCTATTGGATTCTGACCCTAAATCACTTTTAAATGTTTATGAAGTGTGTGGCAGGCTGACAGATATAGCGTTCATAAAATTGAGATATATAACGCTGACAGTGGGTGCTGAACTCGAAATGTACTGGCCTATTGTTCTGTATGGGGCGTAGCGTTTGATATACTACGCCAAACGTTCGCCATTTATTCAGTAAAATGACAGATTTTTGTTTTTTTGAACAAGTGACTTTTTTTTAATGGCTAGCCCGGAATACAAACTGTAACCCCATTGAAGCATGACATTAAAGCAGGTGAAGTATATTAAAATGATTCAGTTCATAGGCCATGGAATTATGATAAAGTGGCTTTTGCGAATATTACACTTGTAGGGTTGTTGGAATATTTATAACAGATTTTAGTTCGTCTCATCCTATTCACCTTTATGAACTCATTCCTACTAGGAATAGGCGTATATTGTACTCAGTTGTATGAGTCCTTTTGAATCACAGGAAAATAATAGTAGTCTTCTGCGTAACTGCTTCTACCTTATTTCGTTTAGGCGATTAGTCCATGACACGATACATTATTGGTGGCTAATTGTTTTCTTTATTCTTTTTTTCCTGCAAAAATATATGGTGAGTGCGAATGGTGAATGAACTACTTCGTTCGCGCGGGAAATGTGAACTTTTTCTTTGGGATCATTAAATCTCTCTACACCAACTAAACCAACTAAAATACGCAAACCTAGAAGAGAGTCGTTTCATTTTAATTATTTAAAATTAAGGATACTACAATTTTGGAAATATGGTCAGAAACAAGTAAAATCCAAGTTATCCTTCGAGTATGCAGTATATATACTGCATACTCGAAGGATAACTTCGAATATCTTAGAAAAAGTTGGTAGCCTAAATTTGTTTGTGATTCAGTATCAGAAGAGTGACATTTGTCAAAACCCGTTTTAAAGTTTAGAGACAAACGCAGTAGCTCTACATGGTAACTACAAAACAGCGTCAAATCTGGAAATCTCGAAGAACACATATTAACCAATAAAGGAAGAAATCAGAAAATTAAAGAATAGAAAACCTTTAATTTATTTTTCCAAATTGTCGTTACCGTAGTTCGCGAACTTCCATAATTACGGAATTCGTATGATTTATTTATTCAGCAAGGATATATAAATTCCGATATCCCAGTTCATAGATATAGTTTTTTAAACTGCGTCTCCTCAGGCAATGGCAATGACAACGGCAATATTGCCATGAATAGTGTGGATTGTTCAATTGCATATGGCAATATTGCTCTCAATATTATCATGGCAATCAATTTTGAAAGCAATATTGCCAGAAAACGCATTGTTTGACATAAGTTAGCGTCGCTTGTCAGCAGGAAGGAATAGGATTTTTTGACTAAAGAGAAAAATATTGAACTTATCCATAGATTTTTTTTGATGTAGCAATGCCCGACTTACTGCTTTGCTTCAGAACTTGACACTTCGAAATTATTCGCTCAAAAGAAAGTTGGCTGGCAATTAAATGCCCACACATATTACGATTTGCCATTTAAAGCATTGCCAGATAAACTGCTTGTGGTTAAAGGTGACGCAATGTAGTTAGTGGTTAAAGGTGGAGCATTGAAAAATCGTTGAAGTCTGAAGTACCATGGTTGTACATACAGATCTGGAAACCCAATCCAATTTGTTGTGCTGGGGGTAGATACCTTTTGCGCATATAACTTTGGTTGTTGTCATTCAGTTCAGCTCAGGAGCATACGGACCCATTCTTATTTGTTTAAAGCCTCGTGAGCCACTCATACTCCTCAAAACCAAGCTAAGTCCCTGCAGAACTTGACTAGTTTGTCCTTCCCAATCAACCTGCAATCCTCAATGTTGTCGAAGAAAAGACTACTCATCCATCTCATTTGCCTTCTGGCTACCCGTGGGCTATAACATAAGATGCGAGTGTTGTCCTCTACAGCATACAGATCATGACGGTACCTTCACAAATCCGTCTCAGCTACCGCTAATCGAATGACATGTTCCCGTCAGTGTTCCGAAGAGCCTCCGTAACTTTCCTCTATCCCAAGTTAATATATTGTTGCGAGCCGGGATTTCAAGTAAAACACAATTCAGTTAAAATAAAAGTCAGTCATTGTTTATTAATTGCACAATTCGAACAATAATTCGCACTGTATGTCACCGCCCGCTTATATATCGCTTGACTCAATCGCTTTCGCTTTCTACATGGTGGCGTATGCACGCTGGTTGTCGCAGCCGACGTAATAAAAATGACTATGTCTCTCGCTGAAAGCTTCACATGCTTTTATACGGCTTCGCTATGGCCTACACTATTCTTGAATCCTTATTTGGTGGTGTGTGTGCAATGTACTTGAAGGCTTGAGAACATTCGATTTAATCTTATACACTGCTCTGGTACATGCGAGAATATTCGCTTAGAAGGGAGATACAATCGTATTGCTCCGCCCCCTTATTTACTTCAACTAGGCTTTTGATTGGGTTACTTTGCAGCTAGGTATTCGCTTGTTTCTGTTTCCATTATTCGTAACCGATCGAGTTGCGCGGTTGCCAGGTTTATATGCAACAATATTCCTAGTTTTTGTTACTACTTTTTTGACTATCTAGCTCGGGCCACAAAGTCCTAGAAATTCTACAGCTTGTCAACCCTGCCTTCCTAGAATTGTTCACCTTTTGAGAACGCTCACCAATTTGCGCAGAAAGCCAGGCTTGAATGATGATAGAGCTTTCAACATAAGGGAGATGTTATAGGTTGTGCCACAATACTACTTGAATTAACCATTATTTACGCTGCGTTTAAAAACAAGTATTGAACGCACTCTTTATTGTTAAGTTGACAGTTGTAATAAAGTCATGAATTAGACACGACGTGTTTTCTTTACTGGAATAACTAACACAACCCATCCAAAAGATACCATTCGTACAGGTTCACCCAGATGCGAAGATGCTGTTTCTTTAATTATGGGAAGAACCTAGTAGCAGAATGAGTCTGGGTGGCTTAGTGGTTAGAGCACTTGCCTTCGGCGCACCTGGTACCAGGTTCGAATCTGCTTGGTGACAAGTAATTTTCGAAAATGGTATTGGGTGCCGGACTACCAGATCACACGAGTGTGTAGTTGACCACTTTACCTCCTAATGTTCCGTTGGTCTCGTAATGAAGTAACTCTAACATTACTTTAAGGCCTAGGCCCGATTTGGGCTTTTATGCCATTGATTATTATTAGTAGCAGAATAATTGTATAATCTTGCTTTTGACTATGAACGAAAATTTTGAAATGGTAAATTATATTACGTAAATTTTAGCGAAAATTACTGTTGTATCTACACGTTCCTGTTTCATAAATGAATACAAATTTAGAGCAAAAATTATTTATTTAAACAAAAATGAGACGAAAGAATAATAAAAACAAATTGTAATAAAACATCTCGGAAGGAAAATTCCGCTCGAGTCAGGAAAAATCTCATTCCTTTATGCACGTATTCACCCACCTATAAAATAATTTCATTATTAAGTGTTTCAAGTCTGATGCTACGAAAACAAGTGCATTCTGCAAAAAAAAAAAAATGCTGCAAAAACATGCAAAATGCACGTGCATGCATTTTCTACATACGAGCATTGTCGTTGAAATTCACGAATTGAAAGAATTTTCACTCATTATCCTTCCTGTGTAACGAACAAGTGCAGATTGTATCCTGACTACCAGTTGTCCTTGCATTAGGTAACTCCCGTGCATACCGTATACGAAAACAGCATCATGTAGAAGAGTTCATTACTTTGCAAGCGATGGAATCCGTGGAAGGACTACCAACTGAAAGGTACACAAACTTGAAAAACGGAGCCAACATGTAGCTATTATTTTGTTCGTTTCGGTTGTCCTAGGATGCGGCCAACTGCATCCGTAGCGCCGTACTTTACATGCACGAAATGCGAAAGTTATTTATGCGATACGTCACTTACACAGAGCAGCTAATTAGTCAAGACAAACAAAAAGCAGCAAAACCTAGTCAAAAGCGGCAGATAAAGCAAGGATACAACAGAGCTATGAGGAGCACAATCCATAGTAAAGCGGATCCTGCGACAGCAGAACTATTAAACAATCCCCTAGTCGCGATGCCAGCCTTCCCCCTCCCCGCGGTGGAGCGACGCGATGAAGAATACCCGGTAAAGTTTTACTCCGGACCGAGCCCTGCAGAGCAACACGCAGCGTCGCGCAACACTCAACAAAGTACGCGACAAAAACAAAGTGCACGCATGAATAATTCATTGCGAGAAGCGTGAAATCATCCCTACAATAATTTCCATTGTTCCATCGTTGAAGTTCCTTTTTAGCTTCCTGGTTTACTTAAAACTTGGGATACTCTACTCCTTGAAAACTTTTTGATAAATACTCGACCCGTAATATCCGAGTAGCTGCTATTAAACCACCGCAACAGGACTAACAACATCCAAGTCTGTTTATAGTTGTTATGAATAAATTTCTGCAATAGCTTTTGTCATTATTTAACTTTTCGAACAACAACAACAAAAAACCAGGGAAAAAAGGAGAAATCCTTAAATGCGAATAAATTATGTCGCAGCTTGCCAATTAGATTTTGGCTATGGCCCGAAAAGTGAGGAAATTCCAGCAAGGATAAAACCTACACTACAGCGGAAACCACACGCCTGACTAAATTATTTCTAATTTCCATAATGGATGTCCTGCGGGGTTCTTTGGTTAGGATATGGCGACTATTTGTTATTAACAGCAGCCAACAGTTGTCGCGCGCTTCAAGCCAAATAATTTTTCACCTTAGATCCCGAATTAACAGGCGCTTCGAGTTTCAGAAGGACACCGTTTTCTGAGTCGTTATTCTAGGTGAAAAGGAGATCCTATTTGGTACTTTGCATCCTTTTCGATCCATCAACTTAAACAGTACTGATTAGTTTTTATCGGAATAAAAAAAGTTAATGCTTGTAGTGTCATCTGTGAGAATTGGTGTAGACCAATTAATGCAGTTAGCATTACTGAGTCACCACACCAATTCCCCAAAAAAAATCAGTTCAGTGAAGGGTTTTTTTCTGACAGCTAAAAAGAAGAAAATGGAAGATTAGGTAAGGTTGAGAAGGGTGGACTGAAGCACATTGCCACAGTCCATCACGAGAAATCACTGCGGATTCATTGTAGTCCCTCCGTATAAAACCGGGCTCCAGACTACCGATTCCAATTATTGCTCTTCCTTATGAAGAGAGTAGTTCTCCATAAAGGAATCACTGCAAGTTCTGATAGGTTGGTCAAGGAGAATTTCCCCAAGTACCGATACCTGGTGGATTAGGTTAAGAGCATTAGCTCGCAGGGGAAAAAATAAGATTTGAAAGAATAGAGTTAGGAAGTTAAGTTTTGGCAGCTGTCCGAGAAAGTTAAAAGAAAATAAGAGCCAGCAGATAAATTTAAAGCAAAATAAATAAAATAAAATAAATAAATAAATGAAATTTAAAATAAAATAAACTATTAAAAGTTAAATTAAAAATTAAATTAAATTTAAATAAAATAGAATTAAAAATATGACATGACATAAATGGACAGAAACTGACTCGAACAGATAATAATTAACTTGAAATAAAACTCAAAATAAAAGAAAAAACTACTATGAAGTACTATAGAAAATAGAAAGGAGTTTTTTTTTTAATATTTTCTTCTACTTTTATAAATTTTGTATGATTTCCTTTGTTTTTTTTTTTGTCTTGGTTTTTTTTTCTTCAATAAAATGATAAAGTAGAAACATTTAGGATGGATCTGCGGGGTTGAAGATCTTTTGCTTCCTCATTTTTTTTCTTAGGGGTCATATTTCACTTTTTCTTTAGGACAGACATGGCTTTGGTACGGTTGGCTAACAATAGCGACAGGTGAGATGAAGGAAGTTTTCTCGGTCTCTCATGATTGTTTTGGAATCCGATCCCAATTTTATCACCCGGATAAGTTGACGTCAAATTTTTTTTATACAGGTCATGGGTTTTATGGTCTAAAATGCGAACAAAGTACCTTCCCCCCCCCCCTCTAATGGCTCACAATATCCAGATATCAAAATTGTTTGAATGCACTTAGCCAGACACTTGCAAAGAGCTCTTCTCAGAGCTAGGGGCACAGAGTAAAAGATGAAGCATAACCTCTACCACCAGCTCTTCTTAGAGCTGAGCAAAAGTGTTTGTTAGAACAAACAATGTATACGCCACCAGCCGCTGGTGACCAGGACGCACCCTCACCGCTCCTACTGTCACTCGCCCATGGACGCGGGTGACATTCGTCTCTATATTACTATTCGTGCAATAGTGGGGCTCATCGCCAACTCGTGACGCTACACTACACTACAAAAGCTCGTTAGCCAGCGATGTACCATAGGTTAACTAGTGATGGTTCCCTACGCTAGGTTAACTAGTGATGGTTCACTAGCATTGGCCCAGCCGTGGCATACAGCTGGTACGAAGCGTGACGTGATCATTCAACAAGGGGAAGCAATTGACAAATATCGAAAATTTATTATTATAATTATTGCGTATTAATTGAACCGCTTCCATTAGCTAATCAAATTTTATACCCCTACAGCCCACCACCCTATTAAAAAACTTTAGCCTTTGTCTAATCTGGGGATATGCAGTAAACATACCTCACTCTACATTGACAGCCAAATGGCTTTGAAGGTCTTAACACCCACCCCTACAGCCCACCACCCCATTCAAAAACTTTAGCCTTTGTTTAATCTGGGGTGATATGCGTTAAGCATATCTCACTCGACATTAGCAACCAAGTGGCTTTGAAGGCACTGAAATTGAAGACTATCAAATCCCAACTAGTACAGCGCTGTCGTGAAGTGCTCAAGGTACTTTGTTGTCAGAAGTGAGTACAGCTTTGCTAGTTACCAGGGCATAGCGGCATACAAGGCAACGAACTGGCCCATGAGCTGGCGAGAGTGGGATCGGCGTCATCCAAATTGGTGGAGGAAAGCGTTAGTTCACGGCTAAGCGGCATCAAAGCGCTTATCAGGGAGCGAGCCATAGACGCTGTGAACTCAAGATGGGAGCAGCTGACGGGCTGAAGGATCTCTAGAGCATTCTGACTAAGGCTGGAGAAACTAAGGTCCAGGGAAATGCTAAAATGGAATGGAGAAAAATTGCGGAATACTGACGGGGCACTGCTTGCTAGGAAACATGCCATGCAGACGGGGATAGCTGACTCTAACGTGTGTAAGCACTGTTTTGACCTATATGCTGAGGAGGATATTACCCACATTTTGTACGAATGTCAGGCGGTGCCAATAAGGCGCTTGAAGTGGTTGGCAGTCTCTTCTTCGATAGGTTGGAAGATCTTAAGCTAATAGGGTATGATAAGTTCTTCCAGTTTATTAGGGATTTTGTGATTAACTAATGAGTTCCACGACTTTTATCCGATGGGATCACTGTGGGCACTCTTTTGGTGCCTAGTGTGCACCCCTTCCTAAAACTATAAACCTAACTAATCTCCTATTGTCCCATAAGACAACTACAGAGTTTCCATCTTTCAATATCAACTGTTCATGAGGTATGTGTTTTAGAATGTTTCAACCCCAGTTTTCAAGCGCTTCATAAACATTGCTTTCCTCTCTATATTACCACGCCTCTCAGCCCTTCTTGCCAATTTTTGCAAATGGATTCACTATCACAGTTCAAAATAAGTTCCGAGCTTAAGCCTCTGAGCGTATGTGGTTTCTAAAATCTAAAAGCCAAATTAAATATAATCAACTATTTACGCCACATACACATAACATATCAATTCAATTCCAAACTTTGTTCAGAATTCAATTCCTATCCTACTCTGGTAACTATTATCAGATCTCTCTTCGTTTGCTGAAAAGTTCTCTGCTGCAGAGAGTAAGAATTTTTTCTACACCCGTGGAAGCAAATTCTTCATTGCTTCCAACCTTCCGTGTTCGAAAATTTGTTTTCATGACGCTACACTGGGGTTACTACGGAATGAAATGAACACTTATAGATGCAACTTTCAAATTGCTTTCATATGTCTTTTTCTTGATTTCTTTTCGATTGAATTTTTTGTTGTGCTACCAATTCGGCTGTGTGAGATGATATTCGCGTGGAGCTTCATGCGAACATTTATTTAGACGGTGGCAAAGAAATTGCTTAAGCATAATTTTTTTAAAAGACATTATACAGATATATTTGAGCAAAATGTAAGGGAAGCAATGATTCCCTTGCTTCCATAGACGCCTTGCCAGTACTCAGTAAAAGTTTGCTAGCCAACGGGTGCGTCCAACGATGGTCCAAAAGTTAACCAGTGATGGCTCCCAACGCTTGACAACCAGCACTTGGCCCAAGCAATGACCCTGTAGTAAGTCCAGGAGAACCCTATATGGGCTGTAGACCTACAAAAAATTCCATCAACATTAAAAACCATTCGTTCTCGAAACTTTTATAACATCCTGTAAACTCAGTTTGATTCACTTCAATTTAACTCGTTTTCCATACTCAATTTCCTCTAGACTACACGAATCGTGAAAATTCATTTGGCCATCAACAAATATTACTAAAAGAAAACAACCACCTCCCGATCTTGGCCATATAATAAAAGTGAATGGTCCCAAAGGCGACTATAACCGCCAAGGAAGCAACATCCCGAATACGATATGAATAGAACTTTCACTTAAGCCATAACAGCGCACAATATAATTTCCCATCATTACGAGAGAAAGCTTCCAAGGACCCAGAAAACCAACATTCTTATCGAGTCGGGACCATCTCCCCCGGATCATTCACATCTCCAAATCTATACAATGTGGATATATTCCAAACTAACCCCAAAAAGAAACGACAGAAAAAAAGGATACTCCCCTGTACTATAAAACGGACAATGAAGCATACGTTTCACTCCGTTTGTGCCATTTTCTAGTGGTCCTCTATGTATATGAGCTGGCAGTCTACCGAAAGGATACAGACATGTCAAGATAGGACTATGGTTCCCATTTTTTTTTTCTTGTCCTTCCTATTTTTCGATCCTATCCGCTCCAAATACAACCATTTCACTATTATCAAATATTTAAATCCGTACGTTCTGAACTATTGGACATAAACTTGTAAAGACACTCGAAGCAACCCGGAACCGGATCTTCTACCGGTCCAGGAATAGTTTTAAAATTCTGAATAGTCTGGAAAAGTTTGCATCCTTTTTTTCCTATTTTTCTGGTTGGACATATCCGTGTAGAAGATTCGAGGGCAATCATGGCCAGAAACCAGGACCACAAGAAATACATTCAGTCCGAACAATACCCCGAAAAAAAAGACGGTATATCTACATACTTATGTGAATATAAAGAAGACAGAGGGAGGCGAAAAAAAAGGAACTTTTGTGACATCAAACCCTCCTTTATTATTCTTCCAGTAAAATTTAAGTCCTTTTATTCCGGACACGAAATCAGCGAACAAATTTTGCCCGTTTGTTTAAATAGTCGTTCGAATCGTTTATAGAATTCTTTTTTTTCTTCCCCAGTTCATCGTCTGCATATCCTATGAGGAAGCGGCCGGGACAAGATGTCCTTTATAATTCCAGCTTCAGGATATCAACATTTTCCGATCATCAAATCGTCAATTGAATAGACCAACGACAACTATACAACTACTGTACGTCGAATTTAATACTAACTTAAGTGTATAGTTATTGCAATTCAATTCGAAAATAAAAAAAATAATTTCAATTTTGGTTAGAGGTTGTGAAAGATGTCCTGGTCGTGTTTCCTGGTGTTCTTTGTGAATATTCAACCCCCTCTGACCGCTCGTCAGCTAAACGCTCAGGATTCGAAGGATGAATAGTCTCAAGTAATTGCTATTGATTCGGTTGCTGAGCTATTGAAATCCCATCCCTTGTTTGGGAGTTTTTTTTTCAGGCTCTCGACGTTGAAGGATTTCACTTGCCGTTCCTTCAGGATAGCAATGTGCTCTCTATTGAATTGAAATCGTCTCGGCTTGAAGGAGTATCGGGTTGGTTAAACCCTTTAGTTTATGCCGCCCTCAGAATGTTTGTTCGCCTTTAGTTTCGACACCCCCAATTCCAAAGCAACTTTGAGGACTGGACTGAAATCAAGGGTTAGCCCCTGGATCGGCGATACAGAAATATTAAGGCGTACAAACAAAAGTCCAAGAAGTTTTTGTCCTTTCCGTCGGGGTTCCTTCAGGATTTTCATTCCGCTTCCGAGAGGGCGGTTTGACAAGAAATTCAATTCTTTCTCTTCAGTTTGATACGGGGGCTGATATCTTAAATTGCTGTTCAGCATGATGCCACCAGCATTGCAGACGGGATTTGTCTTTGGGGAGGCGCCCAACAATCCAAGTGGTGTGAAGGACGAAGGGAAATTAAACAAATCTTGTGAGGCACTCTTAAGAAGCCCTGCCGAAGAAATTTTCCAGTTGTCTGTGGATAAGATTTAGTCGGAGGATTTAGTGAAAAGCCTAGATTTCAATTTGTTGAGCAAGCAATGAAAATGTTTTCAAACGTAAATGTCACGCAATATAAATGTTTATTTGGCGGTGTGTTTGTGTCTTTGGAATTCAGCCAGTTTCGTATCATTCTAGGATTCGGTATGTTTTGAACGTGTCGAGAATTTGAAATCAATGACTAATTAAAATCACAAATACTTTAAATGATAGCACAGAATGAGACATTGGAAATAAATTGATTTAATTGAGCGCACTGCTTACTGGCACAACATTAATACGATTTTATTCTGCAGCCAAAGATGGTGGAAATCTTTAAATTTAAATTCAAATATGTTGTTGTTTCTTTTTCGCATGAGCACCATTTCCATGTTACTTTGAAGAGCTTGGGTCAACATCCATCTCGGCATAATCTTCACCAGACTAACTTCTACGCCTTATTGTCTTCCCGACCCCGCTCCACGTCTTCATTGTCCAAAGCAACAGTATTTTTCCTACAATATTGTGCCCTACTTGTGTTGATTACAGATCTGGAACTAGTTCAACATGTTCCGGATCTCCAGGTGTGTCCAAAGCGGTTTAAGTTTTCCAAACTGCTCTTCAGGGCTCAATCATGGAATCCATTCAAGTTCCACAAGTAGCTTTTAAGCACCAAATATATCCCTATTTCTAAAAAACGCGAGCTCTAGATGGATAGGACTGACCAACTGCGTCATATCTAGGCAGATATGGCCCAACCTACTGACGGAGCAGAACAGACGAATTGTTGAGCAGGAGCCATGTAGACGTCTTCAGAGTCACAGGGATCAGCACAGGTTAGTGGCCTATCGACGACCACGTGGCTAGACTGGGTATTCCCTTTAACGTAAATTATCGCAGTTGTGGCAATGCAAAGTAGAAAAAAACTGTTGTCCACCTTCTTTGCGAGTGTCCGGCCCTAGTTAGACCCATACTTCGTATATTAGGCAAACCTTTCTTTCATAACCTTGATGAGATCACGAACAAGAAGATTGAAAAATTGACTATCTTTTTTAACACCTCCAGATGGATATGATAATCCATTCCAGACCCAGGTCTCTATAAAACTCTGTATCTATGTACTTCATCAGCCCTCAACGTCCAGGTTAAGCGAGTTGTCGTAAAAACGACGCTATTGTGCTAATTGGGACCTGTCTTCCACTGACGCGCAATCAAAAATCAGGAAAAAAAAACAATGTTTTAACAATTTTTTTAAAATATAACAACAATAGAGACGGCTTCCTTTTCGAGCGGTTTAGTTCCAGTAGATAGCAAGCTTCTCTGGAGGGAACATTTTAAAAATTTAATAATTTTTTTCTTTATAAATTTTTTCATTTTTTCAGATTATATAAACAACACTAGGAGAATAAATAATGGAGAGATTCACAACTGAACAAAGAACCCGAATAATAGAATTTTATTATTTAAATCAGCGATCAATTTAAACCCCATGGTGACTTTAAACCCCATGGTGACTTTAAACCCCATTGTGACTTTAAACCCCATGGTGACTTTAAACCCCATGGTGACTTTAAACCCAGGGTGACTTTAAACCCCTTGGTGACTTTAAACCCCATGGTGACTTTAAACCCCATGGTGACTTTAAACCCCATGGTGACTTTAAACCCCATGGTGACTTGAAACCCCTTGGTGACTTTTGGCCTACCCTGTGCAAAGACAAACCGTGCGCTAGTAACATTCTGTCAGTACCGCAGAGCTTTTGGAAGAAACGAGTTTCTAATAGTACCGCCTCCCTTTCAAGCGAGGGAGTTCTAACTGAGCATGATCCCAACCTTATCCTGGATGAAAAGCTTCTCTGAAGAGGACATGTAGATACAAAGGCAAACCGTGTACAAACTTTGTGGCAGTGCCGGAAAACTTTTGAAATAACCTAGTTTGAAATAGTACAGCTTCCTTTTCGAGCGGTAGAGTTCTAGCAGAGTATAATCCCGACCTTATCCTGGAAAGCAAGCTCTATGGAAGAAACAAAGACGATCCGTTGGCTAGAAACTTTCTCGCAGTGCCGGAGAGCTTTCTGAAGAACATGGGGTCTTAGGCCTCCAATGCTATATTAACTATGCACAGCCACTATAAGACCCATCCTAATTTATGCAGCAGTGGTTGGGTGTACTAAGTCCGAACATGTACCCATTAGAGCAAGTATTGCCAAACTACAGAGGATAGTCTGCTTCGGTATATCAGGTGCCCACCGGGTGCCACACTCGATGCAATGATCAATCTGCCACCCCTTGATATTGTTGATCAAGCAAAAGCAATGAGAGCTACACATAGTCTAATGAGACTAGGCCTGTGGAAAAAAGAGCATTGCCTGCACAATTTTTGATGGATAACTTTGACCTTAAATAAGAATGACTACTTGTCAGAAGTTATGAACTTTAACATTTTTGTTTCACGCAGTTCCATTAGATCGTGGCTTTAAACCATTTGCCACATTATTTTCTTGTTATTCAATACATACAATTACATACATAGCAATTTTGTTATTTAATACAAACGCAACCTTAAACTGTTTTGCTAGTCTGTCAATGTCAAAACGTTGGTCAAGGTTTACATTTTTATCAAGCAGTTCCCGAATAAGCCATGTTTGGAAATTATTTGAATTATTTTGTGTTTTATTTAAACACAACATTTGTATGTCCCTATTGAATAACCATACTAAAACACGATACTTCCAGTGTGTAGGTACCCAAAATTCCCAGAAAAAAACAGATAAAATATAAAAAAAACATCCCTTATTAAATCCTAATTTTAATTTACCCGAATTAAATTGCTGTAAACGATACACCCTTACTGTTCACTTCCGTTCAATAATCCATAAAAAAAACACACCAATTTACCTTATGAGCCTGAAAGGCGCCACCAAATATCCTTTTGATACCTGCTAGACCAAACAAACGTGTAAGTATTATTTCCATTGGAAAAGTAAATAATAAAAACAAAAAGGAAAATACAATTTTCCGAGTCTTGTGTTTTAAAGTATAGATTTTGGTGTTGTTGTTGTTATTGGTTGGCGGAAATATACACCCTGGAAGCACCACGCAATTCGGAAACTCATTCAAACATTTCAAGGGCTTTCTGTGCTTTCTAGGGCATAGAACCACTTCTAATAATTTCGTCCTTTTTATTTCAAAACGGAGATTTCATTTTTTCTCTTCTTTTATTTTTTTTTTTTTTTTTTTGTTCATCCATTTTTCATTTCTCTGCCGAACAAAAAAGAAAATTGTTCCGCTTTTTACGTTGTTGTATTTTTAATTCAAATTTGTCATGTGGAAAATTAAATTTTCGAATAAGAAGAATCGTATTGTAGGGCTTGTGCCAGTTAGTGGGACAAATGGATGCAGAAGGAGCAGGCAATTTATACGAAATATGGTTAATATTATGTATTTTCAGTATTTACATTTACCCATCAAAAATTTCTTAGTAGTTACTTTAAGGAGATATTACCCTTGTTCTTAAGGATATCAACCGAATAACTTGTGAGGCTGGAGCAGACAAATGATTGTCTTTGGTAGTGTTTGAGACAATTTTAATATTCTTGCTGTGCAAATATTGGTGCATCGTCTTTAGTGACAGGAAATTCCGACATGGGTGATGAATTATTCACTGGAGATTTCATAAAAATAGAAAATTTGCTTACGGTAAGAGTGAAGACTGCTTTTTTTCTATATAAAGTACAACCGCTTCCACGTTGATAGACTAATTTAGCTTGTTACCATTTCATAGTCGATCTTTTTAGAATCAGGGTATTAGATTAGTCAGAGTTGATTTACGTTTTAACAAACCATGTAATATATGTAACGAAACTTTCGGTTAAAAAGTACTTTTTTTCAATCCCCATTCGCAAATCTAAAAAGTTCTTGTTATTTTTGTACGGATTTTTGTCCACTAATTCTTCAAGTATATAAAAATTTTCAAAAGAATAGACGATGGTTAGGAAAATTTGGAGGAAAATTTTTGGTGATTTTTGATGGAATGACCCGATATGTAGTTGGGTAAGGAAGGGGTATGGTCAATTCGGTCAAAAAAAGGCATATTTTCAAGAATTTTTTTCAATACAAACGTAATGCTGGTTTATTTGATTTCATTTTTATATTTTAATACAACATCTGAACTATAATCAAAAAAAAATTCATTTCAAAATATTTATAAATAAGCCGTTGGCAGAAAATCCCCGCAGGCGCCTCATAAAAAAGTTGTTTTGCGGTGTGCACTACAACTCGAGACTGGATCATCCGAATCAAAAAAATCAAAATGCGTTTCTTAGATTAGATGTTTTTCAAGGTAACGCGGTCGAGTTTTTTTTTAACGATTTTTTTTCATTTTTGGTAGTATTTTGAAGTCAAAAACCCGATTTTCGCTAAAAAATTCGGCAATTTTACTTTATTGTTTATAATACAGTATTGTTATTGATTTTCAAAAAAAAAAAATTTGCTGCCCTCAAAATTTTTTTGTATACATTTCATGACTAGTAGACACGAAAATAGCAATAAAACTTTTCACTCCGTCCGTCCGCCGTACGCCGTACGCCGTACGTCGACCGCCAAAATCCTTTGAAGGCTCGTAGCTCTCAGTGGAGCTATAAAATTAAAAATTTTTCTAGAAACAGACTGGGTAGACCACTTGAATTGACATTATTTTCAGGGGTGGGGTGTGAGGGGGAAGGTGGGGGAAGCGTTTTAGACGAAAAATGTTGGTTTCTAGATCTCAGCAACCGCGTATGTTAGGAGACTGAAACTTGGAATTTCTAATTTCTATAGAGCTTTGATAGTGGACCCATTTGCAAGAAAATTGATGATATGGGTGAATGGGTGTGGGAGTGGAGGGGGAAACAATGCGTCCTAAACACAAAAAAGTCGAAATCGGCACATTCTAAAATCCATATCTCCTAAACCGTTAATACCAAGCAATTAAAACTTAACAAATATCTGTAGTTATACTAAGAGAGTAGATTGAAACAAAATTTTTGGGTGGGGTAGTGGTGCACGGGGGTGGGGGGTAAAAACTGTAGAGTTCGATATCTCAAAAACCGATTGCACCAGAAAAACAAAATTCGGGTTGAGTATAAAGCTTGATAAATTAAGATTGCTCAAAGTAACATCTGTGAAGGGGGTGGGGGAGCACGGGAGTGGAGGGAATAAGAATTTTTCAAAAATAACACGTTCTATATCTCAATAACAGTGTAAAGTGGATGCTTTAAATTTTTACCAGAAGTAGGCCTAATAAAACTCTAAAGGGGAAAAAAATTTTGGGGGTGTGGGTGAGGAAGGGTGAGAAAGAAAAAGTTCTGATGCTTATATCTAAAGAATCTATAATGATAGAAAGCTGAAACTTGGTATTTAGATAGAGCTATAGAAGTGGCATGGTGGAAAAATAAAATTTGTTTAGGGGTAGTATGGTACGGTGGTGGGGGGTGTTTTTCCCAACTTTAGAACGGCTTATGCTAAGAAGTTGAAACTCGGTACGTTTATGTAAATTAACTAGAAAAGTAATTCTGATAAGAAAAAAATTCGAATATTCATTGGCGTTCAGAAGGGGGGGGGGGGCAAAAAAAAATATCAGTTAATATAAAATGCATACATTTTCACGATTTTCGTCATATCTACTAGGTCTTTCGAAATATTGATTTCATTTTAATTCTACGGATTCTTCATATGAATATCTAGAAAGTGTTTTCAAGATTTTTTGAAATTCGACCCCTAATAATCGTGAAAATGCATACATTTTCACGATTTCCGTCATATCTACTAGGTCTTTCGAAATATTGATTTCATTTTAATTCTACGGATTCTTCATATGAATACCTAGAAAGAGTTTTCAAGATTTTTTGAAATTCGACCCCTAAGAGGGTGTAAACTGGTTGTATACTTTTTCATGAATTCCACCATATTTCTCAGGCCTGATCAGATATCGAATATCTTTTCACTTCCCTGGCTATTTTTAATTTTGGTTTTTTCCAACCTCTAGACCGCATCCCGGAATATGTCCCAATTATTTAAATCATATGTTACACCCTTTTCTAGCCGCTTCCCGAACTTTTTGTTAGGTTTTCAGTCACATAGTAACATACACCGCATCCCCGAATTGAACGCGTTCTGAACTTCTGCCGGAAAAATAATAAAGTTGAGCCCAAACTGTTGGCAGATTTTTTTTGTAGGTCTTCACATTCACTCCGAACTTGAAACGAACTACTTCCTTCCTGACTATGGACCTTTTTTCACATTCAATCCGAAGATAAGAACGAACTAGTTCGCAAGTGCTGGGGAACTAGTTTGTTCGCGATCACTAAGGTGAACTAGAATGTGCAAACCTAAGTATACACTGGCCGCAGTATGGAACAAATAGCCTTAATGAAAAGGCAACCTTACTGAAACGAACGAAAGGGTTGATCAAATTTCAACTAAAATTATTATAATTCACAATCTAAAAATTGCCGAAGGCTATTCGATAGCGATATTTCGTCATTGAATACTGAATTGTTGCCTTCAAATGGAATTCACATAATAGACAGTGTGAGGAGCTCAAAGGAATTTCGCAACCTTGATCAAAAACTCGCAACCTTGATCAAAAATTCGCAACCTTGACCAAAAACATCTGCTGGTTTCTGAACTTTGCTCTAAAAAAAATTTATTTAATCCAATTTATACGCGGTTATCTATTTGACCGCAACATAATTCGGTTGTACGCAAACAAAATTCGTTTCAGGTGTCACTTAAAACACCGCCATTTTAGCTGAATCAAGTCGCAAAAAATGAATCCTTTTTTTTTTTTGCTGAGAAAGGTCATACACATATCGAATGAGCGTTTGCTTTAAGCGTTTGTTCGTTCAATGCACGCTGTAATTTTGCCGTCAGTCCTGTGTCAGGAAGTGTCTATAGCTTGGGAACGAACACCAAGCCCACCTATAGCGAAAATTTAACATAGAGTGATGAATCGTTCGTGCATGGTGCACCTGCACACGAGATATACCGACAGAATAACTCTAGTGTGAAATGCAATTGAGATTGTCCCGGGCAAGAGTACAGGTGGATCGAATGAGAACTGGTAAATAAACGATTTAAAGTGATTCGCATGACATACACTATCCACTATTTTCCACGTAACAAGGATTTCCGTTGCGTTTGGATTTTTGGTTAAAGTTGAACAAAATAGCGCATGCCACATGTAAGCTGTAGTACCACACATCAACCTATACACGCTGATGGGATTTATCCTTTTCAAGTTATCCACCAGAACGAGGATATTACGTAGCTGACACGGTGGTAGTACACAGGACACATAAGGTCTAAAATTTGCCTATACTCGTATATCGATTACAAAGAAGCCATTCGCATCGTGATGGATATAACATCGGTTTTTCCCCCCGAAAATTCGTTGGATTTTATTCGTCCCAGTTACAGGTACTCAATTGTAGCTATAGATACCTGTCTGTCGCACATGAATAAAACATACGATAGTCAAAGGTAAACCATTTCCTGGGAATTTCATTCAAAAATATTGGCATATGCGTACAAATCGCCGCATATCGTTTATATGGCCCTTAAAGCATCGTCTCATCGCAGATAAGCAAATCTCACATATCCGCTATATCCGGGGAATCCCCCCGTTGCTATATGTAGTCACATGTCCTTATTTCCCTGACACATTCACTTTGCGATGCTTCGGGGCGAGCACGAATTCACGACAATAATCTAGATACGGAAATACTGTAGATACGTTTATTACGTCATTTAATTAATTTTCGTTTTCATTATTTAGAGCGAATAATTCGCATACAGCTTAGTGTGATACGGAGGATACGAGAGAGGATTTCTATACCCGATCTCTGGATAAAGGCGAAAGGAATTATAGCGTTTCGAAATGATTAATTAGTTTAGCAAGATGATTGCGATGTATTGAATTAAATTAATTATTTATATTTAATTCGATGGTTTAATGTGGTATTAAAATCGTCTTGACTATTTTCGTTCAGAAAGTTCAAGGTTAGATGTAGTCTGGAACTATAATACAATTAAGGGTTTCAGTGGATTTTTCGGTATTAGAGCAGTCCGTGAAGTTCACCACACAAAATTCCCACCTGGGATAGAAAGCTACCTTGGCTAGATATTGGGAATGACAGTTTTCTTTATTATATTTTAATAATAAAGTATTGTGATCGACCTGAAATTTCCAACAAAAAAAAGCTGTCCTGAAAGTGTGTACTCTTACACAGTAAAAAAAATCCATTGAATCTTACATCTTTTGGATAGTAGTCAAATACCTACATATGTCACATCCTTTCAAGTAAATTTACATTAGGATGTAATAGTCAATTTGAATGTAATTTTAAATTTTAAATTTTCGGTCAGTAACTTTCAATTATGGAATTAGTAAATTTCAATTTCGAAAGCAACAAATTCAGTGATATTTTATTGAATTTACATTCATAAAACAGTGTATAATTAGCGCTTTTTAAGACACACGTATTTCTATTTCTAATATTACTTTTTACTTACATACTCTTATTAAAACCCTTACTGTAGATAGGAATTAAACCCGCGATCAACTCTGGTTTTGATGCGTAGCTTTGGGTGCGTAAGCACTGCGCCACTGAAAACGTTTCATTTTCATTTTAGTAGAAAAGAAAATAAAAAGAACCGTGGTGTTATATATTACATGTTTTTTCTCGTAAAATTTAAATAGATAAGTAGAACTACACGAAAAAAAAAGTAGTTTTCAATTCATATATAAAAATAGTTAATTTTACACGAAATGTTGCGTAATTTTATGAACCTTTTCATGTAAATTGTACGGTTCTGTTGAATTAAATTTAATAATACCAGTAAAATAGAAATAATTTCCTAATACCAGTAGTTTCGTGAAAAAGTGATTGAAATGTGTGCTTTTACTTGAAAAATTGAAATATACTGGAAATTTCCAGTAAAAACTGTATTGAAATTGAAATTTTCTTATGACGGTGTACGTTTTAGTGCAGCTCTCATACCCGTTGTGGTTTTACATTGAATTTTTTTTCGGTAGGTAATAAGGTTAACTACTGGGAGGGACATCTTTTAGACGAAAAATTTTGGTGCCTAACAGGAATCGCTTATGCTAGGAGGTTTAAGTTTGGAAGAGGTATTATAGGGAAGCCAATTTAAAAAAAGCGGTCCATATGGTCAAAGGGAGATGGCTCTAGTGGAGAAACAACTTTGGCGTCGTGCTGTGAGTGGTGATCGAGGGGTAGGGTAACAAAAAAGTAAAAAAGTCCTGATAAATATTTGCCGAGAACCAAGAAGGATAAAAGGTAAAAATCATTGACAATGTTAATCCTCCGAAGAATTTCGTCATATTGTTCAGGTCTGATGAGTTATCGAATTAATTATTCTTCTGCGTTCATTTTTACCTAAGCGCCTGCAACCCTTTTTCGGCTTTTTTTCGATAGTCAATCGCTAAGGGGTTGTAAAGTATTTGTATACGTTTTTACGAATTCCGACATATTTCTAAGCTCTAATATAAAAACAACAAATAACACATTCACTGTAAATGCAATAGTCTAAAATTTAATTTAATCATTTTATGACTTTCAGCGACTACTCGGATACATGTTCGTTGTGTAAGTTTTCACGAATTTCGACAGATCTTGTGGTTCTAATAAGATATGATTTTCGCTTTTATATCTGTTGATTTTACTTTATTATTATTTAATAATAAAGTATTGTGATCGACCTGAAATTTCAAAAAAATTTGCTACCCTGAAATTTTGTATTTTCACGTTTTAGGACTAGTAGACCCCAAAAAAGCAATAAAACAAAAATGTCCGTCTGTACGTCGTACGCCATATGCCTACGCAAAATAGTTTGAAGGCGCGTAGCTCCCAAACCCGTTGAGGTATTATCATAAAATTTGTGTGGTGGGTAGATAGGGTGAACCTCTACGTCTTGTATCTTTAAGAAAGGTGTGGGTAAGAGGGGGGAGGAGTGGGGAGGATTTAAGACGAAAAATTTTGGTTTCTAGATCTCAGCAACCGCTTACGCTAGGAAGCTGAAACTTGAAATTTCTATAGAACTTTGATAGTGGACCCATTTGCAAGAAAGGTTATTGAAATGGGTGAAGGGGTGTGGGAGTGGGGGAAATAATTCACCCAAAAAGCAAAAATGCCGAGATCGACACATTCTAAAATCTATATCTCCTAAACCGTTGATGGCACGAAATTCAAACTTAACAAATATCTGTACCTATACTAGGACAAGGGATTGAAAAAAAAATTATGAGTAAGGGCTGTGGCGTACGGAGGTGGGGAGTGAAAAACTTTAAATTACGATATCTCACGAACCAATTGCTCTAGAAAAATAAAATTCGGTTTGAGTAGAAAGGTTAACAAATAAAGATTGCTCAAAAAAAATTTTTTAATGGCTTTATTATTCTTCCAATCAATGCCTGTGCCTTGGATGGAATGGATGGAGCAGTCATGTTGTTATTAGACTGTAACAAACAAATAAATAAAGTTCCAATCTGAATGTAGGAAAATTGTTTGTTTTCAACATCATGCGGTTATATTTTTTCCCCCGCTCACTTGTTCAATTGTAAAGTAAATTTTCCCGAGAGATAGTAAGTACCAAGAGATAGTGTCCGGCGGCCCGTATTACGTATTACTATTGACTAAATATAAATTAGGTATTCCATTGCAATATTTCAAAATGGGAAACAACTCTCAATAAACATTACTCTGTTTGCTTGAATTGTTATGGAAAAACTGGAATTTTTATTACCACTCTCATGGTGGAATTCTGAATTCTGAATTTTGCTGGAAGCTGAATTTGACTGAGTTCCGTACGTGGGTCCATGAAAAACTAAAACTTTTAAATTCAGTTCAGGAATTCCCATATCGTCAATCAAAATCAATACAAGGATAGTATCTCACGGGAGTGATAAATTTACATATGTGGAACATATACGAAACGTATATGTAGGTGTGCATACCGAGTTACTCTATGGATGCTATCATCTTGTGTATATCATCTCCCCTATTGATTCCACCTAATGGTTTGATTATGGATGAATTGTTATCAAATGTCAAAGCAGTGCGGAGTGTAGTCATAAATTAAATTACGTAAATGGAGTTATTTCATTACCGATGCGAGTGGGTTCAATCCGACCCCCATCTCCGCCTTTATGCACTATTTCTGCACCATACTCGGAGTTTATTCATTTCCCAGAAGCTTTGTGATGATCCTGAATTTATAACTGCATTGTGTGTGCATTTGTGGGATAAAATTCAATCACGAGGAAAGAGACTAACAACTAGTATCTGTTCGCTATCATGTAGGGGTCTATGAAGAGAATGTATACGGCTATCATGGGTGTATTATCCCATATGCACTAGGACAGAAAGGACTCAATTTATTCAGTCGTATGGATCCACCTATTCCAGAAGGACTCGACCATGTAGGTGGAAAATTGATCGAATTTTTGAATATGGTAATAACTTATTCGGTTCGGTTTAAGATTTCATTTTCGAGAAGATTGCTTTTTAATGTAAGTCACATGCAAATGGGAGAGGGAGTCTTAAACTAGGGTTTAACAACATAACAACATTACAAAGTGGCATACTACTTTTAATTAATTACCATCCAGGTATAACTTATATCATCGTCGTTGCTCTGCGGGGGTGTGGAGCAGACATGTGAATTTTTAATAATTCGGAGACTTTTAACGCTTTTAACTGCAGCCGACAGGAGTCCCACGTCTTATCCTTTTTACGATGATGGCCCTGATATTCATAAGGAACAACATATGAATCTGGATCCTAACAGGCTCACAGTGTAAGGATGCTAATCTCACTATCGTAGATGATTGGGGATGCGGTGAAAATACCACTATAAAGTGGGAATAACTTAGGAAAACGTCTTCAATTAGTATGTAAAGCGTCTACAGTAAACTTCCTTAATTAAATTTTTGTTGTTACTGAGAACGAAAGCAAGGGAAAAAATGAAATACTGAGCGTAAGCTCAAGAAATTGATAAGGAGCCTTTGCGAGACGTTTGAAGATGAAAACCACTAGAACCACTTGGGCCTGAATATTTTGCATATGAAGTTATAATAAATGGATACATGTTAGATAACGAAAGGGAAGAGAAGTACTGACAGGTAAATTGTATGAAATTTTAATTTTGAAAACAATCTTTTCTAATAAAAATCAAATTTCTTACATCACACTCGTAAAAATGTGCACTGTGCATTAGAGATGGGTCGTTCAAGCGGGAACTGTTCCAAACGAACACTTCATTGAAGTGAGTGAGTGAAGCAATTCTCTGCAGTTCCATTGGACACGTGACAAAAGATTGATCAACCTTTTAGTTTGCATCATCTCTTAGATGTAGTGACCTATTTTTTTTTTTTTTTTTGTCGTCATCTTGTAGATGTTCAGGCGAAATGATGGAACTCACAGTTCAAGAACTACTTCACTGTACTTGTTTCTTCTTTGGTGATCATTTTCTAGATTTACTGACCTTTTTTGCTATCATCATCTAACTAAAAGAGCAAACTCGTTCGCGAGCGAACGATGGAACGATGGAAGCAAGTAGTTCCGGAAGTACTTTACTGAACTTGTTCCTTAAAGTGAGTGACTCGGAGTGAAGTACTTCACTGAAAGGAACTGCTTTGCCCATCTCAACTGTACACATTGCCTGAAGGGTAATAGATTATGAATTTAGATGTAGCATGTATGCCTTCGGTGCACCTGGTGCCAGGTTCAAATCTGCTTGGCGACAAGTAATTTTCGAGAATGGGATTGGGTGCCGAACTACCAGTTCACTCAGCTGTAAATGAGTACCTGAGTTAAAACCGGGGTAATAGTCACGGATGGCGTCTGGCCGACCACTTCACCTCCTAGTGTTCCGTTGGTCTCGTAATGAAGTAATTGCGCCATTGATTATTGTAATGTACAGCACCATTTGAAAAGTTTACCATGTTTGCTAGGCGGTGAACTTACAATCGATGGTCATCCAATACAATTTTGTGGATTTTCTTCACTATTTCTGGAGTGGTTACCCAATTTTTTTTTTAAAGCTCGTACGGCCTCGTTCAACCCTGCCACCCAATATTTGACTGTTGTAAGCGAAGGAGCAGACTCTGACAAATTAGAATCCAGTTCGGCTGTGATCTTGTTTGATCTGACACCATTTAAATGAAAGTATTGTATCATACAACGATGATCAATTTTTCCATGTTTTAAAATTCACTAAAAGCGTTCGGTATTGATGGTTGCCAAATGAAGACTAAAGAACTTAGCATCTTCAAACGTAAGTCTTTTGGTTAGGTAAGGTATGTGGTTGCTTCACGACCAACGGGTCAATTGTGATCCCACATTCACGGGAAAAGATACCCGTGTGCCCAAAACAACATCGTAGGTAAACCAACCCGGCAGCCTGACAAACTGCGATAGCTTGTCCAGCTTAGTACTTGCGAATTCACCCAAGTCTATGGCGAAAGGCGTACCTAAGGTACGTTCGCACCTCTTAGTCAGACCCAGGCATTCGTAAAGCAAGGGGAAAATACTTTCCTTGGCATCGCGCTCACTACATCTACGGCACAGACCTGTAACGTCTGCAACACCTAGTCTTCTAGCGTACCAGCCGATCAGGCAATGGACCGTCAGTATACCATTTAGGATACGAAGAGTATTCCTATCTCCAAGTAGAATAAAGTTTGTCCAGCTCGCATTTAGGGTCGGCCAGAGCTGCCTGGCCACGAGACACGATGTAATGCCTGACCATCTTGTGTTAGCCTCTGATATGGCCGTCACGTCGATAGCAAATTTAATACCCTCTCTGGGGCTCCTTACTGCAAGAGCTAGTGCTTGATTCAGCGCCGAACCTCTCCTTGTGAGTTCGTCCGCAGCAGTCCGGTATTCTGAATGCCTCGCAATGGTTCAAGTCGGCGGGGAAAACCCCTACACCTGTACCCTTAAGCCTTATAGGCATGGTGCCTTCTACCATAGATTTTTCAAAGAAAGCCGCCATCTATACGTCAAATCGAGTACTTCTGGGATAGCCCTCGTTAATAAAGAGATATAAAAAAAGGAAGTAAATAAATAACTCAACAAACGGACATGACCGACAAAAAAAGAATAAGTACTTACTGTGAGAGAATGAGACTTAAATCTTAACCACCCGCTGTACTTAAAGCATTTTTGACCATTCCAAAATTTGTAGCTGATAAAATCTTCAAGAAAGTTTTCCGGCATCTGGAAAATATAAATCCTGAAAACCTTAAACGATGGCATTTGGAAGCAATCTGTTAGGGCTTTTCATTATTATTTGCGAAGCGCGTTTTAATTTCCTTCTGGAAAAGTCCAAGACCGGCTATGCGAAATGAAATATGATAAAAGTATTGACTTGTGGTAGACCAATGGAACCAACGTTGTAAATGTGGTCAGGATGAGGCAATTTTCCCAACTCCGCTTATACCCCTTTGGCCCAGAACTGACACCATCTTCGTGGTGGCCAGCTTGATTTACGAGTTTTTAAATTCGCCACACCAACTATGTATACATCCTGCCAGCAAAGTTACAGGAGATTGGACGTAGCATTCCCCCGGGATAGGACTAGCTGGCTGCCGGCCCGTCAACTAAAGACTATTAAACATAACTTTTCTCAGGAACGAACCATCTCACTATGGGTAACTATATAGGATGTCGCGAAAATATTGCTTTTCTACGGCAATAATTGGCATAGCCTTCCTCTAGCTAAGATCTACGGAACACGGCAGTCTGTAGTAGACGGATGTTACTCCGATTTTCGGGCACTTGATTTCCTGCGATTCTCCAAAGTAGCAAAAACTGAATTTACTTTGATATTTGGAATTTTAGCTGATTACGCGATATTTAGTGCTGCTGATGGACATCAAAGGACATACAAAGGATTCATTAAATCTTTTGAATACTTAGTGTCATGCTAAGTTGAAATTTAGCCTTTTTCTCGACGACACTGTTTTCTCATTCAAAATTAATATGGTTCTTTGCGAAGCGAGCAATTAAATTGGACTAAAATAGTGGAGCCACATTCAATATAAGACCATCTCACCATAAAGACCTATTTGAATTGCTCTTAAGGTTATTTATATTTGATAACTTGCTGAATTAAGCTTGTTTGCATTTGAAGAAAATTTATGGAGATGCAGCCAATTCTCAGCTTTCGTTTGCCATCTGGAGCACGTCCTTCAGGTTGGTTTACATCTTTGAATATTAAATTCATTATGCAACAAGAACAAGAGTTTCGGGCAGGTTGAATCACTAAACCAAGAGATTCTATCAGTTTCATAGCTAATTATGATGTAGAGAGTTTCGTTGATCATCTTAAGTACTCCGCCGGTTTAAGTGCCGGTAGTATCTGCATGATGTAAATGTAACTATCACAAAGTTTAGATTTCATGCCTGGCTATAGACGTGTTTAAATTGCTTTTACGGCGAATTGTTTAGGTTTATGTTTCACTTATGGTATGCAGCATATTCATTATTTAGAAATCTATCCAGCTCGTCTGAAGATGTTTTCACCTAATAATACTTCATAACCATTCTGGATCTGTTACTGGCTGATGATTTGATTTAGCCTTTGACCCTTTTGTGGTGGCCAAAGAACGCATTGTGCCTCCCCCAAATTAAGCGATTCAAGTCCTAGTTATTAAGAAACCATTCATAAGTCGTTCAGTATAACTTCAAAATTTAGAACCCAGTTGAAGGACGAACAAGAAACAAGTCTATAACTTGGCATATTCACGGAAATTGGCAGGAAGGATCTAGTGGATAGTATCTACATTAATGATGAGTTGCTAATTCCAAGTTTCAGCCTCCAAGTATAAGCGGTTCCAATTTCGAACAACATCTTTCGTATAAAGCGCTCACTTAACCCTCCGTAAGATATCACTTAAAGGAATCCATCCACAAAATCTGCATATAAACAAATTAACTTATTGAAGGAATAAGGTCTCGATTCCAGATTTCGATTGCTCCAAAAACTATAGTTCCCTTCCTTCCCCACTTCGGCTCTTGTACATATTCATCAATGATGCGACAGCCCAAATCGGGTCCTGGGCTACTGAAGTCGTCGCCTCCAATCATCTCGATCCAAAGACCGCGACCTCCAGCTCCTAATTTTTAAGATAACTTTGCTATCTTCTTCAACCGAATCTTCCCATCGCTTGCGTTCTTTGCTTAGAAACCTATTAGAACTCGTTTTGTCTTTCATAGAACTCCGTCCGCATGAACAGTTCTACAGAAATTGGAACCAAACTTTTGCACTTAAAATGTTCCAATACATCATGGTCAAGAAAATTACTGGTTGAAGGGGTTCACCCAATCTACTAACCAATAAAATTTTAGCTTAATAGCTCAATGAGTTGAAGAGCTATGAGCAACGTCTAGCTTCCACAGGAGCAACAGGCGTAATAAGCACCACGCGCAGATGAACACCTGAGCAGACACCACGTGGAAGTCTCCAGAGTAACGGCTGTCAGCACGGGTCACTGGCCGATTAGCGACCACGCGGCTAAATTGGGTTTAACGTCAATTGCCGCAGTTGTGGGGAGGCAAGAAGGAGGGAAACTGTCATCTACATTCTTTGCGAGTGTTCAGCCCTTGCTAGACCAGACTTCGCGTACTAGGCAAACCCTTCTTTAATTGGTGAGATCTCGAAGAACAAGATCGGTGAACTGAGCACCTTCCTGAACAGCTGCGGGTGGATATGATAATTCATTGGAGTCCCAAGTCTATGTTAAACCTTGTATACACTTCTTCATCAACCCTCAGCGACCAGGTTAAACGAGTTGTAGTATCAAAACGGTGCTTCCTGTGCTAATTGGGCCCTGTTTTCGGCAGACGGGCCACCACGTAAACCAACCAACCAACCAAGCACCACGCCTACAGTGTCTCTAGAGATGATTCTTCATCCCCAACCGCTGGACATTGGTGGAAGAGTGTAAGAGCAAGAAACGTAGTGAGACTGAGAGAGCCAGACATGTGGGTATCCAGACCTGGGAGATACAACTGAATTCTTGTACGATTTAGGGACTGTACACCGTTCGAGGAAACAGCTACTTAATTCTATACCACGGATTCTCTAGGAGATTCCCTAGCAGATAAGAGTGCGAGGTGGATCTGCTTCACGAAAGGAACTTTCACATCTATATGGACGGGTGTAAGAGTACAGCAGTCTTCACGGTACAAGGGGTTCCAATGGACCCATTGGCGGTCATGACAGCTTCAGCAGCCACCCTTACCGAACTTTCAAAGACGTTTGCATACAGCGGACGGTGGACAGACGACAAAATTACTTAACTCTTTTTTCTAGGCTACCTACTAGTTGAGTAACATCATGTTGATGGAGGGCATATTCGGTCAGAATGTCTCACTCTACATTAACAGCCAGGGGGCTTTGAATGCATTGGAATCGGGGACTATTTAATCCCAGCTACCTTTTAATGCCTAGTGTGCGCGGTGACTCAACGCTTCACCCCTTCCAAAAACTAAGAACTACTAGTCCTAAAACGCAAATATAGATAAAGTATCGAAGTAGTAATTTTTTTTTCCTTAAAAAGTCGATTACAATCCTTTTTAAATTGAAATAATAAAGTAAAACGGAGTAAGAACGTCAAGAAAATCGAACACAAACCCCTTATTCGGTTAACATATAAGTCCACAACTAAGCTCCATTTTGAAGATGTTCTTACCAACCAAACCAAAGGACTAAAAACTTCAGTACAATCCAAAATTTCCGAATAGCTGAGCACAGGATATTAATCTGCAAAAATCGACAAATATTGATCCTCTTCCGAAGATTTTAGATAAACAAACGTAATGCATAGCGATTTTAGTTCATCCTGAAATCTCGTTGCAACCGGACAGAATCTAAATTGAATTCAGGCGAAAAACTTTCTTATTGTTGTCCGAATTTTTTCGCTTGGCAAATCTTCGATTCAACAATGCGGATAGAAAAGATTACAATTCGGTCTTACGAATACCTAATTCCTTTGCGATACGTACAGAGACATCTAGTCTTATAAAAGCCCACCCTCCGCCCTCGTTCACTCCAATCTTGCTTTATGCATTTTCAAACATTTTGATAAGAAAAAGTCGTTTAAGGAACTGACTGTTTGTACGTACGTCTTTCGAATTTGCACACACGAAATCATTTCAGTTCCGGGCAGAGAGTACGGCACGTATCTTTTTTTTCCATCCCTCCCAACCCCCGAAATACTTGTACGTATAGTGAACGTATGTGAGCGCGCTTGAAAGGTTATTTTTGAAAGAAATTCACGCACGAACGGCAGATTCCTTGCAAACCTTGTACCTAATCTTTTCTGCAGAATGTTCAATGTCCTGCGCTATCGTTGACTTCAAAACTGGTAACCCTTTTTCGGTCAGTCGGTTGCACATAAACAGCATGAAGGACGTTTTTGAGCATGAAACATACAAAGCGTTGCGAAGATGAAAACGATATTATTTTCAAAGTCGGTCCTTTTTCGAGAATTTCCATAGCATCAACATTCACAGTTCAGTTCTTCTATGGTCCTTTCTCGTCCTTGCTCTTTGCCTATTTAATTAATATCGACGGTGGTGGAGTACGGGGAGGTGTTGTCATGGGTTTCAAAAAAAAAAACAACTAAAATCTACTGAACCATCAACATTCGGGTCAAGAGTTGAAGTGAAATTCATTACATAAATATTTACAGAGGGCGCTTGCGGCATTTGATTTCATATTTTTAGCTGAACCCTCCCCTAACCTGACCTGTCCTACGACAATCTTCACTGCAGCAGGAATATAATCATTTGGAAAAGTATGACGTCTAGGTTTCGATAAGTCCTTTTCCGTGCTCTTGGGAGCTAGAAAATAGGTCAGACTACAAATGGAGTGGAAATTGTCCAAAGGCACTTCGAGAGAAAAAAGAAATCCTGGGCAAACATTGCTATTGATTTCTGAAAAATGAAATAAGGATACAGTGCTCAAGAAAAGATGAATTTTTAATTATAATTTTGTTTAATTGTAATTGTTTGTTTAAAGGACACGAGACGAAACAATGTTCCATCTATCAGCAAAGTCATCCTTAAAAAAAATCTCCACAATAGGAACATTGTATGTTATGGCGTACCCAAGGCTCTGTGGTACCATTTGGGGTTTTAGAGCAAAAATGGCATACGGGACCTACATGTCTATTATAAAACCAATGATCACACATCACCTTCTAAGGTATGATGGGCAAAGGTTGAACAAATCACAGTAAAGAGGGCCTTACAAAAAATCCAGAGGCGTGCTGTTCTCAGCATTACTGGGGAACTTAAATCATGTCCCACTGCCAGAATGGACACCATGATAGACTAAGCTCCATTATACTTAGAGAAAAGGAAGGAAACTCTGAGAGAGACCATAAGGCTACGTCAGTATAATAAATTCAATGCAGGTAACCTTGTCGGTCCCCTTCATAATCTAGAAAAATTTAATCAGAAAAACCTAACCTACTCAGTAAACGATAGCATGTCAAAGGCCTAAGATTTTGAGGAACCATACATATAGTGACTCTATTTGATTGTGTATAATAGCAATCTGGACTTCCAGATTTTGGAGAAGGTGCCTCGGTCTGGAACACAGACGGCTCTGTGGCTTATAAGGGCGCATTTGGACCCAATTGAAAAATATGGATGACCATGTGAAAAACTGTCACCGTGTTTTAGGGTGTGGATCATGCTATAGAACTGTGCGCAGGTAAACTTCTATTGAATAAGCCAAAAGGTGATATAGCTACTACCTTATCTGTCAGCTAAAGGGCACTGCTAGCGCTGAAATGTTTCAGCTCTAGGTTTGTGTGGACCGCCATTTTCTAGTTCAGAAGAACGTTCCCATAACTCAGTTCCACTCCTAGTTCGCTTTTCATTGCCGTTCGGAATTCTGATCTAATGACCTTTTTTTTGAACATCATCAACATTATTGGCGCGACAGCCCAAATCGGGCCAGGGCCTGCAGGATACATTGTTCGAAGTCATCTTTTTGATCATCGACTTCTAGAAAATTTAACCACTCTTTCTGCTCATTTTCTACCATGTTTTTGCTCATCTTCTACTAGAGCTACTGACCTTTTTTCAAATAGATCTACTGTCTTTGAACTACGACTACTCATCACTGAACTCCCTTGATGTAATGAACCATGAACTAAAAGGACGAACTAGTTTGCGAGGGATCGGGAATCGGAAATGATCGTAGTCCCGGTCAACCTAGATGCTTTTCTAGTCGATTCGTTCACTATATATTTAGTAATAAACATTTACTGTCCACGAACTATTGTTATGTAAGTATTTATGTATAAATTAATTTGCCTTCCTATAATTCGTGGTCAGTTCTTGACTCTCTCGGTCAGGCCCGTGAGCACGGGGGGGTTTTTGGGGTTCAAACCCCCCCCCCCCTTGGCCTATTTTCATAGAGAAGTGAGCACCTTTTTTTTTTGGTCATCACATTTAGTATGGGGGAACTTGATAGTCCCCCCCCCCCACAATCATTCATTTCTGAGCACGGGCCTGCTCTCGGTATATAGTCTCGCTGGAGTACTGTTTTGTGGATTTATCTAGCACTCCGCGCCGCCTGAGGCGTTGTTGTGGTCCCGCCGATCTTTTATCTTAATTTCAGCCTTTGTTGTGTTGGTTTTCCAGGATCCCTGTTTCATATCACATCAATGTTCTTAGTTCTAAGTTTTAATATGTGTTGTATTTGTAATTTAATGTTCTTAGTTCTTAGTTTTAATTTCTGTGGTCTTAGTTCTAAGTTTAAGTTCCTTGTTCTGTTTCAAGTTTTATGAGCGGAAATTTGTGCGCAAATTTGCATCCTCACAATATCATTATACAGGCGCGAACGCAGGGGGTGGTTTTGGGGGTTCAAACCACCCCCCCCCCCCTGAAATGATGTGGTTACATACGCAAAACTAAATGTAACTTGCATTCAATGAGTAAATTTGTATAAAACCACACCAACCCCCCCCCCCCCCCCGGAATTTTTTTCTGCGTTCGCGCCTGTCATTATAGTTTCTCCAGATATAAAAATCAGAACGTTTTGTGTTTCACCCTCCTCCTTGATCGTGAAATAGATGTTTCTGTTGATGTTTTTGTTTTTGACGTGATATTCTGTTTAGGTGGCGCTGCGGTGTGGTGATGCCTACAACACCGACTCCGCCTTAAGGTAGGCCAATGGCTTGCGACTGCCGCAAGGTAGGAAAAATCGAAGTCGATGTCCGTGTTCTGTTTAGTACTTAACACCACTTTTGCACTGACTAAAAACCGGGTGGCTTAGTGGCTAGAGCACATGCCTTCGGTACACCAAGTACCAGATTCGAATCTGCTTGGCAACAAGTAATTATCAAGAATGAGATTGGATATCGGACTACCAGCCAATTCAGCTGTAAATGAGTATCTACTCGGGGTAATAATCACGGACGAGCATGTGGCTGACCACTTCACCTCTTAGCGTTCCGTTGTTCTAGTATTGAAGTAACTCTAGCATTACTTCAAGGCCTAGGCCCAATTTGGGCTGTTGCGCCATTGATTATTATTGCTAAGAAGCGGGAATGGTGGTATCTAACTTCATTGGAATACATTCAGAAGTTGAAGACAAGCAAAAATGCATTCAAATTAGAGTGGATATTATGTTTTTATACTAATCTTGATAAAAGTCCATATTCTTAGTTCTATTGTGTGTGTTTTCCTGTATATAAACAGCACTACTTTTCTTACCATTCAACGCTTTAAGATACGACCAATAGAACAGAACATCGCATCTTCAAACCAACAATGCGCTTTTAAGCAATTCATCCATGATCTAGATCCTAACGAAAAGGCTCCATTTTCATCTTTAGTAACACTAAGTGCACAGCATTTTATTTCTAGTATCTTTAATATCGCAAAAAAAAAGTCTTACAACTTTCCAGTTATTACGAAAATAAGGGTTGGTTTTTGCTCAGGCAGGTGCTGGACTAATTGACTGAACGAGATGCTGAAACCAACAACAGCGAAAATAACCACTTTATCCCGATGAAAAGAACTACTCAAATAAAAACCACTACGGTAAAGAATCACAACAGCGAAAACTTAAAAACTACTCGACAAAAGAAAAACTCAAGAAATCTGTTTCTTTTTTTTTCCCCCGAAAAAGTCCAAGCACTCGCGTTCAACCAACTTCATCCCACAATTGCATCATCTCCACCAGCCCATTCACCACCTTCTTCACCAGTGAAAAATGTTTATTTGCGTTCTGCATTATTCACCATGAAAAAGTGACTGGTGGTCTGGACAATTGTGCGGCTTGTGTGCAAAGAGAAAAGAAAAAGTCCTTGGGAGAAAATGGGAAGAAAAGTTTTTCGGTGCATACAAAAATGTTGTGGTCGTAAGTTTAGTCCTTGCTGGGTTTTTGCCGAGAATGGAAACTTTTCATATCAAAAGTTTCGTTTATTTTTTTCTTTCTATTTTTTATGTTTTTTTTTTTGTGTTTATAGAACGAATGTCGCTTTGTGTAAGCCATGACTACGATTTCACAATGTATTATATAACGTGTGTCCTTTTTCGGCGAGTCCTTGTTGTACTTCGTTGCTTTTCTCTTTCGCCTTCGCTGAATTATGTAAGGAGGTCCTTAAGATCTACTCTCATTGGATTTTCAATCTTGTCGTGCTGCAGGCCCAAGGCGGTATTTGGTGTCCCAAACTTTGTGAATTTATTGCTTTTGTTAAAACTCAATGCCGAACTTAAAACAAGAAATAAAAAAAAAGAACAGGAGCAGACTAGAAATAAAAAACGAAGTAACCCTATTTTATCTACGGATTAGAGGAACCCTTGGATAACTGATGATGGCAACTGTGGCTGCACATACAGGACACTAAGTTGTTCTCAAACTTCTGGCCCTTAAAGGCATAGCTTGGCCTTGGCGGTGCCTGAGGTAGTCAATGGGCTTGTTCATATGCTACACCGTTCGCATTATCATGGCAAAGTTTGGAGTCAAGTGTCCCAGTTTCAAAGTGTCCTCACTTAAAGTTGAACCGTCTATCTACACGGACAAAGCATGATGTGCGGCAACGTGGTCCCTTATCACCGGATTATGGATGGTCAGGATAATTCTTCTTAATAAGATTATGTGTTGTTTGCAAGCCTAGAGGGGTCTTTCGATCCTAGACGTTGTTGGTTTGAGTTCAAACCATTTGGTCCAGTTGTTAATTTATTTTCACCTTGTCTTACTTTTAACAACATTCATGCCCAACTCTCCTTTTGACTCCTTTCGGGTTTGGTCGAATAAAATCCGGAAAGAGTCATCAATTCTTCGGCTCTTAACCCAAGAAAAGGGACTGAAGATTGAACAATGTAAATCAAATGTTTCACATGCGAGTCATCCATATGATTCAATTATGGTTCACCCACTTGATTTACTTAAAAGTAACTAAACATAACGCTGGGTGCATTACCTAAGAATTATATTAAACCTAAGAATTATATTAAACCTATGGCGCAGCACCAAAGCGCTGAAATGGTTTAACTATGTTTTCAATGAAATTATAATTTTTTTTTAGAGCTGATGACATATATATATAATGTGGCCCTTAATAAAGAAAAATGTTCTCTCACCCCTTCAATTGACTCGAAATACTAAACAATGATTTTTAAAAGTACAATCCACTCTTAATTTTAATGTTAACCCGTGCCCCAAGGCCCTTTCTAGGAGTTAAGGGGCACAACCAGTTTAACAGCACAACCAGTTTGAAAATTGGAAAAAAAAAATTTTTCTATATATTTCTATAGTGTATACCTTTAAGAATAACACACCAAAATTTCAAGTGTGTATCTTAAATGGGTTTTGAGCTACAGCCTCCTGAAGAGTAGCCGATCACGAGAAAAACGCGTTTAAAGATAAAATTATTGATTTCATTTTTATTACCGGCTACCCTTCAGGAAGCTGTAAATAAAGGGGTTGAACAATTTTTTGTATTTCTTTAATATTCTTCGGTTCGTTGATTAACGCTATGTTTAGTTAGTTTCAAGTAAATCAAGTAGACGGACAATAATTGAATCAGCTGGATGATTCGCTTGTGAAACATCTGATTTTCATGGTTTATTCTTCCTTTTAAATTCAATTGCAAAAATAGCTTCGATAAGGACTTATACCAACTGTTGGTGCTTGGCTGGGGCTGTTGAAACATAGGGAAATGTTCACCCAAATGAGTTCGGTAAGACCTTATCGAAGCTTTAACGAGGTACGAAAATAGCATCGAAAATGTCTTATGGAGGTTAGTTTGTTAGTTGGGAAAATACGGAGGTGGGGTAGTTGTTTAAATGCAAAGTTAAGAAATATCTCTACCTATACTAGGAGAAAGGACTGAAACGAAATTTTTAAGTGGGGGTAGTGGCGTATGGGCGGGGGGGGGGGCGGTGGGGTGAAAAACTTTATAATATACACTATAATGATAAAAAGCTGAAAGTTGGTACTTAGATAGAGCTATAGTAGTGGCATGTTGGAAAAATATAATTTTTTATAGGGGTAGTATGGTGCGGGGGTGGGGGTGTTTTTCCTAACTATGGCACGGCTTATGCTAGAAAGTTTAAACTCAGTGTGTATATGTAAATCAACTAGAAAAGTAATTTGGAATAAAAAAAATTCGAATATCCATTGGTGTTCGGAAGTGGGGGCAGAAAAAAGTTCAGTCAAAATAGAATGTATATATTTTCATGATTTTCGTCATACCCACTAGGTCTTCCAAAATATTGAATTTACTATTATTCTACGGATTCTTCATATGAATACCTAGAAAGCGTTTTCAAGATTTTTTGAAAATTGACCCTTAAGTGTAAAGTGATTGTATACTTTTTCATAAATTCTTCCAGTTCTCTCAGGTCTGATCAGATATCGAATATAATTTCACTTCCACGGACTTGTTCAATAATTACCTATTTTTAAGTTTTTTTCCTTTTTTAACCGCTAGACCACATCCCGGAGTATGACCCAATCATGGTATTCATATTTTACGCTCTACTCTAACCGCTTCCGAACTTTTTGTTAGTTTTTTAGTCACACAGTAACCTACACCGCATCTTAGAATTGAACGCTTTCCGAACTTCTGCTGGAAAAATAATAAAGTTGCGCCCAGACCATTGGCAGATTCTTATCCTTAGGCATTTCAAGCTATCAAATTAATTTTTCTAATGCAGTCTCTGATATAAGCGTCTAAAAACACTTTTCCAAATTTTTCGATCTTTGCTAAGGATGTGTAGAATAGTTGTGTACATCTTCACGAATTCCGATATATTTCTTAGGTCTAATTGGATATCGAATTTTTTTTAACTTCTTGCAACCGGGAAAAATCCGATTCAAAGACTCTTACAATGATCTAAGAATTATTTTCGGATTTTTTCAAGATTCCACCCCTAAGAGGGTGTAAAATGACCATGTAAGTTTTTACGAATTCCCACAGATCTGTTGGGTCACTTTCATTTTATACAATTATATAGAAAACCAATGGTCACAAAAAAAAATTTCACGATATCATTTTTTTAATAACAAATCTAGCTTTGTAACAAACCTCATTATTTCGAAACAACTTATGGGACACTCCGACTTTGAAAGCTTCCAAACTTTGACCTGAAAATCATAAAGTTTCGCCCAGACCATTGGCAGATCTTTTAATTTCATTCGGACTTCGGGAAGTAGGAGTCCGTCTTTTTCACTACTCCTTGGACTACCGTCGTTTTTGGAAACAAGGTGTTGCTAAATACGTGAAATATTAAGGTGGAGCGTTCTATAACGAGTACTCAGTTGACGCAGATTGCATATCACTTCTTAGATGCACAAATTGGAGGAGGCGGGCGCTGAGCCGAGATGACTTCAGACAAAGCATCCTGCAGGCCCTGACCCAATTTGAGCTGTCGCGCCATTGATGATGATGTTCTATGACGTTCCTTTTCCTCATCACTTTATCGAGAAAAAAAAGAGTTGCTCATTGCAGAAATGGTTGAGGTTAAGGGTGGAAAGCTTTGGTACTAATCACCCTAGAGCAATAAACTTAGATTCTTATAAATGGTAACGAAATAAGCGTTTACAATACTTGAAAAAAAAAATTCGGTCGAAGAACATGTTTTGAAATAAATGGCCAGAAATATGTCTCAGAAAATTTTGAAAAAATTCTGTACACTGACTATCCCAATAGAGGAAGCAGGAACCAAAAACATTTTTAAAAGCCCTCTTACGGTAAAAAAGATAAATTTCAGTAGAAGAAGTTACGAATGCGACGAAAACTCACCTGTAATAAATACGAATGACATCAAAACGCTTCAAAACACAAAAGGGAAAAAAAGGAGTGCTTAATCTCTAATCTCCAAGGAGTGGTGACAAATGAACAACCAAAATTTATTAGCTTTCTTTTATCTCTAAATCACATCGAAACAAATTTTTGCTAATTTCAAAAACAGCAATAAAAATGCTCATAAAATTCCACCAGCATAATTCCGCCCCTGGAGCTAAAAGCGCAAAAAAATGGAAAACTTACCCTGGATTTTTTTTTTGGAATCACATTTCCATAACTATTTAGGGCATCTGTCCTATGACGAGGGAAGCTATCGTTATCGCGTCCTACGGCCAAATACATCAAAAGTCGATTATTCCGGGAATTAGGAGTGTATGGTGAATATCAGTTTGCGGATTGTTTGCATCTACCATCCCCCGTTCACTTGACCAAATTGTTAAAATATTGGCGGAGGGTTGCGGGGGTTTGTAGATAGCGCTGGCCACGCTTCACATACCCAACTCACGTGGCGATTCCCCACTCAATGGTGCCTTGGGAATACACCTGACAACCCACTTGATGTATAATTTATCTCCTTTTGCCCTGTCCGAACTCCGTATCCTTACCAAATGGATTCGGGATTTTTTTTTTTCTCTCTTTCAGTTATTTTCCATGTTCATCGGCTAGATAATCCGGGGCCACCTCTACCGGACAAGCTGTCCAGGATCTATGACATCGCACACAATCCTCCGTGTAGGAACCGTATAAGAGTAATAGTCCGCCCAGAACTAGCGTGTGAATTATACCGGACTGGCCCATTCGGCACGCTCGAGGTCGTATCGCATCCCTGACCGTACGAAGGTAAGGTCTGACCCCGCTCTAGAATCCAGGTGATAGGAGAATACATTTTGCTGGGAAAAAATAGAAAAATCCTTGTACAAATTACAATTAGATAAAATTTAATTTCACGATAGCACGCAAATTCTATGATAAGATTATCCTGCGGGATTGCTTTATGACAGGTGAATGAAAACAAGATAATTTTCGGTGATAATGGGCCAGTGGGTAGTGGTTCGTGTCCAGATTAGGGTCCTTATGGTTCTCACGCACTATTTACTGTTCATAGGGTTGTTGGAATCATCTTTTTTCGGGGGCTGTATTACAGCATGTTGGTTGGAAGGGTGGGTCTAAGCACCTGTATAACAGCCAACAGACACATTATCTCTGTACGTTCGAGTTAACTCGGAACGATTAAGTGTGAGCACTTTAGATCTACTCAAAGCCGACAAACGAGATTACCGAAAGTTTTTCTATTTGTCGACCGGCTACTTTTTTTTTCTTCAGATTTTTTTCTACCTTTCGCTTACCTTCGCAGGTATTTCAGGGCGGCTCGATAGGGAAACTTTCGCCTACACTCGGTATATTAAAGAGACTAGCTATCTGCTCGAAAACAAGAAGCTCAGCTTTCTCGAGCACACTATCAACAACATTGGCCTTAATGCTCCGTATGCCTTATCCTATTGGGGCTTATCCTCCAGGAACAACAGTCTTAACAATGCTCATCTGGTTCAGGCTGTGTTGCAGCATCAGCCTCACCGAACTTCCGTCCCGAACCGATAAAACAACAACTTCACGAATCTCCTTAATTCCCGAAATAAATAAAAAAAAGTTTCTGGTTACCGAGCAAAAGTTTTCGTTATTTTGGCCATTTTCCTACAGGTGTACGGTACCTATGATGGAAGTATTATGAGGGCACATCTCGATCTAGTGTTCCGGCATATCTGTGTTACACGGACGGTTGAAAAGAGGTTTTTAGGGGATGGGGTTGTTTGAGAATCTGGACCAGGGCAAAAACGGCTTTCTGTTGTATTACATACAACATAGTCTCCATCATCCCCCTGACATATAGACAGACAGACGATCCATTCACTTTAGCATAGTAGGAAGTAGGGTTGTAGGGTGAATAGATCCGGGGGGTTGGTTCGAAACAGAATAAATGGTATTTTGATACCAATGTTGGTTTACTTTTATGCGGTTATGTTTATGCTTCTCATGTTTACTCGTATATTGAGCAAATTCAATGGGAAATATTTTGGTCAAAATTGCGGGATGTGATGATTCGAGGGTGGAGGTGTTTATCGACCGACTTCAAGCTAACTTGAAACTTTTTTATGAGTTTTGTTGAAGTTGAAGATCTCAATCGAAAGATAACATTAGGAAACGTTGGTTTCGGCAATTGTAAGAAAAGGCCTGCGAATTGACTTGCTACTCAGGAGACTGATACAAAATGGTGAATATTCAAAAAATATTGAAGTGTTTCATAAGTTCTAGCCAATTTCGTAAAAATTAATACTTCATTTAACAAAAATTAGTAAAGAACATATCATTGAATCAATCGAGGTAATATTCACGGACGAGCGTGTGGCTGACCACTTCACCTCCTAGTATTCCGTTGGTCTCGCAATGAAATAACTCTAGCATTACTTCAAGGCCTCGGCCCGATTTGAGCTGTTGCGCCATTGATTGAAGTTATTGAAAGTATTGTCCATTACTAGTGACTACTTTCTGAAACTCTTGACCGCATACGAATACCATGTCGAAAGAACGACTTTTCTTTTTAGGTTTTCCACGAATCAAGTCATTTCGTGGCATCTTCATGCGAATGGAAGTGCTGCTCAGCGCGGTTATGAGTTATCAATCGAACCAAGTGAAAATCGGAAGAATCAATGTCTGATGAATATGGCGAACGTAGCCTAACATTAGTAGGTACGCGTGGTTGGTTGTAAGACGGACACACTTAGACCTAAAGAAATAGCAAGGCAAAGAGGAATTCGACGAGGCGCGACGAGAAAACACAACAAGCAGAGGCGAGAGACAAGGAAGCGAGACGAGAGACAACGAGTCGAGACGAAAAACAGCGAGGCAGGAAGAAACGCGACAAGGCGAGACAAGCAACACGACGAGCAGAGGCGAGAGGCAAGGAGCCGAGACCAGAGACAACGAGTCGAGACGAGAAACAGCGAGGCAAGAAGAAACGCGACGAGGCAAGACAAGCAACACGACGAGCAGAGACCAGAGACAACGAGTCGAGACGAGAAACAGCGAGTCGAGACAAGCAACACGACGATCAGAGGCGAGAGACAGAGGCGAGAGACAGAGGCGAGAGACTTGGAAGCGAGTCAAGACGAGAAACAGCGAGCCAAGAAGAAACGCGATGAGGCGAAACAAGCATAAAGACAATCAGAGGCGAGAGAAAACGAGCTGACACTAGAAACAGCGAGCCAAGAAGGAACGCGACGAGTCGAGACGAGAAAGGTCGACGAGCAGAGGCAAAAGATAACGAACCAAGACGAAATACCTAAGAAAATAAGAACTTGAAAGTGTATTAGACGAATTGGAATTTGAATATGTTTTTTTTAAGAAAATAGACAATAAAGCGAAGCTAAACAAAATAAAATATTTATAACGAATCCTGGCAACCGCTGAACATACCCGGCCACAAAACAATTCGTTACAATTTTGGCAAGATCACCAAGGCAGTTGAAGAAGTAAGGTCCAAGATGAGAGTTCCTTCTAGCTGATAGAGCTGGACAGGTACAGAGAAGAGTAATCACTGTCTCCTCCTCATCCAGTCAGCTTCTACAGAAGTCGTTTGAGAAAAGTCCGAATCTTTTAGCATGTTGACCTAGAAGACAGTGTCCGGTTAGGACACCGACTGTGGTGCTGTTACTCACCCTTTTGAGAAAAATCAGACTTTTAGAACGTTTTAGATCCAGCTTCGGCCAAATGTGTCTCGCAGTATGACATGTTATACCGTCTGCCCATCTTGAGTTAGTTTTTTCCCCCGCCTTCAGTCTTGGAGCCGTCCGTATATATGTGGGCGAACTCTTCCGTCCGTACCGAATCCCTTTCCCATTCTAGACGGGTTGGGATTAGAGATGGGCAAAGCGGTTCCTTTCAGTGCAGTACTTCATAACGAGTCACTCACATGAAAGAACGAGTTCAGTGTAGTAGTTCCGGGACTCTTCGTTCCATCGTTTCATCGTTTTCAGTCTTCAGTCTTTCGTTTTCGTACCTTCGTGCGTTCCTTACAAACCAGTTCTTTCTTTTAGTTCTACTTGTACTTGAAGGGAGAAGTTGATGACCAAAAAAAAAGGTCAGTCAATGTATAAGATGGTGATACAAGACTAAAAAAGATCGGTACAGGTGTCCAATAGAACTACAGTTCACCAAAAGGAGTGAGTTACTTCACTCACTCACTTCAATGAAGTGTTCTTTTGGAACAGTGGGGTGGTCACGACCTTTCCAGCCACAATTAGTAGTTTGTTGACCACATTAGCATGCTCCAAAATTACTTTGTGCTCTCTCCTCGTATTGCGATCATTTCTCGGCTGAATGACATGTACTGTCATCTCAAGCCTAATGGTGAAACTTCACTGTGAACTTGGCTGCATTACTGCCCGATACAAAAAGGCTAAGATAAGACCTGTCGGGAAACGACTAAGCCTTAAGCAAGTCACCAATACAAAAGTACCGATCAGAAATCGGGAAAACTGAAAAAAAAAAAAAAAAAAAAAAAAAAAAAAAAAAAACAAATTGACAGACTGCGAATATCGAAAAGCGTCGAAGACGATAACGCAGCTTGGAGATAAAATAGATTTGCATATCCTATCTAAGCAGCTAAGCAGTAATCTGGGTGGCTTAGTGGCTAGAGCACTTGCCTTCGGTGCACCTGGTACCAGGTTCAAATCTGCTTGGCGACAAGTAATTTTCGAGAATGGCACTGGGTGCCGGAGTAACAGTTCACTCAGCTGTAAATGAGTACCTGAGTTAAAATTGTGGTAATAATCACGGACGAGCGTGTAGCTGACCCCTTCACCTCCTAGTGTTCCGTTGGTCTCGTAATGAAGTTACTCTAGCATTACTTCAAGGAATAGGCCCGATTTGGGCTGTTGCGCCATTGATTATTATTATTATTTTATCTAAGCAGTTGAATATAATTTTTCACTTGCATATAAATCTTTAATACGTTGTAGACACTTGATTTGGTAAACTAGAGAGGGACCGATTGGAGTGGCAAGGAACTAAGCTTTTCGTAATGAAATCTTGTTGTGTTGGTACATGGAAGTATGAGTATTACCTTTAGCCAATCAGTATCTTGTATTTGATATTGCCCCATGAATCTCACTCCCACTCCAAACTGTTATCCTTCCGTCTCCTTTTGGACGCCTACTCCTATCTACCATCTACTGCAAAACTATTCTTCAAAACTCTTCAGTACACGAATTTTACAGCTATCATTTCCCGTTGTGTGACATATAAATGTCGTCAAATGTTCAAACAATTGATTTTCAATTTGGATTGAGCATTACTATCTACAAGTTAATAAAAACATGGAAGAGTTCACATATCACCGAGAAGTTTCATCACGTACCGCAAAAAAAGAACAAGACACAGATACCAAACAAATAATTTAAATGTCTGTCATTTTCAATTATGCTGTCAAAACGATATGAGCATATGACAACAACGAATCTCTTGAACGTCAAACGTTAAACTTCATATGCTGGAAAGATGGCAAGAAAACATTTCATAAATATTTTATTTCGAAGGGCCGTGTGTAAGCAGCTTCATCTTTGTCAATTAAATTCTAAAAATAAATTCTTAAATTGGTTATTCAGGTGGTCGTGTGACTAGGTTAAAAGTGTTGTAGTCGGAAACCGATGAAAAATTTGATTAAAGTGTATCAATCGAAAAACGACCTCATTTTCTACTATCAAGTTCGAGGCGAGTAGAATGTTCACGCGCATTTTTGGTTCGTGTTTTGGAAAATTTGAATCAAAAATTTTGTGAAAATCACAAGTTGTGTGTGTTGTGTATGCTGTGTTGTGTTTGGTGTGGGCAAGACACGCTGAAAAGTAGCGAATCTTGAGCATTCAGGCCACCAAGACTCATTATTCTCATATCTCCAGTCTCTACCCAAACTTTTTCGTCCTCCGCACGAATTTCAAAAGCTCAGGTAGAGAGCAAGAACGCAGTTCTTATATCCTCATAACATCGACGCCGTATATATGCATTCTTGCAAGTTGATGTAATATCTACTTTGAATTGTATGTATTTTGGTTTTCAAATGCTAAAATTTGTTCCCTAGGACACAAATGATCATGACAATTATTCTGCTTTGAGTCAGATCTGCCAACATATCGACAGGAACATTATTCCTCGGATAAAGGAATGTCGAAAACACTTCGTTAAGTTGTTAAATCCTCAAAGGATTCAACTTTTACAAATTCTCTCTAAAAATAACGTCGGTAAATATTTCCACTATAAATACGGGAATATACCTACCTAGTGAATTTTAACCACTGCATCCATTCAGCCGTTCGTTAGTATAGAAAAAAAAAATATATTTTTGAAAAGTTTTCTGTTGCATTCGGTTTATTTAAAATCGCACACTACTCTCAACACTCCAAGGATTCGAAATCCAACGCGAATCCAGCCATCTATGCCACATATCGCCATAATAAATGGCTTAACTTTTACTTTGCAACAGTGAGCCGATTCTGAGGCCCTGGTTGATTAAGCATCCACGCTCTCCTCGTAGTCGTAGTCCTTTAATCCTGGCATTCTGCCGCAACTTCCCGTCCTTCTGCCGATCCCGGGAATATTGTTTGTACGGCTCACATTGAAAATATGATAAATGGTTTTTCAGTTTTCCTGGCCACATATGTACACATCTTCAAATGATGATTAATACAGTCGGTGGATGGTAGTTTTGGGTATATTACTTAAGTTCGTGATTCTGGTAACCAGGAAGCTTCTGGTGTAGCGGAGTTGGGAAGGACTCGTTGTGGCATACACTCAATGTGGAGTATCGCATATGTGACTCGATGAAGTTGGACTTCTTTCGGAAGCGACTGACGACAGGCTCCGTCCTCGTTTCCATGGTGGCTTCAGGATGGTAGACACTAATAAAGATCCTTTACAGCGTACAGCTCTTCCGCTAGAACTAAGTCTGTAATTTCACCAAGTTCCATATTTCCGACTGACCAACCAAAAAAATCGTCTAACACTTTTTATACAGGAACGACCATTAAGTTGACTATGATATTATCGCCTCTGGTTGCGGTGGTTCCATTTCGACTATTGTTGTTCTATTTTCCTTCCTTGAAAGGACCTTATGGAGCGGGGGGTGTTAAGTGCTTCAGTACACTTGAAAAATTTTCGCCGTGGCAAATGGTGGCACAAACTTTACAAACGGGTGGCAATTTTGGTGGTGGCATTTTGTATGAAGTCGACTGGTCAAAAATTATGATTTATTGTTCGTTATTATACAAATGCGATTAAGAGTGGTGTCGATGGGCGTATCATTAATCACATTGCGGGCCCCCGGACTAGCACGAAAAGCAGTTTCGAGGTATTTTTTTCTCCATACTTGGCGAATATCTGATATCGTCGTGGTTAAAGCCACCACAGCTTTTGTTCCATTCGTGGCGCGAGGGCGGACATTTTTATAGCAAATCATGATCACAAATTATAACAGGCAAAGGTCAGTGAAGTGACTGATAATGAAGTATTTTTTTTAAGGGAGAATAAGGTTTTGTTGAGGAGGAGGTTTAATTTTTACTTTAGTCCTTAATTCAACTGGGGGCAGTAAATTTAAATTTTTTTTTATTTGTGGTTGGTTAAGCGTGTCGTTTTTTTTTTAGAATAAAAGTTCCAGGATAGAACAGAGTTTTTGTGGGAACTGCCAACATTATAAATCTGAAGGATTCACATACAAAGCTATAAACTATTTTAGAAGAATATTTATGAAAATGAAGATACTTCTTCCGCCGTCAAACCAAATATTCCAATTGAGATTGATCACTGCTGGACTTGATAGAAAAAAGAACCCTTGACTTGAAAGGTCTGTTTACGAAATTGTATTGGACTACATCCGGAAGTGTTGTTTTATCATCCTGTGACATTGACTATCGATTATCTGAAAAACCTTCACAGATAGTGTTATTATTGTCGAATATTCGTCTATATGTTAGGCTTGAGTAGTTCCCGAACGAACTAGTTCAGAAGAGCGTTCCCATAAGTAAAATGAACGTACTAGTTTGGAGTGAGTTCCGCTCCTAGTTCGTTTATATTCATGCATTGGGGTATAGTTCCAAGTGAAATGAAGGAAGGAGGTCGCAGTGAGTCCCGCTCGTAGTTCTTTTGTATTGTCATATACTTCCACATTGAGGACCTTTTTTTAGGTCATCAAATTGCACCAGACGATGGTATTACACAGATGACCCTTTTGTATTCCAAATTTGGCTAGGTCATCACATTTGCCTACACCATCTTTCACTGCACTCCCGCGAACTTTTGAACGAACCAGTTCGTAGCTTGTCGGGAACCACAACTAGTATTCCAATTTTCCTACACTGAACTCCAACGAAACTAGTGAACTAGTTCACGACGGATCGCTACAGTGAACTAAAATACGCAAGCCTACATACTATATGTGCGTTCTGCAACTGAACTTCATATCAATGAATTATAACAGGCTAACAATTCCCATAGTGTTCACCGCATATTTAAACCGATTTGGGTGTTCACTAGGAAGTTAATTATGGTTGTAGGTTTCACCCACAAATTTAATAAATTATTTTGAATCAAATTACACAATTCACTCTTTCTGATGAGACTACACAAACATCCCGACCTAGCCTAGTTTTCAATGGCAACATTCATAACAGCAATCATAGACACAGTCTATTGTCCAAAAAATATTTGAGTGGGCCCTTAGAGGGGGGACAAGAGAGGTGAATGAAAAACATTTTCAGAAAATCTGTTTAAAACACAAAAAAGGTTATCGCTAATTATGGTCTTTGGTAGCTCGTACACAATGCAGTAACACGCTTAAAAAATGTTCTTGTAGTCAGCTCCATCTACGACTCGTTAATTGTAACAATTTATGACGTTTTGGTTCAAGTCTTGGCTTAGTTTGACTGGTTTTACAACAGCTGACAAAAAAATGTAAACCTTGACAAACGTTTTGACATTGACAGATCACAAAAAAAGATTGACGATGCGTTTGTATTCAAATAAAAAAATTGTATGTACCTACCTATTGAATAGTCTTATTACTGATATACAGATTTACATCAGCGTACGGAGATAGAAGAAAAATGATTCCGTGAAACCTTTTTACGAATTTTTTCATATTTTTTAGGTCTCATAAGGTATGGAATTAATTTTTCTTTAGCGGGCTCTTTACATAAGCGCGTGGAAAGTATGGTCTACATTCTTCGATATTCAACTTTGAAGGGGGCAAATTTCTTTGGTCTAATGACATCTCGAATTCACATCAACCCCTAACAAGGTATAAAATAATTGTGTACGTTGTTACGAATACTTTCATATTTGTTAGGTTAGTTTCTTCTTTAATGCGCTTCAAAAAAGATCTCCTAAGAATCCGGTTCAGATTTTTTTTGATATTTATGATGATATACTTTATCACTCTTTTTTTATGAAATTTAAACTTATTTAAAATTTGGAAAACATCTAGTGCCCTAGACACACGGCAGCGTTAATATCGTATTATCTGCCATTTGGCTATTAAATCGACTTAATACGTAATTATTTGACTATTATCTCACTAATTTAATACTGTTCGAAAGTTTGTAATAAATTGTGCGACGATATTATTAAAAACTTGTCGCAATGCGATGCATCGAAGAGTTTCTGTTTTTTCCCCAGGAACATATGTTTTTGACATTTATCCCTTATTTCACTAAGGGCTTCTATTTAAAAAACTTGTTTCACATATTAATCACACCCTAAAAAACCATAATTTTCCTTTCAATCTAGTTAATTTGTTTGTTTTTTTTTTTAAATTTGCAATTCAAATAAATATGCTCTTTTTTAGGTAAAAATATTGTTCTTTATCAAAAAAAAAATTCAGCGAAAAGCTTCTATCATCAACAATGCTCTTAAAAAAAAATGTATCATATAAGAAATGATACTGTCGGTGTTGGGTAAGTAATAAGTGAAAATTTAAAAAAAAAATTTACTTTAGCATCTCCTAGATAGAATATGACTAAACGAATGGATGACTAGCAACCAGCTAAAAAAAAAGGACAACAACAAGTGTACAGGCATCCGATATCCATCAAACAAGTGATTGAAGACTACATTTATCATCTTGCAAGGACGATGTATCTCCACTTTCTGAAAGAGCCTGGGCTGTTCTGAACAAGTAGAATGTTTCTAAGTGCTCTACAAATACCCACATGTGTGTACTGTTCCTTTTTATATATATTTTTTTTTTTTCCTGTACCACCGTCGCTTTTAGTCATATGCAAATTCTCCATAACGTATCACACTCTCAAGCATGAGCTTGTACTTTGTATGTTACAAAGGCGAAAAATATTTCTTTGGGGCTTACTTTTTCTTCACAGTCTGTCTTTAAGTATTTTAAGTCTTGTGGGTTATTACTCCACAATCGAATATTTTTTTATGGGGGTAGAAAAATTTGAATTCCTTGATTTTATTGCATATTGTAAAGGATTTTTTTTCATATTCCTTCCTACCTTCTGATTGCCAGTATTTAGAAAAAGAAGAACTTTATAGTTCGATTAAAATCAAATTGGTTTGATATGGACACGAAAAATTTTATAGAACAGGCCATTTACGAGAATACTATAGATCACACCAACGTACCTACATGCTGGTGCATTGAAATTGTGTTTGTATTTTCGAAGAGCTTCTGCTTTTCGCGATTGAAAATGTTTGACGACTCCTGTAGGAAGTCAATTGAAAAAATTACGAATATATTTTTGTTCACTACCCAACTAGCAAACTAACTTTAATAAGGCCTTATCGATGCTATTTTGGTACCTCGACAAAGCTTCGACAAGGTCTTACCGAACTAATCTACCGCACATTTCCCCATGTTTCAACAGCTACAGCCAAGTGCCAACAGTTAGTACAAGGCCTCATTGAAGCTGTTTTTGCTTCCGTACGGAAGTTTATTTGTAATCACCGCAAAGTACTACAGAGAAAGTCGACAAAACACTTTGTAACAGTATTGGGACTGTCACCGTATAGTTACACTGTTTTAAAAAACATTTAAATTTTAATTCAATTTGTACTAGAGTTTTCCAGCATATTTAATTTTTTCAAGTAAAAGTACATATTTTCAATCACTTTTACACGAAATTACTGGCATTAGTAAATTATTCTTGTACTTTCCAATTAAACCGTACAAATAACGTGGAAAAGGCTCACAACATTACGCAACATTACGTGTCAAATTAACTCATTAAAAAAATTTCACTGAATTTTATATCTTTCGGATAGTAGGGAGATATTTCACACCTTTTCAAGTAAATTTACTTTTGGATGTCGTAGTCAATTTCAACGTTATTTTCGGTTATAAAAAATATCAAAAATTCGACAGTGTCTTATTTACATTTCAGTGGAAACCAAAATCGAACGAAGTGTCCAAATCCGTGGTTTCTTCTGATATATTACATGTTTTTGTTGTAAAATTCAAATCAATAGGTAGAATTACGAACTGGAACGTAATTTGTGAACAATTTTCAAGTCAACGACTTAAAGGTCCAGATACAGCAGATTGGTATTACAGATGCCACGTGACCTCAATCGAGTACTAAAGACCAGTTCCAATGATCTATCTTTGTCTATATTTACGCCTAGTTGCTAATTACAGCTGTTTATGACGTCATGAATACGAAATTATATATTGGTTGGTGCCTTAGCTTAGCAAGGCTCTCTTTACGACACCTAACGAAGTCAACGTGAGAGTAAACGTAATAAATTTAAAAAAAAGGGATTTTCGTCAATAAATATGACGAATAACTTTTTTGAGAATTTTGATAGAAACTTGTAGGCAATTTTACAAAAACTTTGATTTGTCCAAACCATGAAGCTGACTTTTTGAACGGCTTAACTCATAACTTTTCCCTAAACTTATGATATGTATGATAGAAGCAAAGAAAATTGATTATTGAAACAGGTCCTTAGTCAAATTTGGAATAAGAAAGTTATTTCACAATTTCACTATATCATTTTAATAATAAATTAGATATTGTTATCGATTAAAAAAAAATGCTAGTTACTCTGAAATTTTTTTTTTACACATTTTATGAAGTATGGTAAACTATAGAACGGCTAATGCTAGAAAGTTGAAACTTGGTGTGTATATGTAAATCAACTGGAAAAGTAATTTTGAAATTTTGAAAAAAAATTCAAATATCCATTGGCGTTCGGAAGGGAGCAAAAAAATTATCAGTGAAAATGGAATGCATATTTTCACGGCTTTCGTCATATCTACTAGGTCTTCCCAAATATTGAATACATTTTTACTTCATTTAGTCACACGCATGGTGACGGGCATCGTTAAGCACAGAACATCCGGATGTGGCAAAAATCGCATTCACTGGGACTTGACACCGGAAAACAGACACTCAAAGCTTTTTATGCCGAAAAACTCTTGATTATCTGAAATTAAGCAGATATCAGACCTGAACTCAAAAGCTCTGATTGGACATTGTTACATGAGGAAGCATCTCAATAGGATTGGTCTCTCCTAGACAAAAATTTGTAGAATTTGCGATGTCGAAGACCAAACACCAGAGCACATCCTCTGTGAACGTAAAGGACTTACTAACAAAGACTTCGTCACTGCGGTCAAGGTTTCATGGAACCATCGGAGTTCTTGACCAATCCCCTTTATAAAAAACTAAACTTCATTGAAAGAGCAAGGATTGAAGAGGAATCATAGATAATCCAGGGGGTCTTCACAACAGGCCCAACTGAGGCTTCAGTGTTAGTGGCTAACCAGACCAATCACATTTCCTAATCAAATGTAAATCTTCAGCTATGAAAGTGAAAATATTGAACTCTTCGAGCCGCTACCAAAAAAAAACATAAACTTGAAAACACTGGAATTTTAAAGAAAAATGCCCGAACTCTGAATGAATTCGTAATGAAGATGAATTTTATTACGGCGTAATGAGCTCCACATAAGCATCTTCGAGATTTTTCTACAAACACCGACCATTACGTTTTGTGAACAGGATTTTCCTAATGCTTAAGAAAATAACCGGTATTTAACCATTAATTAGAGCCACTTTCTTATTCGACACATACAATTTTCGGTCTTCTACAATTACGACAAAAGACAATAACCAGCACTACCTTAATTCCATTAATTTACCTTGCTACCTTCAATAAAATCCCAAATTTATATATGTATACCTGCTGAAGCAGAAAGTCTCCTGACCAAATAGCATCCAGAAAGGACTAGCGTTGAGCGAAAGTTAATTAGAGCGTGTCTTGATGTAGTGTTCCAACGCAGCTTCTGCACAAATCCATTATTAATGAGACAAAAGACTAATTCAAAGTCAGGCTTAACGTTAGTCCTTTGAATTTGAAAGTTTACAGGATGCAGAAGAAAAACTACTGTACAGTAAAATCGTTGTCCTTGTGCTCATCGTAAACAAATGATTCAGTCCCTTTGATGTCCGTGCTAATAAGAACCTTCGCTGTAAATTTACAATCTGTTGTTTGTGTACGCTCGGAAAAAGGAAGCGAAAATACAGAAAAAAGAACTGTTTCGAAAAGAACAGAAAAAGTCAAATATTTTAATGTTTTCGCTGAACGCTTCAAATAACAAAGAACAACTCTTTTTTATTATCGTCGAATCCAAAGGAAGACTAGCGAGGGCAAATAAAAAACCAGATAGCCCTGAGCCATGCAATCATATTGATTAATTCTCCTCAATGAGTGCCCAGAATACTCTGCTCTTCGCCAGTATCCTTACATATACTTAACTATCCTCCCCCCCCCCCCCGCCCTAGTAGGCTAAAGCTAGTCCTTCATCACTTCCTTGACTTGGGTTTTCATGGCGGGTGCATTCATTCGTCCAGAAAAAAAAAATACAACCAGGAAGGTAAGCGGAAACCCTAGCGCAAACCATAGTCTGACGCAAAAAATAACCAACCAACTGCAACATCCTTTAGCTACCGGAACAAAAAAAAGGGAGAACAACAACATACCAGCAAGAACAGCATAATTAGAAAAGTTTACAAAGCTCCGGAGAAAAGTGGTTTAACGGAATTTTTAATGCATTCTACGACAATAGGACGAGGCGAATTCATCCCATGGGGTAGGCCCAAACTCGCCGGGCTCTTTAATCCCTCTACCGTTGAATGGAGGAAGCAACTATATACGATACCACCAATAGTCTAGTGGAATCGAGATCTTTCATTTTCATCCCCCGGAACAGTTTGACCGGCCTTGCTAATTAACTTTATGAAATATTTACGAAATAGTTAACAAGGGCTTTGAATAATTGCCAAGCTTTGTAATGAAGTGCCGGTGCAACAATTTTACTCCCATGGTGGCAATATCGGCATTGAAGCGGAGAGCAATCACGGGGCTTCAGGTCCCTTTCCACTTTCGAGGAAGACAAAAGAGGTTCATCTTTTTCAGGAATTTTGGAATAGATGATGAGTTCGAAGATTGTGGCCTGTAGGCTTTTTTCGAATTTTGAATCTAGCTCAACTATTTCTTAAGTTACAGTGGGTTTTAGAACATGAATTTGCAACACTGTGAATGTAAAAACGAATTCGATATCTCATCAGAACTATGTAAGAGATGCAGCGGAATTCGTGAATTCTTGAATCCCCTTAGACCACTCAGGGGTTTAAAATCAAAAATGCTTAAGCCTCTTTCTAAAAAGCTAGGGTAGTTAACGACATCTCTGAAGAACTAAGAAATATGACGAAATTCGTGCGTATGTGTGCCTAAATTTCATTAATGGAAATCTGAGTAGTTGACATGCCACCGTCGCATTTGTTTTCACGAACTCTGCTCTATCTCATAGTCAGCCTGATGATATAGTGCATTTTTCTTTACTTTTGGTGTAATTGTCTAAACATCAGTTTAAGGATTTCTCGATATTTAATCCCTAGCTAAGGGTGGAAGAAGTCGCAAACGTTTTCACGAACTCCAACATATATCTAAGGTTTTAATAAATATCGAATTGATTACTTCGACTAAGCTTAGTACTGCAATTCAAATCCGAAAACAGATCTAAAAAAAAATAACTTCAGTCCTGGAGAGCGCAAGTTCATTGGGAGAACTACGTTCGTACCCTCCACGTATCCACTAACGCACTTATGAGCATATAGCCTGCGATTCTTGCAAGTGACCACTTAAATTAAAATTTGAATTAAATTCAAATGCACAAGCAGATTTAAAAAAAAATGGGAACAGGAGAGCTGAAGTTCATTGGGGAGTATGTTGGAAGATACGTGAGATACGAACGTACCCACCACGTACCCGCCACGTACCCTCCAAAGTACTTATGAGCACATAGGCTGCGATTTTCGCAAGTGACCACTTAAATTAAAATTAAATAAAAAAGAGGACTTTCATCAACTTTCATTACTATTTCCCTTCTTATAAACCCCCGCCTCTGTTTAATGTTTTTATGACCTCCCTTATTACCGTAAATTTCCCCTTTTGTCTTCTAATTGACCCTTCTATTAGTTAATTTTGTAACCCCCTTTTTTGTTTTTTTTACCTGTTTTTCTAATTGACCCTTCTGTTAGTTAATTTTGTAACCCTTTTTTACCTACTTTCATTTGTATAAATAACAGTTGTAGAGATATTGTCGATCAGTTTGATAAAGGACTCAGTCGAGTCCGAAACGTCACACAAAATAAATTTAACAGTATATACCGGAAAGCCTTGTATTTTCAAAAAAGAGGAGCTTTCACGAAATTTGCTATATCTCTTAGTTGCGTTAAGGTTCGAATTAGTTTCTACTTTCAAGGTAGGTAGGTATAGGTACATTATAGAGTTAAAATTCGTGTGGTGTGAAGATGAAGCGATGGATGCGTTGTAGATGAAAAATGTTGGTTTCGTGATCTCAGGAACCGCCTGTGAAGGCTTGGAACCTATGAAGAATTATATACTCGACTTATTTACAAAAAAAGGGTTAATAGGGGTTGAGGGGTGTAAGAGTGAAGAGTGCAGGGTGGACAATACTTTCGAAACGCACGAAAGCTGGGATCAAAATATTTGAAATCTATATCTCCTGAACGGTTGATGTTAGAAGGTTGAAACTTTGTAGTTACCTGAAAGGATACTCGGAGCCTAGACTAGGACTAAAAAGTGGAAGAAGGTAGATGAAATGTTGGGGCGAGAGGTGAAAAACTTTGTTTTTACAGTATCTTCCAAACTCATTGTACTAGAAATTGAAAAATTTTTTTTTGTATAAATGATTAAAAGTGGAGTCTACTTAATGAACATTTTTTGAGGATCAGGTAGAGCACTGTCGTAGGGAAACGCAATTTTTCAATAATACATTTTTTTTTTATATCTCAGGATCCATACTATAGTAGATATGAACTTAAAAACTTTGCAGTAGTTAGGTTCAGCGGAACTAGCAGAGATAAAAGTCTTACTGGCAAAGAAAGGAACGGGTAGAAAAGAAAAAATTCTACTTTTTATTTTCTTGTAAGCCCCGAAGGATAGAAAGCTAAAAAACTATATTGGGATACAAAAGAAAAGCTATAGAGATTGTGATAGAAAAGTAAGCGGGTAGAGGTGTAATTATTTCGTAGCTTAAGCAGAAAAGGTTAAACTTAGCTAGATTTGGATACACTGCAGGAGTAATTGAGTCACAAAAAAGTGTATATTTTTATTGGCGTATAGAGGTGAAGGAAAAATCGTTTGTTTCCCACATTTTCACGATTTTCGTTATATCTTTCAGGCATACTGAGTTGACAAACTAATTTTACTTCTGCGAACTCTTTAAAAATAAGCGCCTGAAAACATTCTTCCAAATTTTTAGTTATCCAAACCCTAAGGAGTAAGGTCTTATTTTCACGAATCCTGATATATTTCTTAGGTTAATGGCAATATCCAATTCGGTTTCACTTCTGAAGGCTTCAAACATAATCGGAACAAATCCGATTTAAGTAGTTTTAAATATTGAGCCCCTTAAGTGATGTAAAGTGTTGTTGAAGTTTTCACGAATTCCGACAAATATTTTAGGTTTAATAAGTGGGTTTTAACGTTTTTTAAAATTTGGTTTATTTGTGTCAATTCCTTAAATCAGTTTTTCTCTTAATTTCTAAAGCTAAAATTTTTTAACATCTAGAGCTCCTAATTGTTTTTAATGGGCTTAAGTGGGCACTCTAAGGCCCATATTTCACCGGGATGCCAGGCTATGTCGCCAGCCAGCGTTGCCACACAGAATATATGATATTGTTTAACGGGTGTCTAACTTGGCCATTGGTTAGCGACGTTCCCGCTTCATACATTCTGTGTGGCCACGATGCTGGCGACGTAGCCTGGCATCCCGGTGAGATATGGCCTTAAGTTATAATAGTATCAGTGTTTGTTTTGTGGGGATCAGAGTATCTTTATTTAACTACAATTCTAATATATACTTATTGCTAGAATACCCACGAGATCCGTCGGAGTTCATCCAACAATGTTGGATGTCCGCCTGGAAATCGTGAGTGTTAGTACTAATTGGAAAAATATCATAAGCCCCAAGTGGGTGTCTAATGATAGTGTACGCTTTTACGATTTCCGCCATATCACTTACACATAGTTTTGGTGAGATATCGAATTGTTTCTTTACTTTGACGGGCTTTCTGTATTATCGTCTATATACATATATAATCAGTTTTTGATTTTTTGATATTCAACCCTTTAATTGGTTTGTCGACATTTCATCGTTATGTTTTCATTTAAATTAAATGTGGAATAAGGACTCTGTCACGAAAAATAACAAAATTTTGATCATAGTTTTATTATTTTTCGGGACGAAATCCGGGAGTGATGTTGGTAGTTTTTTGAAAGTAATTTTTTTCTCGTCAACATACCTCATGTTGTAACTTTAATCCATCTCAATCTCAGTCATCTAAGCGAAAATTCAACGTATGCCATTTTTGAAGGCGAAAGTTTTTTTTTAAAAAATTGTCCTTGCTTTTTTCTATCTTGATTTTGGACCAGTCCATCGATGATCATATCTAACTAAAACTTGAGATAATAGCAGTCAACTAGCTTCCACTCATCTAGAGCATTTGATGAGGAATAAGTAGCCAGTAGAAACGTCACTTCCATAGTAGGGCTAATAGCAAGGTTTTTGGTTCGATGATAGCACTTTAATGGCCCGGAGGCATGTGTAATTAGTACGTCAAAAAAGTGGCAAATTTGATAATATTTCATGACGTTCTGCTAAAAGGATTTAACTTTATTTAAGCTTCACCTTTATCATCTTAATTAAATCGAACCGATGAAGTGAATGTGGAGCACACACGATAACAATCAATAGCATTCTTCACTTGACACTGATTAACTTTAATCCGCACCCCGTAACGATGCAAGCGGTTAAGGGCTAAAGTCATCCGGTAACCGATGGTGACAAAGCCGATAGATGGATGCGATAAAATAAATAAGCTTTTCCGAAGCTCTCGTCATTTTATGTTATCTGGGGTATCGCGTTATGATATCCCTGATATGCTCTCGTGCGATATATCGCTGCGATATATCGGTGTTTATATATGCGATGCGTTAGTAAGTTCTAAGCTGGAGTTATGGGTGGATGCCATATGCCCGTGTACGTGGCACTGTTGTTGGTATGGTGAAAACGCTCCAACGGTCATAATTCAACCGAAGGGAACGCCAATCACATTTATGTAACCGAATACGACACGAAATATCCATTTTGATTTACTGCTGAGCGCACCTAATTCGATTTTATAACATTGGAGAGCGAGCGAGCTTTATCATTAGGGCTGTGACATGTGACAGTTTTATTTATTATTTATCGAAAATGAGTACCGAGTCCTAGGTATCGGGAAACTGGACGAACGGCGTACGGTATGGATCGCTGCAAGGACTCTTCAGCGATATACTACCCAGTGTTTCGATGGAAGTATCTGCGAGTATTTTTAAACTATGAACACCTACCTACCTATATGGTAGTTCATATAAGGATATCCCGCTGCTTTCCAGTGTTTACACACTGACACAGAAATGATATCAAAAGTACGCCATGGTTACGGATCCTTGATGCTCACATTGCAATCACACTATAGCGACGGAAGAACTGCTTTCCGGAGAACCGCCACAGCGAGATAGACTCGAAGATGGGTAAGTTATCACCTTGTGGAAGATAAAATAAAATGAAAGACAGATTATACGATGGCTTAAGGACATTAACTCGATCCGGAAAAGAACATAAATGCCAAGGATAAGATACTAGTTCAGGATGAGTCAGTATGATGCTTCTGCCGTGTCGTGTCATTCTGAACCAACGAAATTTTTACCACCCTAGTGCAAGATATATCTGATGTTCATTTTGTTATCCAAAATTTTGACTGTGATCAAAACTATGCATAAAGTTTCTTAAATTAATCAACGTCGAGTCTCCATCATTTGTTTGAAGTAAAAAGTTCAAATATTTCAAGGATGCTGACCGTTACAAGAATCATCCACCATCGCACGAACCTGTGCGCACTAGCGCGAATGCGAATGCGGAAACAACAAGCTCGCAACTCTAGTGGAGGTTTGCGTAGATTTGCTTCGATGGCGGTTTTTGGACACGAATCAAAGGAACTTGCATTGAAAACGAATGTAATCTTTACTTATTCGCCTATACACTCGTGTGCTATGCGAATGTAGATGAATCACGAATGCGACAGTGGAAATGCGACATTAATTTTTTGTCTTGTGGGGTAGAGATAGCTGTGAAGACGGCTGGATCTAGTATGTTAATTATTTCTTTCATTAAATTTATTTATTAATTTAAATGAAAAATAAATTGAAGCCTTTAAACGGGTCAACTCGTTTTTCCAACAACATGCCAAATTTTATTTGTCTGAAGCCTTATTGGCTTAAAATTATTATTACTAATTTTTTTATGATTTTATTAAAACTATTAAGGATAATATTAAATCATAAGGGGCTAGCTGCATCAGCTGAATTTCCTCCTAAAGCAGTTAGAGGATAGAAAAGTCAAGCCTTGTCATGTTTTTCAAAAACCAGTTGATCACTTATTCCACCAAGGGCTTCAATTTTAGTTTATAAAAAAATTTGTCTCTTACCACATTGTTTATAAATTCCAGGTTTCAAATTTCTAGCATTAATCGTTCCCGATATAAAAAAAATATGGATTTCTCTTTCGTCCCTCCTCCATCTTTTCACTTACAGAAATGGTACCAATTAAAAAGCTGTTGTAGTACAGGAGTTGGGGAGAATCACGCAATCTTTTTTTCAGTTTATTCTGGAGAGCATGCCGCGATATTTATTTTGACATCAGCGCTTTACCAACGTTTGCGGAGAGTAGTTGTAAAATTGTGCAGTGTAAATTCGCACGAGATATGTCGGAATTCGTTTAAACTCACTGAATCATTTTACATACCCTAAGAGGTAGAATATTGTAAAATACTTAAAATTTATTTATAAATGGTTACGTACATATAAAACCTATCGATCTATCTTTTTCATTACACCTAAAATATTTCTCAAGATTCGTGAAACAACGATCAACATATACACCAAATTTGCATTCAGAAATTTATACCCCTGGCAAGTCAAGAGAAATTGTCAAACCGGACTCAGCCACTTTAAACACGCTAAGGGGCTCAATATAGAAAACCCTGGAAAACAGTTTTTAGGCTCTTATATAGGAATAAAAAGCAGGCCGAAGTAAAATATCTAATTTATCTCACCAGACCAAAGAGATATGACGAAATTCGTAAAAAAGTAGAAAATAACCATTTCTGGTAAAACAATTTTTTTAAACCGCCATTTGTGTTTGTGATTATTTTGCTGCTTAAATTATATATATGAAGTAAGAAGTTTCAACTAACAAGCATAAGCCGTACTTGAGATACAAAAAATCCGTGGAATAAAGGACGGGCAGCAATATTTACGCCACCTATAATATGACCTGTACTTGAGTGGAGGAAAATTTTCATAAACAAATAAAAACATGCAAATCTTAAAAACTGGACCTAAAAATAGAGGTTTTCCGGGCTGAAAACTATTGTAATTTATTCTGTGTGCCGTTTCGGACTCGAGTGAGTCCTTTATCAACCTCAGTCGAGTCCGAATCGTCACACGAAATAGATTATAACAGTATTTAATCCGGAAAACCTGTATTTTGAGGTAAAATGTACTGTGACAACATTCACCAAAAAAATTAATTCTACCTAGTTGAAAGTTAATACTGCATGAAAACTAGCTTTTTTTTTTGGTACATACTAGGTCAGTGATGTAAAAGTAGTACATATATTTTTTTGGAATAGTCGCTTAAGAAAGTGTTGAGACGACATAATCTCAGGTGTATGGTGAAAAGGGTTGTTCAAAGTTTCAAATTATATTATATTAGAGGTTTTTCAAGAGACCAAGAAAGAAAAGTTACCTATTAATAAGAAGAAAAGTTACCTTCTTTATTAATAAGAAGGTAACTTAAATGCCGGGTATGATTTCTTTTTAGACATCGAGAAAATTACTTGTTTTTCGCACACATTGAAATAAAATGGTTCCACTAAAAGAAGCCATGTACTCGGATGGTTACTCGGCGGGGGTCGATAACGAAAAATTAAACATAAAACACCAAAAATTAATATTTAAGAAAATGATTTTATTTAGCTCAATTTAGAATAATTACAAAATCGAAAATACAAGGTTTTCCGGTAAATACTGTTAAATTTATTTTGTGTGACGTTTCGGACTCGACTGAGTCCTTTATCAAACTACTACGAAATAGATTATAAGTCCGAAACGTCACACAAAATAAATTTAACAGTATTTACCGGAAAACCTTGTATTTTCAATTCAAAATGTACTGTGAAAACATTCATCAAAAATTACAAAATCATAAGAAATTCTTCGTCCGCATCCTTTTCAAAAGAAACTCCACAAGATCAGCATCGATCCGGTAGCGCCAGATATCGACGTTCAAAGGTACAATTCCAAATTTAAGATCCTTATCGATTCCATTGCGCTGGGCAAACCAGTAAAGCTGATTCCTTCCGATGATCATCACGATGTCTTCGAAGAATCCATTTTCGAGTTGAAAGAAGCCTACATCCTTCGAGATCATGTTCCAATGTGAGACGTCGATTTCTTCTTTGGTGTCGGCATTTTTAGCTAGTTCCTGCCTTATGCAGAAGTTGTAGAATTGTCGTTCATCTTGTGAAGATCTTTCAAAGTCGTACGCATCATATTCCAAAGAGGAACAATCCGTTGGAGCATTTGTGGAATACCGCAAACCAATAACGTTTAGACCGAAATTCTTTGATTCAAAATCCATTTTTCGAAAGTTGTGCGTACTGCTTCACGAATTAAAGTTATCTGATATTGTTGCAGTTAGGAAGCGTCCTTTTTATAGAAAGCCAAACCTTGTTAAGACGCAATTAATAAATAACCGTTTAAGTGGATAGTCTATTGCTTGTTAACAGGTTAATTAACCCAATGAAAAACACCAATTAAAAATAAGCGATTTAAGTAGATATTAAATTTTGTCTACCTGTCTCCTTCAAAAAGGTTCTTTTTTATATAGTCCTTATGAAAAGGGAACATTATTTTAACCATTTCAGGTTCTTAACACAGTTTTCAAATATTGACTTTTTCGGGGAAGTTTTTCAACTGGCAGATAAAAATTTAGCCATCGATCCCAGTTGAGAAGCTCGTGTGAAGGCCTTGTAAGAAATCCTATGATGCCAAAAAAAAAATTACAATTTAAAACTCTTAATGCAAAAGTTGAAAAACACTATTTAGATAATAAAAAAATTAAAAAACACTAATAGAATGAACTGAACTCACACCTAAGATATATGTCGGAATTCGTGAAAACGGAAACAACTCTTCTGTATTCAGTTTGATGTTGAATATCAGAAACATAAAAACAACGGTCTTAAGCGATTATATTTATATATAAAATACCTGCAAATAAAAATTAACTCGATATCCAATCAAACCTAAAAGATAATATCGGAATTCGTGAAACGTAAACATTTACACTCAGTTTGGAGTTTAATATTAAAAACATAATAAATATTGTCTTAGACGATTTTATGTATCAAAATCATGAAAATAAAAATTAACTCAGTAGTTAATCAAATCCAAGAGATATTGCGGAATTCGTGACAATGTATAAAATTTACTGCTGAATACATACTACTTGCCCTTAGGAATTGAAAAGAGAGAACTCTATAGTTATTTGTAGGAACTTAATTAAAGAAAAATTATTTAAAAATTCCATGAACGTAAAACATGAGGCCTAAACGATATGCCGGAATTCGTGAAAATACAAACAACTCTTTTACACTCGGTTTGGAATTAAATATCTGAAACATAATAAAAACAGTCAATCGCCTATGACTGTTTTTATTATGTTTCAGATATTCAATTCCAAACCGAGTGTAAAAGAGATGTTTGCATTTTCAGGAATTCCGGCATTTCGTTTAGGTCATGTATAAAACACCTGCAAATAAAAATTAACTCGATATCCAATCAAGCCTAAGAGATATGTCAGAGTTCGTGAAAAACCAAAAAACAAACCTTTTGCACTCAGTATGGAGTTCAACATCAAAATCATAATGAAAACGGTCTTAGGGGACTATAAGTGTAAAACGCCCGCAAATCAAAATTAACTCAATATCCAATCAAACCTTAAAGATATGGCGGAGTTCGTGAAAAATCGAAAAAAAAACCTTTTGCACTCAGTTTGGAGTTAACACAGTCTTAGACGATTACATGTATGAAAAGCCTGCAAGTAATACTTAACTCGATATCTAATCAAACCTAAGAAATATGCCGGAATTCGTGAAAATCTATAAAACTACCTTCTGAGTACACTGGGTGGAAAATAAAAGTTCGAGAAGTGTTTAACTGTTTGTAGGAATTTAATATAAAAAAACAATAAGATATTTAAAAACATTTGACGAAATCGATAAACTTATTTCCATTTCCAATTTTTTTCACAAACCATTTTTTTTTGTCCAATTATTTATTATTTCTAGTACCATTTACATGATCGTCTATTAAAGAAAGTCGTATATGTTTTCACGAATTCCGCAATATTTATTAGGCCTGATAAGATGTTTTGATTTTTACTGCTAGGGGCGGGTAAGTATTATTTTTAATGTTCGATTTAAAGATAAAATTTCGAATTTTGACATATTGGAAATAGGCTTCATAAGCCATGCCTCGCAGGAGCGCGATCAGGGGTTGATTTGCATCCATTGAAAAGGGTGAGAGAAAGAAGGTCATTCTGAGCTTGAATAAAGGGTTTGAACAAAGCCAAGTGGGCTAATTTTTGTTTGTATTTTGGTGGAACTCTTTATGTATTTAAGATAGGCTTGTGCACATTAGTTCACTACAGGAATCATTTTCGGTTGCCGATCTGTCGTGAACTAGTTCGTTCTTTTAGTTCACTAGTTCATGTGAGTTTAGGCGTAAAATCGTGGAGGAAAATCTGATGACCTAAAAAAAATCGTTAGTGTCCGAGAATGTGATGAACTTATAATAAAAGTATAGAAGTATACGGCAATCCATGAGCAGAAACGAACTAAGGGCTGGACTCACTGCGAACTACATAGTTCCTTTCCGAAGTAGTTACAATGTGATGACCTAAAATAGAAAAAAAGGTCCTAGTCCTCACTATGCCTATACGGCAATGCATAAATACACACGACCAAAGAGTGGGCCTCACTGCGAACTAGTTCCTTCATTTCACTTATGGGAATGCTCTTCCGGTCTGGTTCGTCTGCGAACTAGTTCCTTCACCTATGAGAACGCTGTTCGAAACTAGTCCGTTCGCGAACTACACAATCCTATTTTAAGGTACTCAACAGGTACTACCGTGGACTTGGCAACATACTTCTATGTTACAAGCCATTGATTTTCCAACAAAATTCCAAAATGAACTATACCTTGAGGTTAGAAATCACTTCCAACTAGACCTTTGGACAGGAGTTCGCAAAAGAGATGTATGACCAATTTAGAAATAGGAAGTCCTAGCAGTTAATAACTGAATGACCCCAGATTCAAGTAGAGGTGGAAATCACTCAAAATGCAAGGAGATCCTAAAACATACTCCTTAAAAGTCGCTCTGAATGAACGATTTTCTTTGTGATTCTTTTCGGTTTGAATAGTACCGAATATTTGTTGCTATTTCAAGAATATTTATTAGCAACATTCGAACTACATCTTGCTTAACATTATCCCGTCGCAAAACTCCCACATACTGACTCCCTCCCGAGACAGAAGTCATACCATCGAATAACAGCTTCTATCCTAAATAGCAGAAAATCGATTTAGCCGAAGGCTGTTCATCAATCATTTTATCCTATGCAAGATGATCCTTGTATTCTGCTCTAATCTCAATTACGATTAGAAGGACGTCGTACTATAGCAATATTTAATGCAGCCAAATCCCCCGAACTATCTCGATGTGACTACTTTTCTTGCCTTGATATCTAGCCGTGAGTCTAGCAAAGATACGATGTGTTATCCCAAATACAAGTTAATGAGCTACTAGTTGTATATGAAGGCTTTCTGAGGCAAAAGTGGGCTGAATCCTTTCAAATATTCGATCTCGATTTTCTTCGCAAGTCGAAGGAAAGTGGTACTCTTCCCCCAGTATACCACACCACAGAATCGACGGCATAAATCAAATATTCCAATAACAATCGCTCGAACATTAGCTAATGTATCCCCCGGGGTCATGCATGTCCCAGAGGAAATCATCTCTGGCAAGGATCCTATCAAATCGCATCTATAGATTTCGATAGACGAAGTAATAGAAAAGTTTTTGCCCGACGATATTTGAAAATAGTTTTCACGTTAATCGATGATTGGGACAGGGTTTCGACCTTTCGGGTTTTTCCCCAAATATTGAAGAAGCTGGTGGGTTCAAGGATCGCATATTGTTTTTTGGTTTGGGAAAATCACTGAAAAAGGGGCTAGTAGTCCCGGGGTTTAATATCGAAACTTTTGTATTTTTGGTTAAACCAAAAAGATTAAAGTCATGTTCGTCACGATTGGCCATTCCATTGATAAAATTTAAAACTATCCCAGGACACCAATCGTCCCGAAATTTTCCACCCCCGATTTTCCAATTCCAACCAATTTTCGTTCGGAAAAGTTTTCAAGTTGTGCTGAACGCAAAACTTGTAAGGAAATGTCACACAAAGTGATAGATGGAGATTCGTTCGCCCTTGTGGAACGAGATGGAGTTTTGGGGTAGGTCCTTTGGGGCATTGGATTCCGGTTTATTACTAAGTAAACCGAACAATAACGACAATGTGCCATAATTTCTTAATTGCTGCAATTATGGACTGCGAAATGGTTTTGACTGTCGAACGATATGAAACTTTGTCCACAACAAGACAAAAGTCTAAGTGTTTGTTATGCCATCCCTCACGAAGCCCACCCTTAAGATAGGGCAAGCCTTAGAGACCGTCTCCATGTAGTGGGCACCGGAAGTTAATCGTAACAAAAGGAAGTCGATAAACAAAAGTTTGACAAATAAAAGCGACAATTTGATGACTGCAATTTGATCGTGAACGTATGGTTGATTGTCACGCGAAAAAACACAGCCTAAAGGATAGGGGCGAAACGGGGCATTTTTTCCCCGAATATGATGGACACTTTCTTATTGTATTGCACTTGAAAAGTAATTTTCTTGAAATGTCCACAATAAAATGGTGTTATGTATTTTTGGTGCTCCGATTTTGTCGCATTTGACGACGCCATAATCAACTTTTGGAAGTTTTGTTCTTTAGTAGTCGGGGTCAAAGCAATCATTTCTGTCCTGAAATAGAAGTAATTTCTTGGCAGTAATTTTTTACCATTCTCTTTGACTTGATTGCTACTTTGTAATGAACGCGTTCAGCTAACGGACTTGACACAGGCATTCATATGTTTTTTTTTTTCGAAGTATGACAAACGTATATTTTAATAAATTTATTGTTTTAAAACAAGGACATTCGGCAAGAAGAGTTTGAATAACATTTTTGGGTACTGGAGTCTTGCAGTACTGCCAATTTTCATTGCATATGAACTCTCTTCTAATTAATCTTTGGATTAATGAATTTTGTTCATATGCGGGAATACGTTGATCTTCAAACTATTGTCCTCCGTGTCCGGTTTCTTGGCGTAGAACATGTGTAGATATAAAAGTTCAGTCCTCGTAACTTGGGGATTCGGTTTTTCTCCAACAAAACCAATTTATACTTTCCCTTTACTTTCATTCCCCTAATTTGATAATTTCTTTCAACGATACCACAACTTTAATTAGTTTTAGCTCTACAAGATTAAACTCCGTAGCTAACTTGTTTTAATATCGAAAACGTGTACCGTCTGCTCTATGTTCCGGCGTACTTCTAAACTACTCCGGTATTTGTCGGTAGTCTTAAAACTTCAAAAACATTTCATTGCAGTTTTGTTCGTGTGTTTATTAAAATTTAATTTTCAACATAATTTCACATGCAATTAACAGGAAAATAACAGGACAAAATGAAAATGCGCACCTTTTTTGCCAAAAGATATCTCGCTCTTTCTTGTAATAGTGTCGGCAAAGTCTTTGTCAAACAAAACCGTAATCGTTTGTGTTCAAATTAAATGACTTTATGCTATCATAGGTAGGTATACTATACATACCTGTACACCTGTACCAAATCTTTCCTATGTATTTCTGCATATGGCTGAAATAGGTCGGGGGATAGTGTGGCAAAAAAATAAGGTGAAGCCAACTTTATCCACTGAGTGCAGTTTTTCGCACAGACCCGGCATTTGTGCTTAACCTTATTTTCGAGCAATTAAAGGATTGCAAATTAAGCTTTGTGACGACGTAAAAATAAATTCTCTAATGTCTTTCAATAATAAAATAGTTGAGTACTACTGACATAGTTTGGTTAAGATTCCCAATGTGTTTCGATTGAAAAGGGGTATCTTTTTTTATAAAACACAAAATTTTTGTAAGTTAGAAGCCTTCATTCTGCAAAGTTTTTAATCTATAAAACATCGCACATGGATAAAAGTGTCAAAAGTCAACGGAGACTAAGAAACGGAAAAAAGAGAGAATCAAAAAATTATGTCAAACAAATTACAAAATCGAAAACAAAAATATTGTTCAAATTTAACAGAAAATGTAACACTTTCATTGTATAACATATGCATGACCCTTCAAAATAGCATTGCCAATTTTTTGGCAAAAATTGTGGCAAAGAGTTTAACAAAATATTATTGGGAAGGTTTAGAAAGGGGCGACACACCGAGCCGCAGCGCACACTAGGCACCAAAAGAGTGCCAATTGCGATCCCTTCGGAAATATAGTGGAACTAATTAATCACCCCCAAAACAGCCTAAGTCCTTAATAAATATGACCATCTTCTCATGCCCTTTCAACCTCAGATTGGCCAAATTGTCGAAAACAAGACTGCCACAATAAGAAAAACGAACTTAAAATAGCAAAAGAATGTTGAAAAACAATTTTTGTAACTCAAAATTGAAAATTAATATATTATGGCATCAAACCTTAGAACCTAGATATGGCGAAAATATATACTAATCCCTTCCGTAAACTGCGTTGCGGCTAAAAATCGAAAAGTCCTGATTCTTAGGAAATAATATCGAAAGTCCGTACAAGTAAAAATCAATTCGTTATCTTCACAGATATAATGGAATTCGTGAAAAAGTATAGGTAGAACCCTTTAACATCCACTCAGATATAGTTAAGCACAAAAAACCCTTGACTCAGTTTTTAGGCGACAATATAAAAAATTCGTTAAAGTAAAAATTTTCTCGATATCTAAAAGATATATGACGGAATTCGTGAAAATTTTACTATCCCTTAGGGCTGACTTGTAAAAATCCTGAGAGTAGTTTCTAGGTGTTTAGTTGAAGAATCCGATAAATTAAAGCTTATTCGATATTTTAGAAGACCTAGGAGATGTCACGAAATTCGTGAAAATATTTGTTTATAGAACATCTACGTACAACCACAATTTTTCTTATTAAAAGTTTCTTGCGTAAGCCGTTCTTGAGATTATATTAGGTTAGATTAGGAAGTGGGGTTGGTCTGGTTAACCTCTGTCACGTTCTAGAGATAGAAAACACACTCCTACTGCCGTACCATACCCCCGGTACTAAGAATCATATTTTCTCGATGTATCAAGATCGAATTTTTTTTCGTTATGTAGAGATAAACAGGGTCAACTTTCGGTATATAGTCCAGAGATGGGTAGTTCAAGAGTGAACTGTTTCAAAAGAAAACTTCATTGAAGTGAGTGAATGAAGTTACTCCTCCTTTCTGTGAACTGCAGCTCCATTAGACACGTGACGAAAAACGTACTGACAAAACGAAGGAACGATTCCGGAATCACTTACGAGTTCCGGAACTACTTCAAGGAACTGTGTAGCCTTTTTTTAGATCTAGATCAGAACGAGGAAATGAACAGTTCAGTAACTACTTCACGGAACCCTGTTAACCTTTTTTTTAAGTGCTCAATACTTCTATTGACGGAACGAGGGAATGAACACTTCCGGAACTAGTGAAACTAGTGAACTCATTCCTTCAAGTCAGTGACTCGGAGTAAAGTATAATACTTGACTGAAAGGAACTCCTTTGCTCATCTCTAATATAGTCCAAGGGCTTAGCTGAAAGAATTCTGGAGATATCAGCTCTCAGCCTCCATTTTAATGAGTTCGCCAAATGTAGGTAAATATTCATTGTAAAGCTATGTTCAATATCTTAAGGGTGAACAGAACACCTTCAATTCAAATCTACTGTCTATAATCTACTGTCTTTTCTACTTCTTTAATTACACTGAACTCAAAACAATAAAAACCACAATTTTGGGGTACCATCTTTATTTTGAACAAATTTGTTTTTTCAATGTAATCTCAAGACTTTTGCCAGAAAAATTTAATATGGCAAAGAAAGCGTTAAAAAACGCATACCTCTTGTGGATTACTTTCGTGCTGTATTAATCCGCCCCGGCAAAATCCCCAAATCAGGACACTTTGTAAGTCATTTGAGTACAATGACTCTACAATAAAATCTTTCACACTCTTAACCACAGTGCCATTTTCTTGTCACGCAAATCCCGCGATGATCGTGGACAATTGCGAACTCATTGAAACGCAATTCAATTGCTTAATGACCATGCAAAGTGCCGTCCGGACTTCGACGGACTCCCCAAAGTATTTAAATCAAATTATAACCTGAAATTGTGGACGTGAGCTCCATAAAACACAATATAAAATCGGGAACAAGTCGAGTAAAGTGTACGCAATTCGGAAAAGTTTTCTTCGTATTATTTAAACATGTCATGACGAATATGGTCGACGAATTATTTCATTTTAATAATAATTTCAAAAAAAACGGCCGGAATATAAATATTGTGCTTTTTGACACGAGCAAAAAAAAGTAATAGTTGAAAAACTTCTAAAACGTACTTTTATTCGTCATGCGATAATAATTTTGATATGTTGTTCTTTCGTCCGAGCCACCCTTCCAACCCTTGTACGACCATAAAAATGCAAAAACAGTCACTATATAATTATAATAAGGTTTACGCTTTACTGGACAAACGAATAAAATTGTACTAGGAAACATAATTATTTTTTTTCGAGAGAGGGTGGACTTAATTAAATATTCGGTGTTGTTGCTGCTTTGTTAAAAGTTATGTTGAATGTCGGGGTTTCATTTCAAGGGTAAATATATGCACGCGATATAAGTTGAGGTTGCTCTTATTAAAAGCATTTTTATTTTATTGATAGAGCTATGAAATGTTTATTTTGAGATTAAATACCTATTTATGGAAATAGTTGGTGATAAAAATGTAGATTGTAGCTGAACAGGGTAGATTTTTACTTGAAAATAGAATTTGGATATCCTACAGCCTACTCTCAACGGCTTGGAACTCTTAGAATCTTGTTTTGTTGACTAAGAAGATTGTTACATATATTGCGGCGGAGCTAATATGACCAACCAGCCAACCTTTTTTATTATCACGTAAGATAATAAGAGGAGGCGATTTGCCTACCTTGCCGCAGTCGCAGGCGAAGAATCCTGTGTATTCTAAAAGACAGGGACTGCTCGGTCGAAGTCCGTGTTCTGTTTGGGCCTGAACGCTCTGACATGTACCTAGTATATTATACTTAGATCCCTAACTACTCTTTTTCAAAAAACAGAACATTTTAAATGAATTATTATTATTATAATCGGCCATTCATCAGTATTCAGCGGAGCTGTTTCTACTCCCAAGGAGATTCCTGAAAAAAAACTCGCACTATTGGCTAAATTCTGCCCAGCTTAATTCAGCCAGTACTGAACAGAGATACTGATTCAGTATTGAGAATTGAGTACTGCATAGATATAGTATTGTAATAGTGAAATTGAACAGCATCGTTTTAAAGATAATACTCTGCGACCAATGGTGCGCTGCAGATCGTACATGCTAAAAAAATGGGTGCATGTTTCAACCTATGTCTGTACGTATATCAACACAGTACTGATACAGAAAAATTTTATATAAAATCTGTCTGAATTCAAATTTTTTATTTTTGGATATTAGTCCAAAACGTACGTTTAATGCTGAGATACACGTTTAAATATTCTTTTAATTAGACTCCTAGTTATTTTCGGGTTTTCAGTCTCATAGTAATTTCCGCCGAATCTCAGCATTAAGCTGGCACCCAAACTTTTTTTGTTTTTAAATTTCAATGAAAATATAGGGGTGAAAATTCGGCACAACACCTTAAGCATTGGGTAAGTGTCTACAAAATGCTCAAACCGACTTTTAGGTCATTATATTGAAAGCCTGTACAATAAAACCAAATCAATATTTCATCAGACCTAACAGATATGGTGGAATGCGTAAAAACGTACAAAATTCCCGTTTGCGAATATCGAAAAATGCTGAACTCATTTTTACGCGATTATTCGTTGAAATAAAACCGGATTCAAAAGGTCATCTAATCTAATATATAAAAATACAACAGTTTTTTTGCTGGGGTCGAATGGAAATCTACACCTGTGAACCGTTTTTTCCCAAATTTTGCAGGTATATTCTCGAGACTACCGCACAGGTCGAGAACATAATTATATTCCCGAAATTTGGTTCGTATATTTGTTTTAAACAATTTAATTTTCCATAAGATTAGCATTGGCGTGAGTAGCACCTCCGCTCAGTGGGAGAGACGGGAATAACAGGGGCGATGTCTCTAGCGTAGTCGAGGTACGCGACTAGTTCTCGCACGTAATAGATACTTATTCTGTATTCCGCATTTAGGGCTAGAACTCTTCGTGCGGGTTTTATGCTATATCATACAAGTCACTCGGTGGGTTCTGCAACCAACTATCTCGCAACCCTGGTGTTGACTATCAAAAAATATTAAATTAGTTTTTAGGCAATTACATTTGAAGCCCTTAAAAGTAAGAACGGATTGGATATCTCATTAGGCCTAAAAAATAGGTTGAAATTCGTGCAAACATACACTACCTGCTTCTTAATCCTGTTTATTTTTTTGAAATACGTTAATTATTACCTCCCTTAAATTACATCTCCCTGAAATAAAAAAAATACCCAACCACGTGTCTTGCTACCCCTATTAAAAATGTATGGTTTATTCTTAGGAATTAAAAAAAAATAATATCAGATTTTAATGCTAACCAATTTTTTTTTGCTTTTTTGGAGCTCACTATTCCTGAAATGTGAAAGTACAAAAGTTTGCAAAAATATTGTTTTGTCTTAAATTTTAGCTTCATTTTATTAAAAAATAATAAACTAAATATCAGAAATATCGTGAAAATATATTATAAAGGATGAGGCGAAAAAAATTGCCAAGATTCTAAGACTTAACTCAATTTTCTTGCTTATGTTCTGATATAATTATTAAATACATACTACAATAATTTATGTATGTAGTATAACATTTTCATAAACTCTAAAATGTCCCGAATTCTAAAACTCATTCAGTTCTGTCCTGATTTTTCAAGAACTTAGTATCTTTTTTAACAGCTCTGCTTCAGTACTGAAAGATGGAATCAGTTCAGATCTGACTGATAAATGCCAATACAATTGCGATCCACTGGTGGTAAATCCAATTGAATTATTGGGAAAGATAGATATCAATATTTCAAACCTTTTCTTCTCTCTTCTCATTTCACTTCTCTGTCCTCTTTCTGATGGAATTCAATACCAAACAATTAAATAATATTTAAAAACGTCAAATTTCGGTACTGGATTCGTATACAAATAAAACTCTCGGTACTGTAAGGACACTACTTAAAATTTTTATGCAGGAAGTAATTAAATTGTATTTTGTAATCGGCAGTGAACGCTCATGTACTATATGTATGTAATTAGAAGTAAAATATTCAGTATATTTCTCGGGTTTTTGCTTAAATGTTTATTTATCATCAAAAATTCTCTTTAGTGTCTGTGAGTTTTATAGATATGCAAAAGTTGAGCATAAATTCCAAGTATGTTTAATACTACTGTGAAAGGAATAACTTAATTGTGGTTTAAATTCCGTTTTCACCTGAAAGAATGAACGGAACTATACACAGAAAATAAAGTTGACTCAAACCAAATTACATGCGCAATTAAATTTAAATTTATTTAAAGGATCCAATTAGTTGAGTACTAATTCGATTATTTTATTCGCATGTTCCAGATGAGCTGCTTTAAAAGTTTAATTTTCCGTTTATTTCTCATTTAGTTTCATACGAAGGAACTTATTTATCCATTTCTATTGAAATCAGTATATTTCACTGTTAATGTTTACTGTTTTTAAAAAGAAATAGTTTTCAATCCTAATTTTACTTGCAACTTCCAGTAATATTAAATTTTTCCAAGTCAAATTACTCATTTCAAGTACTTTTACACAAAATTACTGGTATAAGGAAATTATTCATGTACTTTTCGACTGATCCGTACAATTTACATAAATAGGCTCACAAAATTACTCAAAATTTCGTGTAAAATTAACTAAATTTATATGTGGATTGAAAATTAAATTCTTTTACTTGTAAATCACGAAGTTGAACGCTTCGTTCGATTTTATTTTCTACTGAAATGGAAATGAAGCACCTTCGGGAGCGCAGTGGCTACCCCTACTTAGCAAAAATAGATTTGATTTGATTGACTCCGATTTTTATTAAGTTGAAGTTAGTATGAAATTTAATTGGAAGTGGAAATAAGTGTATCTTAAAGTGTGCTACACTTTTTTTAGAGTGAAAATTCGAGAGAATATCCAGTGTGTGTATTGAAAATTACATATCGAAATTTGAAAATTACATTCGAATTGATTACACTGGAAGTACACACTTAAAAAAATCCCTTGAATTTTATTTTATTATTTAAAATTTCTTTTGAATAGTAGGCAAATATGCCACACCTTTTCAAGTAAATTTACATTGGGATATAGGTCCCAACACCTTTTCAAGTAAATTTACATTGGGACTTAGGTGTGACATAGAAAATTTAAACAGTAAAATAAAATTCAATGGATTTTTTTTAGTCTGTACAGCCATTGTTGTTAACAATTTTCTATCTATTGCATTCCTATTCGATACTATGCGATAGTTATCCCTATTTAAAGCACGCTTTCGGTTCTTTAGGACGCATTTTATATACTTGACATACGATGACTGAAATTGCTGACTGAAAGACGTTCGAGATCTCCGAATAAATTGTTTTGACGAACACCTTGTTTTTCGTAATATCACTACTATCACACATCAATGTAAAATATTTTAACTTTCGACTTTCTACCATGTGCTGTTCTTGAAATATAAAATGCAAATGTTTTAGCTCAAAGCCATCCCCAAAATCACTCAAAGGTGTCTACATAATTTTGAATCGACCATGGATTCCTCAAAGGATTTTATTCCGTAGGACGACTAGACATTTTTTTGTGGTTTTTAGATGTCGTCTTCTTAAATACAAATGCCTTTTTCTTAAGTACAAAATTTCAGGGTAAACAATTTTTAAAAAATCTGTTTTTTTATTTTTTTATATATATTTTGTCATCAATCGCTTAAATTTATTTGAATACTGATCGAACAGAATCTCCAGTAGGAGGTAGCTTATATCTTTCACTTCTCGAGAACGGACTATCTTAAAAAGATGAAACTTGAGATATATATATATTTATATATATACAGTCAGTTGGAACCAAACTTACTGAGGTATCACAAAAACGGTTATTCTCATTTTGTTTTATCTATCTTGGACAACAAGTGGCCACCAATACTTGTTGCTAAAATATAGAACATAATAAAATTTAGATTAAGCTGTCTTAAGTGATAAAAGATTACCACTAACACAACACCTTTTAAAACGTTCACAATTCAACTAAAAATAAACGTGTTTGGAAAAAATAGTGATCCTAAGAAAACTTGACACATGAATACAATACACATGTTGCAAAAGGAAACATACATATGTATACACATTTTCTTTTCGTCTCCTAAAATGCACTTTAGGATATCATAAGCGTTCGTGTATCTAGTACGAAGAATTTTCTTATACGAAAACTTTTATAACAGGCAAACGACATCACGAACCAAATGGCAAATGTTAAGTATGTCGATGTATGCATTATAAAAATTCTTTGAAGCTCATCTATGTCCCATAAGATTAAGGTTAAAGTCCTCAAGTACTTAAAATGGATTTTTTTATTGCAAAAAATTCTGCTTTCTTTGCTGGATTGGGCGAAAAGGAGGAACGTATGACCGAGTGGGGACTTTTTGTACTTGTCACACTTTGGGGATATTGTGCAAGTCGTCTCTTGGTGTATTTTTAAAAGGAAACGTTCTTAAAAGTTATAGAATTTTTGGTAATTACAATTACATTTACCTATTCACAGAATGCGTCTCTGCCGTCAGAGCTTCTACAACCTATGGAATTACGACGCCATCTAGATGTGAAAATAAAAAGGACGGTTTTCATTTTAATTCCTGTGCTCTTCTCGGCATGGGAGCGCAAAAGATCGCACTATATGGAAACAAATTAAGATACTATAATAGTTTCATATTACCGAAATGGTTACTACATATCATTAAATATTTATCAACCTGTCTATTTCATCGTATGCATGGCAATCAGCTTCTCGTCGTTTTAGTTAAAATAAACTTCCGTGATTGATCGGTCAGTAATTAAGCATTGATTAATGGTCATCCTTGTAGTATCTTCCAAAAATCACCATTGGTTTTATTACACATAGTCTTACGCCTTACTAAGGAAAATTCTACTATAAGAATATTGATTTTAAATTAACAAGGGTGCCGTATAGGGAAGTGAGCGTCTGACATGCACACAGAACCAGTCTATTATGGAAAATGCCTTTATTATACTTTTCCATGTTCTAGATTACGTCAGGAAAACACCTCCGAGCTAAAGGCTATAGGTCCGAAAGTGTATAGAATTTTCCGAGATGATTGCCCTGCATGTCGGGAATGGGCTGGTTTTTGGGGTTCCCGTAAAGTTGTTATCGAGTTTCCATTTTAAGCATCAAACCAAAATTGCATGACACTACTTCAGCTATCCCCCGTTAGGCGGAAAAGTTATAGTATGCACTATGTACTGCCTCGGCACTAGACTGCAGAATAATCAAATGATTACAAAAGCAAACAACTACAAAACGAGGAGCTATTTAAAGTTTTCTCGGAAAAGACGAGCCCTATGAATTGAAAATAATGTCTGAAAAAGTTCGAAGTGGGGTATTGTGCCCAGGGAGTAGCGCTTATTAAAGAGTTTCGGGGTAGAAAAATGAAAATTTAGTAAAGTTTTAAATCAATTTCGTCAAGCTGTTGTACTAACTAGGATGCAGCTACATAGTGTGCCTATATTTCTGAAGGACTTCTGTGAAAAAGCTTGCTCAATAAAATTCACTATATTTTAGTAAAAGTATAGCGCGCAACGCTTACGATTGAAAAATCGCGTCGCGCACAGATCATAATCATTATAAAGATTATACTCTGACTGAAAGTGACTGAACCATACCAAAGTTTTTGAAAAAGTAAACTATAAAGTTGAAATTTAGATAGCGCAACGTGTGAGCCTGAAAGAAAGCGATGCGATATTCTGATTTCGTCGCGCATGTAACTCAATTTTGCCTTTAGCGTTTTTTTGAAAAAAGACGGCAAACGAAAGAAAACAATACGTTTGCTGGCTTCAAGAAAAATATTTTGGTGTCTGAGTATATATTTTTGACTTTGAGAGGTGCGATTCAATGTGAGTACGATTCTGCTCGTTTGTCTTGACTCTCTCTCTGGTCTGCTTTCTCCCTGTCTTCGTCTCTCTGTGTGGCCTTGACATTCCCTGTCTTCGTCCTTCCCAGTCTTCATCCTTCCCAGTCTTCATCCTTCCCTGTCTTGTGGTCTTGGCACTGCCTGTCTTCGTCCTTCTCTGTCTTCATCCTTCCTTCTTTGCCTTCATCCTTCCCTATCTTCGTTTCTCTGTGTGGCATCTGCTCGGATCGTCTTGGCTCTGCTATGTCTGGTTCTCGTAGTATGGCGTAGTTCGTCGTGGCTTGTCGTAGCTGATTTAGCTCAACTCCTAGCATGACTCAGGTTGCTTTACTTGACCCTGTCCCTGATCGTCATCTCGTGGTTTGCTCTGTGCTTTGCTTTACTTGTGGCTTTGCTCATCGTGGCTTGCTGTGCTTTCTGGGATATTCTCTGTTCTGCTCTGCTTGGATATCCTCTGTTCTGCTCTGCTCTGATCTGCTCCGCACTGCTTGGATAGTCTCTGCTCGTCGCTACTTGGCTTCCTCCGCTGCTTCGCTTGTCGCTCCTTCGCTCGTCGCTGCTTGACTTGCTCCGCTGCTTGGCTCGTTGCGGATTTGCTTGCTCTGAAGCTTAGCTTGGCGCCACTCTGCTTGGCTTGTCGCTTCTTGGCTCATCGCTGCTTGGCTTGGCTGCGCTGGCCTCATCGTCTCTCGTTGTATGTGTTAGCGTTTGTACGTCAATCCACTTGACATTTTAGCCACCTATTCGAACACAGGTGACATTGATCCTCTGTTTCCCAGTCCTTAAACCATCCTTCTGCTGGGAGAGGCCGAAATAACCGCCGCAAGATCTCACAGCAGATATTCTTGAATCAATCATTCTTACCATTTTGCAAGGATATTTTTTGCAAGTTCATAGGAGTAGGTATAGGATGTATGTATTTCCATCACATCGGCTGCTTTCCTCGCTCTGATCAAACGGTATGGTATATGAATATATTGCAAGTGCTTTTATGGAATGACGAGGTCTTGAGATTGTTCATTTAAGTTCGGCAAGAGTGCAAAGCTTGTATTGGGATTCCAAATTTATATATGCATACCTCTTCAAAGATGGCAAACTTTGGTCTGAAAGCAGCTTAGATATCTTACTTTACTTCTTATAATCAATGCATATTTCTGCTCAGATAAGATAGACGTAGGACACTTGATGCAATCCAGGCTTCAGATTTATGTATTATAAAGACGCTGTTTTGGTTTCAAGTATCCCTCATTTCTATAGGAAACGAGTGATAACTCCATTATCTAACCAAAGGAATGAAGTTGTTTAACTACTACAAACAATGACTAAAATCTTCGAATAGATTTAAACTAATTGTTCCTTAAAGCACACCCTGCTCTCAAATAATTCGATCCAACCAGCCATAATAATAAGACCCTATAATTTTGCAAGTGCGGTTGCAACAGACGATAAACCGAATTTCGAATTCTCAACCCCAACAAAAGGATTCTTCGATTTGAGCCCAGGTGAAACCAACCCCACCGAGACCATCTCCTGGTGCCACACCGTCTTCAAACCGAACCAATTATACGAATTTAGGGTAATTAGTCCAAAATTGAAATCTACACCGCCTGAAATTGACTCTGATTTCGTTTGTTTAATTGTCCCTAACCTCCCTCATCTTCTGCAGTCCCCCAACACAAAACAGTTTCTATTGCCGCCCTCAACTGAAATTTTGTTTTATCGGCGAACAATACAACGAACAACCCCAAACCCCTATCGATTCAAGTTCGAGGTGAGGTGCGATAAAGTGAAAATGAGGAGCCCTTAAATCAATAGCGCGCACGTTTCGTGGTTATTTTGTGCCTAATATTCCATAGATTTCAATTAGGTCGTAATTTCGAGTACAAAGAGAACAAGATCCGGTAATTGTAGCGCATTGTACTATGTACTCTGGAAGTTCTATGCTTTTGTATGAGAGCTGCATGCACAGGACTATGTCTAATTCTTCCCAATTTGGGATAAAGTTTATTACAAGCAATTACCGTGTTGAAATATGCCAGATGTAAAATAATGCTCCAAGGTAGGATATTCCTGGCAGTAAAGGCTATGATGATTTCTATTGAGTTTAATTTGCTTCGATCTATGGTATGCTAAAGCCTAAGGCCAAAAATTTCAGACTAAACAGATGCAGAGGTAAATATCATCGCTAATCAGTTAATCCCGTAAACTTTTGATCAAAATGAATATTTGCCTGACAAATGAACAATATAAAACATTCCACAGTCTCGATAGGAACCAATCACATGATACTGGATGATACTACCATTTTTTACTTTTTTAGGATAGATACTAGAACAATTTAGAATCCACTGACTAAAAAAATAACGGACGGTGAATAGTACAGAAGACGGAAGCTGCCAGCAAGCGAATATCTTTCCTAGATGTCCATCACTGTACAAAAAAATAGTAAAAGGATGAACAGACAGCCAGAAGCCCCGGTCTACGGACAGACAAAAGGTGCCACAGACGTCCATTACTGTTCAAAAAAATATTAGAAGGACGAACAGGCATGCAGAAGGCCCGGTGGATGGACAGACAGAAGGCCCGGTCGACGGACAGACAGATGTCCCGGCCGTCGGACAGACAGGCTGTGTCAGCAAGCGAATGTGTGTAATAGACGTCCATTACTGTTCAAAAAAATATTAGAAGGACGAACAGGCAGGCAGAAGGCCCGGTGGATGGACAGACAGAAGACCTGGTTGACGGACAGATAGATGTCCCGGCCGTTGAACAGACAGCCTGTGTCAGCAAGCAAATGTGTGTCATAGACGTCCATCACTGTACAAAAAAATATTAAAAAGACGAACTAGCGGGCAGAAGGTCCGGTGGACAGACAGACATAAGGCCCAGGCGACGGACAGACAGAAGGCCTGGTTGACCGGGATACAAACAGAACGGACGGGAAGGCAGCAGCTACCTTGACAAAGATTCAGCACAACATCATCAACCTCTGGATTGAAGTTCACAAGAAAGCCATGTGGAGTATATCGTCCTTTTTCTAGCTCATGCTCACACAGGTGGCACACAGGAACCAATAATGATCAATAAACTGCCAAATTATAACTTGAAGGTCTTCTCATAACGCAGAAACAACATCGACTAAATACTCCCCAGAAAAATATTCAAAAAAGCCTATTTAATGTCCACAATAAGTCGCCTGAAATATCATAAAAGCCTGTAAACGTTAAAAAACAAAAAATTTCTCTGCCATATAAAGAACATGTACGAGGCCAATATTTCGCGCTAATGGCTTTAATGAAATTCTTAGAAAGTCTTTAATTGCTACAATTCACGCTATAGCTCGACGTACCTCCCCCAAAACGCCAACATTCACCCCATAAACTGGGCAATTCCTTAGCGCGTATCGAGTCGTTCGCAAAATCGCTCCAATTTCCAGAAGGTATTGATTCGGGTTGGGGCTGCCTGGTACACTCTCATAATTGAATCAGCTTAACGAGATTGATCGCTCTAATTACATTCAACATAAATTCGATTACATTACGTGGCAATTTATTTAATTGGCAAAAGCCAACATACAGCCCTTAGAAGTCGAAACGGAGGAGTACCTGACGGGACCATTACACTACGTTATGAACCGACTATTAAACATTTATACCGTGTGGTATGATGTGAGAAATCTGTCTGACAGAACTCACGGATGATTATTACTGACATACCGGAAACAATTTTCACCAAGTCGTTCTCCACTGGTTTGCCACCCCTAATCCGTAGGGATACTAAAGATGGGGATCAATTAGTTATCCCTGGGAAAGATATTGGGATTGAATCTACCATACGAACTTCAAAGTCATCACTCGCCGAAAGAGCCCGTGCTGCTACTTGGATACCGTCGAAGTCCTTGGGACAAACCCTTATAAGGACCAATGCGGTAAAATTTAATAGTGTAAACTGGAAGGCTCGGATATGCTGCAGGGTGTCTATATGTGCGAAATGTTCCAACGTTTTCTGTCAAGGATATCAGAAGTCGAGAGGAGCCTGACGAAAAGTTTCGTAAGAAGGAGTTGGGTTCGAGCGACGAGCGGAGCAGATCCTGCGAATGATGGCTTCTGTGTAACTTCAACCGTTTAAGTTTCATGTGGTTGCCGGAACGTTGACATGAAACTCAGTGAAACTGTCAAACTGCTAGGAGGAGTTGAAATGGGGCTTGAGAGATGTGTATAAATGGGACCAGATTAACCATTCCATGTTTCAGCATCATAGAATGTGTGCGAAATGGACATAGTTCGGTAAGAGGGACTATTATGTCGTTGTATTTAAGCTCGAGAGCAATTCAAAAGGACTTTTTTAACCGAGGTACTTGCAAAGGTTAAGGGATCTAAATTAAAACGTATTAAACAAGTGGAGCATTTTTGTTGTAAGCTAAGGGTATGTATGGACAGTAACTAATCGCTTGGATAATTCTCCTTTTACGTAGTTTCATGGCTAAGCATTAGTTAACGTTCTTTCTCAGTCAAACATTAGTTTACGTTCCATTTCCATCTTTGCTGGTTCTCTAAAAAGAACTTAGTTTTGTCCTGACCGAGCAATATTATAATATACCACATAAACTAAATTTTATATTTCTGGCACAATTGGGTTGAAAGATATCATAGTTTTAACTCCACCTGCCACATTCACCTCAAAAATGTTCTTTCTAACATTCGCTCTTATTATTCCTACAAGCAATCATTGAATTTCAATTTTGTGGTATAAACCGGTCAGAAGATATGGTTTTCAGAATATCTCGATTCCAGCTTTCTAGCGTTTCCGACACATTGTTTTCCCCAATATAGTACTTCTTGATCCATTTATCCCATTTTATCTGCCAATGATTCCACTGTAACAGGTCTATATTAAGTCCCAAGTTTCAATTTCCAAGCATACTCAGTTCCTGCGATATAGAAACCCAACAAAACGTCTCAAACTCAACTCTCAAATTATTTTCTCACAAAACCACCACCAACCCACCCTCCGATGGCCTTCTATTAACTTATATTAAATTAGGGTTAATGATATCCGATTATAAAAATTTGTTTAGTCCCTCGAAAAAATTGCATTGATATTAAATCTACTCTTGAATAATTATTTTTAATTATGTATTTTATTAAAAATTTCTGGAAACTACGTAGCAGTCTTTAACACTATAGGACAGCTATATCACATTTATGTAATAAAATAATATAAGAATAATTATTCATCTCTTAAATTCAGTGCAATCGATTTTATCGTAAGTACACACATTGTTTCCATGTTTAAAATGGGTAAAATAGAAGTATTTAACGAAAAAAATATGTGCTTAAAAGACCGTAATATTTCATGAACCATTAAAGTACTTCACAACCATTGATCATGATAATTGAAGCACAGAAATATTTAATTTACGTTGATGATTGATATTTGTACTCAAATACGAACATGATTATTTAAAGACGAAATTGACAATGAAATTGTTGAATCAAATAATGATAGTTGTAATGAACGTTATGAAAACATAATTAACTATTGAACTATATTTGAATTAACAACGTTTCTTATTTGACGCAAAATTAAATAGGGTTTGTATTTGGTTTTACCAATGAATAAATTTACCATAAAATGTACTATTATTAAAATACACATGCCTATATTTAAAATAATAAAAATATTAATCTGGAAAACTTAAAACTTGTTAAAAATATATCAAAACTAAAACTAAAAACCATTAGATAAGTAATATTAAATTTTAATTTTTAAATTTATTTTATTTAATTTTAGGGTTTGCATTTTAAAATGTTTAAGAATATTTATGTCAACTTCCGGCAAAAAAAATTTAATTTAAATATCGGACATTATACATAAAAAAAAACTTACCAATAAGTTCAATAGTTTTCTCTTTAGTCATCTTATTTTCAGTCAAACTTATTCCTTCCTGCTGACAGCAATGCTCATTTATCAAACGATGCATTTTTGGCAAATATTATTCTCGTAATTAACATGACAATGTTGAAAGTTATATTGCCAAAGGAATTTGATGTCTGTATGCTGTCAATTTGTGTAAGGCAATATTGCCATTGTCATTGCTATTGTCAGTTAAATTGTTTGTGTAGACGCAGGATAATGGCCAGTAAAAAATAGAAATACCACCCAAGTACTTGTGTTTTCTGTAATGGCAAAACTCGGCACTGATCTAATATTTTGTAGCTCGTGACTCATGTAGGCGACAACCATAATTGGTTCCAAAGTTTTTTGATATGTTTTATAGGCCATATGTTCTTGAACAAAGAATTTCTGTTTTTTTTTCGGTGTACTGCGTATAAATCGATTTAAATTTTTTTTTTAATTCCATCAAATATTCGAAAATCATCACATTTAATCGTAGTCCTGTCCAGAGGTAGCCATAATAACGATTAACGAGGCACGAGTAGCGATAAATTGCTGTAATCGATTGCAATTTTACAGTTTCATGGAATTTATTTTAAAAAAAAAATCGTTTTTTTACCGCCATCATTTCACGGTAATGCATTTTACTCCGGGAAATGGTCCCAGAATGCCTGGACAGCAGCATTGGTTTAAACAAAGCCCCTCCTGCAAGTGAGCAAACAATGTACTTAATTTAATTTCGATCGAAGGCAATTAGGAATATTGTGCAAAATGTCAAATGTATTGTTCGGGTGGAAAAATTGTGTTTAAGCGGAATTTTCAACGACATTGTTGATTGACGGATTGGAAACCAACGTTCATAGCTTTAACCGGGCTCAATAGAGGAACAAGTTTGAATGTAACAATTTCAGGAATGAATTTAAACAAGGTTTAAATATTTAAATATTTTAAGAAATTGCTTGACAATTCCCATTTTCTAGAACTTCAATCCTATCTCGCAAACCGGTTAAGCGGTGAATTAAACTTCGGATTATGTATACTGGGTGTGGTTCAAGCCAGAGATGGATTGTTCAGGAGTGAACAACTCTAAAAGAACACTTCACTGAAGTGAGTAAATGGGTGTGGTTCCAGCTAGAGATGAGACGTTCACGAGTAAACAACTCTAAAAGAACACTTCACTGAAGTGAGTAAATGGGTGTGGTTCCAGCTAGAGATGAAAAGTTCAGCAGTGAACAACTCTAAAAGAACAAATGATTGAAGTGAGTAAGTAAAGTAAATCAGTCATTTTCGGAGAACTGTAGTTCAATTCGAAAAATGAATTGATAAAATAAAAACGAGTGAAGGGAAATTGAAACTAGTGAAGGGAAAGTGAACTGTATCTACTAAAACGGTGAAAAGAGAGACAGATAACCAATAATCTCCTCGTTTCGTCGGTCTCCATGTCGTCTGACTGACTAGTAAGTGACCACTGAACGAATGGAATATAGTAAATTGGTAGTTCAATTGAAGGAGTAGTGACTAATGAGATACTAGTGACAATCCGGCCTATTCAGGATCAGAGTCACAAGTCACAAAGTAGGTGGAAAATCATAATTAATTCAAAACTCATACAAAATTGTGACTCTCGACCTACTTTCTGACTTGTGATTCGGTCCTGAATAGGCCTGTATATTGTACTGCTAGTTGGAGAAAAGAAAAGCTGGATGAACTGTTAAATTGAAGTACTTCACTGAACCAACTCATTAAAGTGAACGATTATAGTAGTGAAGTACTTAACTCAAATGAACTATTTCGGTCATCTCTAGCTTTAGCTCTTTATACCTCATTGTTCAAATCAAGGTACGTAGTATTCTGTGCTCGAGAAAGTTGTGTTACGTGTTCGTAATGCTCACTACTTTCTTTATTGTATTTCTTAGTTGATATTATTTAATCTTTTCTATTTTCTTGAGGCAGATGTTGCGTAATAGTGTGTAGGATCAACATATTTATTTCGTACAAATATCCGTGTATCATTGTGGTCTAAATTCTTGTGAATAATAATGCCAAGTCCATCCATTAAGTCATATTCGTTTTATTGCAATGTGGTCTTCATATTCTGTAAATTCTTGCAGAATTATTGCAAAATCAACAAAACTCATATCGTCGTCCACAGAAGCCTCAAAACCATTCACATGAGTACTCCTACAAATCATATTACATTATAAATTTTACCAAAGGATTTCGAGACCAGACAAACCCTCATATATTGAAACCGAAAGATTTCACCATATAGCCACAATGGAAACGGACATATTCCAAAGTGTCCGGTTTAAGAAGGGTATTTCGATTATTTTTTAAATAAAATGAGCACTTGAAATTAATTTCCAGGAAAATCTAATGCAATTTTGGTATTTCCGCCATTACCACAAAATATTGTTCTATGAGAAATTGAAATATGCCAAAGGGATCTGGCTTCAACACAAATTTGCTATGCTTCAATGCACTATACTAAGGAAATAGTTTATGCCAGTGTGGCTGTGTGTACCGAAGAAATCTTCTGGCCTCGAATAACTCATAATGAACTGCCATTGTCCTTTAGGACATGTGCTAACATCATGTTTTGGCAAGGGCCTGATAGGTGTCAGGGTGAGTTTGCGGATAAGAATCTTGAATTCTGCGGACATTTCGCTTTCCTCTCTAGTGGTTTTCAAATATTTCCACTCGTCGAACTTCCGTCAGAATGTGTTTAAAATTTCTAACATGTCATTAAGAGCGATCCCTGTACTAAATTTCCGCATAATTTGTATTAATTTAATATGAGGATTTGCTGTAAAGGATAAATACAAATGACTGTTTTGGTAGAACAATGGGTCGAAATTATAATGGGGACAGTTGTTGGGATATTATACCCTCAGGATTGACTAGGCAAAAATTTCAAATCCTCATGTAATTTATTTTAATGATCATCATTGTTGGTTAAATCTATGTATGTTGTTATATTACATACATGTTATTATATTACTTGAAATCCCCAATTGCTCAAACTTTAACAGAGCCAACTATTTGATGTAGGATCGAGGAATAAATTAAAGCGTCTTCTATCAAAATCACACAAATTCAAACTAGATACATTTGAAACTCAAAGACGTTTTCAATAAAGCTAACCAGGGCCCCCCACTCAGGAGTTATGTATCAAAAAAAATTAAACCCATTTTATGCGATCTTAGGAAGCATTTCAAAGTACGATATCTCAAAAAACTAAGAGATATGTCGAAATTCGTAAGAAACTGCACAATAGTTGTATACCTCATTCAGTAATACGATTATATTGACGAATAGTAAAATTTGTGTTTAGACAACAATGACATTAGAAGTTAAACCCAATTCGACCTAACTAACTTACTAACAGTTATAAAAATTTCAAGATCATACATTGCAAATACTTTATTTTTAAGATATTATAAGATAAAATAAAGAAATTATGGAAAATCAAGAAATTAACAAAATAAATATGATTGTATTTTATTTTAAAAAAAGATAATAATGAAAAATTAAAATCAAAAGTATGAATATCATAAGCGGTTATTGAGATCTAAAAACCAAAATTTTTGGTCTAAAAAACTTTCCCCTCCCTCCCCCTCACACCCTCACCCCTAAAAATTTGGTCGCTTCAAGGAGCCTGCTCCAGCTATCCGTAAAAAAAATTTCAATTTAATATCTCAAAGCGTTTGGGAGCTACGAGCCTCCAAACGATTTTGCGTACGGCGTACGGCGGACAGACGGACTGAAAATTTTTATTGCTTTTTTCGCGTCAACTAGTTATGAAACGTAAAAATAAAAATTTTGAGGCTTTTTCTTTTTTTTTTTTAAATCAATCACAATACTTAATTATTAAAATAATAAAGTAAAATACAATGAGAAATAGCGACGGCAGTAAATATAATAACAATAATAATAATAATAAAAAAAACAAAATATGTTAAGAAAATAAAACCAAGAAAGTAAATAGATAAAATAAAAATATGGGAGCAAAGTAACTAAGGTAATAAAATAAGAACGTTTCGTAAAGTTTTTAACCATCTATCACACACTGTTCTTCAGGTATGAGACGTAAATTTTTAGAAAAATTCGTATCACCTCCACTTTCATGTTTCACTGACTCCTTAAAAAAAATTACTTTCAGAAAACTTCATTTGTCAACCTTTACTCACAAACCGAATTTTATTTTATCTAGTGCAGTTGGTTCGTAAAATATCGTAACCTAAAATTTTTCACCCTACTCCCGTACGCCACTGACCCAACTCAAAAATTTGGTTGCGATCAATGCTCCTAGTGTATCTTTAGATAATCATTAAATTTAAATTTTGTGATATTAACTGTTTAGACTTGTATTTTAGAATGAATCGATCATGCCTTTTTTGTGCTTTGGACTCATTATTTCCTTCACCCATATCGAAATTTTTTTTTTGCAAACGGGTCCACTATCGGAGCTCTATATAAATACCAAATTTCAGCTTCCTAGCATAAGCAACTGCTGAGATCTAGAAACCAAAATTGTCCGTGTAAAACGCTTCCCCCACTTCACCCCATCATACCTACACCCCTGAAAATAATATCAATTTAAGGGCTCTACCCAGTCTTTCAACGAGCTTGGGAGCTACGAGACTTCAAACGATTTCGCGTGAGGCGGTCGGCGTACGGCGCGGAGTGCGGCGGACTGAAAATGTTTATTGCTTTTTCGTGTCTACTAGTCATGAAACGTGAAAAAAAAATGTTGAGGGCAGTACATTTTTTTTAAATCGATAACAATACCAAAGACTGTTACAATACTCTGTATTATTAATAGTTATCTAATAATAAAGTAATAAAATATGTTTTATTTTCATGATTTTGTTTGTTTTATTGCTTTTATTTTTCTTCTCCATTTTCCTATAATATTTTGGATACATATACCTTTGTTTCACTAATCTTTAAATTCATACTTTTAAATATGTAGTGATAAATTGCAGATTATTTCAACTTTTTGAATTTTTCGATTTTCTAGTTGTTGTGCCAAACTTGCCTTTTATGGTAGTACTCTGGTAGCTTGGTATGAAAAAATTCAGTGGCTTTAGAGATAGTTGATCACTGGCGCGTCCAACAGGGATTAAGTATAAATCCAATTAAAATAATTATAGTAACATTCACTAGAAGACGGAAGGCAAACTTAAGGACGAACTAAAACTTTTTATTGTGTACAATATTTCTTCTTATGAAATCTATTGTGTACTATGAAGCATGCAAGGTAGATACGTTCCAATTTTTTAAGCGACTATTATGTGAAAGCAACACTCCATTTCCCTATAATTTATTTCTAATATATTATTAGCTTATGATGTAATTAAATAAAACACATCATTTTATTGATTATTTTCCGTCAAGTACACAACATTATCAATGTACAAACTTTGATCCCAATGTCTGAAAGGAACCGCAAAACCAAAGATTCCACAATAAGATGAGCCTATGGTTTCAGGTGACCAGCCGGTCAACTTGCAAATTAACAAAGTCGTTAGTATCTTCGGTCATCACAACCCCATAACAGGCTGCCCTTTGTAATCAAAAGCTTTATGTGCTCAACTTGTGGCTGATAGTTTAAATTCGGCCTCCTAATGAACATATCGAAATATTCCACTCACTAAGTTCTGGTCAGACAGTAAATTAAGATTGTGTTTTGTGTGCAGACAAAACCAACTAAGATTTTCAGAATAATCTTATAGATAGGCCAATCTATCTTCCGGTCCATTTATTCGTCCTCTGAAGCCCGGTAGACAGCCGGGATTATTTAGTCTTTATCTCAAAACCGACTAGCTCTTATAATTAGTTGAAATTTAGTAAAATTTTCTTGTACACTAATTTCTACGTCTTATGAGCGTGCAAAAAAAATTAAAAACACGTTCAAGGATAGCATGACTTTTGGACATAAATATTGAAGCTAGCCACAAGCACAGTTTCACTTATTCGAAATCCTTACGCGTGCTACCTTCTCCAAAATATTCCAAAGGCCTGATAAAGTTTAATTAGGTCATAAATTCAGCCCTTAATACAATCTTGGCATAAATATAATTTTCAATATTGACCAAGCCTGTATAGTTTTTCGGGTCGGGTGGTATGATATTGCCTGACCAAAAAAAAACCAGAAATCGAGGGCGTTTTTGATACCCCCCATCCACTTATATTCCGCGCCGAAATGAAGGCCTTTTGTGCCTTTAATTAACGAGAGACTAAAAATTGAGGCATTAGGCTTTTGCCAACAACATGCCTGCTCCTTACACTGAAATGAATTTTCGTGCTGAGTTTCGGAGTGGCTAAAGCGAAAGGAGTAGTGGGTAGAATGTGTGTGTATGTGGGGTTGTTAACAACAATGGTATGTAACGATTGTCCAGTCATTGCTATACTCGTTTCTAATCGTTGAGGAAATCTGTAACCGGTTCGATTTTGATTGTCACCAAAGACGATAAAGAAAGCGACTAATGAAAAAATTTATTCAAATCTCAAACTAAATTCAGCGTTAGCGTCGAGAGTAATTTAAACGCCCAGCCCAGAATGTGATACAGGCGCCCAGCGTGGGTCCAAATAAATGCGCCCAGCGTAGGGCTTATTGAATGCGCCCAGCGTGGGTCCAAATAATTGCGCCCTACGTAGGGCTTATTGAGAACTCCCCAAATTGGCCTATTCGTTCGCCGAATTCAGCGGTTTTGCCACCGTCACTGACCGCGGTCACTGACCACCGTCACTTACCGGTACCATCCTACAAAAAGGTTATGGTTTTTAAACATACGCTTCGAGTAGGTTGAGACCGCCATGATAACGCTGAGTCTATGCTAAGGCTGTGGCTTTCTACAAGTCCACTTAGTATAGTCAAAACCAATCATAGTCAGTAGGACACAAAACACACTAAGAAAAGCATAGCCATCACAGACAAGCCACCAGACGCTAACTCAACCAACGAGAGACGATGAGCCCAGCAGCAACAAGCCAAGCAGCGGAGCCAGTCAAGCAGTGACAAGATAAGCAGCGGAACAAGCGAAGCAGCGGAGCAAGCGAAGCAGCGGAGCAAGCGAAGCAGCGAAGCAGCGACCAGCCAAGTGACAACAAGCCAAACGACGAGTCAAGCAGCAAAAACCACGTAACATTGACTCAGGCAGAGACAAGCCGAGCCACGAAACAAACTAAGCAGTGGAGCAAACCCAGCAGCAACGAGTCAAACAGCGACAAGCCAGGCACAGAGCAAACTAGGAGATGACAACCAGGGACAGGGTCAAGCAGAATCGTGCCAGGAGTCGAGCTATATCAGCTACGACAAGCCACGACGAACTACGCCAAACTACGAGAATCAGACACAGCAGAGCCAAGGCGTTCCGAGCAGATGCCATACAGAGAGATGAAAACAGGGAAGGACAAAGACAGTGAGCGCCAAGGCGACGAAGGATGAATTTTGAATTGGAATCTGTTTCTAACTAAATAGCTAATAAAGTGAAATCAAACCGAAAATAAATATTTGTAACGAACCTGATAGCCGCTAAACATACCCCGGCACAAAAACGAGTCTTTATAATGTTAGTTATTGAAAATTTAAGAGTCTATGCCTTCCGATGACGAAACAGCTCCTTCGGACCTAGTCCAACACAATCTTATAAAAACCGGCCTCTGCAGTGAAGTTTTTCCAAATTGTCATGTCCTCAAGGACAGCGATTAATCAACAGTCGGGGATTTCGTGTTGGAGTTTCACTCCACTGACATCGGAAAAACAATTAACATTTGATCTTTATAGCTTCAATGGTGTCTTACCATGAAAACCAAGTAATAAATAGAAATAATAAAAGAATATAGGAATTTTACAAAATTTTTAATTGTACCTTAAACTATTAAAATTTATAAAAAAAATTGAGGTTATAGTAAATTCAAAAACCTTCAACCACGATAATTGTTGTTTCGTCTCCAATCAAATGCTGAAATTGTCCTATCCATTGCCGAAATCGTTACGGGAATAAAAACCACAATTAATCTTTTAACGCCACTAACTCGCAAACGAGACCGAAAAACCCTCAAATCAAAATTGTGGTATTCGTTTTAGAGCGCTGGTCATGTGTACACGCGCTTGGTTTATTAAATTCCCTGTTAATTAATGTAGCGCTCAACTATTATAATGCTTGCGTTCAGATATGTTAAAATTGTCGACATCTGGTTAACAATGAGGTGGATAGGATAGGATCTCATATGCACACCATAGGTAAAACTGGCACTTATCCTAGCCTGGTGTAGATGTGAAGCATAGGTGGAATTGCTTACGGTCATAAACAATCACCACAAGGAAAATTCTAGGCACAATATGCCCTTCAGAATTTTCCATCGGTATTAAACTTCTCTACGAAATTCTGTCCGGCAAGTGTAACATTCTCGTAGTTTAAGGGGTTTGGTTTTCTAGGGTCTATAACAAATGTACCCACTAAAACTGGACATCGAAACTACAACCGGGCGGGTGACTTATATCGTTCGGGACAGGACGAAATTTCATTTACATGACTGCTGCACTGAATGATGGGGTAGAGGGTTGTTTTGAGGTCCTGAAACCACATCCGATTGTATTGTGGTGCAACCATGGTCGGACAATGGGACGACCATAACTCAAAAGCGCGAATTATGTTCTGGAGAGGAATGGAGCAAGTGTATAATTGCAATGCGGTATTCGTACCTTTGTCCTTACAAGCTCAGTCTGAGTCCTGGAATATGCTTTGCAATTAGTGTATTCCAGGATCCACTGACGGACGCAATCCACGTACAGTAACGATCTATTTCTTGGTCTTACCTGGCGGTAGTTGAAAAACGTGAACAATAAATGAATCAACTCGAAATTCATGGCGAGTGGTTCTCGGTCTCGCCATATGCACATGTTTCTAAATTCTGAACCCACTTCTGAAGGTCCTTCTAAATTGCAGAGTAGCGTGGTAAGTGTACACTATGCGGTTTTGGAAGTAGCCAGGTGCTCTTCAGAGAGTAGAACAAGTGTTCGACCACTGGAGGTTATAATGTTCTTGCATGGTTTGATTTGTATTGTTGTAAGGGTAGTGGTTGTAGATCTGAAGGATTGAAAGGATGATATGACCACTTTATTGCTGTGTAGAGCTTGGCATATGACCGAGTATCATCATATCTGCAATGAACTTTTCGTCGGATAGATTGTATTGGAGTTTGAATGGACAGGCGATAGTGAATCGATTTCAGACGGGAAATCTATTCGACGAAGCATCATTATTGCATCCTAAATAATAGTGCTAGAGTTCAGGGTAAGTCAATGTAGGTTACATGGTTCAACATTCTCTGGGCGAATTTTTGAAAGTTTTTATAACAACTTTGTAGTACCAATGAGAACCTATCGAAGACTTCCTTGATGGAAATTGTCTGCTTTCTTTAGGGAGTTTTTGAGTCACAAGAAGTAATGAACCGTAAGGTAATTAATCACAGCCAATGACATAGTGTTTCTAACCTTCCCATACCGACCGTATAGTATAAAATTTCCTACAGAAAATTCATTGATATGTTACGCCCAACGTATGACATGGGATTAGGTGCGATTATCCCACCAAACAAACCCCACTTTCATCATCATCATCAATGGCGCGACAGCTCAAAATGGGCCAGGACCTGCAGGATACATTGTCTAAAGTCATCTCAGTTCAGCGCCTGCGTCCTCCAATTTGTGCACCTAAGAATTGATCTGCAATCTGCGTCAACTGAGTCCTCATATCATTTCCGCAGTTTCCCCACCGGTCGTTTGTCCTGAGCTCTACCAGTATGCGTTTGGAAATTCTTCCGTTGCCCATTCGCTCTACATAATAATCAATTGCACAATAGCCCAAATTAGGCCTAGGCCTTGAAGTAATGCTAGGGAGTTACTTCATTAGTATACCAACAAAAGGCTAGTAGGTCAAGTGGTCAGCCTCACGCTCGTCCGTGATTATTACGCCGATTTTAACTCAATCAAGCCAATCCCATTCTTAAAAATTACTTGTCGCCAAACAGATTTGAGCCTGGTACCAGGTACACCGAAGGCAAGTGCTCTAAGCCACCCAAACAATTCGTTCTTACTTACTTACGATGGCGCTACAGTCCAAATCGGACCTTGGCCTCCTGGCCTCCTTGGCTTCCACATGGCTTGCCCATTTTCCGATCTTATCCTAGGCTGTAGTCCTGCTTTCGAAACAATAAGTCTTTTTTCCGGGGATGAGTAATAATAAGCTAATAAGCCTGTCACCTAACTCCCAATCTGGAGACAGCTCTATAGCACATAGACATGACAACAACTTTCAGCCAATTATGGTATATTGGCGCTCTCGCAGCACTGGTGTTACTGGCCATTCAAGATGTGTACATTCGCTCTTCTTTATTTCACCCTCAACGACCTGCTATGGCGGAGTTCCAACCCCACGTTGGGCGCCTTTTATTCCTTTTAACATCACTCCAACTACACTGGTTTCAGACCTTCTTCCTGAGACTCACTTGTATTACAGGCCATTCAGAATGTGTTCCTTCGTTCCTCCCTATCTCAATCTAGGCTTGCGACCGACTATGGTGGAGTTTCAATCCCACGTTGGGCGCCATTTATTCCTCTTGACATCGAAACTCCGCAAAGTTTCTACATATTCTTCCAATTACTTGTACAGTGCTGTTATGCTACTACACATTTCTGACAATTTCACTTCATCGTTCCAAATGATTCCGAACGAATTCTTTTCGATTTTTTAACTCCGAGCAATACGAAAGATTGTCCACATTTCAAATTCATTTCAATGAAATTAACATTTTGATTAAGTAAATTGTCTCGTTTAAAATCGTTGGTACGAGATTAATTTATGCGAGGCTTTTTTGATGTTTTTCGTGGACAGTTTTTGTTCGAATCGAAACAGTCCCGACTAAGGGATGGTATTTTTGTTCGAAATAAATATGGCCGGTTGGTTCGGGTAAACATCGTTTGTAATTACTTTTCATCTGTTTTTAATTAGTTTTCTAAGTTTGTTTAGGAAAATTACGTTAGATCGGACCGTAAAGGTGTCACTGGGTTGTTATGTTTCTTTTGGACAATAATATACTTGCCGTTTTGTAGTAGTTGTTCGTTCGGTCAACCTTCAAGGGAAGGGATGATTTAATTTATTGCAAATAATTGATATCAACTCTTAAATGTGTATAGAAAGAATTGCTAAACTAGAGTAGGATATTTTATAGGATCATTTACTTCTAATAAATGTAATAAGGCTTAACGGCTTTGGGTCTTTCACGAGTTAACTGTTCCAAAAGATCACTTCATTGAAGTGAGTGAGTGAACAGTGAACAGTGAACAGGCCAAAAAGTACTTGCCATCCAAAGACCCTAAAATTCAAAATTTGTTTGTTAAGTTTTTGAAGAAAAAAAGTTGTTCCACATTTCAAAATTTTGATTCAATACCAAAAAGAATTTTCCAATTACAAAAGTTTTTTACAATGCATGAAACCTTTTTTTACAATGCTTAAAAGGGACTTTTACAAAATTATTTAATAAGAGTCCTAAAAACTGATCATTAATATGACAGGTTATAAAAAATAACCATTTTTGGCACCAGGTAGGAAAAATTGACTATCTCCTTAAGTCGGTCATTTTTAATTGGACGTTGTTTAATGTACCTATTACCAGCAATGGAACAGTTAACTTTAAATGGGATGATCAATTAACAACAAGGTTCCGTTTTCTATAAAAAGAACCCTTACTGACTGCAACAGTATCAGACAACTTTAGTACGTCAAGCAGTAAGAACCTGAATTTTCCAAAAATGGATTTTGAATCAATGTGTTTCGGACTGAACGTTATTGGTTTACGGTATTCCACGAATGCTCCAAAAGGCTGTTCCTCTCTGGAATACGATGCGTACGACCTTAAAAGATCTTCGCAAGATGAACGAAAATTCTACAACCTCTGCATAAGCCAGGAACTAGCTGAAAATACCGTCACCGAAGAAGAAATCAACGTCTCACATTGGAATATGATCTCGAAGGATCTAGGCTTCTTTCAACTCGAAAATGGATTCTTCGAAGACATCGTGATGATCATCGGAAGGAGTCAGCTATACTGGTTTGCCCAGCGCAATGGAATCGATGGGGATCTCAAATTTGGAATTGTTCCTTTGAACGACGATATCTGGCGCTACAGGATTGATGCTGATCTTGTGGAGGTTCTTTTGAAGAGGATGCGGACGAAGAATTTCTTATGATTTTGTAATATATTTCTGAATTTTGTTTATAATAAATTGTTCTATATATAATTTTTTTGTGTTTTAATTAGAAGAAACGGAGAACTCGAAAATCATTATAATACAATTTTCCTGTTAAATATGCCTCTCTAAATCTAAAAATTGAATATTATAGGAACGACTTTTACTAGAAATTTGAAACATAGAGCAAAGTTTTGAACTCGCGAGAATTGGTGAGCGAAGGTGGCTCGATTCTTAAACTTTCTATGGAGACATGCTAGGGAAATATTTCAAAATTTTGTTTAAGGGGCATGTGGCCGCGTTGGTTCATAATTAAATATCTTTGGAATTTTATGAGCATTTACCATATCTGTAATTTTTACAATACTTGCATACTTTGGTGGCGTAATGGGGTGTGCTGGAGAGGAAAGAGCGATTATTCTGAACATTAAAAAAGAGTTAAAAGCTGAGATCGGATCAATGAAGGTCAAAATTTGAATGGAACAATGCGAGAGCCCACGCAAAGCAAATTATATGAATAAAATTCGACTAAGAATCGATATTAGTGTTATTGTTCCAGCTTTCTTAAAATATTTTTTTTTATTTAATAATGCTTTTAATCTATTATTTTATAATAATAAAGTATTGTGATCGAACTGAAATTTCAAAAAAATATGCTACCCTGACATTTTGTGTTTTCACGTTTAAGGACTAGTAAGCCCCAAAAAAGCAAAAAAAAAAATTTCCGTCTGTACGCCGTCCGCAAAATAGTTTGAAGTCGCGTAGCTCCCAAACGCGTTGAGGTATTATCAAAGACTATCTATAACAAGACTGGACACTACGCAGTATCTTTCGGAAAAAATGTTGACCTTGGTTTTTTTATTTAACTAGATGAGGGAAGTAGATAGCAACATATGTTGCATGATAAAACAGAGACAAAACATGACGAGGAACGGACATTCACCAATTCATTGACATCAAGTCAGAACGCCTATAAAAAAAAACTCCATCAAATCATGTGCAGACATAGTTCAGCTGTGTTTGTGTGATTTCATTTCTCATATTGTTCCTATAGATAACTATGCAGGAACAAATGTGGAACAGAACAGCGTTCTGAAACGTGCTTTTAGCAAAAAGATGCACACAGATGCGAATGTGTAGTCATTCATTTTTGTATCTTTGCGTACTCTATAGAACTGTTTTTGCTAGAAAGTTGAAATTCGGTGTGTGTATGTAAAGAAACTAGAAAAGTAATTTTGATTAAAAGGTTCGAATATCCACACACCGATTTAGCACTTATGTACGTCGTTTTGTTATAGGATACGATAAGATATTGAAGACCAATAGAACAGATACCAAATGTTATTTTTTTTAAATTTAGGATTGAAGTAGCTCTGATACTGCGTTTTGATCATACCGCATGTCTATTTCGCGTAAAATTAATATATGATAGATTGACCTAAAAGTTCACTGCAAGTTAATATTCACTGGGTTGTAAAAACAAAATTGATAAATTTTTAGAATTACAGTGAACGAAATACTCGGCCCTTAAGCAATGCGACGCGATGACAAACTGATTGGAATATATACTAGTAACATGCAGTATTTGCAAATGTAGTAAGCAAATAAAAAAAACCAAACCAATATTTATTCTAATATTTAATATTTTATTTTATTGTTAAATGCGATTTTGTTGATTTATGGCTGTTTTCATGTGAGTTTTCCGCTTTAATAGCAATAAAAAAAAAACAAATAAAATAACATTACCTTATTAGCTGCTATGTAAGCTAGGTCGCCCATTAAGAAAAAATTTAAAATTGTGCTTGAAAAATAGCTATTAGAAGAACAACCCTTAAACATATTTTAAATTGTGTAAGTCCGAGTTCTTTGTGTGCATTTATTACCTATTTCTTGAATGGCTCACATGTCATTTTTAGTGATATAATGATAGAAAAAATGTTAAAGAATATCTTCCATTAAGCAAATTAAAAAAATCATCATTTTTGTTAATAATATATGAAGTCAAACTGAAGTAATTTTTCACGATTTTCATAACAGAAATTACATAAGAAAACCGCATTTCATTGAAAAGTATCATACGCAGTATAATTAATTGGTATATCTAGAAGATAAATTAATGAAAAAAAATTTTGATTTTTAATAGTTATATACGTTTCAAATAATTTTTTTAATTTAACCTATAAAACCTATATATTCTGTAAATTCAAAATTAGTTCGCTGATAGACAGCAAACAATGCAGACGTATTGTCTACGTCAAATTATACGAATGAAAAACGATTTAAATTTACTTTTCCCATCTCATAAGGAATTGTCGCACCGGACTCATGGCCTTAATATGTAAGAATAATAAAATTTATATCAACGATTATTTTTAATTTATAGCTGAAACTCGCGGATTTCATGACCAGCTACTAGAAGAATTTCCTCAATAGTTGTGGGTGCTCCTGGAATAAAATAAAAACTGAATTATAATACACATGTTGCTTTATTTAATAAAATACCCATGTGATACCACTGCTCAGCAATATGCGCATCCTTTCTTGCCGAATCCAAGGCATGTCTAAGCGCAAAAACTGCCGAAATGGACATACAAATTGCCATTTCACCAGTGGCTAAGAATTGGATATATTTATTAAAAATACTTCATACCTACAAGTGAAAAAAGGCATACTTTTCGATCTGAGAAATCCCGTAGTATTCGGATTTTTCTGCAGCAGCGTAATGCGAAAATCAATCGGAATATCCTTGGCGCCCGGGACTTTATAGTTCCAAGTACGATTGGTCATAAGTTCACCAGTTCTCCGATCATAGACCAAACGCTCGGTCAACCAATAGCCCAAGCCCATTACAAAGGCTCCTTCTATTTGGCCAACATCGATTAGAGGACTTAAACTTTCACCGGTATCTTCAAGGATGTCAACTCGTTTCAGTTGATAATTACCAGTGAGGATATCTACCTCGATTTCGGAGCATGTTAGTCCCCAAACGCTGTAGCCTTGCATATCACCTGCCTTATGGATATCATTAGCAAACAGATTAACATTTTGTTCGTAGGCTTTTCGAACGACGTCAACCCAGGTGGGATTCTTCAACGTCTCTCGCACTGATTTCAGGCGATCCAGAAGAACTTGGCATGCCTTTTGGAGAGCCTAAGGAATCCAAAGTAGTTGATAAATTGATATTAGAACAGAGTTGTATCTACTTACATAGCACACAGTTTCGCTGGTAATACTTGATCCTGTCGGTACTGCATTAGCTCCAGTGAAAGCGTTGGTTGCCTTCACGGAAACCATATCCAATGGGATTCCTAGAGTATAGGCAACCACTTGTGCAGCTTTTGTATTCAAACCTTGTCCACATTCAACACCACCGTGTGTAATTGCTACCGATCCATCATAGTGGTAAATAGCCACAGTGGCTGATATATTTCCTACATAGTCAATTATATAGTTCATGGTCGAGATTCCAATACCACGCTTCTTCCATCGGTTTTCCAAATTAAATTTTTCAATTTCCTTTCGGCGTTCTCTGTATTCCGTTAACTTAACAAAGTCTGGAAGCATCTTTTTCATTGGACTATCATCGGGAATGTTATTCTGACGAACATCTACTGGGTCCATGCCGACCACTCTGGCAACATGTTCCATAATATTTTCGATAATGGCGATTCCTTCAAGTGTACCAGGTGCTCGGAACCAAGTATTCGAAGAGGCATCTGTCAGTTCTTCGTTCCCATGTATCGACCACATTTTACTATCATAACAGTTCGATATCGCAGGAATAGCAAATACTTGTACAGGTGACTCGTTCAAAGAACAGCCCATATCTTCATAGAAGTTTATAGTCATTGACAGAACTTTTCCGCAATCATTCACTTCTGTGGCATAATAACAAATGCAACCGAATCGTTTACCAGTCGTTGCCATGTTTGATTCAATTGTTTGGACAAATCGAACAGGACGATTGGATAGCCAACTTCCTATAGAACACGCGACACCAACATGATTGCTTCTTGAGATCTTACATCCAAAACTTCCACCAAGACGACGAATTTCTATATCAATGAGATGTTCCTTGATATTCAACGCATTAGCCACGGATACTTGAAGATGATCGTGGTTATGTGAAGATGGATACAGTAACAGTCCGTTTTCCCTCGGAATGGCTATGGTTGTGTGGGTTTCCAGTGAAAAATGGAACTGTCCTCGCATTTCCAGGTGTCCCTCCAATCTCTTGTTCCCTTCCAACTGAGACCAAGAAACACCATCCTCAACTGAACTCGGAGCACAGTTCCTATCATCCTTCAGTCCTTGATTCCTGCTCTCGAATTTATCCTTTAAAGTGGGAAAGATTTCCTTCTCGCTCGTATGCTCGTAGAGTATTTTAACCTTAGTTGCTGCAAAGCTAGCTAAATCAAAGGTTTCGGCCAACACTATACCAACTGGCTGTGAATGGTACTTCACAGTATTCGAACAAAACACCTCTTCTTCCTCAGAAATCAAGAATAAACCGATTGTTGTAAAAGTGTTGCTACCCGGAATATCCTTGGCCGAGTAAAACGCTACTACTCCCGGAATACTGAGCGCATCGTGAGGATCGATTTCAGATACAATTGAGTGGACACTGGTAGCATGAACAAAGGCTGCCCAAACTTCTCTGCCCATATAGGGAATATCATTTGCATAGTTCGCTTCACCCGAACATTGCCACATTGCTTCCAGCTTTCGAACGGGCTGATTTACAGGCCAACGATTTTTATTAGTATCGAAAGTTTGGATCCCGCTCGATAGTGGCCTGGATAGTAACGAACCTCCACTAATATTTTGAGATTTTACAAGTTCCGGAGGAGTATTCTGCAAGATGAATTTGTAAAAGAGACCGACTGCCAGTTTCCTTCTGTATTCTGGAGAAGGATCTGGTAGTATCCAATCGGGTTCCAGTTCAAGCTCAAGAAGATGAAGAGCTTGGGAAATTGTTTCAGGCGAATACAAATGTCGGCCCTGAAGGTAATTCACTGTTGTTGTCGACTCTATGAAGTTTGGATTGATTCCGCCGTAACAAATTCTTGACGAAATAATATTTGCCCCGGCCATATGGAAAAGGAATCCGGCATTAATGTATGCATGAGCGTTCTGCGACCGTGGAAGGATCTAAAAAAAAATTTTAAAAAATTAATAAATATCGTAGGATCACACATAATAAGATTAAAATCTCGTTTAGTGCCTAATGCCTAGTACATGCAGTGTACCTCCTTTTCGAATTTTGACTTCCTAGCTCAAGGATTTCTTGAGTTGTAGTGGGTTCTGTAAGAGGGATGCTGAAATTTGGCAATGATTTGACTACACGAAGGACATGTCAGAAATAGGTAGTTTTTAAGCTAAAAGTAGTATAATTCCAGAAGGTACAATGTAATAGCAATAAATTGCTTTTACAGTACTATTTTAAAAAATTATTCGGTTCATTAAAAGTCGCCATTAATTTCAAATTTCTTGACATTTAACTTTATTATTTTAATAATATAGTATTGTTGTCGATTTTTAAAAAAAAAAATTTGCTGCCGATACGAAAAAAGCAATAAAAGTGTTCAGTCCGTCTGTCCGCCGTACGCCCTACGTCGTACGTCTACCGGTGTACGCAAAATCGTTTGAGGGCTCCTAGCTCCCAAGCCCTTTAAGATATTAAATTGAAATTTTTTTTATGAATAGATTGGGTAGGCTCCTTGAAGTGACCATATTTTGAAGGGTGGGGTGTTACGAGGGAAGTGGGGGAAGCGTTTTAGACCGAAAATTTTGATTTCTAGATCTCAGCAACCGCTAATGCTAGAAGGCTGAAATTTGGAAATATGTATATACCTTGAACAAAAAGTTCCCGGAATAACCACCGTGTGGTGCTTTTATTGTTCCGATTTGAGTTCTGTTTTTTTTTTTTTGTTAAATTGGTACATCTGTTGTTGATATTCCCTCTAAAACTTAGCGTCATAGCTTGACATTTGCAAAAGTTACTACGTTTCAGCACCCGAGAGGAAGTAATGGAAAAATAGCAGGTAGCACTGATGGTCATACCGAAAACCCAATATAAAAAATGTTTCGAGGATTGGATCAGGCGCTGGCATAAGTGTGTTGCAGTCGATGGGGATTACTTTGAAGGGGACAATATAGACTTAGATGAATAAACTTGTAACATATTTTGAATTTTCTTAATAAATTCTGGAAACTTTTTGATCAAGGTGCTATGTAATAAAAATTGCCGATATGGGTGAAGGGGTGTGAGATTGGGAGGAAAAACAATGTGTCCGAAACGCAAAAAAAGCCGAGATCGATACATTCTAAAATCCATATCTCCTAAGCAGTTAATGCCACAAAATTGAAACTTAATGAGAATCTGTAGATATACTAGGAGAATAATATTTTTGAGTGGGGGCAGTGGCGTAACGGGGGTGGTGGTGAAAGTTTTTAGGTTAATATATCTCACGAACCAATTGCACTAGAAAAATAAAATTTGGTTTGTGAGTAAAGGTTGATAAATGGAGTTTGCTGAAAGTAAAATTTCTTAAGGAGGTGGAGGAGCGTTAAAGTGAAGTGGATAAGAGTTTTTCTAAAAAATCACGTCTCATATCTCAAAAATAGTGTAAGATAAATTCTTAACATTTTTACCAAACTTAACTTAACAAACTTTGGGAGCCGACGCAAATGATCTTTGTCGTAGCTGCGGTGACCCATAAGTGGAGGAGTCAATCTTTCACGTCCTATGTGAGTGTCCGGGCCTATCGAAAACGTGAAGACGGAACCACGGCGCTTATTTCCTCGATGACCTCGGTGATATCGATAAAGGAAAGCTATGTAACATAGCAAACTTTATAAAATCCACTAAATGGTTTTAGGTTCCAGGAGTTCTTCAAACTCAAACGGGAAGCACAATGGACGAACAATAACGTCTAAGTGAAGGAGGATGATAGCATCACCACCCCTTATACCATACCATACCATACCAAACTTAGGGCTAATAGACCCCTAGCTGAAATAAAAAAAATTTAGGGTAGAGGATGAGCGTAGGAGAGGGTGAAAAGGGTGAAAAGAAAAAAGATCTGATTTTTATATCTCCAGAACTTGTAATGGCATAAAGCTGAGACTTGGTATTTAGTGGCATGCTCAAAAATATAATTTTTTACGGGGGTGGTGTGTTTTTCCTAACTATAGAACGGCTTATGCTAGAAAGTTGAAATTCGGTATGTATGTATATGTAGATCAACTAGGAATTGCGATTAAAAAAAACTCAAATATCCATTGGCGTTCGGAAGGGGGGCGAAAAAGTGATCTGTGAAAATTGAATGCATATATTTTTACGATTTTCATCATATCTACTAGATCTTCCCAAATATTGAATACATTTTTATTCTACAAAGTCTTCATATAAATACCTGGAAAGCGTTTTCAAAATTCTTTGAAATTCGTATCTTATACTTTATCATTAAAAGACAATAAAATAACACATAAAAATTCTTACTCCACCGCTTGAAACGAGAAAATGTAATAAAAATGGTCGAAAAGTTTAAAAAACTGGGACAATTTCCTAATTTTTTGCACTTTACGCTTATTATTACCAATAAATAATTATTTTTCAAAAAAGTTGTTCAGGTAAAATAGATAGAGAATTTAATTCCCAATAAATTTGGTTCTAACCATTTTTAGCGAGAAATGCAAAATACGGCTACAAATCGACAAAACAGAAAACTCAAAATTTCGGGCACACGCCATATCAAATTTTGGTCTAAAACTGTGATTCCCTATTCTACTCCATCATTGGAACCTTACTACGTCAAAACATTTCGTCTCTGATTACTGGACTATGGATTAACTAATCACGTTAAACTCTCCAATCTAGCCTACTATCTATGAAAAAAAGTTATAAATCGTAATTAAAATAGTAATGTTGTTGTTGTTCTGCTTAAAAATTTACTAATCTGCTCTGATTTGGAAAAGTGCACAAAACACAGCTAATCTGTAAAGCCTCGTTTTCACGGCGATAGTTTTTGCGATAGTTGCTGTCATGATAATTACTATCGGCATAACTATCACCATGTAATCTTCTCGATAGTTACTTTCCCGCTGTCATGATAGCACTATCACACTATCATGCTTGACGAGATAGTTGATAGAACTATCGCGATACTCTTATCTTGACATTGGCATTTGACGTTAAAAAAATAACTTCAAAACATAAAAATAGTAAATAATAATTTCGATATTGAATACGCGTTGCTAAATGCAAAAAAATATAATTTTAATTTTACGTGTACGTGATAGACAAGTGACATGTCTAATTTCACTATCGTACATCGCGCCGTGTAAACAGCAGACTGTCACCTATCACACTATCATACAATCGTGCTATACTTTCGCGAAAGTCCTATCGTAAAAAACTATCGCCGTGAAAACGGGGCTTAAGTCAAACTACAGCCAGTAGGAGTACTAGATCCAAAAGGGCTTAGACAATAATATAAAACTTCGAAAATTAAGCACGGAGAGGACGAGGTAGCAATATTTGTCTAAATTTCGTCCTACTAAAAATAAATAGCTTTTTACACTCACTTTGTATGATCCAAATAAAAATTCGTTCTTATCCAGTCGTGGTAATGTAATTTTAACAATTACTTTTCGCTCCATATCGCATTTTAGAAACTCTGGAACGGACATCTCTACAATTTGACTTGAACTTTCCGCAATAAAAATCCTTGCCAAGACTGTTGTTAGTAACAGGAAAATATCGGAAATGAATTCATTGTGTTGATGCTTCATACTGAGATTTCCACCTAGTGTTCCCATCTAAAAATTAATTTTATTGTGCTTTCATAAAGAAATGTTGAAAATTCAATCTAAAATACATTTTTCACTGAAACATGGGCTACCAAACTCAAATGTTTGACAATATCTTCGAAGTATTCAAATCCATGCTGAGCGGAAGCGTTCTGAAGAACCTTCTCTACCTCAGTTAGTGTCATGTTCGCTCCTAACTCGAAAACCCCACCACTAACGTATTCGTGCAGCTCCTTAACATAATTGACATTGATGAAAACTTCGATGGAAGGACTTCTACGATATACACCATGCCCTGTATTTCCCGCAACAAGCATATATGGTTTGCTCCCAATACTATGCAAAATATCGAAAATCTCTTCCAAAGTTCGGGGATGATGCCATTCTCTACTATCCTTCAAGTTCTGCCTGCAATGCTCCATGCAACTTTTGCCATTTTTCGGACAAACCTGCAAGTCTTCAATATCGCCACACATGTCCGAAAATGATTGATCATATTCTGAATTCGAAGCAAAGGACTTCATAGCGTCTAGGATTGGACGATATCCTGTACATCGGCAAATATTTCCACCAAAACTATGTTCGATTTGTTCCATGGTCATTTTTCCGTTCGATGCCATCAAATTGCTGTACATATTCATAATCATTCCAGGTGAACAATAGCCACACTGGGTTCCATTGAAGTGAGCCAAACGCTTCTGAATTGGATGATAGCCGGAAGTTTTGTTGCCCAATCCTTCGATCGTTACTATATCCCAGCCATCGCAAATATTCAAAAGAGTTAGGCACTGTTCAAATTTTCGTTTAATTTTTCGAATTTCCAGCAATTGAAAATTTTTACATACCGAATTTGCACCCCAGCAATGCTCTTCGTTGGTTAAAGGATGTTTTCCTCGAATCGTAACAATACACACACCACATCCTCCTTCAAGGCAATAAAATTTCGTTCCGAACAGTTTCACGTGTTCGCGAATAAAAGTGTTTAAGGTAATATCCGCAGGATAATCGCTGGGACGAACTAGAGGATTTGTTGGACAAATTCAATCACTCAATACATTAAATCATTCAATTCACCTTTGCAAATATCTCCATTGATTGTAAACGTTAAAGACATGATTTCACTTCTTTTACTTTGTAGATGCTACTGTTAATGAGCGAAATTCGAAAACTATTAAATCCAACTAAGATGATTGAATGAATTCTTCCGCCGACACGCAATTCCTGCCAAACTATAGATTTATAATCTCATATCAAATAATTGAAGTATATGTACTTATACGTCTTACCGTTTTATTACTAAATCATATCAAACTGTTTCAATGCAACTACTTTTACCAAACTAAAAAGATATCTTATCTGCTCTGCTCCAATTTTATAAAATATTATCATTGTAATAAAATTATGATACGGCCAAAATGTATGTATGTACAGTAGAACCTGAAGAAGTAACCACCTTTCTATCTTGACCACTTCCATGAAGTTACAATTTTTTACGATACTGATGTAAATCACCAATTTTCCGTACACATTCGTTGTGACCATTTCCATATAGTAGTAACAACTGACTACTTTTTAGCCAATATTTACGTATCACAAACATGTCGAGTACATCCTATAATGTGACCATAAAATAATAATACATATTATACTAATTCAAAATCAGGCTGGATAAAGGACCCAATCGATTTCGAAACGTCACACAAAATAAATTTGACAGTATTTACCGGAAAATTATTATTAAATTAAAATTATTTTCCAAATAAGTTTTATAAAACAAAGATTTCAGGTAAGAAACTTTTTTTATTTTTTTAAATGTGAAATTTATTTTATTTCTTAATGGTTAAAAAATGGAAATCGCCTCTTTTATTCTGATTGATAATTTAACTTTGTTTTTTGTACTTGAAACAGATTTTATTTTTTAAATAATTTTTATAATCTGACCAACTGAATAAAGTGACCAATTTTGCACAGTCTCTATCGTGGTCACTATATAGAGGTTATACTGTACCCATAAATTCATTATGTTAATATTTCTATTTTTATTTTTTATTTTTTTTTTTTTTTTTTTGAATTTACAACTTCTCTGAATTTAGGTCTGACATTCAAAGTTCAAGGTTTTTACTTTACTTTTTACTTTAAATATTTTTTAATAATAAAGATCCAAATTTGCTACCCTGAAATTTTGTATTTTCACGTTTTGAGACTAGAAAACACCAAAGCAGCAAAAAAAAAAAAAATATCCGTTTGTCTGCCGTACGCAAAACCGTTTCATCCCAGAGAGATTCAATTTGGTTTCTGTATATAGAATATAAAAAAAAAAAACATTTTACAAAATGTAAAAAACGTGTCTGGTCCAACAAAAAGGGATGATATTCACAGAGTCGGGTTTCTTTCTATTAATATTTCCACTTACTAATAATAATAAATAATTTTTGGTATTCATTTTTCAAAAAAAAAAAAAAAAAAACCGACAATTGCTCGGAGAAATATCACCCCTCCCACCCAAATTTTCCAGATTAAAAGCAACCAAAAAGTAAACTCTGAACATCATCTTTTTGCCATGGCGAGCGATTGTCGAGTTTCTTGGAAAAAAATAATAACACAAATTTGTATACAAGCTTAACAAGTACAAAAACTAATTAAATTTGAAGATATTAAGTCCCCATGAGTCCCCATGAGTCCCCATGAGTCCGGTGTGACAATTATGTGTACCATTTTGATTTTTCTTTCGTGAGAGGTGAAAAGTTAATTTAAATCGTTTTTCGTTCGTGTAATTTGACGCGGACAATACGTCTGCATCGTTCGCTGTCTATCAGCGAACTAATTTTGAAATTTACAGAATAAATAATGTTATAGGTTTTCAAATTATTTGGAAAGCATAACTATTAAAATGAATAATTTTTTCATTAATTTATCTTCTAGATATACCAATTAATTATACTATATATAATAATATTCAATGAAATGCGGTTTTCTTATGTAATCGAATCGTGAAAATTACTTTAGTTAACTTCATATATTATTAACAAAAATTAAAATTTTTTTAATTTGCTTTATGGAAGATATTCACTAAGATTTGTTCTACCATTATATTAATGAAAATGACATGTTAACCATTCAAGAAATGGGTAACAAAAGCAAACAAAGAACTCGGATTTACACATTTTAAAAAATGTTTAAAGGCAGCTTCTTTAATAGATATTTTTTCAAATACTGTTTTGAATTTTTTCTTAATGGGCGACCTAGTTTACATACCAGCTAATAAGGTAATGTTATTTTATTTGGTTTTTTTTATTGCTATTTAAGTGGAAAACTCACATGAAAACAGCCATAAATCAACAAAATCTCATTTAACGTGCACATGAGGCGTTAATTAGAAACTGGAAATTCTTCTACCAAAAAAGGTTGTTTGATGTGTAAGCAATTATTATTTAAGCAATTAGAGTTCTAAACTATAAATTCTTGTTTTACCGTACATTTCTAAAAATAATTTTGGTTTCTAGATCTCCTCAACCGCTTATGCTAGAAGGTTGAAATTTAGAATTTATAGAACTTTGATAGTGGCCCCATTTGCAAAATTAGTCGATATTGGATACGGAAGGGGTGCAATTGTTGAAGGGGGGATAATGCATCCAAAACGCAAAAAAGACGAGATCGACACATTCAAAAAGCCATATCTCCGAAACAGTTAATGTCACAAAATTGAAACTTAATGAGTATCTGTAGATACACTAGGAGAATAGATGGAAATCAAGTGGGGAGCAGTGGCGTAAGGAGGTGAGAGGTGAACAATTTTAGGTTACCATATCTCACAAGCCAATTGCACTTGAAAAATAAAATTCGGTTTGTGAGTAAAAGTTGAAAAATGCAGTTTGCTGTAAGTAAAATTTTTTAAGAGGGCGGTGGAGCATGAAAGTGGAGGGAATACGAATTTTTCTAAAAATTCACGTCTCATATCTCAAGAATATTGTATGATAGATGCTTAAAATTTTTACCAAACGTAGGGCTAATAGACCCTTAGCAGAAACAAAAATTTTTAGGGTGTGGGTGTAGAGGGTGAGTGTGGGATCTTTTATCTTGAGAGCTTATAATGGCATAAAGCTGAGACTTGGTATTTAGATTGAGCAATAGTAGTTGGGAAAATATAAATTTTTGTAATTTTGTATGGTACGGGGGTGGGGGATGTTTTTCCTAACTACAGAACGGCTTATGCTAGAAAGTTGAAATTCGGTTTGAATATGTAAATCAACTAGAAAAGTGATTTAAAAAAAAAATTTAATATCCATTGGCGTTTGGAAGAGAGGGAGGGGGGGTCAAAAAAAATCATCAGTGGAAATAAAATAACTACTTGTATTTTCACGATTTTTGTCCTATCTTCTAGGTTTTCCCAAATATTGAATTCGTTTGTTTTTTACGGATTTTTCATATGAATGCCAAGAAACTATTTTCAAGATTTTTTGAAATTCGACTCCTAAAGGGATGTAAAGTGATTGTATACTTTTTCATGAATTCTGCCATATCTCTCAGGTCTGATCAGTTATCAAATATCTTTTCACTTCCACGGACTTGGTTAATAAGCAGCTATTTACAAGTTTTTCTCCTTTTTCAACCCCTAGACCGCATTCTAGAATATGACCCTATTATCTAATTCATATGTTATTTGTATGGCAGCGGCGTAAGGGTTCTAGCGCGACCCTAACCGCTTCGCGAACATAGTAACCTTCACCGCATCTCAGAGTTGAACGCGTTCCGAACTTCTACTGAAAAAATAATAAAGTTGCCCCCAGACCGTTGGCAGATTTTTTGTGAATAGATCAATTTCAAGTAAACTACTCGATTTCGGTTCAAGTGAGCAATTCAATTTCGGTTTTAGAAGGTGTTTCAATAATCAATCACCCTTACGATTCGATTTTGAATCACCTTAGCGTTTCACTACTAATTCGATATACATACCATCACTAAAACGATTTAATACCGATAACGGACTGTCCTAGGTTCGATATCGTACAATATTTAAAGATACTTCCTAAGTAAAAGTGGATTAAGATGATTTGTTGAGGTGTAGGTAAAAATCAAAAATTGACTAGTACTTAAATTACGTGCAAGACGTATACATCTGTGCACTGACCCACTATCTCGCGAATACATAAATTAAAGATTTAAAGCGAACAACATTCTCACTAAATATTACATCTTACTTAATCCCTTTTAGTGAACCTTTTTCGAGCCCAAAGCGACACTTAACATGTCATAAAACATTTGGTTCCTTCTCTGTTATCTGGTCAGGTCCATATCCCGGCATTATACCAAAAAGGACGAAGCATTTCTGTCGCATACATTTGTTTTATAATCACACGTTTTATCTCATAAAATCAAGTGTTTTTACTTGTTCTTTTTTTTCGGGAAAACGCGACAACTCTTAAAACTCATAAAATGCTAAAATCTTTACGGCCAGGGATACGCTTGTGACAGAAAAAATTCAGTTATTTCCGTCGAGAACTGAAGGATATTCGAGTTTAAGTTGGTGGAAAACTGTAAGCGCGAGAAGTTTTCATAACTTCAAACTGCCTGTTTTCGAAAGTATAGAACCGGGAACGGAAGAAGCAGCATCAGGAGCAGGAACAGCCTTCAGCTCTTAAAACGCTCCGGAGGGCTATAAATTCGGTAGCTGATCTCATAGGTCCTTTTTATTTTAAAAAATGCATGAGACCTGATTCATTGATGCAGACAACTCCTTCTAGCTTTCGAACTTTAAACGCGATTCTTATGCTCGCTGTACTCGCTTACCTCGCCGACTACGTTACTTATTAAGGGAAGGATTCGGGGAGAGATGGTGAAGCGATGGGATTCGTTCAAGGATTGAGGGTAGGTGGAGCGATGAGGTTCGGATGTGGAAGATATTCGTGCATATGTTGGAAGGATTTAGTGTTCGGGATGGTATTTTCGTCGGTAATGTTTGCCGAACATGATAAGATGTTGCCTGCTCTATCGCTAAAAGGAAGCGATGCGAATCAATTCGGAACGATGGTGAACAAACAACTCGGAGTTTTCTTTAATAGCAAACCGGGTAGATATGCACTTTAAGCGGAAAAAAAGGAGAGTAAGAAACAGGTCGATGAAAGAAAGAATTCTCAGATTTCATTTCAGATAAATGAAGCTTGTCAGCTCGCTATGAAATACGTTCCTTTAAAAACTGAAAGATCCGGAAATCTACTCCTTCTGCCGAGACGGGTTAAGCCTCTGAGGTATTTATCGCTCCGGCTATTTAACGATGGCAACCCTCGTTTAACCCATCGCACACATAATGCACAACAGTGACTCGAAGGTGAAGAAGTACGTCGTACAAGTGCGAAAGGATTTGTAATGGCGGTGTGTTAGTAATGCTAGAACGTTAAAAAATATAACGTGAACCACACGCCACTCTCAGGAGTACGTGCATTTTAATAAACATACCCTTAACTCCATCCGAACAACCGTACATCATATCGAAACTGGCAACAACACCAAGAAAAAAAATTCACAAGAATATTAAAGGATATTACACACCCCGATAGATGACGGGGGGTGGGGGGTTGCAAAAGAGCGGACGGGCATTTTTAACTGAGCTTTAAGGAAGCTAATGTGATGTTTAGCTGATGGTTTATCTAATTAGGACAATTTTCCCCGGCATAAATTAAGTCGTTAACTTGATAAAAGGTTAATGATAAACAGTCGAGAGGGCAGAGGGTGAAATAGAGAGGGAGTGGATATGTTGCGGTTTCCATTATGCCGAAAAATTACACGACAACAGAACAGCCCCCAAGGTTTTTAATTGCCAGGCACATACATATAATAATAAATTTAATAAGCTTCAACGAGTGGGTGGTTACGAAGGATATAATAGACTCGAGCTTTACGGGGTGGCTTATTTATTGCGGTTAATTCACTTTGGCGTTCGCAGCGCCGTATGAATTCCAATGGAAATCAGAGTGTGGCTTTCTTGCAAAGTTACTTGCAATTTGTTTTTATTTTTATTTTTTTCTTTCCTTTTAGAATTGTTGATATCCTGGCGTTTTTATGATCGCCATCGTGTATATACACAAGTTTGTTGTTTTTTTCTTGATACGTCTTCCTTGTTGGATTTTTATGACAACCTTTTGCTCGTCTTTGGTTTTATGATGCAGAGATACTTAACTGAAAGTAAAAGACATTACTTTGTTTTGTAGCTTTTTGGGCTGTGTTTGTTGTTTCTTTTTTCGTTTTTATTTTATTTATTCTTGAAACTATTTATGGTACTAAAATGAAGTCTTTATAAGAAGGTCCTTAAGTCGAACTGCTCTTTTTTGTAATTTATCGGAAATGAAAAACGACAACGAAAAGACACTAAACTCGTATACACATTTAAAAAGGAAATTGCTAGATAATCTCGTTAAATAGTTCAAGTAAATAATCCTGACACTGATTTTTACCCATCCAATCAAAAATCTTCAAGTTCAAATTTTGAACATATTCGGCAAAATGTGCACTTTATTTTTCACTTCGACATTTTGGCTTACAACATTTCTAATTCGATATTTTGGTAATGAAACTTTATAATTTTTGAGTTTTTAACATTTGTCTTCTGTTATCTCAGTAAATATCAAAATTGAAAATTTTTGCCATTCAAATTTTCTAACATTTTTCGCTTCAACATTTCGAAAATTTCGTGGAAAAATTTTAAAAATTTCGTCATATGACTTAGAGATGGGGAAAGCAGTTCCTTTTAGTGAGTGAGTGACCTCTGACTCACTCACTGAAATGAACTAGTTCAGTTCCTTTTGAATATCACTTACCGGACGAAGGAACTAGTTCTTTCGAAGTTCAGAGTGAATGTGAGAACCTAAAGAAAAAAGATTGTCACTCACGAAGAAAGTACTTCTTTTCAAGTTCGGATTGAATGCGAGGACCTGAAATAAAAGGTCATCAGGAACTTTTCAAGTTCATACTGAATGTCAGGACCTAAAAAAAAAGGTTCTCACTCATGAAAGAGCTAGTTCTTTTTAAGCTCGTACTGAATGTGCGGACCTAAAAAAAAAGGGCCTCACTCACGAAGGAACTACTTCTTTTCAAGCTGTGTCACGTGGCGAAACGAACTACAGTTCACCAAATGGAGTAAGTTAGTTCACTCACTCACTTCAATGAACTGCTCTTTTGAAACTTTTCACTCATGAACGACCCATCTCTAATATGACTTCGATATTTTACTTTTGAAATATTTTGAATATTCAACATTAGTCCTTCTTTTATTTCAATAAATTTAAAAGTTCCAAATTTTTGAAATTTAAAAATTTCGATATTATGATGCTTGGCGTTTTGTTTTCTCTCTCCAACTTAGTATATTTGCAGTATCATATTTTTATGGCGAAAAATGCCATTTATCTACTGCGATCTCATTAAATTTCATAACTCTAAGCTTTTGACATTTGAATTAACCGATATTTTAATTTTTTTAAATTAAGGCTTTTTAATATTACTACTTAGATAATTTGATGAAGTGAAACTGTGAGTTTTCAACACTTGACTTCGATATTTTGATGGTGAAAATTTTAAGTTTTCGACATTTCAAAAACTGTTCAAATTTAAAACTTTTTTCGATACGGGGATTTTGATTTATTTCTCCAACTTAGTACATTTCCAATATGATATTTTGATGGCGCGAAATTTTGAGTTCCTGTTTCAAATTTTGAGTTCTTGTTTCAATAAATTTCATAAATCCAAACTTTTGACACAATAATTTGTCGAAATTTTAATTTTTTCATTTATTAAAATTTTGGCTTTCAAAATTTCTTCTTCAATAATTTTATGAAATAAAAATTTGAGTTTTCGTCATTTGATGGTGAGAATTTTGGTTTTTTCGAAATTTCTAACAATATACAAATTTATAATTTTTGGAAATTTAATTTTTCGGTATTTTTACGCTCGGCATTTTAATTTTTCTTTTCAACATTTTCACTTTTAACATTTTGATGGAGTACAATTTCGAGTTTTCGACCTTTTGACTTCTTAATTTTTTATTTTAATATTTTGATCTTCGAAAACGGCGTTCCGGACTCCTACCCCAAAAAATACTCTGATTAATTTTATTCCATGGTTCATAGGCGCAAAAATTAAGTCAGTTTGTCCGCCGTTCGCAAAATCGTTTGAAAGCTCGCAGCTTCAAAACGCTTCTTATATTCTAGATGAAATAATATAGAGCAGTGTTTCCACAACAATAGGGGGTGGGTACCACCCCCCTCCTGAAAGGAAAAAAATCCATATATGTACTTTATTACAAAATTCATTCATAACAAAATATAATAAAATAAACAAAAGTTATATTATTAATAAAATTCTTTATGATCAATAAGAAGGATTTTATCCTTGTAGCTTGTAGTCTGTAACATCTGTTTGAATAAATCAACACTGTATAGCTTCTCAATCTATTATCCGATATAAAATTTAGCGCGAAATCGAATCAAATCCAAATATGTGGTAGTAATCGACTGAGACTGTGGAAGAGCTGAAACTTTATACAATTCTTTCTATGGAGCTTATACGGGCACTTCCCCTCTATCTCATACTCTTTGGTTAATAGCTTCCTAACGCTTTGTGCTACTAAGTCTCATTTTTTTATGAGTAGACTGGACCACCCTTTGAGTGGGAGAGCGTGAGAAGGAAGGATAGGCGGAGGGGAGTTGAACATTGAAAATAATATTTATATCTCGAAAACTACTAATGCTAAATTGGTGAAACTTGGTACTTAGGTGGAGCTATAGCAGTGATACGACCGAAAAATAAAATTATCATGAGGGGTAGTTTGGTACATAAGTGGATGCTACTTTTCCAAATTCTGGAACGGCTTACTTTAGAAAAATGAAACTTGATGAGTAAATGAGCATCTACTTGAGAAAAAATTTAAGTGAAAAAAATTTCAAATATCCATTTTCGTACGGAAGTGGGGCAAAAAATATGATAAGCGAAAATGGTGGAAGTTATTTTCACGAATATCGTCATACCACTTAGAACTTCTGATCAATTAAATTCATTTTTTTTACTACGGGTTCTTTACAAAAATAGCAAGAAAGTCTTTTTAGGATTTCCGAAATTCGAATCCTAAGAGGTTGTTAACGAGTTAGGCACATTTTCACGAATTTTGCCATATCCGTCAGGCCTTATATGATATTGAATAGCTTTTCACTTCTACAGTTTTTTTCTATATTCTTCCAATAGTTGGTGTCGGTATTTTCTCCCATTCACTCCCTTAGAGGGTTGTGGAAGTTTTCACGAATTCCATCACATCTCTTAGGAATAGTATGACATTGTATTGGTTTTCACATTTTCGGGCTTCCTTTGGAATCGTCTAAAAATAAATTTTAGGATTTTTAGATATTCAACCCATAAGTGGGTTCAAAGGCGTTTGCATATGGCTACACAATTTTAGCCATATCTCTGGGGTTTGATAAGATGTTATTATTGATGCTAACTTCTACAGAATTTTTACATAGTTTCCACATACAGCCTTTAAGCTTTTCTGATATTCAACCCTTAGGGGCGTAAAGGGGTTATATATGTTTAATTAATTCCAACATATTTCTAAGATCTGATGAGATATCGTATTGATTTTTACTTCCAAAGCCTTCCTATATAATCGCGTAAAATTTAATTTCACGATTTTTCGATACTTAAACTCAAGGGCGTTCAAGGAAGTTTTAATAGTTTTCGACATATTCATTATATTTGATTCGATAAAATTGGTTATTATTTTTTCTAACATTTCATGTAATCGCATGTAAACCAATTTCTCATTTTTTCGAAATTCAACCCTTGAGGGTATATAATGGGTTTGTAAACGTTTTCAGGAATTTCTTCATATTCCTTAGGTGTTATGAGGAAGTAAATTGGCTTAAAAGCTACGGACTTCTATTTTACGCATAAAAATTAATTTAAGATTTTTTCCACTTTCAACTACAAAGGGAGTGTGATGGAGTTAAAAACGTTTTACGTCTTCAACGGCTCGGATGAAAATTATTCAATATTTTTAGTTATAATTAGTGATAAGGTTAACTTTCCAAAAAAAACCTTCTTGTCTTAAGATAACCGATAGTACTCGTACATTGGAATTTTGACCGCGTAATTCATATGTTTACCATCATATGGCAGTGGCGTAAGCATTCTATCACACTACTAATTTAACCGCTTTTCGAATTGTGACCGAGAAATAATAAAGTTCCGCCCAAACTGTTGGCTTTTAAATTTCTCCAAATCAAAACCTTAAAGTGAAATGAACAAAAAACCATCGACGCACTTACTTCCACTTACATTTCACTAAGTGATAAATCAATGATCCGAAAACGAAACTTCATTACCGGATCATGAAAAGAATCCAAAGCGATTCATTCACAAATTAATCACATCCTAAAATTTAAGTGAAACTAAATCTGACAATGAGAAATCGGTTTCATTTTGTGAAGTTTCATTAAACTGTTTGCGACGATTAATCTCCAACCAAGGATCTCACGTGAAAACAAAAAGAAATGTTTCCGAGACATCAGGAAATATTTCCTTGGCACAAAAAAAAAATTCCGAATTTCCTCTCCATCGCTAATTTGTCCCGAAACCATTCCGAAATATCGCAACTACCTCACTATAAATACAACGTTTACCGCATACTTTTCAGGATATAATAAGTGGGCTCTTATGGATGATAAAATCTTATGCGGCGCGAATAAAAAGAAAAGGATGTCCCTATCGGCTGTATAGACGACTAGAAGAAAAGCCCAGTAGGAAAATGCTACGCACTTCAGCCCCTTTCGATATAATTTTTCTCTGTCGGGTCTCGGGGCTAATTTATCATCAGACATTCCACTTCTTGTTTGCAGGGCTGTAATTGGAGCCTCATTTATAAAACCAACCCTTCGGAAGGAGAACCGGGCGAGGGATGGTGAATTTTGTTCAGTTGGTTGGTTCGTTCGTTTTTTTTTTCTTTCGAAAACAGGGACCTACTTTTGTGCGATTGTAACTCCTTGATAAAGAAAACTAAAATACTTATCGCAAAAGTCTTGTTCTAGCCCGCTCTTTATACTGTTCGGATTCGGAGTTGATTGATGGCCTATATATGTAATTATGGCCCTGTGTCATAAAACTGGGAACGTAATCACGGGATTGCCGAGGATTTTTCAGTTGAGTAATTACATTTTCATTGGATAAATGCGAGGGGGAGCTAGAAATCTACTAGACGATTTGCTTGAGGTTATGTTTTCTAGTGGCAGTCGAAAAAATTACGATTAAAGCTTATGTCTTTATTTGCAAAGTGCGATAAGAAGTAGTGGCAGAATAATTTATGTTTTTGAGAGAATAAATAATAGTTGACGTCTTGAAGCTGGATCCTTCCGGAGACCAGTAATTTTACATCACTATTTTATAGTAATTTTATTTAATTTCCGATTTTAGCAACAAAATGCCTTCCGTCTGCAATATACTCTATTCGCGAACTATGGGAGATGAACTTATGGAACGTATTTTGTACGTAATTTTGGTACTTCATACGTAGGAATTTTTTTTGTTTGTAACGTGTGCTGGATTTAATTTTTACTACTTTAAGAGTAAGCAATTGGATGCCAAGTTAAATTATGGTAAAATTACACTGTATTGGGTTCGATACACAATGGTGTGTAAATAATAATCAATGGCGCAACAGCCCAAATTGAGCCTAGGCCTTGAAGTAATGCTAGAGTTACTTCATTACTACCCCAACGGAACACTAGGAGGTGAAATGGTCAGCCACATGCTTGTCCGTGATTTTTAACTCAGGTTCTCATTTACAGCTGAGTGAACTGGTAGTCCGGCACCCAATCCCATTTTCGAAAATTCCTTGTCGCCAAGCAGATTCGAACCTGGTACCAGGTGCACCGAAGGCAAGTGCTCTAGCCACTGAGCCACCCAGACTACTGGTACTACTGGTTGTGTGTAAATCGTTACAGATAAATATGTATTGTGATTACATGTTTTTCCGTAATTTTACACTTTATAGAAGTACGGAAATCGTAAAAAATGACTCTGCATTCTGTACGCTACACACTAGAGTGTAAGTTGTTCCAGACAAATATGTATTTATAATTAGGGTAAGGTGGGGCAAAGTGAGCCCCCTAAGGTTTGTATCGCGATTCTGTGAAATGGGTAATAGTTATAAAATCCTTTTCATGTAAAAACTATAGCTTAGGATTTTGGCTTAGTCATTTATTCGTGAAATTAAATAATAGATGCTGATAAAAAAGTTATCTACTTCTTTCTATGCATACTTCAAAGTGCCCACTTTACCCAACTACTGGGGTAAAGTGAGCCCTTTGAAGGAGTATAGTATAATTTCTCCAAAAACTGGAGCAAAAGAATATGGCAATGGATCAATTAAGACAAACAATATGATTTTAATAAATTGAAATGAAATTAAGTGTGTTGAGAGCGTGCTCTGCTTTGAGAAGTAGCCCTGAGAACACCAAAATATTTACTGGCCTTCTTTAGGTCAATTTTTTTCAGCAACAGAAGTTTTTGCATTTTTCATCGCAACTTGAGTCCACTGTTGTTGCATTTGTTGTATGTTCTAGCCATGTTAAAATTGTTTTTTTTAATTATCAAATAAAATTATATTGGTATGGGGTAAAATTCGCCCGGGGCTCACTTTACCCCGAATGAACACTAAATAATAAGCATCAAAATTTATATACTTTTTAAATAATCATCAAATCTTACCTTGCAAGTTTCACAATCCGTACCCCGATCTCAAGGATACCGTTCCAAACAATTCTCAGTTGCTAACAAGTTTTTTTTAATCAAATTATTAAACACTGATACTTACATCAAAAAGTGCCAAAATCTTAATATGAGAAAATTGGAGGAACTGTAATTAAAGTGGACTTCTTTTATAGTGCATTGTGGTCAATGCTTGAAGCTTTATCAAATAATTTTTTGCTAAGAGATTGTACTATTGCAAACTAGAAATTTTAAGGGGGCCCACTTTACCTTGCTGGCCCACTTTGCCCCACCTTCCCCTACATGCTTTATCTGTAATTTTACACTTCTCACATGTTAAGTATTATAGTAAACCATGTAGATAATAGATCTGACTGGTGGTACAGTGGTCTTACAGTGAGCATAATTTCACCAATGACATTCTGATCGTTGTAAGACTACTGTACTACACTAGATATATATAACTTTATTACGCACAACTCCATTGAATTCTGCACAACTTCATTTAAACTTATGTAATTTTTACAGAAATTATAACATTTAAATATTTTATCGCAAATAATCACATTAGTTCCTTAAATTTACTCTCTAATTGTAAAATTACATAAAACAAAATTTACCCTATTCACTTGTTTCGTTATTTTATGTAGGAGGTGATTTTAAATTGAAAAAGAAAATAATGTTTATAGTGTGTGAAGCTTGTGATATTAAAGCAAATAAATTAAGTTTATATAATAAACATGAATACTGTTTTATACTTTCTACCCCTTTTAAACTACATACTGGTTGAAAATACAGGTAAAATACTTTTTTTTTCTTCATCAAACTAATAAAGTCGAGTCCTAAACGGCACTAAAAATAAATAAGAATAATGAAACTGTTTTTTTTTTTTCAATTATCATGTGTTGATTGATCTCATTGAATTTTTCCAATTGTCGATTGCACTTCAAAACATATCTGGGAGTTCATCTGCTGACCATTTGCTTGAAGCTTATTAATTTATATTATCAATAAATTAATATCTAGTAATAATAGGAAAACATAAACATTTTTCGGTGAATGTTTTCACAGTACATTTTAACTGAATATAGGGATAAATAGTGTTCTTATTTATTTTAAGTGATGTTTCGGGCTCGACTGAATCCTTTTTAAAAGACTCCACTGAGTCCTTTTTAAAAGACTCTACTGAGTCTTTTTTAAAGGACTCTATATAAAGAACTCAGTCGAATCCAAAACGTCACTTAAATTAAATTAAAACAGTATTTAACCCGGAAAATCTGTATTTTCAAACATAAGGATGTCACATTTTTGTAGTAGCTATATATCAATTTTTTTCACACCGTGTGTAATTTTAAGCACATTTTTAGCAATAGATTTTCACACTTGTGTGTAAATTTCTACATTAATAGTAAAAACCACAGGATTGCGTAATTAAATTTATTTATTATGTCGGACTACTGCCAAATGAATTTGGTAGTCGCACTCGAGACTTAGAAGCCCATATGGCGTTTAAACATTTTACATTTTACATTTTAACAATAAATCGAGAATTAATGAGTTTAAACAATAATAAATTTGGGACATGATATAGAAGGGAGGTAAGTTTTATATTTGTTTAAGAAGGTTAATGTTGTTTAGGAGTTGGAATAGGGGAGAGTTAGAGTGTTGAGAAGGATCAAGAAGTTCTGTCAATGGAGGGACATCGTGTTTGAAGAAGGAAAGAGTAGAAGGACATTGAGTTAGGATATGTAGGACAGTTAACGGAGAAGCGCAGTGCGGGCAGGAGGGAGGGTCTGTTCGTAGTATTTGGTATCCTTTGGTGAGCCAGGTGTGTCCTAATTTAACAGTATTAATTTTACAGCTCTCAGGGTAGGCACTACATACCTAGTACTTGGAACCTTAATCGACAGATTTTCATTCAAAACTGTCAGTTAAAGTTTAATTGACGATCGTAAAATGGCCTTTAGAGTAGTAAAAAAAAATGTTGTGCACACAGCAGTTTTTCCACAGTGTTTGTAATTTTACGCATCCTGAAGTTTTGCCTTTCCATATCATCAGTAAATTTACACATTTCTAGCGATTGATTTCCATACTTATGTGTGAATTTCCGCATTAAAAGTGATGTGTTACAGCGCAAGTTGTAAAAATCACAAGAGTGCGTAAATAAATTTAACAGCAATTTTACTCCTTTCAGAGTTTAGTACCTACTCTTGCCAAATCTGAAAGTAGTGAAAATTTTGTACTGTATATTGTTATACAATACAATTTAAAAATTATTAATATTTTTTTGAACAATGAACATCCAATTTCGATTTAGAAACAAACTTAATTCGTCAAACATTTTCCTTCATTTGTGAAAGGATTCGACCGCAATAGTCCCAATCACAACTACTTCCTATAAAAACATCGATATCACAACAAAATGCTATCTATCTTGCCTTAAAGAACGAAAAGTATTTCACAAAACTATTTGTTTGATTTAAAAAAAAAAAAAAAAAAAAAAAAAAAAAACAAATAAATAAATCTCAACCGCTATAAATCTCCATCAGACTGCAAAATCTTGAAGTCGTCCAATAAATAATTCGTAAAATCAGGAATCACGATCATTTGTTATAGTGATGAGGACGACAATGATGATGATTTGAAGTTACACCAATGTCCGGACTACTTTGGTATTCGTGATATTTTTGAAATGGAAATTTTCGGGGAGTTGCTCCTTTGTAGGGTGATGCTATTTTCGAAATAAGAAAAATGAAGATTTTAGAGATAAGAACATCAGAGTTTTGTTTGGGGTAGTTCGATGTGACATTGGTAGGGTAGTAAATCTATGTATTGAGTTATTTCTACTGTAAAATAAAAAATTTGTCAATAGTCTAGGTGGGGTAGTAAATGTATGTATTGAGTTATTTCTACTGTAAAATAAAAAATCTGCCAATAGTCTGGGCGCAACTTTATTATTTTTTTGGGTATCTCAGCATTAAACGCGTTCCGGCCTTCTCCAAAAAAAATGAAGCTGTGCCCAGACTGTTGTGAATATATTTGTTATGTACTTATGTATACTTTTCAATAGAAAAGTCAATAGAAGTAAAAGCTAATCAGATCTCATTAACCTTAAAAAATTTCGGAATTCGTGAAAACTTGAACAATACCTTCTTGCACCCCCAGGGGGTTGAATAACAAAAAAAAAGCTTAAATCGCGTTTTCTCCCCCGTTTATATGGGATTGCAGTGTAAGTGAATTCGATACCTCATTAGACCTAAGAAATATATCGGGATTCGTGAAAATGTGCACAAACACCATTTAGGATTGAAATTCGAAAAGGTTAAAGGAAGTATGAAAAACCACCCTCTACCACTATACCTTCCTAACTCTATCAAAAATTTATTGTGGTTTTACATTGTCACCAGTTTTAAGCTTTGTTTTTTGGCGATTCTTGAGATATAAAAGTCAAATCTTTTCACCTTTCTACACCACTCCACCTTCATCCGCATCACCAAAATTGGGTTTGCGTACGGCGTACACAGCAGACACGGCAGACATACGGATTTCTTTTTTTTTTTTGGTTTTTGTTTCTTCCTAGTCCTACAAGGTGAACATATCAAATTTAAGATAACAATGTCGATTAAAATTCACAATAAATTTCGAACTTAATATCTCAAGAAGTTTGCGAGCTACGCACTTTTAAACGGGATTGCGTACGGCGGCGGACAGATGGACATTTTTCTATTTGTCCTAAAATATGAAAATGCAAAATTTTAAGGTAGCAATTTTTTGAAAATTTCATCACTATCAAAATAATTTTTTTATTTATTTATTCATATTCATTAAATACTGTCCACTCATAACAACAATAAAATTAAATATAAAATTATAAGAAAAAATGAAAATAAGTTGATAAAAAAAATGTTAATTAAGAATAATAAAGTAGAAACTATCCAATCAATGAGTTCTTCATTAATATCCGTATTCTGACTAATTATCCTCTTAAATTAAATTAGTCAGAAATCAAACAAACTCTTAAATCACAAAACGTCCTCAATAACTTATCTAAACTTTAGCTGACCGCCAATTTAATTCGGGCATTACGTGACTCTTTAGAACTAAATTTCGAATGAAATTTCCAGCAAAACATTATGGTAATTTAAATGTTTCCCTCAATTCCTCCCCCTACCCCCACGTAACTCCCAAACCCCAAACTCGACAGAATCTTAAAACATTCTTCGAGCGAAATCGTTCCGCATCTAATTCGAAGTTTTCGTAATTATTTTGTTAGTTTTCAGCTGGCAGTAAAGGGGCCAATTTCCATCGTTGGGTTTTCATTTCGTCTCGAGAGTACTTTGGAAAGTTAACGCTTGGGGTAAGAATAAGGAATTATAAATCATTCACCACTTACTATTTTCCCAAGCCACCGCCCCACATTCGACTACAGTATACTCGTACTCAAAACAACTTTTACACTTTCGAGTCGACATCTCAATATGGGGTACAGCCAGTGTTGAAGATAATTTCGGTTTAATTGGACTTACCGATTTTCCAGGAAGTTTTCCTACCTCTACACTGAAAAATAGATGAATCTAAAAAGTGCAGCAAAAGACCTAGGAGTAATGCCACCAAAGTTCAATGGTTCTTACTAATTGACAACATTAATATTTACCTTTGATTCGTATGCTAAGTAACACCCAAAGCTGTAAATAGTTTGCAAAAGTTGAGAATTATTTAGTAGCATGTCAACTTGAAGGTTTGTTTGATGTAACTGATGTGTGGACGTTGGAATTTAAGGAAATGGACAAAAAGTTAGAGCAACTCTCAGAGTGATGTAACTTGTTCCTTCTTTACATACAAGGATATGGTTTAGAACTGCTCCCAAAGTCATAGTATTCAGTATGTAAACGGTAACCACAGCTCAACATTTTTGTATCGCCCCACGCTGGGCGCTATTATTTCGCTATACGCTGATATTATGGAAAGTAGCTTATTATTAGGGAGGTATTCGGAAAATCTCCTCCAATTTCCACAAACTGCATAAAAAAATAACGCAACTTTATTATTTTTCAGGTAGAAGTTCAGAACGCGTTCAATTCGGGGATGCGGTGTATGTTACTATGTGACTGAAAACCTAACAAAAACTTCGGGAAGCGGTTAGAAAAGGGTGTAACATATGAATTATATAATTGGGTCATATTCCGGGATGTGGTCTAGAGGTTGAAAAAAAACAAAACTTAAAAATAGGTGATTATCAAACAAGCCTGGGGAAGTGAAAAGATATTCGATATCTGATCAGACCTGAGAAACATGGTGGAATTCATGAAAAAGTATACAACCAGTTTACACCCTCTTAGGGGTCGAATTTCAAAAAATCTTGAAAACACTTTCTAGGTATTCATATGAAGAATCCGTAGAATAAAAATGAATTCAATATTTCTAAAGACCTAGTAGATATGACGAAAATCGTGAAAATATATGCATTTTATATTAACTAATATTTTTTCTTGCCCCCCCCTTCTGCACGCCAATGAATTACACCCACGAATCAAAGGCCAATGAATCAAAGGATTTTGGGCGGTCGACGTACGGCGTACGGCGTACGGCGGACAGACGGAGTGAAAATTTTTATTGCTTTTTTCGTGTCTACTAGTCATGAAATGTACACAAAAAAATTTTGAGGGCAGCAAATTTTTTTTTTTAAAATCAATAACAATACTTTATTATAAATAATAAAGTAATTTAGTAAACAACACGTTGAGATGGGTAAAGCAGTTCCTTTCAGTGAAGTACTTCACTCCGAGTCACTCACTTTAAGAAACGAGATCAGTGAAGTAGTTAGGAAACTTTTCGTTCCATCGTTCCATCGTTCCCTCGCTATCATTCTTTAGTTTTCGTTCTATCGTTCCTTCGTTTTCGTTCGCTCGAGAATTAGTTCGTTCTTTTAGTTCATTCATAGTTGAACATGAGGGGAAACGATGATGAGGAAAAAAAGAAAAGGTCAGTAGATCCAGAAGATGATGAGAAACAAAGATGAGTACATCTAGAAGATGATGACCAAGAAAAGGTCAGGTGATCTCGAAGATAATGACCACAACAAAGAAAAAGGGGCAGTCGATCCTGAAGATGACGACCAAAAAAAAGGTCGGTAAAGTGTTTTGTCACGTGTCCAACGGAACTGCAGTTCATCAAAAACAGTGAGTTACTTCACTCACTCACTTCAATGTTCTTTTGGAACAGTTCACTCGTGAATGACCCATCTTTTACAACACGTACGCTTTGGTACCGACATTGAGTCGGTTTTAATTTAACCATTTTCTTTTATAATTAAGCTCTTAAAAACGTTCTTGTTTATTGTTTTGTTTATCAGGTATTGCAGTTCTTACTGACAAAATTTTGTTCATGGTCGTTTCTCTGATAAACAGGATCGAGAACCTAATTCTTTTTTCTACAATTTTAAGGACTTGTTTTATTACCTTTCGAACGAGTATAGTTCCATTACTCTACCTTGAAAACTTTCGAAGTTATCTTTCTTTAGTACAAACCATTCCAGCATTTGAGCAACTCTTTATTTTTAATAAAGTGAATCTAAGAAGAAAAAATCATTTTTATAAAAAATATCCATACCGACATATCTCATATGTTTCTGGGTAGTCAACCTGCAATTCGACGGCTCTGGAAATACCCTTTTTCTTAAGACGGCGTGAAAAGGGTATGTTGGCGTTAAGAGGATATGCGAAGATGATAATCCTTTGGGATCACGATCCCCAATTTTTCCCAGCTTCTATAAAGTTGTGTCAAACTAAAACGTAGTAAGTATATTAACTACACAAAGTTCTGTTGGTGTTTCTACAAATTATGAGCAAAATGTCTTATGCCCGATTTCACAGTGGTAGCTTAAGCTCTGTGTGGAGCTTAAGCTTGGGCTTAGGAACATCTTCGATTTCACAGTAATGGCTTAAGTCTTAAGCTAAGACAAGCGCTAGCTTAGCTTAGGTTAAGCTACCACTGTGAAATCGGGCAATAATTACACTTTATTGAAAGAAAGAGTCTACAAGTGATGATATGACTTCATTTAAATGAAAATAGTTTCAGAACTAGATACGCTAGCGAGATTAAATCACCGTAGAATTAATGAGGATAAACTCAGGTCTTATAATACCAAGAAAAAAATGTTGAACACGAGAACACTGCTTTATGTGTCCACTACAAAGTCGTCAATTCATAACAATGTCTGGCAAGTGCTTCCTGGTGTGGAAATTTCGTACCCTAATGTAGGAAACCAGTATTTGATTTTTAATTATGACAATTAAAGCCGTCTACCTTCATCATGGCCAATAAAAGGCAATTAACAGCGGTTCCTTTTTGAAATATTTCAGAGAATGAAAACGCTAGTGTTCAGTGGAGTCAAAGTTTTAGTTTGAATATAATTTGGTATTGCTCTCGTAATCGAAAGCAATAAGACCCAACAAACTTCTGGCAATTAAATATCTTAGCTCATAACTTACAGTTCTCCCCAGCCAACTTATCAACATTATTACAGCTCATAACTTTCCGATGGAAATTGCTCAGTAAATCGTCACAATAATAAATTAATTCCGGAAATATTTCGCAAAACCGCATTTTATAGTATACTAAAGGACGTTCGGGATAGCATTCCGCCCGAACCATTCAAAACATTAGAGGAAGGCCTTGCAAAACTTTCAAAAGCCATTAAGGACATTCAACGCAACCGCACCACTAATAATATGCGAGATGATGAGAGTTGGGGCGGCCCTATGCAGCGTTCCCTGTTCCCTACACACTTCGAAAATGAGATGAGATCTAATTTCAGATAAGAAAATCCTTCAGACCATATGCTAAGCAAGTCCTTAGATACATTGAAAGATAGGAGCAGGCTGTTAAATTGAGAAGAAGAATGCTTAGAACAAAAGAAGCCCATACGCTTCAACACATAGTCAAAGTAAATACATGTGTGTTTAATCCTAGCAAGGATCCTGTTCTATATATATGATGTAATATTGTCGACATCAAGAAAATCTTTCGGCAGCTGAAAGAATCAGAGATTTTCTGCATCTACATAAGATAAAACACTACTCAGTGAAAACAATATTTTGAAAAGAACTGAATGGTGTCGAGGATACAACAAAATTTTACACATTTGAGTCGTATCATTTATGTACTAACGTCGCACATCAAGGGAAAAATAAGACCAGGATCTTAGCCACAATACCGTGTCCTGGAGGTACCCTCCGAACAACATGATGTTTATCCATTGAGATCACTGATATACTTTCGTCCTTCTGATGAAAATATCCCTGAAAGCATCATTCTGCCACATTATAACAAAGATACATCCAAGAACTCGGCACTTATTCCAGGCACTATAACATCAGCCTTAAAATAGGTAACATCTTAAGGAAACTTAGTCCGATTCGAAGTTGGCCTGAACTCGGCTAAAGGGGTGCTCTTGGTGGGGGTTGGTTTATTTCCTTATTCCGGAACACAACAGCCATTGTACATGTGAGAGTCCTTTTTTTTCTCCTTCTTCCCGGCTACCCGAAAAGTAGACGAGATTGTAAGGTTGTTGAAAAGAATTCACTCGGTAAGATTCTCTCTGTGACGGGTTCACATAAATTGAAAAACTTTTCAACCAAGACGAGATTTCCATTTTAATGAAAAACTTAAATTAGTATGTAGTGTGTCCCGGATGTGTCCCTGTGAAGAAGGTACAAGGAACTTTTATCCCGGCGACATCATCCAACCTCCATTTACATTTTTAATTTTATAATCGTTAATGGAAATGCAATGAAAGACACTGGTGTAAGATTCATTATGACACTTTCAAGGACTATCATATATTCTTAGGACATCTAGGAAGGTGGGTTAACTTTACGCTTACAAAATCAAGGAGTTTTACTTTCTTTTCTATGAATTTCCGTTTGTTTTTTAAGTATCTCCTTAGATAAGTTCCTTTTCTGTTGTAATTACCTGTAATACTAATTTATTTTAACTGCTTTAGTAACTTTTTTCTTCTCACTCCTTCAGGTTCATCTTGCATACTAATTTCTTCATGCGTGTTTGCTATAGACGTTCTTTACAATTCATCTTACACTGTGTATAGCCCGATGCGGTCTAAGAAAGTAACAATACTCCTGCACAAGACGTTTTCTTCAGCAAGGATGTCCTAAGAGGTCGAGTGGACGGCACTTGGTTTCATTTAAGGCCTAAGAGATAACTCAGAATTCGTAAACACATACACAACCATTTTGAACCCCCTTAGGGGTTGAATATCGAAAAATCCAGATATTAACTTTGAGATCAATATTTTCAAAAGCTCATGGAAGAAAAACCAAATTCGATCCCAATATGTACCTCTAAAAGATTTGTCGGAATTCTTGAAAACATGAACAATATCTAACATCACCATGGAGTTTAATATCGAAATACCCTTAAAACGGCTTTTTCTTCGATTAAATTTAAGGCAAAAGTGAAAGTGAATTCAATGTCTCATTTGACCTAAGAAATATATCGGAATTCGTGAAATTGTACTCGAAATTCGTAAAAACGAGAACAATATCTTACATCCCCATGAAGTTTAATATCGAAATATGTTTAAATCAGCTTCTTTTCGGTTATATATGAAGCAATTGGAAGAGAAGTGAATTCAATATCTCATTTGACCTAAGAAATATACCAGAATTCGTGAAAATGTGCTCGGAATTTTTGAAAATGTGAATCAATGTCTCACAAACCCGTGAAGCTTAAAATCGGAATATGCTTAAATCAGTTTTTTTTTCCAATAAATTTTTATCATATGGAATTGAATCACATTTAACTTAAGAAATACATCGGAAATCATGAAAATAACTCATTTAACCAAAGAAATATATCGAATTTCGTGAAAATGTACTCAACTACTTTCCTACCCCTTTAAATTTTTAAAACCTTTTTAGGAGCTTGAGCAAAGAGTCCACATATTAATTTCTTAGCTCAACATGCCTAAAAGATATAAGGAAATTCATTCAAAATGTTTTACAGAAAAATACCATTTTCATGGACAATATTTTAACTCCACCTTTGAACACCAATGAAAAGGTGGAGTTCCTCTTTTGCTATGAAGAGTCCTGTCATGTATATACATATACGTACTAAGTTTCAACTTTCTACCATAAGCAGTTTCTGAGGAAAAAGAACCAACCCACCCCGGACCAGCTGCCTCTATCAAAAGTATCTTGGATGCCTAAAATAGTGGCTCTATATAGTCGAGAATTTTAAGCTTCTATCTTCTGCGGTTTTCTAGAAATAAAAGTCACAATTTTTTCCTTTCCACCAATCCACCACTTTTCCTTTCGATCACTCCCTTCACCCACGCTCCTAAATTGTTTTTTATCTGCTAGAGATCTACTGGGCCGAACTCCTGTAAAAAAAATTAACACACGTCTGGTACGTTTATTTTCGAAAAAAGCTATCCCTCTACTTTCGTGCTCAAACTATCTTATGAAACAAACATATGGCTCCATGATGGGTGCACAACTGTAGCCCTATTCAATATGCAAGAAAGCAAAAAAATTAGTTATTCTCAATTGTTTTTTCACTATTGACCTGTAATGTTCTACGCTCACCATCAATCTATATAGAATGAGTAAGAGATAGAAAACCTAAGGTTGAGTCTTTTCTAGCAAGGGACAATTTGGCTTAAAGAAAATCAGCGTAGGTACTGGACAGCAATTTCCATGTTTTTGAAACAGTGCACATATCGCAGTTGAGAACCACTGTAATAGAGCAACCCAAGATTTCCCATTAACAGAAAAGTAATGCCAGAAAGTAACCAATATGGAGAAGGAATTTGTAGAAAGGGATTAAGCTGGAAAAGTTCCACTTTTTGACTGACTGCTCTTTTTCGCTTCAGAAACAGTGGCCCCAAAACCAAACAAACAGAGAAAGCAAATCCCTGTAGAAGAAAACATACAAATTTCCTTAAAAAAATTGAGCCCTCGTTTTTACTTCACCTTTGACGGATGCCCAACTGTAGACCCGTTCGACATGCAAGCAAGCAAATAAATCAGTGGCTCTCAATTTTTTTTCCACTATTAGTCAGTAATGTTTTACGTTCATCATCAATCTATTTATAAAAAGTAAGAGAATCTAAGGTATGGTCAATTCTAGCAACAGACAGATTTGAATAAAGAAAAAAAAACCTGGGCACAGGACAGCTATTTCCAATATTTTTACTGCAGAACACATTTTGCATTTGGGAACCATTGTGTTAAAGTACGCCAACGTTTCTCATTAACAGAAAAGTAGTGCCAGAAAGTAACCAATATAGAGAGTGATTTTGTGGAAAACCGATTAAACTGCAAAAGTTTCGCTGTGTGAAGGCTCTCTTTCGCTTCAAAAACAGTTTGACTCCAAAATCCAGCAGACGAAAGCAGATCCCTGAAAATGGAAACGTCGAATTCAACCTCTTCCATACAAATTTCCAATACAATGACCTTGTTCAGAAGCAATTAATCCGCCCTCGAATCCTGAGTACTTCCACTTCTAGCCGCCCTTTCCAGGGACTTCACCATACTCATATGTACGGTCAAGATGATGAAAATGATATACAAGATTTTTTGAAGCGAGAGAAACACCCGCCTCTTAACCAATGCCAATATAATTTTTATATGGTGGTCTATAAGGGGTAAAAAGGCCACGATATAGGTGGGGGTTTTTCAGGACGAAGGACAAACGGAAAACAGAAGAATGCCATCGAGTGGTATTTTGAAAAATTTATGTGCGAGATATTGTCACAACCGGAAAACAAAATAAATTGCTTTTGGATTAGTGGCATAAGCCTGATATATGTGAGACATATTATGCCTGCGACATGGGTATCCTTGCCAGTTCGTATGCTTCTTCTTCCAAAAAAAAAGAAGAAAATATTCCGAAAAAATTCACTACCACACATATGCCGAACTCAAGCTATACTATAGATCGCGTTATTCCATTTCATTTTGGCTCGTATTTTTGAACAAAATTCGATGGGTTTCGTCTTTATTTCGCTTTTTTTTGTATTACGAATGCATCCTGCGTTTTAAGGGATGCTGCCATCCCTATCGGTGCCTTGGAGCAATGAAGTTCTTAGTCCAATGGGGATGCTTGCTTCGGGCTACCAATATACAACGGCATGAGAAATTATATCGTAAATTTCAGTTTTCAAGAGTAATACGTTCCTTTTTTTCGAACGGGTCCTTGTTTGCTCAAAACATAAATTTGCCGATTTCATATGAAACTTCGGTGAGGTAGGGGTGGTATGAACGTAGCTTCTTGGATGAAGAATTGATGCCGAAAATATTTAATTTAATTGGACCCGATAACGTATTGATTTTCAGAACATTACTTGTTTATGTGGCTGGTAGATTGCTTAGTTGGTTGTTTGTTTGGTTGAAGCAAGCAACCTAATTGCGTCGAAGTCTTTCCCAAACTGCCGATAGAATACGACATTCCAGTTTACAACTGCACATTTCTCTTTGCAGGTTTATTATAGACTTTATCACTCCCTTTTTTGGTCCGTCGAGCCGGATCAAATTCTGCATTTCCATACAGTAAGCTTTCTTCACAAAAATCAACTTCTTTAAAATATATACATAGAGATGGGCAAAGCAGTTCCTTTCCTTTCCTTTTGAAATACTACACTCCGAGTCACTCACTTTAAGGAACCATTTCAGTGAAGTAAGTTCAAGAACTCTTCGTTCCATCGTTCCTTTGTTTTCGTTCCTTTGTTTTCGTTCCTTAGTTTTCGGTTCATCGTTTTCGTTCCTTCGTTTTCGTTCCATCGTTCCAAGTTCGTTCCTTCAGTTCTTTCATAGTTTAACATAAGGGGAGAAGATGATGCCAAGAAAATGGTAAGTAGATCTATGAGCAAAAAAAAGGTCGGTATATCTAGATGATGACCAAAAAAAGGTCAGGAGAAGTGTTTCCCAAACTGCCGATGAAATACGACATATGACATACAATTTCACATTTCTCTTTGCAGGCATATTATAGACTTTATCACTCTCTAATTTGGTCCGTCGAGCCAGATCAAATTCTGCGTTTCTACGCGGTTAACTTTTTTCTACAAAATCAACTTATATAAAAGGTTCTGCAATAGAGATAGGCAAAGCAGTTCCTTTCAGTGAAGTACTTCACTCCGAGTCACTCACTTTAAGGAACGAGTTCAGTGAAGTTGTTCCGGAACTCTTTATTCCATCGCTCATTCGTTTTCGTTCCATCATTCCTTCGTTTCCGTTCGCTCGCGAACTAGTTCCTTCTTTTAGTTCATTCATAGTTTAACATGGAGGGAGAAGATGATGACAAAAAAAAAGTTCAGTAGATCTAGACGATGATGAGCAAAAAGGAAGAGGTCTGACAAAAAAAAGGTTCAGGAGATCTCAGAATTGATGACCAAAACAAGGAGCATTCGCTCTAGAAGATGATGACCAAAAAAGGGCGATAAAGTGTTTTGTCGCGTGTCCAATGGAACTGCAGTACAAAAAAGGGTCAGCAGAATTTCATGAAGTAGTTCCCGAACTGTTTATTCCCACGTTCCAATCTTAAACATGAGGACCTAAGAAAAAAAAATGTCTGAACAGTTCCGTGAAGTAGTTCCGACACTTCGTTCCTTCGTTTCGTTAGTACGTTTCACGTGTCCAATGGAACTGCAGTTCACCAAAACGAGTGAGTTACTTCACTCACTCACTTTGATGAAGTGTTCTTTTGTAACAGTTCACTCGTGAACGACTCATCTCTAGTCTGCAATTACTAAATTAACAAGAAATCTTAACACATCTACTTAAATTTAAACTTTAACCCTTTTTTGATGCAACAATCATATCCAAGTAGATTTTTGCATAGACACAAAAATCAGGCGAATTAAAAGTTTTCTGTACATTTTAAAAATGGATACGACTACAATCTAATATGCAAAGATTGTTTTTACATAAAAAAAAATGGAAATTGAAAAGTTCCTACTTAGTTACGACATTTTTATTTTCTTTCGTGTAACTTTTATAATTTCAATTGTGCAATGTCAGCAGCAGAAAAATGTGAAGTTGTATAAATAGTAAATAGCAAAGGTTCCTACACACTGACGAGATTTATTCACTGTCGCTGCGATTATTTTGCAGCGGTACATTCGCAAAATAATCGCAAAATAATCGCAAATAATCGCAGCGTCAGCGAATAAATCGCGTCAGTGTGTGGGAACCTTAAATTAAAATAGATTTTTTTTTAAATTAGTTTCAGTGAGAGTACTACTTTTAATGTAAAGTTTGTTGTGACCGGTTTTCTTTTCTTTGCAGTTCTGAAAATGTAATTACTCTTCCTTATTAACATAATCCCTCCAGGGTTCGGGTCTGACATCTGCTTAATCTGAAATAATCAGATGTTCTTTTTTCCTAAAGCTTTAAGTGCCTGTTGCCTGGTCCCAAGTCCCAGTGAATGGCATTTTGCGATTTTTGCCACGTTTGGATGATCATTCTGGATGTGCTTAATGGTATCCCACAGAATGGGTATGGTCCCATGAAATTAGCTTCTGAACCTTTCTTATCCATTGAGTCGGCCATTTCATTACCTTTATATCGGACACTTAGTCCTAGAAATATTTTAAGACTATTTACTGTAAACTTGATAGAGTGTAATAGAGAAGGAAAAAACGGAAAAAATACCAAGGAAAAATCTAAACAAATATTTATAAATCAAGAACAGTAATTATATTTCATAACATCATTGAAATTCAAACTTATACCATTTTAACTTGAAATCCATCGCTACAGAATGCAATATCCCTATACAAGTGTAATTAGTCCATCACTTAAAAAGGGATTTCATTGCGCAAATATCTACGAAATCAATAGCCAATTATGCGATTTTCATTGAGCTTAAAAAAAAAATGTTACTCGCAGTATGAGAGCCAGTATCATGCCATCTACTCATAATGTAGATAGTGCAGTTGTCAAGGAGTGAATAGAGTAAGAGTGAGGTGATTTAATTACACCTGATGAGCGATCAGCTGGAAATCCTTAGAAATTGAAGGGGTCTTGTTATCCCGTATGATTCGTTAGCTTTCATTATTTGCATATATGTAGGTACTATCAAATTGGGTAAGTCATGCTTTCGAAACTAATTAAAGAAATAAAGTTGAATTAAATTTACCTCTACACGTTTTGAATAGAAACAAAAATTAACGTATGGTTTGAATTCGTTGTCAATTTTTAATTTCAGATTAAGATTTTTTTTTTTTTTTTAGTTTAGTTTTTTTTTATCAGACCTGAGAGATATGGCAGAATTCATGAAACATATATACATACAACCAGTTTACACTCCCTCAGGGGTCGAATTTAAAAAAATCTTGAAAATGCTTTCTAGGTATTCATACGAGGAATCCGTAGAATAAAAATCAATTCAATATTTGAGAAGACCTAGTAGATATGACGAAAATCGTGAAAATATATGCATTGCATTTTCACTGATCATTTTTTTGCCCGCTTTCCGAAAGCCAATGGATATTAGAATTTTTTTTCTTAATCAAAATTACTTTTCTAGTTGATTTACATATACTTATCTAGTTTCAACTTTCTAGCATAAGCCGTTCCATAGTTAGGAGAAACACCGCCACCCTCTACCCATAAAAAAAAATATTTTTCCAACATGCCACTACTAAATACTAAGTTTCAGCTTTTTATCCTTATAGGTTCTTAAGATATAAACATCGGAACCTTTTCCGTTTCACCCTCTCCCACTCTCAACGCCTAAACCCACATCTCCCAATTTTTTTTCTTTGCTAGGGTTTTATTGGGCCTACGTCTGGTAAAAAACTTGAACATCTATCTTATACTATTCTTGAGATATGAAAAGTGATTTTTTTAGAAGAATTCGTATCCCCTCCACTTCCATGCTCCACCGTCCACTTTAAAAATTTTACTCTCAGACATCGAATATCTAGTGCAATTGGTACGTGAAATATCTTGATCTAAAGTTATTCAGCCCCACTCCCGTACGCCACTGCTCCCACTCAAAAATCTGTTACCGATCTATTCTCCTAAGTTTCAATTTAGTGGCTTTAACCGTTTATGAGATAAGGATTTTCGAATGTATCGATCTCACCTTTTTTGCATTTCGAACGCATTATTTTTTCCCCTACTCCACACCCCTTGATCCATATTAACAATTTTTATGCACATGGGCCTACTAACGGAGCTTTACATAAATTCCAAGTTTCAGCGTCCTTGCATAAGTGGTTGCTGAGATCTAGAAACCAAAATTTCCCGTCTAAAATACTTCCCCCCCCCCCTCTTCCCCTTCACACCCTTTGTCCTAAAAATTAGTCAGTTCAAACGTCCTACCCAGTCTGTTCGTAAGAAAAATTCAATTTAATACCTCAAAGCGTTTGGCAGCTACGAGCCTTCAAACGATTTTGGATACAGCGATTGCCGCACGGCGGACAGACGGACTGAACATTTTTATTGTTTTACTTTATTATTTATAATACAGTATTGTTATTGATTTTCAAAAAAAAAAAAATTTGCTGCCCCTCAAAATTTTTCTGTGTACATTTCATGACTAGTAGACACGAAAAAAGCAATAAAAATTTTCACTCCGTCTGTCCGCCGTACGCCGTACGTCGACCGCCAAAATCCTTTAAAGGCTCGTAGCTCTCAAACCAGTAGAGCTATTAAATTTAAATTTTCCTAGGAATAGACTGGGTAAAATCCTTGAATTGACATCATTTTCAGGGGTGGGGGTGTGAGGGGGAAGGTGGGGGAAACGTTTTAGATGAAAAATTTTGGTTTCAAGATCTCAGCAACCGCTTATGTTAGGAAGCTGAAACTTAGAATTTCTATAGAGCTTTGATAGTGAACCCATTTGCAAAAAAATTACTGATATTGGTGAAGGGGTGTGGGACTGGAGGGGGAAATAATGCGTCCGAAACGCAAAGAAGTCGAGATCAACACATTCTAAAATTCATATCTCCTAAACCGTTAATAGCAAGCAATTAAAACTTAACAAATATCTGTAGTTATACTAGGAGAGTAGATTGAAACAAAATGTTTGGGTGGGGGTAGTGGCGTACGGGAGGGGGGGGGTGTTTTTCCTAACTTTAGAACGGCTTATGCTACGAAGTTGAAACTCGGTACGTATATGTAAATTAACTAGAAAGGTAATTCTGATAAAAAAAAATTTGAATATTCATTGGCGTTTAGAAGGGGGGGGCAAAAAAAATATCAGTTAAAAAAATGCATATATTTTCACGATTTTCGTCATATCTACTAAGTCTTTCGAAATATTGAATTCATTTTTATTTTACGGATTCTCCATATGAATACCTAGAAAATGTTTTCAAGATTTGATTTGAATTCGACCCCTAAGAGGGTGTAAACTGGTTGTATACTTTTTCATGAATTCCACCATATCTCTCAGATCTGATCAGATATCGAATATCTTTTCACTTCCCCAGGCTTGTTTAATAATCACATATTTTTATGTTTTGTTTTTTCAACCTCTAGACCACATCCCGGAATATGACCTAATTATTTAATTCACATGTTACAACATATTCTAACCGCTTCCCGAACTTTTTGTTAGGTTTTCAGTCACATAGTAACATACACCGCATCCCCGAATTGAACACGTTCCAAACTTCTGCCGGAAAAATAATAAAGTTGCTCCCAGACTGTTGGCAGATTTTTTTGTCAAATCTTTGACAGCATGGCATACAGTTAAAGCTGTCCAAAAAAGTTCTTTTGTATGAATTTGTGTGCGTGCTAGTTTTTCTGCTATTGTTTTTTTTTTTAAATAATTTTTTCAAGATAAAAAGAAAAACAAATTAGGTAGTAGTATTAAATACAGCCCCGGCTTATTGAATACAAAATCCATTACATTTGTATTATAGTCCCTTGAATAAATAACAACAAATTCTAAACATTTCCCCGAATAGAGAATCCTTCAAAGGGAATAAATAGGTTCCTTGAAAATAATAATCTCAATCTTGGGGTTGTTTGTTTTTGTTCGATAGACTGGGGCCATCTCGTAAAATCCCACAGCGGAACAAGAGGTGAGGGTGGGGCGACAAAGAAAAACAACACGGAACCCCTAACAACGTTAAATTTTCTTTTCACATTTTCCGCTTATTTGACTGACACCTGCGGAAATCCTTTGCTAAACTGTCAATAAAAATTCCGTTTTTTTATATGACTATGTGTTAGTGTTGTCGCTTTAAATTTTTTTTTCGAATTTGGCGGGATCTTCCAACTGATTGTTTTACATTTTATCACGTTGTTATCAAAATCCCCGAATTTATAACAAAAAAAAACCCACTCTCGGTAGAGATATTGAAAATTTATGACTCAATTTCATCGGATTAAACCAGACCACACATACCCATACCTACCTACACACACTCGTCCAAAAGTTACGGAATCTTGAGGGTGGCGGTCGGGTTTAATGTGGTCGCGCGGGGTTTTTGAATCAGACTGTGTTTTGGAGAACAAGGGCCGGGAAAACAGAAAGAAAATTGCTTTTTGGATTACCTGCGATGCCTTTTTTATAGAACCATCACCGCCCGCCCTGGTTGTGTAGCACGTGAAAAAAGCGTATAGTGCAGTTATAGACGATCCTATCCAATGCCTGGAAGGTAGAGCTCCTTGTGCTCTTTGGTCTTAGACAAAAAAAAATATGGTGGATGGGGTGCGAAAGCTTGATCCCCGTTCAACCATATGGAAGAGGTGGGGTGCGATACACCCTTGTAGACTTGTGCCGGTGTTGTTTTCAGCTTGTTTTATTCGGTGCTTTAAAACACATACCGCACTGCCTTAAGTGATATTTAATAGGTCCTGGCAATTTAACGGCGAATTTAATTGAAAATTATAGTCGGACTTAAGGAGCCACTTTCAATCGTTACCCGGTTTTCGTGCCGCGAACAATTTAGGGGAAGTTTAGGGATCATCTTAAAATTTTAAAACCATTTGGTGCGAACTCTGGATGTTGATTGAACGAAAAATTAAGGATGTCTTACTGTCCTTTTTCCTTTTTGCTTCAATCTCAAGCCTTGGTTTAGCGTCTACCACCTTGATCAAAAAGTTCCCGGAATTTATTGAGAAAATTAAAAATACAAGTTTATTCATCTAAATCTATATTGTCCCCTTCAAAGTAATCCCCATCGACTGCAACACACTAACGCCAGCGCCTGATCCAATCCTCGAAACATTTTTTATATTCGGTTTTCAGTATGACCATCAGTGCTCCTTGCGATTTTTCCATTACTTCCTCTCGGCTGCTGAAACGCGTTCCCCGTAGTAGTTTTTTTCTAACTCGATTGAACAGAAAGAAGCCACAGGGAGCCAAATCAGGTGAATTCGGTAACTGTTTGATGGTATTTGTTGCTTTTTTCGTCAAAAAATTACGAATAACGATGGCACTGTGCGACGGTGCGTTATCATGGTGCAAAATCCACGAGTTTTCTACCCACAACTCTGTTCTCTTTCGGCAAATTGCTGCACGCAAACGTCTCATAACGTCCAAATAATACTCTTTGTTTACTGTCTCGCCTTCTGGCAAAAATTCATGATGCACTACACCGTTGTAATCCATGAAAACCGTGAGCATTGCCTTCTTTTTTGACTAACCACTTTTGAACTGCTCGTGCCACTGGTAAACGAGCGTTTTCTTTAGAGAATCGTTTCCGAAACACTTTTCCAACATTTCGCGCACCATTAAATCCGTTTTTTATGCAAAATTTAATACAAGTTCGTTGTTGGAAATTTAAATCTATTTCAAAAATTGTAAAAAAATCGCCAACACACACAGAGATAGATGTACTCTTGGCTACGTTACTTTTGCAAATGTCAAGCTATGACGCTAAGATTTAGAGGGAATGTTAACAACAGATGTACCAACTTAACGGTGGTTATTCCGGGAACTTTTTGATCAAGGTGGTAATTCAGTACGTTTCTTAAGTTATGCTTAGATATAAATTTATTGTAGTAAGCTGAATTTTCATGCACTCAGAAAAATAAATAGTTGAAATCAACTATTTATTAACTTTTTCTATGTTTAAAATCGTGACTACCATAAAATAAGTTGAAAATTAACTATTATGTAGTAAAAGTAAAATGAAAGTTGAGTTAATTATAAAAAAGTTGTTTTTAACTACAATATGTTGTTTTCGTAGAATATAACTATTTTGCAGTAGGTAGTTGTTACTAAAATTTGTTTAATATGAAATTTACTATTAAGTAGTAAATATTAACCAGAAAGCAGTCATTTGAAATTTAAATTAACTACTTTCTGGTTAATGTCTACTACTTAATAGTAAATTTCATATTAAACAAATTTTAGTAAAATCTACTGCAAAATTGTTATATTCTACGAAAACACCATATAACTAAGTTGTGATCAATTTAAATTCCTTTATAGTTTAACTAATAACTTACTCAATGTAGGACTTCCTCTTTGCTTGTACGCTTCGGAGATTTTGCAACTGCTTTTTGGGGCACCTTTTAAATAATTACACATAATTGATCGAAGCTGTGTAAACATTTTCGAACTCATTTCACATATTTTAATTATTTATGTAAATTTCCAATGATATTTACGTTTCTATAATAAACGGAGCACCAATTTTACTTAATTTTTAAAATTTTACAAGTTCAAGTTAAAACATTTTCATTGAAAAAAAATTTTACGGGACTAGAATTTGACGTTCGTATTTTCAGATTTCTTTCAACTATAAATCGGTAGAATATTACAACTGAATAGTTGGAAGTTACTATATAATAGTTGAATTATGTTTTGCTCAATAACCAAATATAGTGATACCCAACTATTTAATAGTCACATTGAAATTAACTATTTTTCAGTTTGAAACAAACTAAAATGTATTACTTAACTACAGTTTTTACATTTGTGAACTATTTTTCGGATTTTTAACTATTTTAGTTATTTGTACTTTTATGAAAGATAACTATGAAAAAAGTTAATTTTTACTAAAATATTTTTCTGAGTGTGAGTTTATTTAATATGTAATTATAGCTACGAGTACATCTAATCCAAAACCAAAATCGAAAATTAAATTTTACAATTCGTCGTCAGCACTTGTGCAGCCCTGCGGAAAGAGAGCGAAGGTGTTTCGGGGTAGCAGTGATCGGAAACCTTCCCGCCTTAACTTAGTCACGCCGGACTAAGCGATGGCTGTTGCTGGCAAGGGAGGATCTGGGCGGGGGTGCGGACGGTCCGGGTTTGTTTCAAATTTAGGCCAGCAAGACACACGTCAATAACTGACGTAGTCACCAGTATGACTGTTTTGATATTTCTCAGGGGTAGCAATTCTTTGCTTGGGTAGCAAAAATGTTACGAACTAGTTACGTCATTACATGCTTATCTGTTACTTGTAAGTTAGTAACACTGTATATCCACAACAAGTTTTAAATGTTTAAAGAAAAAATAATATTTTAAAGTGCGTACATTTATTTAGGAAAATCAAAATTCACAGAAAATGCTAATTTTGCCCTTAAACTATGTTTTTTTATTTTAAGGTTTTGGTATCCCTGAATTCGTCTCGTCTGAGGCTGGCCGCACACTGAAAGAGCAAAATCACTATTAGTCAAAAACAAAAAAAAAACCCCACCCTCACCCTCTACACACACACACATCCCTACTAGGGTTCTATTGGGCCTACTTCTGGTAAAAGATTTGATCGTCTGTCTTACACTATTCTTGAGATATGCAACGTGATTTTTTTGAAAATTTCTTATCCAAGATTTTTTTATAAATTGAATTTTATATTTTTGTTACCAAATTAAAATTTTATATTGGAACAATTTACACTTAAGATTTGTACAAATTCTCCAATAGTGTATACAACGTTCACGCTTACTTTTAAGATATCTTCAGTATGGAATCAACTGGCATGGGTGTCAATCATTATCAAGTTTCTTGATAAGCCTTTTTCACGGCAAAACGAAATAATTAACCATTTACAATTGTCTCTCTTAACCAAAATGCTATGATATAAAAGTTAATTTTTGATGAATGTTTTCACAGTACATTTTGAATTGAAAATACAAGGTTTTCCGGTAAATACTGTTAAATTTATTTTGTGTGACGTTTCGGACTCGACTGAGTCAGTTTTGAGTCAGTTTGATAAAGGACTCAGTCGAGTCCGAAACGTCACACAAAATAAATTTAACAGTATTTACCGGAAAACCTTGTATTTTCGATATAAAAGTTATTAAAAATCTAAAAAAAAAATTCCTTAAAGGTGTCAACCATTGTACAAAAGTTGCAAAACCGGCCATATTTTTACTTAGCACAATGACACTTGTTTGGGTGCACATTCAGACACATATATTCTTATTTTTCTTGATAGAACACTGTTTTTGACTATTTTCAACTATTTTAAGAGACTTTTTTGTTATAGTTTGGTAATGATATAATACGTAGGCTGCCTTTTATGTTTCGGGATTTGGCAGCCCTGGTGGTGCAATCTGGTAACTGACAGCTCTATCGTAAAGTTGAAAATTTTTGAGGTTATACGTACTCAGAACGTTTTGACATACGAGCGCTATTTGTGTTGTTTGCAGTAAGTTAAAAGATTTAAAAATGGAATTAAATCGTGAACATTTTCGTGCGATTATTTTTTACAACTTTCGACGTGGATTAACTCAGCAACAGTGTATAGATGAACTTAATTCAATTTTGGGCGATGAAGTTCCATCAAGGACCAGTGTTTATCGATGAAATGGTGAATTCAATCGTGGTCGTAGTTCACTTCAAGACGAATTTCGTGAAGGTCGTCCAAAATCAGTTGTTGTCCCGGAAACCATTGATGCTGTGCGCAAACTGATATTGGAAGATCGTCATTTGACCTATCGTGAGTTGAGACAACCTTAGGCATGTACAAATACATACATACATTCAATATTGCATGATCATTTGATTGTCAAAAAAATTTGTTAGCGGTGGATCCTGCATAATTTGACAAAAGCTCAAAAAGATGCTCGTGTCAATTGGTCCAAAGAAATGCTCAAAAACATCGATTTGATGAGTCATCCACCGTATAGTCCTGACTTGGCACCGAATGACTTCTTTTTATTCCCGTACGTAAAAAACAAACTGAGAGGTCAACGTTTTTCGACACCTGAAGAAGCGGTTGCCGCATTCAGAATGCATGTTTTGGAGATACCTCAATCAGAGTGGCAAAAGCGCTTCGACAATTGGTTCAAACGCATGCAAAAGTGTATAGATTTTCATGGGGAATATTTTGAAAAACAATAAAGTGGTTTTCGATGTTTAATATTTGTTTTTCTTCTCTAATCCCGAAATATAAAAGGCAACCTACGTAGTATCCCTGAATCTTATAAAATCGAACAGCTGATAGTTGATATCTTCCACAATCATTGATTTGAGTTTTCAGATCAATTGGCAAGGCTGTACAAGGTACCGCGTGCATCAACTCACGCCGATCGCGGCCTTACGTCATATCAGCTGGAGCCGCCATTTTATATATATTTTTTTTTTTAATTCGCCATTATACTTGACTTGTACCTCTATATAGCCCATTAATAGTTTTTTCCATATAGTATATTTATTTTATATCCAAAAATAAATCCTGAAGTTGTGGCATTTTTCGGGTCTTTTAACTGATATCTTGACTTAAGGAAACTAAATTTGTTTGGTCCTACTTATTTATTCCTTTCATGTAGTTAAGTATTCCATCCGGTCTTGTGGCTTTCCGGGAGCAAGTTCATTACCCTACATTTAATTAAAGCATTAAAAAACTCGTATTCATCTAATGTAATGCATTATATAACAAGCAATGTGCTCTTCTATCTGCCAAAAAATCCGTTTGAATTTGAATTCGAGTTTGATGAGATCAGGCCCGGTTACCAACTTTACCGTTGAACTTAAAAAAGACGTTACTTCGAATCATCTCTCAATAGATGTCACTAGCTGGCTTCCGACATTTTACTGTAGTCGCTACAACACAACACCAACGAATAACCACCACTAGATGGCCACCTAAGTTTCACTGCAGCCAACTGCATCAAACTCTCATCCCCATCGTGAATATATTTTCCCATTGTGAATGTGTCATTTAAATGGCGTTTAAGTTTCACAAGTTCGTACGTCGGTCGTCCGTCATTTTTGCACAATTTCAGTGCATTCGACGCCCATAAAATTGCTAAAACTGTGCGAAAAAGACTCGTTAACTTCACTAAGTGCCCGCGCCACATTTACACCAGCCGCACTCAGTGAAAATCGCACGAATCTCGCCGAAAACTCGACCTTCTGTCGTTCACGACTTCGACTGGGTGTTTTGTTTGCATTCGATGTTTTACGGTCGTCGCGACCGGGGGCCTCTCGTAAATCCGTCTCGGCCGTTGTACACATTTTCCGCAAGACTTGTCCGAGCTCGACGTTCCGTGTCGTGCGCGAAACACGACGCCTTTTTCCCGTTGTCGTCGCCTGGTGCGTTCAGGTGTCCCAAGTGAGCGAAAATTTCATCGTTTCCGGCGACGAAAAATGGTGCAAGTGCGCGAGTGAAGAAATCGGCGGGTGCATAAGAAGAAGAGGATAAAGGAAAGTGTGCAAGGTGTGTAAAGTGTGACTAATCGTGCAGCGACTGTGCAACGGCTGACAGTTGGCGGTGTTTTTAATGTTTGGAGCGTATCGCTTGTCCCGATCCATCCGCCACCCACTCCGGACCGAAAAGGACCTCCCGCGACCCAAAAAGGGTGCTTCTCCCTTCGTCGGACCGAGTATTCGCGCCGTCCCGTTCGCGTGCTATGTCAGCCTCCTTGTCGCAAGTGAGATGGTTGCAAGTCGTCGCCGACGTCATCGTTGCCGTCGTCGTCGTCTGGCTCATCTAGGGTTGACCCCCAACGACTTCGTCATTGTTGTCTCATAAAATCTTCCCGGAATAATTTTTGTTGGTGCGCTGCTTTTTGTTGTGTTCAAATTTTTTTGCGCGCGCGCGCCGCCTTGTGTGTGTTTTCCTGTGTACAGGAAGCGAATTAATTTCGAATCAGAAGAGCTAAAAAAAAAAACTGGCGGAAAGACTTTCAAGTGACGTCGTCGTTAACGTTGCAGCAATTTGCAACTTTTATTGCCGCCCGCACGGTCTCGATCGCGCCACCAAGTGCGGGAGGAAGCGCAACATCAGCCGGTAAGTGAAGAGGAAAAAAAATCGATTGAAATGGCAGTTAACCCTAATGCTGACTGAACAGAGCTAAGGGTTGTTTTTTTTTCGGATTGATTGCACCTTGGGGTGGCTTTGTAAAAAGAGCTGCGTTCCGCAGAATGTTGAGGAAGGCGGGGGTGAGAGTTGAAAGTGCCACCCCAAATCTGGTAACCGCACCACACCGTCTAAGTAGGCAAAGAAAGGTCGGTTCTTTTTGCAGCGCGCAGGGAAGGTTCGAAGCAAACCAAAAGAGAAACAAACCTCTCCGTTATGTAACTCGGACTTCAGGGCGGTTAATAAAGCTACAACCGTCTTGGCGAGGGTGCAGAGATCGGCTGACCAGTGGGCTCCAAGAATTACCTCTTCTTCAGTACTGGACAAGTCGTTTCCTCTTGTAAGGCATGCAAGTGGCAGCCATCCTTCAAGCAGTTGGTCCAGCAGAGTAACACGCCACAGTTATATTCGTCCCTTCCTCCAAGTTTTCGTGAGTGGACAGTCTGCCACTTATTGGTCCTCATCCTTGGAGAGGTGCGTCTATTCTCGGGTACGTTCCGAAGATGGGTTTATTCTGAGGGCTGGCAAACCAAGTTACACCCTGGCCAAGCCACACCTTGGCCAAGGATTTTAGACGAGAGGCTTCTCAGCATGGCCATATGAAAAAAAAACTATTCAAACGTCCTTAAATGAGGACGTCTCCACGGTAAAAAAAAATCTTGGAATGCTAAAGAATATACATACTCTAGCAGCATTTTCAGATATTTGGGATGCCTTCAATAACGTGGAGACGAAATCGACGATCGCGAATACATCGAATAGAATGGATGTTGACCAACTCATTACGTGCGGATGTTAGGTGGAAGGATTCTTAACTCATACTTCTAGAAGGGTTGGACGAACAGAATATTCGCGGAAAGGCGAATCCCAAAACCCCCTGCGTTCGCGCCTGCACGTCAACATCCGTATACCGCAGGGATCGACAATAGGACCAACAATTACTTTATATCAACAATCTACGTGAAACAGTGCTATTAGCAAAGTATGTTATATTTTACCGATAATACTTTATTACTCTACAAGGAAAGGAATCAAACCAATCTAGAAAATAACATAAACAATGATCTAAAGAAATATAGTGATTGGTTATTAGGAAACAACCTAATTGTGAAGGTTAGACATGAAAATAAATCCCATTATGCAACTCACTTGGATTAAAAGCAGGCGCGTAGCCTCAGGGGTAGCGCACTTTTCTTCGGTCTGGCCAGCGCTAGAAATAAGCGCTACCTCTAAGCGGTTTTCTTCTGGAAACGCATGAAACCAAAACGACAGCACGGACTCATATGGTTTCGTGCGTTTCCAGAAGAAAACCGCATGGTAGGAGGTAGCGCATGTTTCTAGCGCTGGCCAGACCGAAGAAAAGTGCGCTACCCCTGAGGCTACGCGCCTGATTAAAAGAATGAAAGAAACTAAATATTTAGGAATTACAATTGATGAAAACTTATCTTGGACAACTCACATTCAAAATTTGTGCAAGAAAATAGCATCTTTTATTGGAGCACTCAGAAGAAATGAGTTCCTGGCGATAAGAATTAAGGAACTTGTCTATAACGTACACATTATCTTTCTTCTAACCTATGGAATACTTGCATGGAGTTAGACAGCTCCATGCAACATTAACAAATTAGAGAGACTTTTAAGCAAAAGTATTAAAGCTGTATACAACCTACCTAGAATAACACCGACCACAGACCCAACTAAAAGTGTCGATTTAAAAATTAAATAAAAAAAAAGCCGCTTAATATTTTTCCAAATTTTTTTTTTTTATTTGAAAGTACAATCCTTCCGGTTAATTATGGAAAATTATTTCATTCAAATGGCTGCCGCGGCTGGCCCCTCAGTAGGCCATTCAATCGGTCCAATTTCGAAGCACATTTTGGATTTTTTGCGGCTCTATATCAGCAATGGCTGCTTCAATATTGGCCTTCAAATGGTGTTAATTGTTTGTGGATTGTCCGCATAACACTTGTCCGTCACGGCTCCCGACAAATAAAAATCCAAAGGTGTCAAATCGCAGCTCCTTGGCGGCCAATTGACTGAAGGTGCACTTTCTCGGCCGAATTTCGTACGACCTTTTCTTGCAATTTCGGTCCAATTGTCTTCGTTTTGGGAATAAATTTTCAATATTTCCCAGCGTTTGTTCAAGCGTAAATCGACTCATTTCGTTCAGCGGAGATATGATACTGAATTTCTGTCTAAGTTAGAATGACATTAGTGTTGCCAGGTGCAAAAAAACGTTAATTTAAAAACACTGGGCGCAACTTTATTATTTATAGCTGGCTCATTGCAGTTTGACTACAATATAAGCAATGAAAGGTTAAAACGTGTCACACAAATCAAAGATCTGCGGGTAATATTTGACACTAAGTTGACTTTCAAGTCGCACATTGATAAAATTTCAAATAGTGGTATGGCTATGTTAGGATTCTTAAAAAGGAGAGTCTAAGTATTCGATGACCCATATTAGTGTAAGACTCTTTTCTGTACATTGTTGTTGCCTCTGCTCGAGTAAGCAAGCGTTGTCTGGTCACCATCCACTCAAATTGACTCGTACAGGGTTGAAAGAGTACAAGTCCAATTTTTGCTGTTTGCTTTACGAAGCCTCCAGTTTAGTAGCTACCGGTTGCCCTCTTATAAGTGTAGGCTACTTTTACTGGATATGACCACACTTGAGAGAAGAAGAGAGCTAGGTTCGGCAACACTAGCTTTCGACTTAATTAATTCCAATTTAATTTCGTCCGCCTAATATTTGTTGAGCACAGGTTCAATCTTCGAAACGGCAGAATCCTGAAAATGGAAAATCATTCTTCGAACTTCATGTTGAATGATCCTATTGCTTGTGCTATTAGAAACTTTAACTTGCATTCAGATTGCTACACCAGCTCTGTAAGTAGAACTACATACATGGGCAATATAATGACTAAACTTAAGACACTATCTGCGAGTTAATATTTAAGAAACTTAAAAGATAAGATATTTATTCTTTGTGCTGTTTTCTTGTTGTATTATTGAGTTGTAATATTAGTTTTAAGAGTAGAATTTAAGAATTTTTGTTTTTATATATTTGTAAAATAGACTTTAATTGTCTACAAATAAATAAAATAAATAAATAAAATATTTTGGAAGACCTAGTAGATATGACGAAAATCGTGAAAATATATGCATTCTTTTTTGACTGAACATTTTTTTTGCCCCCACTTCCGAACGCCAATGAATATTCGAATTTTTTTTTAATTCAAATTACTTTTCTAGTTGATTTACATATACACACCAAGTTTCAACTTTCTGGCATAATCCGTTCCATAGTTACGAAAAACATCCCCCATACCCGTACCATACTACCCCTAAAAAAATATATATTTATCCAACATGCTACTACTGTAGCTCTATCTAAATACTAATTTTTAGCCTTTTATCATTATGGGTTCTTAAGATATAAACATCGGAACTTTTTCCTTTGCACCCTCACCCTCTACAACCACATCCCCCAATTTGTTTTCTCTGCTTGGGTTCTATTGGGCCTACGTCTGGTAAAAAAATTGAGCATCTATCTTATACTGTTCTTGAGATATGAAACGTGAATTTTTTTGAAAATTTCTTATCCCCCCACTTCCATGTTTCACCACCCCTTCAAAAAAATTTCTTTGTCGACCTTTCTACTCAAACCGAATTTCATTACTCTAGAGCAATTGGTTCGTGAGATATCGTAATCTAAAGTTTTTCACCCCCCACCCCCGTACGCCACTACCCCCAATTAAAAAATGTTTCAATCCTTTCTCCTAGTATAGGTACAGATATTTGTTAAGTTTGAATTTCGTGCCATTAACGGTTTAGGAGATATGGATTTTAGAATGTGTCGATCTCGGCATTTTTGCGTTTCGGAAGAATTGTTATCCCTTCCCCCACCCACTCCCACACCTCTTCAGCCATACCAACAATTTTTTTTTGCAAATGGGTTTACTATCGAAGTTCAATAGAAATTCCAAGTTTCAGCCTCCTAGCGTAAGCGGTTGCTGAGATCTAGAAACCAAAAATTTTCGTCTAAAACCCTCCCCACTCCTCCCCCCTCATACCCACACCCCTCTAAATGATATCAGTCGTAGAGGTTCACCCAATCTACCCACCATAAAAATTTCATGATAATACCTCAACGGGTTTCGGAGCTACGCGCCTTCAAACTATTTTTGCGTACGGCATACGGCGTACAGACGGACATTTTGTTTTACTGCTTTTTTGGGGTCTAAAACGTGAAAATACAAAATTTTAGGGTAGCAAATTTTTTTTTAAATTTCAGGTCGATCACAATACTTTATTATTAAAATAATAAAGTAAAACAAAAATTATTTTTTAAATTTAAAGTACTAAAATAAAAGAATAAAGTATTGAAAAAACGGTCTATGTTCTTTTCAAATAATTTAATAATTATTTCATATTTCTTTTTCCTGGAATATTAAACATTTGAGAAGTTATTTCGAAGTTTATACCTCCCATTCATATGGAAAAATTGTTCATTTTCTGACTTCGCTGATTGAGCCCACAAAAATGTGTCTACCATATCTGGTAGTTTTTTTTTTCCACCAGGTAGAGATTTCCAACTTTACCATTCGTCAATAGTGAAGCACTTTCTTCTTCTTTTTCACGTTACTTTTTTCATTATTAATATTTTTGCATGCCTTTTTGGTTTGCTTGATTTGCGTTACCCCTAATACCAGTACTTGGTACAGTCTGGGGTGCACTATGGACACCAAGATAATCTGAGCCCAATGTCAACATACATCTCGAGTATGTCGATATGGTGAATTTTTTCCAGTTCATTGAGCTGGGAGAGTATTTAGTCTACAGTACTTCGAGCTGCGGAAGTCACATAATGAAGTCAGGGATTAGGCGAATTAAACAAAAAAAAATAAACAACTCATTGGAGGATCGATGAAGCAGAATGAAAGCAGCCCGAGGAATCCTGCAGAGTATTGTGGTTGATGAAATTTTACAAGCTCTATCTTTGACCGCCGTCAAGGTGGTTCCCAACGCAGATAATATCGTCTTGGTGACCAGAGCAGTAGTTCCTGGACATCTTGAGCGGTTTACTATAAGTTGGACTCAAATTCTGGAGCGAGCGGGTGGTATCTGCGGTCTTAACGCATAGAATTGATTTCTTCACTTCTGGATAACCGCGGCTACGATCATGTGTCTCAACATTCAGTCGCCTAACGTGTCTACCGGGCAGACATTGCCCTGTTAGCACTCCAATTAGTGTGCTAGCGTCTGTCCTGCTCAGGCCCAAGACAAACTGGATCTGCCCGTGCCCAAAGAGTTCTTGATATCCACGAACCGTCAAGGCGGTTCCCAACTAAGAAAAAGTAGTTCCTTTCCGTGAAGTACTTCACTCCGAGTCACTCATTTTAAGGAACGATCAAGACCTCTCAAAACTGGCTCTGGATTGGAATTCAAAAGGAAGCCGTAGAGTGGGTCGTCCAACACATGCAGATGAACCGAATTCAGCAGTTTTGTTGATTTTTTCGAACAGAGTAGCTAGGCAATTTGAGTGTTTTTTACTCCAGGCTTATTCAGTGAAAGATTTTCAAATCAGTGTAAAGATCGTTTCCAATCGGAAAGTTCGTAATGTGGTCTTCACTGACTTCCCTAATCTTGGAAAACAACTGTATTACACTGTACAACCTTGATCAAAAAGTTCCCGGAATAACCACCACACAGAGATAGATGTATTCTTGGCTACGTAACTTTCGCAAATGTCAAGCTCTGACGCTTAGATTTAGAGGGAATGTCAACAACAGATATACCAACTTAACAAAAAAAAAACAGAAATCAAATCGGAACAATAAAAGCGCCACACGGTGGTTACTCCGGGAACTTTTTGATCAAGGTGGTATATCAGCTAGTAGGCACATAACTCCGATTTTCTGTTTGTGTTACTCCGTCCTGCGTATTTACGCATGACAGTTTTGTGGTTTAGGAGGCTGAAATTGAAACAGATAGAAAATGGATCAAAAGCATTTGCAGAGTAGGTCAATGTTGTAATAAACAAAATTGCTAATTGGAATAGGTGGTGGAAGTGGATAGGTCGTTAATGATAATTAGAAAAGCAGATGCGCAAGACAAAAACTCGTATGTGGACAATATTGTGATATCGGTGCTAATGTTTCCCATTGCTATACAAATTTACTTATCGTTACTAATCGATTAGCCAAGGTCTACACTTGCTTAGCCAGACCATAAGTCTAATTATCCGACAGTAAACAAATCTATTTCCAGTCACATATTCACCAATCGATGGTAGTGAACAGCGTGAGTGAGTGAAGAAAGTAGATCATCAACTCCGAAAAGTACTAATTCCCTCGGCACGCACGTTTTTTCATCGCGCGCCCTTCAACGAGCACTTTCTAATTAACGAGATTTCTTAGTGCATTTTGAACGCACTAATTTTTCTTTCCGGGGCACATAAACATCATAATAACATGATTTTGTTTGTAGCCACGTTCCCCGCGCCTACACCCGAGCATCGTTAATTAATTCTAATGAAGTATAAAGTGTGTATTTCGAGGTGTAGGAGCTAGAAGACGTCCAGAGACGAACGAAACCAAAACATAAAAATAAAATCGAATTTTACTATTTTCTGTCGTATAGTATTTCGAAAGTGTTCCCGAGTGCCACCAGATGGTACTTAAAATCGAACGAAATTAATTACACAAACGTTTCGATTTTTATGGCGCTTGGAAAACTCGGGAATTTCTAGCACCGATCTATCGGTTTTGCGTTCTTTCGATAGAATACACTTTTGCCTTGGAGCAGCGATCGTTAATAAATTTGAAATTAATCCCATTTAATCGGAAATTGATCGAACCAAAGCGCCAGAGATGGGGGTGGATTTAATGATGATGTGATGCCCAAAATAGCTTCGTGCGTAGACGAGAAGTTGTTGCATGATTGGCGGCGGCTTGGGCGACAGGTCAACTTCATTAGATGGTGGTATCAGGTTTACGATCGTACGATCGTATGCAGTAGTAGGTTTTGAACGGACGCCTACTATATCCGGACATAAATTTATTGATCCATGATCGTGAATTGAGCTTTGCCAAGTGGTTGCCGATCACGATATGGGTGATCGCGCCAATGATCGCCTGAGTGGACAGAATAAGAATGTGATTGTTGTTTACAGTAGGAGGAATACTGAACAATCCTAAGCCTAACACGATTGTTTACCAAAGCCCGATCACTGGAAATTCGCCAATATCAACACCTTTGTGATCGACCATATGGGTATGCTATCGATTCAAATGAAAGTGATTCATAGCGTGTTCTGCGTTCGAGAAATGTTACCGCTGTGATGACTATGACACGTTTTGAACAACAACCGCCTAAGCTGTGGTGGCACTTGAAAATTGACCCAAGTTTAAGGCTTGTATCCATTTCTTTTGGGCCGTCTAAGAGGGCTATAAACAGTAACATGTGGTAAAAAGTTGAGGCTAGAACTCGAACATGTTTTCAAAATACCTCATCTTCACCTGTGTGGTCTCTACTTCGCTCCAGTCTACCGGAATTAGACCATTCTCTCCTTTACTCTTTCTTTCATTTCACACCTTTTTGTTATGGGCGAAGACATTATTCCACGTCTGACAAATCACAAATTTGGGGGACATTTCTTCGAGAAGCTATGATTTCCACGGCTTGTCTGTCCGCTCCAATAAACTCAAGGTTGTAAAAAAGTCTTACAAACTCAACCGATTTTCAACCTCCCCCCCCCCTAACGTTTTCATGTCTCTACCTTTAATGTATACAATAAATAAAAATGGCCCAATGTGACTACCTTGAGGTACTCCACCAGTATTTGAGATCAAAGCAGAAAGAGCTCCGGGAAATTGTATTTGTTGGGTATTGCGGTACGACATGATAGATAGATTAGGTTAGGTTATACCATTGATACACTGGTGGTATACTTTCCAGTGTGGTATGATCATAATATAGGAAACTAGATATGGTGATACATCAACAGTAGGTAGTATGCATTGACATCAGCTGTTTATCTGTCATTCTGATGGTTATGTTCATCAAATGTCATTTCATTTGTTGGAAGTTTTATTTAGTAGAACATCCACAGGCTGGAAAGTGGCGCTGCAAGTGGTGAACCAACCACAGTTGCGAATAAGCCCGGCTAGTTCATCAATTCGTGTTCCAGCCATGTTCCCGAGTCCGGAAAAGAAGTAGCTGTCCATGGCTCTGAACCTACAGCCGGCTAGCTGGGGATATTCACAAAGTAGATGCCTAACGCTCTCTTCTTTTTCCTCCCTTCTACAGCTTCTGCAGAAGTCATTATATTGAATGCCTAGGTGTTGTGTATGTCCGCCAAAGAGACAGTGTCCCGCTGACTGCCGTAATGTTACATATAGAGCTACGACTTCTTTTCAGAAGATCAGCAGTCCTTCTAGGATGTATTTCTGGGCATAGCTGCCTGGAGGTTTCACACGTAGTTAGGTTGAACCATCTGCTATTGGCCAGTTCCATTGCCTTCCTGTCAAGATTACTCTTGACGTAATTGAACGGTATTTTTACTGCTTGAGTTGATCCAGTTGTGGACAGCTTATCGGTTTCCTCATTTCCTGGTATCCCTTTGTGTCCCGGAACCCAGCATGAGAAAACCTTATGAGCTGCACCCAAGGTTTTTAGACGCTTCCTACACTCCCTCACTAGCTTAGACTTGGCTTGACTATGAGGTCGATAGGGCAGGATAAGCTAGTCAAGTTCTTTAGGGATCTGAGTTGGTTAGGGGATTTTTGGTGACCTACGAGGCTCTGAAGTAAACATGGGTCGTTCTGGAGTTAATTGTTCCAAAAGAGCAGTTCATTTCATTTCATTTTCACTTTCGGTGAACTGCAATTCCATTCGCCACGTGACACCGCCGCCGGACGACCTTTTTTTTTTGGTCAACACGTGACACCGCTGCCGGACGACCTTTTTTTTTTTGGTCAACACGTGACACCGCCAACGCATGACTTTTCTTCCTTTTAGTGAGTAAGTTAACTCCGACGCACTCACTAAAAGGAACTACTTTGCCCATATCTAATCTAAAAGAATCGTTATGGGCCCTTTTGGCGCCTAGTGTGCGTGGTGGCTCAGCCCCTTCCTAAAAGTAAAACTAGTATGTCCACTGCACTCCTTACTGCAAAAACCTTGGCTTGAAAATACTGCAGCAGTCCGGCAGACGAAATCCCTGCCCCTACTCCAGTATCCACTATTGACCCATCTGTGAATATAGCAACCTTAGATTCTCTTATCACTTTCTGATTATCCCAGTCTCTCCTAGTAGGGAAAAGGGTATGAAATCCTGTATCGAAGTGTAAACACGGAAATATATAGTCGATGAGTTTGCTAAGTCTGGAAATAATGATCTGCTATGCCCATAATTCGCAGATTTCCAGCAGCCACCAGACTCCTTTAGTCTCAGAGCGCTTTCGGCAGCAGCATTCGTGATTTGAATATCTATTGGCAGCATAATCTCCATTGGAGCTGTTGGCGTTGATTGCAAAGCGGCCATGATGCTTTTTGCTTTTGTCCAGGGCTGTCCACCATACCAGGCCAGCATAAAGATAGAGATGTACATCCAGTGCACCATTGCGGCCTTATACCCCATTTATTGCCAAAGGTCTTCTTGCAAGTTTAGAAGGCAATTGTTTGCTTTCTTGATGCGCTCATCAAGGTTTCTCTTCCAGTTAAGCTTATTGTCAAGAATATTTCCCAGGTACTTAGCTTAATTAACAATAATAGTTGGGGAACAAAGCCAAACCTATTTATTAACGAGAATATAGGATGGTTGATTTTCAGTAGCGTACCTGATTCTGCTGTCAACCTGATTGCCTCGGTTATTTCAGTATTCCATGAGATTTCCCAAGTACATTGTAGCAGAATGCGATTTCTCCAAATTTCTACGACCGCCCGTTTTTGATTGGACAAAGATCGGGCCCGTATTTCAAATATATTTGGACCAAAAATGGTAAAAATTTTAACGGTGTTACACTTCCAAGCTTGGTTTCGGGATTTGTTCCCCGGAAAATTCTAGGAATGGCCATTGTAAGGACTTGGTTTAAGCCCATCAACTGAGGCTTGCCGGAAACCGAATAGGACGAAGGCACGTAGCGTCAAATTGTCAGTCTAATGAGCCGTGAAAAGTCGATCGATATTGATACATCGATTGTCTTTATGACCTCAGCTCCTGAGTCATAATCCAGGAAAGATATTTCGGGATCAATGAGTCGGATTGGACTCAAACCGATTACTCATTCCAACTAGACCCTAGTTCAAGAAAACGACCCCATTATTCGAAACTATGTCAACTATTTCGTGGCAACAATTTCAAATGACTCTTATCACTACTTAGCATTAGAATGAAGTCATACAAGCGTAGTATTCATGCCTAAAACTATAATTACAAACAACAACAGCCGATAACAATTATCTGTGTACAAGGGCATGACAGGAGGAATTCACAACTTGTCCGCAACATCTTGAAGAGCATAAATTGTCTTATCACAAGACGCGCCAGATGATGATGTGTGTCACTGTAACAATAATGGGTCGTTCTAGCTTCGCGGTTGTAAACGCAAATAATGAAGAAATAATAAGAATCCGGCAAGTACACTATAACGAGACGAAAGATGAATGATGCATGTATAAAAGCCCGTGACAAATACAATTGGGACTATGAGGCACAGAGTGCACAAGCAAATAATGTGTGTACAATGGCTTCAATTGCTATAACGGTGAGCAAACTACAACAAGATTCAGAGATTAGAACGCTGTAAATCTTAACTTGCTTTCAGCCATGATTCACCATTGAAATCATCGTCGTAGTTGCAGATCCGTTGGCTTCTTGAGACAAGATTACATAAGGCTTTCTTCGTATGTCGCGCTAAATTCTAGTTCCTTGGATTGCCCATTTGGAAACCACACCACACTGGCTAGCTGGATGGCTAGATGGCATAATTGCGGGGTAACACATCCACATTCAGGTCGTAATTCCACATATGGCGACATCAACTCACCGTATCCACAATACAATAAGTAAATTTTTATTATTATAATTCGCACAACTGATGTCATTTGCTGGCTGGATGAATCAATTACGCGCTGGAGAAATACACTCAACTGGCGGTTGTGTTTTCAATCGTCTCTAGCTTGAAGTATGCTAATCGTAGCGCACGGTAAAGGTGAGAATCCATTTCCTGCATAGAATTTTATTCGGATCACATAGTAGCGCTTATTTAATTATATTGAGACGGGAAGGTAGTTACGATATGGATCTTAGCGATATTTCTATCGGATTGTATTTGAAAAATTGTTGGTTGGTTTTCTTTCGAGCCGATCTTAATTAGGTGGACTGAACGCAACAAATCAATCTTGACGAAAGTGTGAATAGCCTCTGGAAAGGTGCTATCAAGACGAATCCGATGTTACAACTTGCCTTTTATGATCCCCTAATAGTTTCACCATAGTGGATTCGAACCCCATTGTTAGAGTGAAAAAAAGTTTGGACACGGTTCTTGCAAGATTGTGGAAGTCGATGATAAATTATGGCGAGAAAACTTCGGTGCAAACTTAAAACCCTAAGACTTTCCGGTGAAGGGATCAAATTTTCCAGTGAGGTGTAATATCCAGCGGTAACTCTGGATGGTAGACCTGTCCCTCCAGATTGGGGGTTGGGCGATGTGCTAACAACTCATCCCCGAAAAAAACCTATTGTTCCGAAAGCTGGACTACAGCCTCGGATAAGATTGGATTAACGTCTCTGGCAACGCATTACGGATCTTTGGATCTTGGACCATCGCTCCCTTTACAGGACAGGTGCACTGCAAGAGATTCTTAATAAAGTTTCAGGATACAACATCAAAATTCTGGCGGTCTAAATAACGAGATGGATTGTCACCGAGATTGATGACTTACGGACACACTTGTACTAACCAGTGAAAAGCCTTCGGAGCAGGGAATTTGGAGTATCTTTCGTGGTAGATAGCTAATTTGAAAACTTAATCGTCGACTTCAAATCCGTGAACGAAAGATTGTGTGCGATGCGCATAAAAACAAAAATTTTCAATGTATCGCTGGTAAATGTTGATGTGATTGTATCCACTTTGTCAAATATTTGACAAATTTCATTGGTAAATGTCATCAAATATAACCATCGTTAAACTTTTGTTCGTCAAATTGTTTCATTAAGGGCCGTTATTATGACCTCAGTTAAAATTTAACCAGAACTTTGACTGTAAGTTTCGTATGAGCATCTTTCAGTTAAAGTTTCACTTAGAACGTTACTGACGATCGTAGGAACGGGCCTTAGATAATCGATGTTCAGTTGGTTACGTTTTAACTGGAACTTTAACTGACAGTTTCTCGTACAAAACCGTCAAATTTTGAAGTCAAAATAATAGGTCCTGCGTTGAACAAATAAAAAAATTTGACAATTATAATATCTAATTGAATTTGCCAGCGAAAATTTTTGACAAAGTGTCATACATAACAAGCTTTACCCTTACATTCAAATTAATTAATGCCAAAGTATGACCACAACACTTCACATATTGGACTAGCCACTCTCCTAACCTTATCCAACATGTGAACACATCAAAAAAAAAAATTGTTTTAATCGTACAATTTCTTCCTTGAAAAAAATGTCCACTGCGGAAATGTGATTGATAATCGACCGGCAAAATATCCGGTACTCTTCAAATAAAACGTTTGTTGATATTTACAAAACCAATCTATACAATCTAAGTGAGAGGTATGTTTCTTTTTAAATTTATTACAGCCATTACTTAACGATATCGTTGATAAGAGAGAAAAAATGTTAAGTTGATGATGGTATCACGTGTGTCATCTTTTCTTATCAGAACATTAGTGTCGTATTGATTTTGGCAATTATATCGTACTGATTTTGATAACGACGTCGAGCGAACCGAAATAGATAGACTTTAATATAAAGCTATAGTTGGGTAATGGTTCTTTCTATTTTTAAAGTTTTACGACTTGTGTTTATAGCTCTTTTTCCAGGTAACTTGAAGTATCTACTTGCTGGGAACGTTCAGGTGAATCTTATACCTTCTTCGACTGTTGTGTACTATTTTGGTTTGGTGTTGTTTTTAATTAGACATGTTTATATTTAAACGAATTTAAATGTTTATTTAGATTGCGGAAGTTCCCAAGTGAATGCAGCTTGTATTCTGTCCATTTGAAACATGATATAGATCTGTTTGAGGAACTACTAATCCTTTGAACAATGGTTTCGCGATTACTGGACTACTGTCAAGCAACAGTCTGGGAAGAACTATGCTATTTTTAGGTGAAAGGTCATGATTTGTTTAAACTGTAGTGCAGCTTAAAGTGAGGCTGACAATCCAAAGAAACAACGTTCCAAACAGCATTCTGGTTATCTACTTTTTCAATAGTTTGAGATACAGAAACCAAAATTGTTAGCCTAAGACCCTCATACCTCTGACACGCGACCACACAGTCTACCGACTACAAAAATTAGGAGACAATATCTCTAGTGGTATTCAAGTTATGTAACTCCAAAACAGTTAAAGATAGAGATGGGCAAAGCAGTTCCTTTTAGTGAAATACTTCACTCCGAGTCACTCACTTGAAGGAACAAGTTCACTGAATGTTCATTTTCGTTCCGCCAGTACAAAAAAAGGTCAGCAGAGTTCCGTGAAGTAGTTGCCGAACTGTTCATTCCCTCGTTCCAATCTAGAACATGAGGACTTAAGAAAAAAAAAAGTCGTGAACAGTTCCGTGAAGTAGTTTCGGAACTGATTGTTCCTTCGTTTCGTCAGTACGTTTTTTTGCCACGTGTCCAATGGAACTGCAGTTCACCAAAAGGAGTGAATTACTTCACTCACTCACTTCAATGAATTGTTTTTTTGTAACAGTTCACTCCTGAACGACCCATCTCTAGTTCACGGTTCGAGTACCTCCAGCTCCGAATGATAGAACATCTGACTGGAATTGTATCAGTATCAGAAAAGGAGTGAGTTACTTCACTCACTCACTTCAATGAATTGTTCTTTTGGAACAGTTCACTCCAAAACGACACATCTCTAGTTCAAGGCTCGAGTACTTCCAGCTCCGAATGATAGAACATCTGACTGGAATTGTATCAGTATCAGAAAAGGAGTGAGTTACTTCACTCACTCACTTTAATTAATTGTTCTTTTGGAACATTTCACTCCTGAACGACCCATCTCTAGTTCAAGGCTGGAGTACTTCTAGCTTCGAATGATAGAACATCTGACTGGAATTGTATCAGTAACAGGAAGGATCAGAAAAGTACTTAAAGTACTTGTAGCAGTATCAATCTGGACAGTAAAAACGTAGCTGTTATCATCGACAGTTTCAGTCCGAGTGGTTCGATCATTGAATGAAGGTGCAGAGTTTTTCCACTTTAAAATTTTTTTTTTTATCAAGACAATGGCATAAACTATAATCAGAGAAGTCCATCCCTTAGTTGATTAAAAATTCGAAAAGAACGCTGAGACAGAAACTAAAAAAATGCTTTCATGAAAAATTTTGTATTGATGCATACGAGCATTATTCTGATCGAAAACAAAAGCAACTTTTGCGCAGAACTAATGCAAATGGACTTTATACAACGGCATCAACTTCAACGCTCCATTGCAAAATTTAAAAAAAATGTGAAAGGTACTATTCAAACAAAGTCTGCAATCATCTTGGACTAAAATGAAATATGAATAGCCACTCTATAAATGAGGCGAACTACTTAAAAAAAATTGCTACGAAAGTAGCATTATGGCACTATAATTCGTAACAAAATGATGGGTTTTTTGTTCAAATTCGGAGTTGAAGATCGAGTCGATTTTCGATTATCTAGTAGCTTACTCCCACATAATACACCCCACCTATCGTTAGATTCAATAAATCTGTAATTGACGATCATTTTTCTGATAATATTTCATTTCGAAATCACTTAGAAGCGTATAGAAAAGAAATAAAGCTGTCTCCAAAAGTTGACCACTGAGTGGGTGAGACTTCGTCAGTTATGTACACCAAAAAAAAAAAAAAAAAAAAGAAATCTAAAATGCACTCTGGATTCCAAATTAAAACCAGTCTTCAAGGATCGGCACTGGATTTGGTTTTACTTTTAAAGTAGCTCTTTTCCTCGTAAAGCAACTGTTGACATAGTGGGTCTAAAATTCACATCAAGGTGCAAGTTTATAGCGAGTTCAAAATTATCTGATTGCTTCTGTGATTTAACAGCGAGTATCGGTACTCTATCGGTACTGATCTTTAGTACTGCACAGAGGGAATTTTGTGATTTACATACAGTAGGCTTGTGTAGTTCGCGAACGAACTAGTTCAGAAGAGCGTTTCAAGAAGAGAATGAGCGAACTAGTTCGCAGTCACGAAAGACCGGGTTTCGTTTGTATTCATTCCGTTTGCCGTTTCTAAGTCAGTGGTACAATATGCTTGTACGTGGATGACCTTTTTTTTACCTCATCCCATCCTATCAGACGACATTGTTCATACAGTGACGACCTTTTTTTTAGGTCATCATATTGTATGTGAGAGGTACAATTTTTTTATGCGAAAAATTTTGTGGAATATGGTGAACATAGGGAGTTTGCTTACTATGTAAGTATTTATACTATGGACCTGACAATGACCGTATGAACTTGCGCACCATTTCTTACTGAATGCCCAACCTTTTTCAATTAGTGTAGAGCGCAACTAAGGCCCTTTTTGTACGATCGACGCCATTCTTATTCAAGGTTAGTTTCCGGTGAAGAACTAAACCCAATTATTAACCCTCATCTTCAAGACAAGTTTGAATTCAGGAATCCTGTTCCTACGAGTGAAAAGGATCAGCTTTGTTTTGGAGACGTTGGCTATCAATCCACATCTACTTTTCCAAGTGTTAACGTTAGCACTCCCTCGATCATCTTGTTGAAAGTGGTCAGAAACCTTCTTGATGTCAGAACTGCTAAAGCGTATACAGCTAATTTCCCCTACTGGTATTTAAGGGTTGTCAAAATGCTTTTGACAACTAGAATCCACCGAAGTGGTGAGATGGGTGAGATCACCCACTCTCTCTTCTTGTGTACTCCGAGCTGGGTATCTTTGCACCCTGGTGCTGCCTAGTACCGAGTCTATAACAGTAATAGCATCCCAAATAATTCGATGAGTCATTTGTAAGAATTTGAGAAATTGAGTCTTCTGAGAACAAAAAAGAAGGGCACCATGTACTCCTTGCCACATTTCATGGTAAATTAATCGATTTTCTCGGGAAGAACTCAACATCGAAACTTCACCATCATATCAAATTCACGGCTTATAAACTAACCGGTGGGTTTTGGAATGAAGCCATTTGAAGCCAACTCAAGGAAAATCATTCGATTTCTGATTTACAAATGCAAAAGAAACCAAAAAAATCAATAGCTTCATAAAAAAGAACGCCATCCCGAAATAACTACACACTTATTTGATTTCGAGTCGGACACCTGACCCGGTCTGCCTACAGAATACCGAATCGAAAACATTCCTCATCTATTCGAAGCGAAAAACTTTCTTTCAAACTCCATTAAATCTGCTCGTCGGACTCGAAACTTATTCCGCAAAAGAAAAGCGAAAACTGCTACATAAGCACTTTGGAATTTTCATGTCTGGAGGTGCTACAACCATAGTAGGAGGACGTCATTGCCAAGACACCATTCTCCTCTACTCCACCAACGCGCTCCGTTGCATTTTCATTCAATCCGTTCGTTTTCTTTCAACATTATTTTTTTTTTTTTTTACATAGGTACGACCGACACACTTGGCATTTCTTTTTCTCGGTTTGTGTTTTTTTCTCCGGCTAACAATACGACCAAAGAGGGAGGATTAGTACGTCTTCCGGTTGTAAAAATTATTTTCCTGAAAGGAAACTCTTATTAGGATGCCACCGGCAGAAAATTAATTACAACGCTTCTTCCTGATCCCGGAATTCCAGGTATTTTACGGCTGAATACGATCGTTATTCTGTCATTCTATAGAGCTAGCTAGTGTGGGCTAGTTCTTCGCCATATATAAGTTTCGTTCGGTTCTTGTAATTTTCTTTTAACTAAACGCCAAAGCGTGGTCGATTGTAACGTTGGTCGCGATCCCGAAATAGCCCAGCCAGTTTGAAGTCGAGTGTATTGGCCAATTCCATGTCGAAGATGAGAATTGCAGTTGGTCCGTCGCATCCAATCTGGAACGGAATCGCATCTATTTTTATATTATTTAAGTGCGCGCTGAAGATTTGGCCGATTTGGTTCGTTGGTCGTGGCTGCGATTTCGAAATGTGACTGTATGGATGAAACTACTATCGGATTGAAGATAGTCTTCTCTTTCGCCATGGTGCTCAAGCCGCAGACCAAACGTTTCGGTTCAACGAAATCGCCCTTCTTCCGCCTGATCCATATCTTCCGCAAATTGTTGACAGATTCGCCCAACCCTCCAGCATGGGTGCAACGTACTCAATCCCAGTTTTATAAAACTTCATTAAACTTTTGCCTTCTCCAGCTGAATAATAGAGACATGATACAAAATTTCCATCACAAGGTCATTGCTTTGCTCATCAATTGCAAGTTGATATGTTTAGTGACCTTTAAAAATTGCATAGCTAATGGACCAAGTCATTTAAAGCGCGACATCGTATAACTAAAGACGACAGGTATCTTGTATACACACGGAATTAAATAAGTCTTCCATAACAGCCATAAAATTTATCGTTGCAGAAACTTATTGGCGATTATCGCACTGAAACGTTAAGAAGCTCCCAAATGATTTGCAACTGAAGATTAGATAAAGACATATAATTACAATGAATATGATGTGTCGTCGATCACTAGAATTATTTTTGAATATGACCAGACGCCGTCCATCGGTGCAGTGTCTACCGGTAAGGCATAATTCGCCTATAACTCAGGCCTACCTTTCATCGACGACTGGTCAGATCTACTTCATATTCCCTTCATACATACTCTTCAGTGAGTGCACGTGCGGGTGCGGATCAGATGGTCGGATGCATTTCAGTACGAGCAAGAATGAAATGCGAATACCTCACACATATTCACAGACAGCAAGTACATAGTTGAACTAGTTCCCAACTGATAATCTTTTTTCAGCGACAAGTTTCGAAACTGTTCGCTGCCTCTTCATCGCCTCTTCATTGATACTTGGTTTATAGGGTCCAATAGTGATTTCTTTTCTGGAAAAAAATGTTCTGCCCTCAATTTTTTTCTAGCAGTTCCCATGTTCTATTGTGGAAAAAATTTTGACCTGCTAGAAAAAGGGATTTGAGTCCGTGGCTAAAATTGCCCTGAAAACTCGCATTTCTTGCCCCGAAAATTTCGTCGGTGCAACTCCTTTAACCTCAAATGTGCGACAACATAAGAAAAAATATCCTATGACAACAGCGGCAACCGATTTAAAAGCATAAAGTAAACTGTCAAACGGGTCATACAGTAATTAGAAATCATACGGAGTGTAGTGGAAATATATTTAAATTTTCATAATAGCTTTTTGACTTGAAAGCGTTCTATTGTCAATTGACCTGTCGGACGGGACTGTCAAAAAAGAGGGCAGAACTGCAATAATTTTGCATCTAAACGGGTCACATTTTTTTTCAGAAAAGAAATCACCATAAGTGTCATCTTAGTATGGGGTCATATTCCATCAAAAATCGCAAAAGTTGTGACCTTACTATCGCCGATTCTTTTGAAAATTTGTTTGCTTGAAGAACTAGTAAAAAAAAAATATAATTTCAATTTTTTTCTTCTATCTCATTTTTTTTTATTTATAGTATTTTAAAGATTTCGCAAAAATGGTGTCCAAATCCTCTTTGAAAATTCATATCTTTTTTAATTTTTATCATAGAATAATAAAATAGGACTTAATTTAAAGGGGAAGGTTGTCGCAAAATAAGAAAAATACAAATCAAATTTATCCTTAACCTTTTTTTCAAGGATCCTTGAATATCTCAAAATACCGTTTTTTATTTTTTTTTTATTTTCTTATATTTTGTGTATTATACTGTTCTTCAAAATATATCAAAAAATCAACTTGGGATCGCAATGGGATCGGGGTAAAAAAATATAAGAGCATCAGTGCTTCTCAATTTACTTTATAGAAAAAGAGTCATTCCATCAAGAATCGCCAAAAGTGTAACCTTACCATCGCCGATTCTTTTGAAAATTTATCTACTCGAAGAATTAGTGAAAAAAAAAATGTAATTTAAATTTTTTGTTTCTATCTCATTTTACTTTATTATTTATAATACAGTATTGTTATTGATTTTAAAAAAAAAAAAAATTTGCTGCCCTCAAAATTTTTTTGTGTACATTTCATGACTAGTAGGCACGAAAAAAGCAATAAAAATGTTCACTCCGTCTGTCCGCCGTACGCCGTACGTCGATCGCCAAAATCCTTTGAAGGCTCGTAGCTCTCAAACCAGTGGAGCTATTAAATTAAAAATTTTTCTAGGAATAGACTGGGTAGTCCCCTTGAATTGACATTATTTTCAGCGGTGGGGGGAAGGTGGGGGAAGCGTTTTAGACGAAAAATTTTGGTTTCTAGATCTCAGCAACCGCTTATGTTAGGAGACTGAAACTTGGAATTTCTATAGAACTTTGATAGTGGACCCATTTGCAAAAAAAATTGATGATATGGGTGAAGGGGGGTGGGAGTGGAGGGGGGAGCAATGCGTCCGAAACGCAAAAAAGCCAAGATTGACACATTCTAAAATCCATATCTCCTAAACCGTTAATAGCAAGCAATTAAAACTTAACAAATATCTGTAGTTATACTAGGAGAGTAGATTGAAACAAAATTTTTGGGTGGGGGTAGTGGCGTACGGGAGTGGGGAGTGAAATACTTAACATTACGATATCTCCCAAACCAGTGGCACCAAAAAAACAAAATTCAGATTGGATATAAAGCTTGATAAATAAAGATTGCTCAAAGTAAAATCTTTGAAGGGGGCGGGGGAGTACGTAAGTGGAGGGGATAAGAATTTTTCAAAAATAACACGTTTCATATCTCAATAACAGTGTAAGATGGATGTTTCAAATTTTTACCAGAAGTAGGCCTAATAGAACCATAGTAGGGGGTGTGGGTGTAGAGGGTGAGGGTGGAGAAGGGTGAGAAAGAAAAAGTTCTGATGCTTATATCTTAAGAATCTATAATGATAGGAAGCTGAAACTTGGTATTTAGATAGAGCTATAGTAGTGGCATGGTGGAAAAATAAATTTTTTTTTAGGGGTAGTATGGTACGGTGGTGGGTGGTGTTTTTCCTAACTTTAGAACGGCTTATGCTAGGAAATTGAAACTCAGTACGTATATGTAAATCAACCAGAAAAGTAATTCTGATAAAAAAAAATTCGAATACTCATTGGCGTTCAGAAGGGGGGGCAAAAAAAATTATCAGTATATATAAAATACATATATTTTCACGATTTTCGTCATATCTACTAGGTCTTTCCAAATATTGAATTCATTTTTATTCTACGGATACTTCATATGAATACCTAGAATGTGTTTTCAAGATTTTTTGAAATTCGACCCCTTAGAGGGTGTAAAGTGGTTGTATACTTTTTCATGAATTCCACCATGTTTCTCAGGTCTGATCAGATATCGAATATCTTTTCACTTCCCCAGACTTGTTTAATAATCACCTATTTTTAAGTTTTGTTTTTTTCAACCTCTAGACCGCATCCCGGAATATGACCCAATTATTTAATTCATATGTTACACCCTTTTCTAACCGCTTCACGAACTTTTTGTTAGGTTTTCAGTCACATTGTAACATACACCGCATCACCGAATTGAACGCGTTCTGAACTTCTGCCGGAAAAATAATAAAGTTGCGCCCAGACTTGTTGGCAGATTTTTTTTAGTAGTTATAGTATGTAAAAGATTTCGCATAAAAAGTGGTCAAGTCTTCTATGAAAATTCATATCTCTGGTAATTTTAATCCTTAAATAATAAAGTATGGCTTATTTTAAAGATTTTTGTTTAAAAATTTCTGTAATAAAAAAAAAAAAACGAATAAAAATTATTCTTTAAAATTTTTTTTCAAGAAAAAGAATTTGCCCTTTATATTCAAGGATTTGTTATCTCTGAAAAAAAATTTAAGGATAAATTTGATTTGTATTTTTCTTATTTTGCGACAACCTTCCCCTTTAAAATAAGTCCTATTTTATTATTCTATGATAAAAACTAACAGAGATATAAATTTTCAAAGAGGACTTGGACACCATTTTTGCGAAATCTTTAACATACTATAAGTAACAAAAAAAATGAGATCGAAAAAAAAAATTGAAATTATATTTTTTTTCACTAGTTCTTCAAGCAAAAAAATTTTCAAAAGAATCGGCGATGGTGGTTTTTGATGGAATGACCCTATGGTGTTATATAAAAGCGGAATGGCGTGCATAAGATCTGTCACAGATCTAGAGAGCATTTTTCTTTTCATCGGTACGCTGCAAGCCTGCCTTCTTTTTGTACATGCATGCTTAGAGGTGAAAAGCTAAGGATCAAATTCAGTGATGCAGGTGCAGTGATTCGCATTACCCCAGGGATATTTGTTCATATAACAGTTTGCAGTTTGCTTAGTTGGATCTGTACAGCTAGCTGTACCTAAGGTTCCTGTATACGCACTCACACTACTCACCCTACCTAAGGTTTGGCCGATGCATGCTCAGGTCGAAAACCAGTAAATTTAAATTTTTTTGATTTTATTGGGGGAATATCACATATCAATTCGAAATAGTCTAATTTTCGGTACAAAATAGGAAATTTCCATAAAAGAAATAGATAATGTACGTAAATTTACAAAAGAAAACCTTAATTCGCGCACACATACTATGCACACATACTATGCGCACACATACTATGCACCTATACACCGAAATTTCGTGCAGCCAAACTTAAAAGTTTGGCTGCACGAAAACGACCTTTTTTCAGGTTATGTAGTGGTCTTCTAGTCCAATTTTGGGCTATCGGCCGAACTCCTACTAGAAGGGTGTGTGAGTATACAGTGACTCTAGCTGTACCATACCCACCTGATATTTGATGTATACCTATGTGATTACTGTTCAATGAGCAATATTGAGTTTAATGCAGTCTCTCCGGCATTTGGGAATTCTTCCGTTGTCCATTCGCTCCACATGGCATGCTCATTGTAGCTTACGAAATTTTATAAGAGTCGATGAGGCAACTCATTGTTCATGCGCCATTCAGTGCCTTCTCTTATATTCCGAAGTCAAGTATTATTTTATATAGTACATTACGATCTATAAATCAATTCAATTCAATTCTTTCTCCAAATCAAGATCGTCGTAGTCTTGCACTAAAAATTGGTATAGGGTGCATAAAAATGCTGGGAGTATAACATTGACGTGCACCAGATCTTCGTTGACTTCCAACAGGCATAGGATAGTATACTATCGTCAATGTTATACTCCCAGCATTTTGATGCACCCTGTACCAATTTTTAGTGCAAGACTACGAAGATCTTGATTTGGAGAAAGAATTGTTATGGGAGCTACTCGCGCAGGAGAGCGACACCGACCTACACTGCTCCTTCTAAAATTTTTGACATGATTTTATCAAAAGTTTTAATATTATCAAATTTTTTATGGGAGCTTGAAGAGCGCGACACTCACCCAAACTGCTCCAATCTAAAATAGTTGACATATATTGATCAAAAGTTTTGACTTTGTCAATTCTAATATTTTTTTTGTTTTCGTACCGACTTCATATTTGTTCGCAATACGACAAACTTGACCAAGTTTACTTATCCCCATTCTTATGGTAAAAACGTAGGTCAGTGTTTGTATAATGGTATATATTTCCTTTTCTTTTGATTGCATACCATGGAAACGAAATTGTAAAGAGTTCTAACTGCTTCAACTCGCATCATTATATCGTACCATTTCAGCACTGATTTCCTTTTGTTACCACTCTCAATTCATCTTCACATTCGCACATTCTTGACATAAATATTTATGTTCTGGTACCTTTCAACATCGGCTTTCTCTACCATCTACATTTTGTGCAAACACAACTTTCTTCCTCCGGTTTTTTTCTCTCGAATATCGTCTCCTTCGAAGTTAAATAGAAATTTTTTCTCAGAAGGTAATTTCTAAGATTGTCCGGATTAGGTTTACGGACTTGTTTAATATCATGCTCCTCTTTTTCGCCATCTCGATAGGTTATACATAAGTCCTGATGACGATGAAGTCGAAATTATCCTCTTGAGTGATTCTGTCACTTTGCGAGTCCTCGAAAGTAATCCTGATATAATTTGATTTTGTTTTCATGATGCGATTGTCTTTCGTTCAAGATGAAATTCTTGTTGATATTGAGGTGTAAAGTGGATGGGGCTTGGACGGGATTGGGATGGAAGCTGTGTGGCATTATATGAAAAGTTTCAAATTGTATTGAGTTTTGAGTTCGTTGAAATTGGATGTAAATGACAGCAAGTTGTATTCATCAAATTAGTCCCTTTTCGTTTCTTGAATGATCTGATTTGAATGCTTTTTGGGCAAAAGCATACAAATCAAATCTTATACGGCAGATTCAGCAGTACTAACTAAATGGGGTCTTCTTTTTGAGTTGGGAAGAAACTGCCCATTTTGCATGAAGGGATTAAGTCTACTATTTAAAAAAAAATGCTGAATTCGACAATGTATTAGTTTTTCAGAACTATGCTCCTGAAAGGCTGTATTCCAAAAATGGTTCACTATTTTGGAAAATGCAGCCATATAATTTTATCGTCAAATTTTCCTTTGTCAAACCCTTTTATTCGCTCGTAAAAATGCTTGTTCTAACACTTCCATTTCCAATCCTCGCGATATTGTGTGCTTACGCGTTTTTTTTTTTTCACTTTTAAAAAGTATTGTCAAAAATTTTTGGCACAAAGTTTGGCAGTTTTTCTTACATTTTTTGGTATGAGACTGTAACTGACAGTGACTGTGTTTATGTTGTCAAAATGTTTACACCATTCAAAATGTACTTAAGCCTGTATTACACTGTATGCCACTATGTCAAATATTTGTCTATGTTCTCGCTGGCAAATCCAGTTATAAAATGTAATCGTCAAATTATTGTTTACTACATGCCTTAATTTATTTTCTTGACTCGACGTCTTTTTCAACTGAAATATTCGTAAAAATTGTTTAGTCAAATATTTGACAGTATGGCATACAGTGTAATATACGTACAAGCTTAAATATTTACAGTATATTCTAAAGGCACTGCAGAAGAAGCTAAAGACACCCTTTGGGGATATGAATGCCAAGTTGGGGTTCCCAACTAGAGATGGGTCGTTCATGAGGGAACTGTTCCAAAAGAACTGTTCCTTTCGCCACGCGACACAGCTTGAAAAGGAATGAGTTCCTTTCCTGGGGAAGTGAGATCCTTTTTTTTTTGTTTTTTAGGTTCTCACATTCACTCCGAACTTGAAAAGGAACTAGTTCTTGGCTGGTGAAGTGATGAACTTTTTTTTTAGGTCATCACATTAACTCTGAACTTGAGAACTACTTGCTTTTCGCCGGGGAGGTGAGGAACTTTTTTTTAGGTCATCACATTCACACTTTGAGTAAGTGAACTAACTCCTTTTGATGAACTGTACTTGCTCTCGCCACGTGACACATTTTCAAAAGGAACTAGTTCTTTTGAGGTTTAAAAGGAACTAGTTCTTTTGAGGTTCAAAAGGAACTAGTTCTTTTGCGATGTGAAGCTCTTGAAAACTAGTTCTTTCGAAAGTGACAACCTTTTTTTTTTTAAGTCATCACATTCACTCCTTCCTTTAAATGGAACTACTTCCTCTTCGCCGGGGAAGTGAGGCCCTTTTTTTAGGTCACCACATTCACTCTGAGCTTCAAAAAGGACTGGAACTAGTTCACTGAACTAGGTCCTTCAAGTGAGTGAGTCGGAGTTAACTCACTCACTAAAAGGAGTTACTTTGCCCATCTCTAATGCCAACTTTAAAACATTGTACGGTGTACAAAATTTTAAACTTCTCAATTTTCAAGTGCTCTGGAAATCGTTAACATGTAAAATTTAGTTAAGGACACTTACGTGGCAACTTCTTCAAGAAGTGTCTTTATTTTACTTGCCTTTGTTTCGATATTTATGAATTGACCAAAATTTTGACATGAATCAATATTAATTTTGAGCATTAACAAACTTGAATTCCGATATTTTTTCCATGACTTTGGTGTGGATGCTAGTCGGATTAGTGGAACGATTTTGACCATTGACGAACTACAGTTCCAAAATTTTTCCAGAACTCTTGGAGGGATTCCAGAAGAATTAATTGAATGACTTTGACCATAAACGAACTTGAGTTCTTCAGTTTTTTCCCGAACTTTTGTGTGTAGCCAAATTATTTGACTGATTTTGACCATTAACGATATTGAGTTCCCAAATTTTATTTTACCAAAAGCTTTTGGGTAGAAGCATAGAGATATATGTCCTGGAGATGACGAGCAGCGACTGTTATGAAGCCGGAACATTTCGCGTAAAGGACCGGCAATAAACACTATGCTACTATTAGCATCTTACTCATATTTGTGTTACAGTCCGGTCTTGAACATAAAAAACGCCAAACATTTGAATACTAGATTACTATCTGCATTTCACTGCCACCTGCAATCAAACGTTCTATACAGAAACGTTAAATTTTGCGTCAAAATGCTTCAAAGTGCTCCATACAAATACGGCGTCATGCTGTCTCCAGTATTTATATCTCTATGGATAAAAGCTACTCGAGTTGGTTGTATGTTTTGCCCATTAACGAACTCAGTTCCTAAATTTGTCTACAGCTTTTGCATTGAAGCTACCCAATTTTATAATAACTCAAGTTTTTAATAATTTTGCTCATAGAAAACTTAAGTGCCCATTTTTTTTCCAGGACTTTCGTCTTAAAGCCAGCGGTCTAAATTGATTGATTTCACCCATTAACAAAGTGCTGTCAAATATTAGACTAAACAAATTTGATGAAAAATTTGTCAAATTTTTTACGTCAAATAAAGTTTGTGTCGAGCAAATTAAATAATGTGACAAGAATTTTTCGATTACATTGTCTGGCAGCATTTACCAGAGGAAAAAGTCAAATATTTGACCGTGGTGACCAAATTATTACTTTAAACATCAATGCGTTCTTGAGAACTCACGGACGGATGAACAACATGTGACTTTTTGGAAATTTGACCGTGGGTAAAAAAATATAACTGTCTTTTCGGCTGAAGATTGTTTAATGCAACTCGGTTAAACTTTATCAAATTCATCAAAAGTATTAAATGTGTAGGTTGTCAACAAAGCCAAAATTTCTTGACTTAAAATACAACATTTGATCAACTATTGCCAAAATAGAACAATATTGAACCTTACCTGGATGAAACGAGCCATTATGTGATAGAGTTGAGATATCAACATGTTCGTTTAATTATACCTCACTACAAAGAGTCGATGAACGGCCAACCGCGTGGAATCCCAATTAAATTCCATAACAATTTGATACTCAAACAATTTTCCTGGATATAAAATGCGTAGATATGTTTCAAAACAAATTCCTCTCAATAGAAAAACTCAAGAATTCAAACCAAGCCGTAATTTGAACACCCCAAATTCATCTCTACCTATTATCGGGGTCACCAACTGGCGTAAAGATTCTTAAAACGAAATGAATCAATAACCTTGGACATTGTCTGTCCATTTTAATTCCATCCATCATAATATTGCCTCAATTTACTTACTTCAAATCTTTCTCCATCGATCCATCGTCAATCGACCCCCAAACAAAAAAGTATCCGTCATCATCAATTAATTGACCCCATCTTTTTAGATTTCTGTTCCAAAAAAAAAAAAAAAGTGATTCGCTAAGACGAAGAAGCAACCATTTTCGGTCTTGGCAATGACTTTTCAATCGGTCCCAAAGAAAAATCACATTTTCAAAACCGATTTGTGTATATGCTTTGAAAATTTAATGAGATCATCCACGCCGAAATGGGCAATTCTGCAAGACTACAATGAATTAATTATGATTGGCCCCGGAGAAGAAGATTCGCACATAAGACTTCTGCCGAACTTTGATCCATCTTAAAGATTGGGCTTCATATCGGCAGTAAACAAATTGGGCAGCCGGGGTCCAGCTGTTCCTCTTCGTCTACATCATGGTGGATGATTGTTACTTTAATTCTTTCTGTTTTTTTGTTCTCTTTATTTGTTCGTGGCCGCGCTTCCACCTAAGCAACTTAAACTGAAATTCCATAAAGAACGAACGGCGGCTTTACGGACAATCTCTTTTTGTTGCATACACAACACAAATACAATTAGTGTGAAACGATTCGCATATTGCGTTTTTCCAATTTTGATTTAGACATTATGGGAATTTCATAATTGAAATAGTCTAGACTGAAAGACGTTGATAAACGAAGTTTTGTGCGCATTGAAATTGAAAACAGATCAACCAATATTTGTCTGTGTTCTTCGACAAATGTAGGCATGAACTGTTTTTTTTACAATCCAATTTAGTTAATTTAATTGTGCCATCTTCAAAGAACTGTCCTCTGACATTCAAACGTTCCTAGATTACAAATGTAGTCTTCCTAGTGCCTTTCTACACCCTTAATTCTGATCACAGGTTGCACCTACTTTTGACTCTTAAGATGCTCTTACACGAACAATTTTTCAAGCAATTGATTTCCCGACGACTATTGCCAAAACTAGTGGAGCTATACAGGGCAATATCGTGCTAGTTGCGGCAATATTTCGGCAATATGGCAATGTGTTCAGGTTGCGTGTATTGCTCGCCTTGCTGTAAGTGTATATGAGAAATTCCTGAGAGAAATCCTTAGTAACACCAGTACCTGTTAAGGTGCTTTTACACGAGCGATTAAAATTGCTCAATCTAAAGCAATTTCAGACAATTTTGACGTCACGAAAACATACAGCAACATTCAGCAACATCAGCAATTGACGGTATGGATCAATTGGTTGTCAACTCGTTGATCAACAGTGACTAGCGCTATGGAGCAATACTCAGCACTTTGTCAATGACATCATACACGGACAATTCAGTCTTTGAACAACACGAAAGCAAATTTGAAAAAAATAAATCTAAAACTCAAAATAAAACTTGAACTATTTAAATTCCAAGCCGTTATCGCACGAAACTTGACAAATAAATCCCAAACCCAAAACAAAACTTCACAACTGATTCATCGGACGAGAACAGTTGCTCGGTATTTTCCAAGCTAGTGGAAATACAGCAACTATAGGGCGAGCAATACCAGCAATCTGTGAAAACATTGCCACATTGCCGAAATATTGCTGCAACTAGCATGATATTGCCCGGTATCGCTCCATAAATTGCTCCACTTGTTTTGGCAATAGTCACCGGGCAATTAATTGCTTGAAAAATTGCTCGTGTACAAGCTCCCTTAAGAGTGTTTCGAATAGTTGGGATGATTCACCCTATGATGATTCAAAATAAACCCGATGGCGAAACAGCTCTTTTGGACCTGAGCCAACACAGTTTTAAACTTAAACTTCTCCAGTGAATGTTTTTCAAGTCTCACGTCCTCAATGTCAGCAATCGATTCCAGTTGGGATTTCCGTGTTGGTGTTCCATCCAAGAAACTCCTCTGATGCCGAAAAACAACTAAAAAATTCTAAAAATTAGCTTCTATGGTGGGTTTACCATGAAAAAAATTCCAGTCCCAATTTTAGAATCAAAAAAGAATCCAAAAAAAAACTCATGCAGAACCATGGAAAAGAACGGCAACATCAGAGTGACAGCGTCTAGAAAAACACTTTCCAAGCCTCAAAAAAAAAAAAATAGAAAACAAATTCCAAAAGAAATCCGGAGATTTTTGGAATCGTTATAGAAAAGGCTATATCCAGAAATCACGAAAAAAAATCCTTAACAGAGTCATCCCGTGTGAAGGCTCTTTTTTACGTCTTTTTTTGGCAAACTACATAAAGATACAATTGAGAAACTTCACCACATATTTATGCACATTTTGAGCACTCTTTACAATTGTTTAAGTCTGAAATTGTCGCTGATTGCTGTGGTATGCGGCAACTTCCCGTAGAAATTTTATCCGGCCCAAGTCCGGCCCAGATCAGCCTGATCTGGACCGGATAAAATTTCTACTCGGGTAGATTCATTTTCAAAAAAATATTTTTTTTTTGGTAGACACAAAAACGGCCGCTCTGCTAATCTCAAGTAAAAAAATTAAACGGCATTTTAATCTGTGAAGGTTGAACTGGTTTTAGAACTAGGATTATCAAAAAATATTGAGTGAATTTTTGGCAGTTTGTTGAACTCCTCATCGTCAATTTTGGGGTTTCTTACGACTTCTTCAGCTCGACAAAAAAAACGGCTTTATGAATCTACACTATTCTAGTTTGCAAAGTTTCTACATGAGTATTGAATAAGTTCACCAAATTTCAAAGGAATTCGTTCGATAGATTTCGAGTAATTGTTTCTACCGATTTGAAAAACACCGTTTTGAGAAAAACGTGACCCACATATTCTACACTATACTTGAATAGAAATAGTGCAAAGAAAAATCGTTTTTTTTTAACCAGCCACACGTGATGTCCCCCTTAATGACAAAATCCAAAAATTTCGAAATTAAATGACCAAATGACCGACTGAATATTCTCAAAAATTAAATAGCATTGAGATCAAAACTTCTGAAGGTAGGATAAAGTCATTTAAATTTTCTTTTTTCAAATAATTCCATTTAGAGATGGGTCGTTCACGAATGAACTGTTCCAAAAGAACACTTCATTGAAGTGAGTAAGTGAAGTAACATCTACTAACCATTTTTTTCTCATCACCTTCTTCCCTCAAGTTTAACTACAAATGAACTAAAACTAAAAGAATGAACTAGTTCGCGAGCGAACGAAGGAACAAAGAGTTCTGGAACTACTTCACTGAACTCGTTCCCTAAAGCGAATGACTCCGAGTAAAGTACTTCAAGGAACAAAGGAACTGCTTTGCCCATCTCTAATTCCATTAGTTTAAAAATTGATGGTTGTGATAATTCCTGTCCACTTCAAAATTTTTGCGGTGCTAACATTTTGACAGACAATTTTGAGAATTTTGGCTTGTTCCTCTTGACAAAGTGAAGTTGAATAGTTAAAATCTGTGGGAAACTTCGGCCGACGCTAGCTTATAGCTCCGTACGTTCTAGCTCCAAAGAAACTTACGTTCAAATTGTCAAAAACACTCCAATTGAGTAGATAAAGTGATCCTTATCTCTTGGATAAATTTGACTCAGTCTTCTCAGGTATCTAAAAAGAACGAAGGTACTTCCGTCCTTAAATTTTTTTCTTAGATTGCCAAAGCCAAATAATAATTAATTTGTGATCTTTTTGCCTTGGTTTCAATTTAAGTTGCATCTGTTGTTCAGGTCCAGATTTAAGTCTTGCGTAAACTCAAATCAATTATGCTCATGGAACTTACAACCTGAAGAGTTTTCTGCCTTCCGAATGACGAAACAGCTCCTTCGGACCTAGTCCAACACAAATCTTATAATAAACTGGCCTTTCAATTGAAAGTTCTTTCCAAATTTGTCATTGTCCTCAGGGACTACGATTAATCAACAGTCGGGGATTTCGTATTGGAGCTTCACTCCACTGACACCGGAACAATTTCAAAAGGCTTAGTCGAGAATGAATTGTGTCTGGGTGGCTTAGTGGCTAGCGCACTTGTAATTTTCGAGAATGGGATTGGGACTACCATTTCACTCAGATGTAAATGAGTACCGGAGTTAAAGTCGGGGTAATAATCACGGACGAGCGTGTAGCTGACCACTTCACCTCCTAGTGTTCCGTTGGTCTCGCAATGAAGTAACTCTAGCATTACTTCAAGGCCTAGGCCCGACTTGGGCTGTTGCGCCATTGATTATTATTATTATTATTAGTCGAGAATGACCACAAATCCTTAGGGTGTATATTAATCACACTATCTTTTTCTCTTTCAGATGGACGAGCCAATTTTAATTTGAACATTAAAAAAAGAAGAAGGAACGAAAAGCAATAGAAACCATGTCACGATTACCTGAAAACGATAATATTCGTAACGATATTTACGAGAACTTGCCGTGCCAGGCACTGTTCAACGAATCCGTACGAAAGATCAAATCAAACGAACCAATCGTCCTAAATAATTGCAATCAAAATTCGAATAAGAAGCCGACGCTATCGAAGGAGCTGCTCTATGCAACGCCCTTACGTAAGTCGGATAGGTACAAAAGTGGCGAACGTAGTCGATATAAAGTCAGTAGTGAAACTACCGATAAATGTGAGAAGCTCTACAACGTCGAGTACAAGCTAATCAATAAAGATAATGCCCTGATAAGAAACGGAAATGAAATAGCTTCGGCAGGAACATCAATGATAAGAAACGGTGCCGGCGGTGCTATTAACAGCACGCAGGATAACAGTTTGGAAGATCGACGAATATTAAATTTCCTCAAAGATACGACACAAGTTCAGAAGAAAGTCGAACTGAGCAAAGACTGTCCGAATGCCAGCTTTTCATGTTTGGCACGCGAAGAACACTTTGCCAATTTGGTACAGCAAAATTTCACTATGGAAGCGTCAAATAATGCGAACTCTAGCATACAGAGTAGCGCCACCGAAGATTCGGGTATAGCGTCGGGTCTGACAAAATCATCTGCCAAAAGTTCGGAACAAACTATCGAGTCGGCTGAGAACTTGGAAGTATTTATGGATAAGAAGCAGTCGCCCGATAAGGAAGTTAATGGCCTCGTTACGTCGCCTGCAAACTATCCATTACGAACGACAAATATTTACATAAACAGAGAGTGGGCTCTGAAGAAAATCGCACTATGCCTCGAACAGCGTACGTCGAGTAAAAAGCCTGCGCCGACTATTCCCGGTTCGTCGTCATCAAAAATGGATGAAGCCGCAGTGGGAAATTCATCGTTTCTATCTCGGTCGAATGCAACGCAAAGCAATGCAAATTCATCATATCATGGATGTTTAGTACTTGGCTCAAACGGGTCCGGAAAGACCTCGATATGTCAGAGTATTATGAATGGGAATTCCGGAACTAGGGGACTCCTCAACCGCAAGCTCCTCAGCTGCTATTTTGTAAACTCTCAGAATCCGGATTGTCACAGTTTAAGTCTATTCATCCGAAGTATTGTCCTTCAAATACTCAGCCACTCGAGCCTGATTGAAAAGGAGAAAATCGATGAAATTCTCGAGGTGGCGAAGGAAGATGTCGAGCAAATCGAAAAACCCAAAGCCCAAGGGCTAGACGACAATGTCGAAGATTTGCTCATAGCCGAATTGAAACTAGACGATGAGGCGACAGAGTTTCGTGATCGAAAGACGTCGACAAATAACAAAAAAGCTATTACACGACAGAAATCAGCACCGTCGCCTGAAAAGAAGGACCATCATCATGACGATGCGATGATAAAAAATGCCTATTCAACTCATCCGCCTGCCTCGGCAAAATCGTCGGATAAAACAAAAGCCGGCGACGATTCGAATGACGGTGATGACGATGAGGACGAGCATGACACCAAAGAAGGCTCATCAAGCGCCGAAAACAATGACTTCAAGCCGAAATCAAGTCCCAGCAAAAAATCAAAAATTCCAGTAGCCATAAGTAGTCGAGTTCCTAAAAACAACAATGCAATTCAGCACGGTGGCGGTGAGGATATAGCCGATGTGGTCGGCGATGAATTGAAGGACGAAATTGAGGCCGAGATTAATGATGATAGTCCGGAAAATCACGACGAAGAACCGGCATCTGTCCCGATTAAAACCGAACCACAACCACCACCACTACCGGTTGTAGTCAAAGAGCCAAAAATCGAACCAATCATTCCGCCACCCCTACCCAAGCCGAAAAGCTGCCGAACCGTAATAGCAGACGGCTACTACGAAATGTTGCTGAGTAATCCGGAAATCTTTGAATGCCTTAGTGTCGATAATATCGAAAAGAATCCGGACGAATGTTTCAAGAAGGCTCTACTATTTCCGTTGCTCGAATTAACACCGCCCCGTAATGCATTACTCTTCTTAATCGATTCGATCGATGAGAACTACATCAACGAAGGTAATCTAATTTCAACCCTTAAAGGACGTTGCTCGGCACATAAGAGTCGCAACATTGCCGAATTGCTCTCGAATCACATTCATCTATTTCCGAAATGGCTTTTCCTGGTCGCAACGACCAAGAAGCAAAACAAACATGTAACGAAAATGTTTACCGGCTTCAAAAAAATCACTTTGGATGATTTACGAAAAAGTCATGTGGTTAAAGACGTCCAGGAGTACATCATTAATCGATTGAATACCGACTTTAAGGGCACGATAAACCTAACGAAGGAGATTATCGAGAGTCTGCATCAATTGTACATTAAATCGAACGGATGTATTTTGTATTTGGAGAAGGTCCTCGACGGTATCAAGGAGAATTTCTTTTCATTTCGTGAAATTAAATTGATTCCGTGCACGTTGAACGGACTCTATCTGTACATTTGCCAGAAATCGTTTAACAAGAAGCAATACCTAAAGATTCGGCCAATACTTAACATACTGCTGGCATCGACTGGTCTCGTCGATAAGCTCTTCCTCTTCAATTGCCTTCGAACGCACAACTATACGATTGATGTGGACGAATTCGAGAAGCGACTCGACTTGATGAAAAACATCCTGACCTTCTACAACGACGGAATTAAATTGAAAATCTTTCACAATTCGTTTGCCGATTGGCTAGTCGATGTGAAATTCTCGACCAAGAAGTTCTTATGCGACGTTAACGAAGGACATGTTATGATCTCGATGTATTACACGCTCATCAGTGATACGCTCTGTGCCAATAATGTCCGACGTTTTGTCTATCATTTGATCAAATCGGGCGAATATCTAACAAGTAAAAATATCAATTTAGACTTGATGTTAATGCTGCTCGAATCGCGAATCAATTTAAACGATTGCTTCTATACGAACTTCCTGAATTGTTGTTCGATTTGCGAGGAAGACTTCAAGAATAATGAAAACTTTTTGCCGAAGAGTCGCGATATGATTGAAAAGTTCTTGATGAACGAACTGAACGATGAATTCTCGACGTTTCTGTGCGATTTTTTCAAACCGAATCTGCCGACGGATGCTAAAACGCTTAAGCTTCTCATTGAAACCGGAATCAATAATGCCGAGACACAGGTGAGTGTATGTTTGAAAGGTGGCTACTTGGGCTCCGATTAAAAATAGAGTTTAAACGGGGTGCGATAGAAAGTGTTGATGAGATGTTGAGATTATTTTGTTTATGAAATCAATCAATCTGTAGAATACATTCGATGTTCAGTCATGGAGAGATGATGATAGCGATAGGAATTTCTAACCGGATGAATACGTATGAGTGATGCATGGTTTTTTTTACGGTTTTACGTAAATGAAATTTGATCGTTGTGCGCGGTATCAGTTTTGTCGGTACTCCATCAAAATTTAGTTCGCGTAACGAGTAATTTTGCTTGAACAGATGTTGGGAATGCTACGTCCGCAACCATTGAAACCAATTTGTTTGGAATGAGATTACTTTTTTCGCATATTGCCGCGAACTTAATTAAGGCTTTAATGAAAAAAAAAACAGTGCTTATCTAATCGGAATTTCAGAAGAACAACATTTTGCACCCTTCTGCAGCATAGCAGCAGTAAAGGTACTCATTCTACTGTGAGACTCCAATCTTCTTGAATATGATTTAAAAGAAATCTCGGTTATAATGGGAACCGAGGTCCACTGGCACCGAGTATTGTGAGCGATCTAATCACTGAAGTTAGTAGGCTCAACACTGGTGTTATCCTAGGGTGGGCTGGAAATGCGCATCATGAAGTCTGGGGTAGCACTGACACAAACGAAAGAGGCGAGTTAACTTTTTGACTACTTTTTAAGCACTTCCCTTCTTCTATGTAACACAGAGCTAGAGCCTACCTATATAACCAGGAATAGACAAGAAGTGTTAGACATAACCCTAGTTTCCGATAACATCTCACACATCGTCAGCAACTGGGAGGTTTCTGAAAAAAATTCCTTCTCGGATCACCGCTACCTCCAATGTAATCTGAAAGACTACAAACCTATCCCACCGGCCTTTAAGAACTACAGGAGGACCGACTGGGTCAAATGAAGGGAAACTCTAAGCAGCTTTCTCTCACCCATAGAGCTATAACTAACAGAGATCGCAAAGCGCCGTCTCTGTGTAAAGCACATTGAAGCATTTTGATGCAAAATTGAACATTTTTGTATGGAGCGTTTCATGCCCGGTGGCAGTGAAATGCAAAGAGTAGCGAAGTATTGAATATCGCCGGTCCTTTGCGAGAAAACCTCCGGCCTCAAAAAAGTCGCTGCATGCTATCTCCATTATACATATAGCTCTATGCTCTCACCCATACTGCCATTCCAACCAAGTCGCTCAACTGATCTTGAGGGCCTGGTCACCACCCTCACGCGCGCCCTAAACGAGGCATTGTCGAACTCCTGTCCTGAGAGCGGGCCAAGTCAGGCCATGGTGGATAGCAGAACTCGGGGCTCTCAGAAAATGTTGTTCAACAAATCCAAAAGCACAAAAAACGTTAGCGACTGAGAGTCCTATAAAGGATCATTTCGTAAATACAAATATGAACTGAGAAAGGATTTTGGGTTTCAATCTTCAGGTTTTGCCTACGACTTGTCTACACAAGAGTAGAGCAGTAATTGCTTTCTCTGATACTTTTTGTATGTGCTTGTTCCTTAGGAGTTTTTGAGCCAGAATTACTCCTAAATATTTTACTACTATCAAGAGCTTGATTTCCGTCTCGTATATCATGAGCGATCTTATTTTGCTCACGTCTCTCTTTCGTGTGAAAGGACCGATCGTAGTTTTTCCCAGATTGACCTGTAGGCCTCTCTAATGGCACCATGTTTGTGTTTTACTTAGTGCTTGCTGCATAAGATCGCAGAGGGTTCCCTCTAACTTGCCATTAATCATGGTTACTAAGTCGTCAGCATATCCTTGGATTGTAAGGCCGCTATAACTGAGCAAGCTCAGTAAGTCGTCTACCACAAGACACCATAGAAGGGGCGATAGTACTCCTCCCTGCGGGTATCCTTTGCCTCCTTTGATCCTTGTGGTATCCGTTCCCAGAGAGGTGTAAATCTCCCGTGTTCTTAGCATTTGGTTGATTCACCTTGCATTGGTAGAGTCTACTCCTCTGTCGACACTTACCTTATTTATACAGTCGTAGTCGTAGGATGTGTTGTCGAATGCCCCTTCTACTCCCACTATGTAGTGGATTGTTGCTAATCGCTTCGTGTCTCAGATAGTGGTTTATTATCTTTTCCATGGTTTTCAAAAGGAAAGATTTTAGAGATGGGTCTGAATGACTTTGGATCAGAGCACGACCGTTTTCCTATCATTGGTAGGAAAACCACCTTTGTCTGTCTCCACATACTTGTGATATAGCCCAGAGCAAAGCTCCCTCTCAAAATGTCCAGTTGGTAGGGAAGCAGTTCTTCCATTCGCTTTTGAAGCAGGGCGGGAAGGATTCCGTCAGTTCCTGGTGATTTGAAGGGTTGAACGGAGTGTATAGTCCATTGGATTTTGCCATAGGTGAACAGATTAGAGGCCTGGTGCCAGTCTGTGGTATTGGAGCGAAATGCTCCAGGGATTACCGTTTTCTGTGCTAAGTATACGGCATCCTGAGAAGTTCGTATCTAGTAGCACCTTTCTTGCTCCAGCACGGTGAAGTCTTCGTTGGGCTTTTTCAGTGCTGCCTGCTATACTTCTTCAACTCCATTGCAGAAGTCTTTCCATGTCCTCTGTTTAGAGGCTCTTTGTTGTACTCTGTACCCAGTGCGTTTCGCCTCGTCCTTACGAAATTTAGTAGAAGAATTTATAAACCATCTTCCGTTATCAATTCTCTAAAAACAACAATTTCTTTCCCCAGCCATCCTGCGATTCATCTCTAAATTCCCCGGAATTTTCCGAAAAATCGCAAAACATCGATTTTGAGCTCGCCGATCTCCTTATCTCAAGCGAGAAAAGTTGCCTGCAAGAAACTCAACGACCAAAAAGCGCGTCAGATCGAAGCGAACCGCGTCAACAGGACAGTCAAGATGAAAACATCAGTACGCTACATCAAATTTCCGAATCGCATCGTATCGAAATGCATAAGGGCAAAGCTCTCGTTCATATTCTCGCCAACGAAGGAAATCATTTGCTTCTTAAGCGCGCACTGAACGCCTGCAAGGGACCAATCGATCTGGAAATCGAAGATTACAACGGTCAAACAGCATTAAATATTGCCGCACGTAATGGCCATCTAGACGTCGTTAAACTCCTGCTTAGCTTCACGCAACCGGCAACCGATGAAACCGGAAAACTTCGAACGGTCGATGTAAATCATGCCGATCGTGATGGATGGACGCCACTACGATCGGCATCGTGGGGCGGCCATACGGATGTTGTTAAACTATTAATAGGCCATTCAGGATGTTCGATTGATCTCGCTGACAAGGAGGGACGTACCGCGTTACGGGCGGCCGCATGGAGCGGTCATGAAGATATTTTGAAAATTTTAATTGATACCGGTGCTGATGTTAATTCGGTCGATCGACAAGGAAGAACTTCGCTGATCGCTGCATCGTATATGGGACATTATGATATTGTTGAGATTCTGTTGGAGAACGGCGCCAACGTAAATCATTTGGATTTAGACGGAAGGAGCGCACTCTGTGTAGCGGCACTGTGCGGATCGTCCGGATATAGTAAAGTTATTTCGACACTTCTCGAGCATGGTGCCAACACCGATCAGTTGGATAACGACGGAATGTCACCGCTCCTGGTCAGCTCATTCGAAGGAAACGCCGAGGTTTGTGAACTTTTGCTGGAGAATGGAGCCGATCCGGATCTGGCGGATTTTATGGGCCGAACTCCGTTATGGGCTGCTTGTACGGCTGGCCATGCGATTGTCGTGAAATTACTTTTGTTTTGGGGATGCGGTATTGATTGTATGGATTCGGAAGGCAGAACGGTGCTAAGCATTGCTGCAGCACAAGGTAAATCCTACTGATGTCCTAAAAACAATTTATCTAAACAGTTTTTTTTTAGGTAATGTTGAAACCGTTCGACAACTCTTAGACCGCGGACTAGACGAAACGCATCGCGATAATGCCGGTTGGACTCCATTGCACTATGCCGCTTTTGAAGGATTCCACGAAGTTTGTATTCAGATTCTCGAATCGGGCGCTAAAATCGACGAATGTGATAACGAAGGCAAGACAGCTTTGCATCTAGCTGCACAGGAAGGTCGACGAGCTTGTGTACAATCGCTTCTCGAAATTCACAATACGTTTGTCGATCAGAAAGCGCACGATGGCAAAACTGCTTTTCGGCTTGCTTGTCTGGAAGGTAAGAGTTTTGGTTGCCGGGAGTTCGAGCAAGGATTTGGACGATTGAATTTTTCTTTCAGGTCATATCGATTGTATTCAAACTCTGTTGAAATTTGGCTGTGGTGTTAACTGTAAGGATGCCGACTCACGCACGACACTCTACATTCTTGCTCTTGAAAATAAAGTTGACGTTGTTAAGTACCTGCTCGATGTAACTGATATCGATGTTAACATTCCGGATAGCGAAGGTCGGGCTGCATTGCACGTAGCTTCGTGGCAAGGCCATATCGAAATGGTTAAATTATTGATAACATTAGGTACGCTAGACTTTAGAAAACAAAATGAACAATTTACAAATTCTGTTTGCTGTAATTCACAGGAAACGCTGATGTTAATGCGATGGATCTCGAATGCCGATCGCCGCTGCACTCCTGTGCCTGGCAAGGGAATAACGAAGTTATGGAAATGCTGCTGTATTTCGGTGCGATTCCCGATCATGCTTGTAAGCAAGGTGCAACCGCTTTGGGAATATCCGCCCAAGAAGGTCACGAGAAGTGTGTTGCGATCTTATTAAAGTACGGCGCGAATCCTTACAAATCCGATCATTGCGGCCGAACTCCAATCAAGCTAGCAGCAAAATCGAATCGTAACAGTATTCTAAAAATTTTCGACTCCTATACAAAAAGTACAAGCAAAAATTTCCCATTCAACCCGCTCAGATTTCTTATTTTACTCGTTATAAATTTCAGCAGATGAATCAAATCTTGAGCCGAAATTGCATCCAAATTTGCTCCGATCACCTGATAATCCGCCCGAACGTTCGCCCGGCTTTCTTATTGCTGCACAATCGCATCAAACGAATCAACTTGGACCGAACAACAATAATATACCGTCGAATGTTTTGAATGCATCGAGTTCAACGCACAGTAGCAATTTCTACGAGAATACAATGCAATCGGATAATAGTAGTTTGCAAAAGAGAAAAAGTGTTATATCTAGTCAGTCAACTGGTAGCAGTAATGAAGTAAGTTCGAGTGGACTATTTCTTTTCAATTGATTTTCGTCTAATTGCGTGTTTTTTTTTTTATTTCGCAGGCACCGCTATCGTTCACACAACAGCTTCAACGACATACAAAATTAAGTTCTCGCAGTAGCAATCCATTCGTCCAACCGTCGCCGATTATAACCACGAAACATTCAAAAGGACATCACAAACATTCACAAATGCTGCCCGATTTGAATGAGTATCAAATCAATTTGGGTAAGTTTTGTTAACTAATGCGTCAAAAATATTTGTAAGATATTAGGAACAAGATGGATTAGATGAACTAGTGGTTAGCTAGTAAAATTGCTAGAAGTTGAAAGAATGGGTGACATTTCTGTAGTAGTGGAAAGATTATCAAAATTCGGAAGTCTATGCCTAACATCGCGATTTGGACATCCCTTCGTTCCTAGACCACACAGATCTGTTCGAGATGTTAAACAATCTACCGCTGACAGTTTCCGGTGGAAAAACTAATCCAGATTTAAGCTCTCTTGGAGGAATTTCACCTTAAGACTTAGTTGGACTCCCTACCATTGCTCGTGATCAGTCGTATTGATCTAGTCGCGGGGCCCAAAAATAAACCAAACCTTTTTTTTTACTTTATATTCGTTTTACTTACTTACGATGGCGCTACAGTCCAAATCGGACCTTGGCCTCCTGGATGTGTCGCGTCCAGCCTTCTCGGTTTAGTGACCGCGTCCTCCAGTTTCTTCATCTTAGAAGTGATTTGCTGTCTGCGTCGATAGAGTCCTCTTATATTCGTTTTGGGTGGTTAAAAATATTAAAGCGGCTGAATTCGGGCGAAATATGTTGTTTGGAGGTGACCTCGTCCTCTTCTTCGAAGTCTGGTTGGGTGAGGTCATGCGGCCAGTCGGATTCTGTCAGGCGAAAAAAATTCGGGTTCGTTAAACCACTTGGCGGTTCTAGTGACGATGGATCTTTCCACTTGGTTTTCCTTCGTCGGTATCTTGACTTCAGACGACTCCAATATTTCTCATACTCGTGCGGCTACGTACTGCTTAAACCGACGATGACCAGACTTGATCCAATGTAAACAAGTTTTACAATCGGACCGCATGACAGTTTGGTTCACCTCGTAAGTGTGATCTTTAATCACGTCGTTCTTCAAGCGGTCTATGGACTGAATATTGAGCAACGTACCACACTCTGACTAGTCTCAGAGTCGATACAAAAAAAATTACCAATCAATTCAGAATCTGTTCACTAGTGCCTACAAAATATCAGTTAACAATTCTACTAACAGCGAAACAACAAAGCAACTATTCGCAATAAAAAAAAAAAATCAAATTGACCTGACATTGGGCGCCTTCCATTCCGCTTTTAAAAGTAATGGCCCACATTGGGCGCTAAAAGTAATGGTTCAAAAATCGTGCAACTTTAATTGTATTTTTTGTATGAAAACGAAAGAAATCTTTACTGGCTAAAACAAACAGAAAAGAGGATTTGACTGCAGAAAAAAATATAAGCAGCTAAGTATATCGTTTTTCTCCAAGATTAGAGAGCCCACGTTGGGCGCCCATTGCCTCGTGTTGGAATTTGGCAATTTTACTTTTGAAAAAATTTCCGTGAATTTTCAAAAATAAAAACAACTAAACTTTCTTTTCTTTCAACCACAACAGCTTCGAACGCAACAACAAACGAAGCCGATATGTTCGACATGGAATGTATGTCACCGCTCTACGCTACACCGCCCCATTCACCGAGCAGTGAACTAAGTTCACCGGGCCAACTACCATCGAATCATCCGTTCGAAGAGATCGGTGGTTGCGTCGGTTTCACATCGAAACCGACACCATCGGCCGATCATCATTTCGCACGCGACACTCACATGCGAATAATTTTGGGCAATAATAAAGAAAGCAATCATTCATCGAGGTAAGTTACTTTACACCGTTTATTACTACGTTTACATGGAGGATTGAATTCAGATTCAATCCTCTAAAATCGCATATAGTAGACGCAGATCGGATTGGAATGAGATCGACTCGATCCAAACCAACTTCTCGACCTGGATCGAATCGAAACCGGTTATGTCGTTCGTTTTAATGCCATGCCTTGTTCCGATCTTTCGATTCGGTGTTATTGCGAACGCGATCCAAATTTCGATCTTTGGATTCTCCATGTAAACGTAGTATTTTTCTTTCACATCTCTATGCCATGCCTATAAAAAAACCTTGACCGATTTTACAGCAAATCAAAACGTAGCGGTATTGCAACAAATCCAGCAATGCGAATGATTCGTAGTCGTTTCGATTCGGCAGCTCAACTAATTCGACGTACGAACAATATGCTTAATATAACATCGAATAGTAATCAGGGATCATCGAGTATTGGCGTCAAGTCCGGTACATTTCAATGGCGAAAAGAAAGTCAAATGTAGAGTTAAGAAATTTTTTGAAAAAGAAAACAACAAACAAACAAAAAACGTTTATTAACCTAATTAGAATATATATATATAAACGATAGTATTTAATTGATTTGCCTAAAAAACAAACTACATACAAACAATTTATTTATCAAAACATTTAAAAATCTCGTATTTATTTCATTTAATCAATTTTGTATGTTTACAGAAAAAGAAAAACGCAAATATCCTAGTTTTAGTAATTTCGAGAGATTCAGTAATGTCTTATTATGTGATAGTAGAATTTATTTTCTTTTTACGTTTCCTTTATTCGTTTTTTAATTCTTTTGTGAAGTTGATTTGTTTTTCACGCGTGTTTGTGTTTTGTATTCATCCATATTTTTTTCCCCCATTTAGGATACAATTTAAATACGGCTGCAATTTATTTAACGTAAACTTTAAGTGAAAAAAAGAAATATTTAGGCACAACAACTCGAACATACATACATATAAAATATAATATAATTATTACAAAAAGCATTATAGCAAATTAATTGATCCGAAAACTACATTTTCTTTGTTTTATTTTGTCGTTTGTAAAGTGGCTTGCAGTGCGGTTTAGGTGACGATTTTGCTCTTTTGTCCGTTTAATTTTACTTTTCTAAATTTTTCTATGATGACAACCGAATCCAATTATACTATAGTTGCAGAAAGGATCGAGTCTATAGGAGTCATGGCTGCAATCAACCAAATAAGTTGTGGGTCGGGCTCTCCAATATTCGACTGACTTAAATTCGTTTGAGCACTTACAGGACGAGTTATAAAAAAAAAGCTTATAGAAGAATCGGATGCAGTCCATTCGAAATTTTGTGAAGAACCGTTTACAGGACTAGGAAGTGGTAAAAATATTGAATACTTTTTTTTTGTTGCTAAATCTGTTGTCGTTGAGGCCTATTTTGACTTGAAAAACTCAAAATAACCGACGGAAAGGAAGGTTCAGGAAAGAAGGGCCAATTCCGCATGCGTCCGAATTGGTAGCTGAAGTTCGAGGTGGAGCGATGCGCTTTCTGCCGGCCGGGACTAGCTACGGCAGTTGTGGGGGTACGTTGCTCGAAACATCAGACTATAAACCCTAGGCCAATACAACAACGCTGTCTTACCTCGGGGGTATTGAAATTTGGCAGATCTTTCCTCAATAGGTCATCAAAGTCCATGAAGCGGTGAGATAGCGAGACTTCGCGATTTGTCAGAGCGGCCTGGTGTTATAGCGCCCTGTCTGCCCACCCTACTTCAGCCAAGTTTAAAATTCAACATCTTGGCACCCTATTGAGGTTCAGGGTGGAGGCTCGGGTTCATTTTAATTTGGGCTCTTCTTAGCCTCTCATAACCTTTTCAAGAAAAAAACAAAAACAACTATAAATAGGAAAACCGCTGAAAAAGAAAGGAAAACCCACAACGAGTGAAATATATTATTTATTTTTTTTGTTTTTTTATTATTATTATTATTTTTACGTACCGTCCGTCAGGTCCTATCAGTCATTTTTTTTTTTTTATATTTTATACCACTATTATTTTATTATTATTTTTCCAAAATTTTTAATTCATTTTACTTTATTATTTTTTAATAATAAAAAGTATTGTGATCGACCTGAAATTAAAAAAAAATTTTGCTACTCTGAAATTTTGTATTTTCACGTTTTATGACTAGTAACACCAAAAAAGCAAAAAAATGTCCGTCTGTACGCCGTACGTAAAATCGTTTGAAGGCGCGTAGCTCCCAAGCCTGTTGAGATATTAACATGAAAATATTATGGTGAAGAGATTGGGTGACCCCCTACGACTGGTATCTATCTCTTCGTGTGGTTGGGGAGGAGAGCGGAGCGTTTTAGACTAAACATTTTGTTTTCTAGATCTGTCTACGAGGCTGAAACTTGGAACTTATGAAGTACTATGATGACGGACTAATTTTTAAAAAAAAATGGTTGGTAGGGGTTGAGTGGTGTGGAAGTGGGGGGGGGGGGGGGGGGTGTGAAAACAATGAGTCTGAAACGCATGAAAGACGGGATTAAATTATTCTAAAATCGATTGAAACTTTGTTGTTGTCCTTAGTAATACTGCAAGATTAGACAAGACCTAACATTTTTAAGAGTTGGGTTGGGGTGTGAGGATATTGGGGAAAAACTTTGGATTACTTTGGATTTTCCGAACCAATTGAGGAAAGAGTCTACTGAAAGTAATTTTTTTGGAAGGGGAGGTGGAGCACGAAAGTGGGCGATAGCAATTTCTCAAAATTTTACTGGTGCTAGGTTGGGTAGACCTCTAGTAGGGAAAATGTTGGAGGTGATGGTGAAAGCGGATAGAAAGAAAAATATTCTGATTTTTATTTCTCAAAAACCGCTAAAAATTTAGGATTGTATAGAGGCCACTAAAGAAACATCTTAGAAAACTATAATTGCAAGCAAGTTACGGGGGTAAGGGGTGGTTTTTTATATCTCAGAAACAGTTTATGCTGTGATCAATCTTAAGATCTTAATTAGTGGCTTGCGTCGCGACGCTGTCCTGGGCGGGTTCTTTTATTTATAAAGCCCTCTCTCATGCTTCTGGAAGGGAGATTCTGTTAAAGGTGGAAAGGTCCATAAAGATCGTTTAACGCTGTAACTTGTAACAAATATCAGTGGATTAAACAATCATATTTTTGTCATTTTTCGTTGCAAGGAGCCATGTTGTTTTCGTGGTAAGGATATTCCTCATTCGTACAATTTTAACAGTAAAGCTTGGATGACAAGTAACCAACATAATTGCTAATTTTAACACAGAAATAAAAAGCATTCTGGCCCGGAAGAAAGATCTCTCCAAAGCTTTGGAAATTCTTTAGACGTCTTACAGGTAAGAAAGCTTATTAAGAGATCTTGTGGTTAGTTTCGCCAACATGGATTCGCTCACCAACCTTTGTAGGAAGTGCAATATGATAATGAGGAAATCATTGACTTTCCTATACCCGAGGATCAGTTTAATGAACTTCTTGACTGCACATACATTATTGGCTCTTAATTTACTTTTTTGACCATGTCAAAAAAACGAAATGGATAATATGCGTTGTATCAAGGCCCCATGAGTCCGGTACGACAATTTTTTATCCCAGTTTGATTTTTCTTTCTTGATAGGATTTTAATCAATTGAAATCGTTTTTCATTCGTGTAATTTGGCGTGGACAATACGTCTGCATCGTTCGCTGTCTATCATCGAATTAATTTTGATTTTACAGAAAAAATAGTGTTATAGGTTTTCAAATTATTTGAAACGCATATCTATTAAAAATCAATAATTTTTTCATTGATTTATCTTCTAGAAACACCAATATTAGTTATACTATCTATGATACTTTTCAGTGAAATGCGGTCTTCTTATGTAATTCCTGCCATGAAAATCGTAAAAAATTGCTTCAGTTTGACTTCATATATTATTAACAAAAATTAAAAATTTTTTAAAATTTGATCTATACAGGACCTTCTTTAAGTTTTTTTCTAGCATTATATTAATGAAAATGACATGTTAATTATTCAAGTAATTGGTAATATGCGCTTAAAAAACTCGAATTTACGCATTTTAAAAAATCTTCAAGGGCTGTTGTTCTAATATCATTTTTTCCAAACACAGTTTTGAATTTTTTCTCTAAACACAACCTAATTTACATGCCAGCTAATAAAGAGGTGTAATTTTATTTTGGTTTTTTGTTGCCATTAACGTGAAATATTGGCAAGAAAACAGTCATAAATCATCAAAATCGCATTTAACGTGCACATGGAGCCTTAAGAAAGCAATTTATAATTATTTTTGTTAACAAAAACTAATAAGTCCACAACACTGATAAGTCCACACAAGAAACATGCACCATCGGTACGCACTTATCAGGACACGGTATTTATGTATTTTAAATAAAACTTAATTATCTTGGATCGTCAGTTATAAGCCCATCGCTTGATCAATTCTTCGGTGGTCCAAAAACCCGGTTAATTTAAATAAATTGCAGCTTTCAAAATATTTTTACATCCAACCCATTATCTTTCTTCTTTTTTTTTTTTATTTCACAGAGACATATTTATATAAAGACAAAAAAATCAAATAAATTATACAAACAAAAAAATACGTAACATTAACTAAAACAAATTTTTCAAACAAATCTTACAGCTAACAATTTAGCATTTATTTATTACGATCGTACACAACTAGGTAACTAACTAAAATTGCACGCGGTTCATTGAAACAAACAAAAAAAACAATAAAAACAAAAAATTAAAGTAACTCAGTAGAAATATGTTAAAAGTTAAAGTGAAGAAATTCAATAAGCGAAGAAAGTTAAAAATTCATCAAAAAAAAAATAATGAGAAATGAATTACTCAAGGTTATTACAGTTTATGGAACAAAATGTAAAAAAAAGAAAAATAAAGTACATAATAAAATGCAGAGTTTAATTGTGGCTTTTTTTTACGGGGTTTCTCGCCTGAAATTTCGTTTCTTGTTAACTGCTTCATCTTCTCTGTAATCTGTCCAGCTCTGTCCGCTAGAAAGAAAGTTATTCTTGGACTTACTTCTTCAATAGTCTCAGTCTCAGTGACCCTGCGGAAACGGATGTGGCGAGAATTCAACGTTTCATTGCAGGCTCTAAATGGTTTGACGAGTAGGAGCAGTTTCGATGATCCTGTGATAATACAACGGACCTTCTTAGGACTAAGGGTGTCCGTGCTTTCACTGGTAGGTTCAGATATGACAAACTTTTTTTTTTTATTCAACCTCAAGGGGTTGCACTCACTTTTTCACGAATTTCGACATACTTCTCAAATCTGTAGCTCAGTTCTGTAACTTATGAGTGAGAAATTTCTCACCAAAAAGTCAAAATGAGGACGAATTAATGCAGTTTTCTCTCTGTATTCTCACCAAATGAGAAAGCACCGTACTTGACTACGCATTTGGCAATCTTTCATTTCTCATTTGGTGAGAATACAGAGAGAAAACTGCATTAATTCGTCCTCATTTTGACTTTTTAGTGAGAAATTTGTCACTCATAAGTTACAGAACTGAGCTACTGATGTGGTTTCGAATTGTTTTTAGTATTCAATCCTCCAAATAAGCTTAAGATTTGCTTTGAACGAAAAAAATTATGTAGACCTGGTGGGCATTGTGGTTCCTTTGAAGACGAGTCATTTTAGGTTCAAATACGGGCGCAAAGTGTATGGAATAACAAGCACCGGACGCAGCTATGAGTCCACGAAGCCGTTAAAATGGTTATTACGGCGTAGCGCGCCGCAGACAGATTTCAGAACATCAATAAAACGCAAACTTTTCGAAAATGACTATGTTTTTTTATTTTTTCCTAACGCAAGAATTCGATTTCAATCGGGAACTCAACCGTGAGGTGCGATATCGAACTGTAAACGAAGGGCACGCTGCACACAGACGATCGAGAGGTTGTTGGAAAATATGCTTGCACACAAAAAACACGATGTTGAGCAGGCCACTCGATCTTGGCGGCTGAAACGAAGTGCTAACAAACCTTCTTTCCCCCTCTTTAGAACCACCCCACTATCAACCCTCTACGACCGCTAGGAAGGGAGCAATGACCTTTTCAAATCCATGCGTCTACCGCGCTCCACCCTGTACAAAAAACACTCATCCAAACACAATTTACGCTGCTTTCAAAATTGAAGTTTATCACAACAAGATCTGACTGGAATTGAAGAGAGTCATTCGCCGAGGAGATTTCCCTGTACAAACGTACATCATCTTCATCAGCATAAAGAAGGAAATCATAGAACTGAAGCAGAAAAGAAGAGAAGCAGATCATATTGAGCCTTACGAAACACCGTAGAATGGTGTGAATTCCGAGGAAGTATAGCCGTTACGGTCTGTGAAATAGAACACAAAAAGAGATCCTAAAATTCCACAGCCCACTAGCAGCCTTAAAAAGGCAGATAAGCTTCACAATGTGCGTGGACTGGAAAACATGCAGGCAAGGAGTCGAAACATTGTCCTCTTGGGAGACATGGGGAAAGACTTGGAATACTTACGGATTTGTGTCGCTATGGTGACGAGATTGTGTAACCGACACTGGAACATCTAGTGTGTTTTCGTAAGTCTGGATCGTACCAGATATCAATGGGCAGTGTTTAACAATATTCTAGGACAAACTAGTTAATCCGGTTAGATTTACAAAAAAATATTTATTCAGTATGAAAATACAAAAATCGAATAAAATATATTCTAGTATCCGAATGTCAATAAAAATCGACGATCCCATTTTTAAATTGTATTTATCACTTCACGCAATACGCTTCATCATAAATCGAAATAAACAAATCCATGAATTATTTTTAAACAAAAAAAAACCGAGCTCAAATTCGTAGCGTTAAAATTACTTGACGTTAGGATCGTCGACAAAATCAGAGACTAGTAACTTATAAAATTCATGTTATAAACTTCTTATCGTATTACGAAAGTGGAATTATGTTAAGATTTACATTTTAAATTCTAACGGAACTTTAGTCTTAGCTAAATAACAAGAAAAACCCAACTATTCGCTAGAATCCTTTTTGGATTTATCATTTTCAACAACGAGATCGTATTGTTCCACTTCTAAGCACATTGAATTGAATTCACGGACAAAAGTTTTCAGCTCTTTCTAGAAATGCGCAAAAAAAAAAAATGGAAATTTCGATGATGTTTTGAAAATTGTTAAATAAAATTTACCTTTCGTATTTTATCTTCTTTAGGTCGCTTCTTTCGACGAACATCTTGAGCTTCTTGTTTCTCTTCGTCCGAATCGTGCGAAAATAGTATGAAGTTTTTACGTTTACGCGTTTCTTTCCGTTTTGTGTGCCTTTCGTAGGTTTTGATTTTAACCTGAAATATGTTGTTTTGGGAATTAAAATCTAAATGAGAAGTCGGTCGATTGCCAGCTCTTGGTTCGGTGTAATTTGTTTTCTTAAAATTAAATTTGTATGTTTAATTTCGTTAACAGTATTTATGTCCGCGGTAGAGAACAATTCGGTGCACATAAATACAATTCGGTGTACAATTGTTTCTGGTGGAGATACCAAGTAGGGAGGAGTGGAAAAACCAGTGTGTACTGCTTAGCGGATTCACTGATATATTCTATACGGACGGCTCAATAATTGAAGACGTGTCCGGAACTGGCATGTACCTGCAGACTGAAGATTTCAGGTACTCTCTAGCCCTAGGAAAACATTCTTCGATTTTGGAGTGTATTCGATCCTTAAGGTCATAGAATGGTTTATAGAGGGAAGATGGAGAGGCAAGATGACCTGCATTTGCAGCGACAATTGTTTGAACCTTGGAGAATATGGGGAAAAAATTTTAAAACATGAAAATGAATTTTATCCTGGAATTTCGAGCTCTTTACCGAGCGAGTCAGGCTGCTTCGAAACGACTACCTGTGTCGCATCAGGTATCCATCTGAGAATATACTGCCTAATGATTTACCTGTTGGTTTCTAACTTCTGGATAACACAAAAAGATAACGCTAGAAAGTTTTTGCGTTCCATTGGTGTATTTTCACACAGAATTTCGTTAGAATGGCGTCAGTTCATGTAAAAAAAAGTAAGAATCCTATATATAGCAACGGATATCGCTGTATGCAATTTTAATGATGGACTGACTAACATACTACGGATTACGAAGGTTCTGGATGTGGATATTGGCGTCTAATGCTACAATTTGTGTATCGAATCTGATGTTAAGCGAATCCAGCAAGCTGAGAGTGCGGATGCAGATCCCGGCAAAATAGGCGCACTCCACCATTAAATCGTCAAGGAAAAAGATTGAACAGGAATATTCCAACAGCTTCATGGTCCTGTAGTTAATTTTAAAAGTAGAATTATATATTTGTTCATGTCCGTAACACATTTCAAAACTTTGAACGCGATTTTCGAAATCGGCACGCAGCATAACTCGAACAATTTTCATTCTTTTCATTCCAACTTTTTACCATATCTTCAAAATAATATTCCGAAGAGAAACACGTACGGGATTTTCAATACGTTGATTTAAAAAATAGTTATTAGTAAATAACTGTCCTGTTTTAAGTCGAAAATTGAAGAAAATTATTCAAATACTCGCCAATCACTCAAAACTCAATATTTCTAAATTCCCGTACGTGTTTCTCTAGCTATACTCATGAAGACTCGGTGGGTTTTTTTGTTTGTGCTAGGTTTAAATTTACGTAAGGTAAACTGCGTGCTGCAACGCCCCTAAAATTTAACATGCCTCGGGAGAATGGCTGTAGTGCCGCCATTTTGTAAAATTTTTCAACAATTTTTTTTTATTGTATACTCAAATGTATGCTTATTAGGTTAGGTTGAAAAGGCGTGGACTGAAGCACCTGCCACAGTCCATCACGAGAGATCACTGCGGATCCATTGTGGTCCCGTCGTTGTATGGTTATTAACTTCCCAAAATATAATAATAATAATAATAATAAAAATAATAAATTGTCGAAAAAGAGCCTTTTTTTAGGCTGTTACAGTGGTGTTACCCCTTAAAAAAAAAATTTTAATGCTACCCGAAGGAGTGGGACGATTTTTTCACAATAACGAACTTAGACTTAGAAATTCAACCAAACATCCGGATTAAAAATTCCCTAGGTCAAGGCGTTCTTTCAGTTATCGTGCTAACGGACTCAAAATTCCCAGACAGACAGACGGACGAACAGACGTCAGTCGGATTTGGTCAAAAATGAACAAAAAATAATATAAGTTTTTTTTTTGTCCGAGGCTCGGTTCTATGTGTTACAAACTTTTAGGCTGGATTAAACTTATTAAATATATAAAAATAAGTTAGTTTTTTGGTCGGGCTCGATTGAAATCTACACCTGTGAACCGTTCCCTCCCAAATTTTGCATGGACATTCTTGAGACTACCGGACAAGTCGAGAACATAATTATATATTCCCGAAATCGATGGTCCGCGAGTTATTTCAACATTTGAGTATTTTTCACATGATTTAGCGGCAGTTTGTTCGTTTTTGGTGTATTAATTTCGCATTCCTATTGCTAAATGGTAAAGTTGGACTACGGATGGTGGATAGAGAGAATGGAGGATGGGGGATGGAGAAAAATTAAAAATGGCATTTATGTCTCCAGTTCCTCGAGCTGAGAAAGTGTACCCGAAAAGGGAGTAATGTATGAACAGGAGAAACAGGACTAATGGATAAACATTGTACGCGGCTATTACTCTATATAATTTCATCTAAAGTGCAATTAGCAGCTGGAGGACGCAGTTTTTGGATTGGTCAGGACCCGACTTGGACTGTAGCACCATTGATGATGATGAACAAAATTTCTCGAAGGGAAAAATGTACCATGGAGATCACAGCTGGAAGAAATGTGCCTCCACAATAGGTAAATTTGATAAGACACAAAGTGACAAAGGAAATCAAGCTAGATGGTGACGACAAATACACTTACCGATACATCAAAACTAGTTTGCGGCTCGTCGATATCATCAAACAAATGAAGATCCGGACTGCTAGCATTAACATCGCCAGCGATTTCTTCCGTCGGTATTGGATCGATCGAATTATCATCGAATTCAATACGTCCCGTTTGATCGTCGCTCGGCATTTTCTTCGCGTTCGTTCCGACCATAGTAGACGATAGTATCTCGCGAATATCGGTTTGTTTCTCGATCGGCTTGAAAACCGTCCGGATTCGTTCGCAACTGATTCGTGTCGGTTTCGGCGGCAACAGTCGCTTCAGCTTCTTTAGGTTTGCTCGAAGACTTTTCCGGCTCGGCAAATTTACCGCCTTCTTTGGCGATTCGCCGTCGTCCGATTGATCCGAATCGTTGAAACCGAAATGATTATGCATTGAATTCGTATCGACGGTGCTATTAGCGGCCGATATTGAATTTTCTTTGTCCGCCGCCTGTACGGATGTTTGGAAAATGCTGCGATTTGAAACGGACTGAAAAATAAGAATGGAATTTGTTTAGCGGCCGGTCGAAAGATGTGGGGGATTTTGGTACCTTATCGAGTTTTGTTCGGGAATTTTCAATGATCGTTCGAGCCGGACTTTTAATCGATTTAACGTTAACTCGGTAGGGTAGTGTGACAACATCCAAAACTTTGATTGCTTTCAAAGGACTACGTTCGCGGATGCCATGTCTTGGATTCACGTTGCCCAACGGAAGCCGATGCGGCTTCTCGAAAACAGATTTTTCGGGCGTTATATTTTCAATATTCGAGATATTTAACGAGGCATTGTTGCTGGGCTGGCTCGATGGGAACACATCGCTCGAATACGACGGCAAATCGTCTTTGCTGCGCGAAAAGTAAAAAGTTCGCGGCATATCTTCCGTGTCGGCACGCCATGGCGATGCATTGCCGTTCGGCGATTGAAATCTACTCGTTCCCAGCGTTTTATTCGGCGTCGATTGCGGAATACTCTGGGCGAAATTTTTCGCAATTTCGAGAAGATGTAACTTGGATGTGTCGAGTTTCGACGATCGAGCGACTGGCGTCGATGTGTTCGCTGCCTGAGCTGTTCGTTTGGTCATCACTTTCTGAGCGAGCTTGCTGAAACTATGATTCGATTTTGGCATGAAGTTCGAAGCGAATGTTTGCGGCGGTAGCTGTAGTTCGTGATCGGTTGAATTTAGTGCGATATCGAAGTGATCGTCGCCGTCGTCGTCGTTGTTGTATTGCGGCGCATCGATTTGAATTGTTTTTTTTGCAACTTTTTTCCTAGGCTTCTTTGCATCGAGATTCTTGACTATGTTGTGCCAATTGGCCGCTTTCACCGCATTTTTCTTTCGGTTTTTCGGCTTTGGGTTTTTCGCGTATTGAACTTTTCCCTGTTGGACGAGTTTTTCGATGACCGCGGACGTAACATCGTCCGATTCGGACATGCTTAATTGCGACGGGAAGGCGTAGATGTCGTTGTGTTCGATGTCGTCGGGAAAGAGATCCGGAGACGTCGACTTCTTCGGCTTGCGTTTGGATTTCAGTTGGACTGATCCTACTTTTTGTTTTTTGGAAACAATCTGGGCGAGTTTCACAGCACTCCGTTTCGGTCGCTTTGCTTTTGTTTGCTTCGGAATCTCATCCTTGTTGATTTCTTCGACTATTTCCTTCGGGCTCAAGGAGTTGGCTGGACGTCGTATAGAAAGCCTGCTAAATTTGTCCGGCGAATGGAAGCTTCTCTTAGTTTCATTTACGTCTTTTGCTGCTTGGATATCTTCGGAATCGAAAGATGCGTTTTCCCCTCCTTCTTCAGGCGCTTCTTGAATGATGCTCGTCGTTTTGCGTCGTTGAGAAATTCGCCCGGGAAGTGTTTTCTCTACCACGATGCCTTGTAGCTTCTGAGGGAATGATTCTGATTGATCTTTTTGTGTTGATTTTACAGCTCGAGTCTTTCTTGGAATTTTTTCGTTAGCCAGCGACTGGAAGCTTGTAGGCGCTTTTTGAACTCGGCTGGTTGTCGTTTTGCGTCGTTGGGAAATTCGCCCGGGAAGTGTCTTCTCTACCACGACGCTTTGTAGCTTGTCCCGCCCTTGAAGGAGAGATGATGATTGATCTTTTTGAGTTGCGGTTACAGCTCGAGTCTTTCTTGGAACTTTTTCGTTTGCCAGCGCCTGGATGCTTGTTCCATTTGCGTCTTTTGCTGCTTGGACATCTTCGGATTCTGAAGATGCGGTCGTCTTAAGAACGGGAACATTTCCACGTCCAGGAGTTGCGCTTCTCCCTCCTTTGTCAGACTCTTCTTGAATCGTGCTCATTATCGTTTCGCGTCTTTGAGAAATTTGCCCGGGAAGTGTCTCCACTACCAGGACGCTTTGTAGCTTGTCCCGTCCTTGAGGGAATGATACTGACTGACCTTTTTGTGTTGCTGTTACAGCTCGAGTCTTTCTTGGAACTTTTTCGTTAGTCTCTTTTTCCAATGGAACCAAATTGTTGCGGCGGGTCGACATTCGACGAAACGCTATCTTCGGCACCTCCTGACTTACTTCTGTTGCCTTCAGCCGTACAGGACGTCCTTCGATCACCTCTTTTCTAGCAACACTTTGTTCCTGTTGGCTTTCTCCTTGAGATTGGCGCGCTGTTTCCGCTAACCTGGAGGCGGCTGTTTTGTGGTGCGATAGTGAAAGCCTGCTAAATTTGTTCGGCCGTAACTCTTCAGTTCTAGATCGTTTTCGTTCTGGAGTTACTTCAGTAGAGGCACGCACCGCCTCACTAGCCCCATCAGCTGGATTTTCATCCGATAACCCCACGACCCGCTTTAAGGCCTGTGTTTTCCGCGGTACCGTCTCATTTTTGCTCCCATTACATCGCTTTACGTTTACTTTACATTTTCTTATTGTCGGCACAACAGTGGCCACCGCTTTCAGTGCCGAAGGCGAAATCGCGACATTACATTTTTGAAGACGAACCGCACTTCTACGCACCTTCGCATTTGGCGCGTTTTTCACTAACAAAGATTTCGTTTCACTTTCCACTGGTTTCTTTACACGTTTTCCCATTTTGCATCTTAAATCTCAATTTAATTGTTTAATTACGCACTTTTTTCATGTTTTTACCGCTTAAAACAACAAAATTAGACCACTTCCACGAAACGTAAACTTCTTTACCAATTTGAAGCGTCATTTATCCTTTCAAAATTCGGTGACTTCTGTCAAACGAAATGCGTCGTTGCCAAACTTCCTTTCGGAGTGGCTTGAAATTTATTTAGTAATGCCACACTCGAAGTAATCGGGGAAAAAAGCTCTTTACCACTTCAGCCACTGATAAGAAATGTCAATTGAATCCGAAAAGTGGGCCGTCACAACAAGCGGAAATGTCAACCGGTGTCGGTACAGTGGATTTTCTTTACAATTATAAAAACTACGATGGCACGAATAAAACAATTCGCGAAACGATTTCACTTCCGTTTCAAGGAGACCTCGGCGAACTGGTCAGTAAAATGATGAATGAGATGGAGCCAATGATGCGGTTGCTGGATGCGGACGATGGTAAGTTTTTACTCGTTTCAATTTTCACATTAATTTTAAACAAAGTTGTTTCGCTTTTGTTGAACAGAGCTGAAGGAAAGCCTGGGTAAATTCATTAGGAAAGAGAATCAAGCATTTCTCGATAAGCGAGACGATGACCTGATCGAAAAGTCCGGCGTCGACATCGAAGCGTTGATCAAAGAAACCGAGAAGTTGTACAAGGAGGAACTTATTCAGTTTGCCGATCGGATTGGACCGACCGATGAGGAAATCTTTGCGCAATCGTTTCATCGGTAAGTAAAAGAAGTTGTCTGTAGGAAATAATAATATCAAAATGGGCTATTCCTTCCCAATGAAAAGAAATGTCGGCAAGATAAGCTTGAATTTGAAAATAGTTAGACTAGGCCGATCGAGGTACGGAATTTAGTTTCTCAGAAGTCGTATGCATCTACCTGGATTAGGAGGACGTGGCAGGACGTAACCAACTACTTCCCCAGGAGTCGCTTGCACCTACCTGCATTAGGTGAACTGGCAAGACGTGGCCAATCACTTCCCCAGTAGCTCCGCGATAGAAGCCTATCTTGTGGATAACGGTAGTAACTGGTGGTCTCAAAATTAACGATATACTTACTTAATAAAGTAAAAAGAAAAAAAAATATTTAGAATTTTAGAGTCACGTATTTTTTTTAATCTCTATGTATAACAATTAATGTTTGTTTGTATGTCGCGTATACGCTCCTAAACCAATCATCCGATTGCGATGAAACTTTGGCGATTTGTTGAGGGAACGTTCGTGAATTTTTCTGCATTAGTAAAATAATTCTACAATCCTGAACTTCTATTTGAGTTCGCGACCGAGTTATTTTCTTCTTTGAGAGTAGTTCCCTGGCTCATGGCTAAAAAAGCATGGCCATATATGGCTTTGAACCGAAGCAAAGCAAATAAGGATCAGGTAGGGAAGAAATATGGAGTCATATTATAATGTGATTTCAGTGATTCTTGTCGCCAGATTCTATGCCAAAAAATTTCAAGCGTTCTTCAGAATAATGGCGAACATTCAGGTTACTAATTTCGAAAGAAAATAATGTGTCTTGACATAGAAATTATTACAGTCTAAAACAATCCGGGAGAGGGATTAAGTCACTCACACTGAAGCCATTGTATTATGGATTAAGAGTAGTACTACAAATTTGTTTGAGTAAAACACTTTAAAGAACTTCCTAATTTTTTTCAGATTAGTCCATTCATCATCACTTCCCGATATTCTTGTCAAAGAAAAGGGCTTTGCAAAAATAATTGCCGACATGATAAATCACATGGACAGTGAAGTCGAAGCGCTCAACTCGAAACAACAAGAAGAAATGGACAAAAATATCAATCAACTCGACATATCTACAACTTCTGAAGTACAACACAGATCACTTTTCTCAATTCCCGATCATTCTAATAAGTTTTATTTCTATTCAGGATATAAACAAACTTCTGGCCCATCAATACACAAAACAAAACTACGTCCGAAAAACATTCGAATCGGAATTGGAAGCAATACGCGGTCATCAGCGTAACGAATACCGCGAATGGATTACAAGTCAAGTTAGTAAAACATTTCAAAGTTCACCGGTCGCTACACCACTGGGAAATCGTTCGTCAATGTTTGTAACTCAGACGCCGTCGATGGAAGAAAGTTTCACCATACATTTGGGATCGCAATTGAAGCATATGCACAATATTCGAATTTTGAGTGCCGACGTGACGGATCTTTGTAGTCCGTTGCATGCAGACGAAAGGTGTAGATCTGTTTGCTATTAATTTTCAATAAATTTTGAGTCCATTTGTTTTTAGTTTGAGTGGTTTAAATATGGCATTGGGACTTTATTCGAGCTCACTATGTGGTGTTGTGGTTCTAACACCATCCGGTCAGGTTCAAGCTAACAAGAAAATCGTTAAAAATGCCAACATGTCGACCGAATATCATTTCGAACAGGTAAGTTTCAATTAAAATGAAAATTAAACTTAAAAATATTCGAGTTGTCTTCCAGATCGATGATCAACTCGAAAAAATTCAGTCTGAAATTCGAATTTTAAATACACAAGGCAACGAAGCGGAACCATCATCAACGGATAAGCCAATTCACAAGCTAAAAACCGGCGATTTTTTCATAACGAAACATTCCAATCTATCGCAATCTCATGTTATTTTTCACTTGATTTCGGACGAACCGTTTAATAGTCCCAGCGAAATAAACTCACGACATCCCGTCATTTTAGGATTGAGAAATATTTTGAAAACGGCCAGTAAACATGATGTCACAATGCTAACCATTCCGGCGCTATTACGACACGAAATGTCGGAAGTGAGTAGTTTATTTTGGAAGATGATTTTCGAGGAAGCTACAATTTGTTTTGTGTCTCTAGGATATGACAGTTTCGTGGTGCATGCGACGAGCTGAATTAGTATTTAAATGCGCTAAAGGTTTTATGATCGAATCTGCTACATGGGGAGGTGCTGAATTGAGGTATGTGGTTCGTTGTAATCTATAAGAGATCGGTTAGTAATTGTATTTTTCCGCTTACAGTACGTTGCAGCTGCTCCTACCGTACGAAATATCCGAGGAATTGTTTACAACGTTGTCCGGAATGGTTCCGCATGTTTTTCGCGTTGCTAATCCGAAAATATTGGAAAGTAAATGAAAATAAATCGGATTTCGGACCATTTCTTCGAGATCTGGTTTGCAATTTTTTTCTGTTTAATAAATAAACAAAGGCAAAAGTTGAGCAAATATAATTTGCATGGCTGAATCTAAATGGTAATCTCTTTTCTTTCTTTCTTTCTTTTAAAAATGATTATTTCTTGGCAATGTTGTACCTAACAACTAATTTTAAGTCATGCCAGTCGTTCGGTCATGACTCAATCGGCATTTTTCTGCGACATAAACAAAGTAGCGAGCCGATCGTACCAGGAAATCCGATACTCTAATTTCGTTAAGTCTGCACACGTATTGGAATAAATACTAGCCGCATAATCTGTAAACCGTCACTCGGCAGTCGTATCAAAAACAAGACGGAGAGTATCTGTTTAAGCCAATCAATTCTTTAGTCATTAAGTTTTGTGATAAGTAAAGGGGTTTTACGTCGATCTGAGCTTAATTTTTCTTTTAACAAGAACCCTGCGAACAATTCCAAAAGAAAAGCAGAACGGAGTAACATAATGTTTGATAAAGGACTCAGTCGAGTCCGAAACGTCACGCAAAATAAATTAAAAAACAGTATATGCCGGAAAACCTGTATTTTCGAGTAACATAATGATAGGAAAAATATGGCAGTGAAATGGGTCTAAAGGCCGCGCAATCCCTGTCTTTTAGAATACACAAGATTTATGGTGATGCCCACAACACCGACTTCGCCTGCGACTGCAGCAAGGTAGGCAAATAGCCTGCGAATGCCGCAAGGTAGGCAAAATCGAAGTCGAAGTCCGTGTTCTATTTAGTACTTAAATCAGATACGAGTCAGACTGATGCTGCGGAATTGGATATCGAAAAGCAACAAACAGTTGCAAATCGCATTGAAGCTACCGAGGGTACACACATCTTTCGGTTTGAGTGGATACATTTTTTTTTAAACTTCAAAGGTCTGATATGAATTTTTGATGAATGTTTTCACAGTACATTTTGAATTGAAAATACAAGGTTTTCCGGTAAATACTGTTAAATTTATTTTGTGTGACGTTTCGGACTCGACTGAGTCCTTTATCAAACTGATCGACAATATCTCTGATATGAACATCAGAATACAGTGATCCCATATCTGGTCATTCAATGAAAACCAAGACGAATTTATCGTAATACATTTCAAGGCAAGCAAATACCAAAGAAAAGAGTTATTTATGAATTTTACATTAAACTTTATTGATGCAGTTTTTGATTATTGTTTTCACAGTACATTTCGAATTGAAAATACAAGGTTTTTATTGATGCAATAAGAACAACACCTAACTTAAACTTTTTACAAAATCATTCATTGCTTCTGTTTCCTTATTCCAATAATCGTCGTATTTCTTCTTTTCCTCCTCACTATCGGCAATAGTTTTCAAATATTTGATCATTTCGTTGTCCTGTTCGGTTTCCAAACATTCCTGACTTCTATCGTGTTGCACCATCCAATCATTCTTGCGTCGGGGTTTTAGGAATTTCTGTCGTTTCAAATCAGCTTTTATGCACTTCAATGAAGCCGAAAGAATCGCTTTAATCCTTAAATCTGTTGGTCGACGTCGATGCTTCACTTTCGATCGCTTACGGAGCAGTTTATCCTCCCATGCTGCTGAAGCTTTTGGTTCGCTGAAGTATCCTTCTTTTACTTTCATGATGAAGATTTTTCCTTGATGTTATAAGCTGTTGATCCTGTTTCCAATTGAATGTTGAACATGAGATCGGTCCGTTTTATGTACAAAATTTCTAGCAGTTAAAATTAATTGGTTCTTAAATTTTGGTCCTTAATTAGTGTGGTAGGTAGAATAAACCTTTTTCAATTAAAATTTAATTAAAAACCAATATAAATTTTGTTTTTAAACGGTGTATTTTTATGGTTTTGTCCAACATCTTCTTTTATGACGATTTGCTCTTCTCATAAAATTACCAATGGAATTTCTTAAAAATATTCAAAGTAATTGAAAATACCAGGTTTTCCGGTGAATTCTGTTAAATTTATAAATGAATAGATATTTTAAGATCTGATTTAAGTGACAATAATCAGACCAGATCTTGAGACAACCGAACAAAAAAATGTCTCGATTTTGATTGTTGCAAATGTTCATTCAATTTGATCATCACAAATTATTTACGGCATCTTTCAGTTGTGATAACCGAATGTGTGTTACGCCAACCGAATGCATGTTACGGTAACTTAGTTAATCCACAGTAAGTTAAGGGGTTATACGCAGTCACAAGACTGTAAAAAAACTGTTTTCATGTATTTTTCCTGTGATGCCATTTCAATTTATTAACGGAAAAATTTATAACGGCAACTTTTAACTTTATTTCGGTATTTTTCATTTTTTAAAATGATAATTTTTAAAACTGCTATAGCTGATTGCCGGGAACTCCTTTAAAAAAAAGTGTTTTGCGGTGATCTCGATATCTCGAGATAGGATCATCTAAAATAAAAAAACAAAAAAGATTTCGATAGTATAATGTTTTATCTATAAATTAATCGAAGGACTACGCGAAATATAAATGTTTAACAAAATGGCGGCTATTAAAACAAAAATTTCGTTTTTTGAGAAAAATTTCGGCCCTCTATTATTTATAAAATGAGAAATATTTATCAGAGAGAAAAAACCTTTGATTAATATATAAAAAAATACAGTTATAAAGTTTGTGTAAAAATTTGAGACATGTCGGTTTTGCCGTTTCCGAGAAATCGAGATCACCGACTTTATAAACACAAAAATTTATAAACACAGTTTTGAGAAAAACGCGTTCAAACTTTCAAAAACTCTCTCAAACGATCCTATACGTCTTTACAAATGTGAGTGTCACTTCGAGAATATTTGTCGGATTGACATGAAACTTTCTGTGAATATACTTAAATATATGTAAATTAGGAAAATGGAAAAAAAAATGTTTATTGTAAACTTGTGACTGCGTATAACCCCTTAAGTTCCACATAGGAAAATGAAAATGAAAGGTCTTCTGTGGCGCTGTGGTTACGCGCGCCAATCCAAGAACATTAAACATCGCGTTCGATTCCTACATATTTCCATGGGTTTTATTAAGTCAATAAGTGAGATAAAAGTGTCTTAGTAGAGTCCTCTACCCCCTTGCTGGGTAACAAAAAAGAATTCGAAATTAGGATTTTATTAACACAAATTAATCCAATTTTTTTTTGAGGTAAGAGTCAGAACAAAATGTCAGGTCAGATATTTCATACTGGTTGGGTGTGTATGTTTATCGTGAATAAAATCATGAAACGGTCAAGTTTAAATCATAGCTGCGATGGCATTGCAAAACAAGAGCTTATTCAGTTCTGAATCATGGCTATTTTTTCCTACAGGGTTAGTCTGTATCGCTTCAGGTCCACCTTACGCCCATTTAAAAAGTGAAAAACAGGACTATTTATTATTAAAAATTGCAAGGCAAATAAATGCCATTTAAAAAAAAAGTATTTACGTATGTTACATTGGATTTTATTAATAAAAATTTAACGGACTTTTACAAAAATTAATTTTAATAAAATCTTTGATTTCTTTGTTCCAGAATTCGTCGCATTCATTCCTTTCTACGATCACGAGCTCCCAAATATTCAATCAACGAGAACTAGCTTAAACTTTGTATGAAATCGTTCATTGATTCCATTTCGTTGTTCCAATAATCGTCGTATTTCTTCTTTTCCTCCTCGGTATCGGCAATAGTTTCCAAATATTTTATAATTTCGTTGTCCTGTTGATTTTCCAAATATTCCTGACTGCTTTCGTGTTGCACCATCCAATCATTCTTGCATGGAGGTTTAAGGTTTGTCTGTCGTTCCAAATCAGCTTTGATGCCTTTCAGTGAAGCCGTAAGAATCGCATTAATCCGTAGATCCGTTGAACGGCGTCTAGTCCTTACCATTAATCGTTTACGTTGTAGTTCATCCTCCCATGCTACTGAAGCCTTAAGTTCGTTGAAGTATCCTACTTTTACGGTCATGATGAAAATTGTCTGTAGGCTAGATGCGTTATTCCTCTTGCTCCTGTTTCCAATTGAATGTTGGACATCATCGATCGATCCCTTTTATATACAAAATCGTCAGGAGTGAAAAGTAGTTAGTTCTATTTGAATTTTGTTTATTAATTGGTTCGAACCATAAATGCACATTGTTTTATTGGAGGACTGTAATAAAAATCAATTTAAAAACCTTTTATTTTTGTCTGCCTAGTTTGAAACCTCGTTAAATTTAAAACCTGGTCATCTTCAAAACATCTAATTGAATTACAGTTCTTCCGCGAAAATGACCACGAAAGAAAATAGGGATTCCTTAAAATATTCAAGGATTGAAAAAACAAGGTTTTCCGGTAAATACTGTTAAATTTATTTTGTGTGAACACATGTCTTAAGGGGTTAGGCCAGTCTAGAGCCCTCAAAAAAAGTCTAATTTTGACAATTTATTCTGGGGGTAAGGAAAAAGGAATCGAATTTCTCTCTTTCAGGCTTTATTAAACATGTATTTGAGTTGAAAATACAAGGTTTTCCGGTAAATACTGTTAAATTTATTTTGTGTGACGTTTCGGACTCGACTGAGTCCTTTATCAAACAGGACTCAGTCGAGTCCGAAACGTCACACAAAATAAATTTAACAGTATTTACCGGAAAACCTTGTATTTTCAATTCAAAATGTACTGTGAAAACATTCATCAAAAATGTATTTGAGTGTATGAGAAAAATTTTATGTTCACATTTTGATACAAAATGGCGGCTACTAGGCCAATCTTCGGGATCGCCTTTTTCAAGAGGGTCTCTACGGGCGACGGTGATTCTAGAAACTCGTGCTATCTGAAACAAAATAAAAAACGGGATCTTAATCTACATAAGATTTGCTAGTTAAGTACGTACGTTTTTGGCTTTACATTAATTTTTCGCAAAACGGCGGACATGTAAAAAAAAAGTTCAATTTTTGACCGAAAAAATTAGCAGTAAATTGTTAATAAAAAAAAAGTTGCTATGCTAACACAAAAATCGTACGTAGTTTACTAGATAATGTTACTGTGAAGCTACGGTTAAAAGGATACGTGTGATAGTCTCCCAGTACCATCGTCGCCTGATTTGAATAATGCAGTTTCGGGAAAAACGCGTTTAAAGTTTTACGTGCTGAAAATTTTGTTATATGTACCTTCAGCTGACTAGCCCACACATACAGCATATTGATGAGCTAGCGCCTCCTAACGGCCTTTTGGGGAGCCATTACGGTCATCAGGCCCCGTTGCTACATTAGTGCAGACTGTAAAAGTTCTTAAAGGTGGACAAAGGGAAGCGCGCCGCGGCAGGCAGAAAATGCGCTCATCGCTTCGACACTACAGCGGATTGGACAGGGAAATTTTTTTCTTCTATCCTACCAATTGAATAATGTTTTTAAGACCCTAACTTGTACTTTAAGCCAAAAAAAAAAAAAATCGATTTTTCGGAAATCCTAGACTGGCCTAACCCCTTAAGTTCGAAATGACTGTGAAAACATTCAATTACAAGGATTTTTACTGCCTTTTGAAAAAAAAATACCTATGACACACCTATTGGGTGTGTGTTTTTTGCGCTCTTATCCAGATCAGAACAGGTTAGAAAATTCATATACGAAACAGCAACAAAATTGTTGTTTTTATAACTTTAACATAGAACAGATTAGGCTAGATTAAAGAATATAAAGCGAATAGCTGCCTGAGTCAGCTCATCGAGGCAGCTATCTATGGAAACAAGTTATAAAAGGTCATAAAAAGAGCAATGTTGTTTTTGTTTTGTATATAAATTTTCTAACCTGCTTTGATCTGAAGTGTGGAAAAAACCCAGCTATTGCATGATTTTACATTCCGAATTGAAAATACAAGGTTTTCCGGTGAATACTGTTAAATTTATTTTGTGTAAATAAATTTAACAGTATTCACCGGAAAACCTTATATTTTTTTTTTTCCTTTTCAATTACCGAAGCCCTAACGACAGTAAGAAAATTTTCCGTGGATAGGAGGTTTCAGTTCGACCAAAAACAGGACGAAATTTCAAGGCAGACAAATGCCAGTAAGAGAAATATTTATGTTGTGTTATATTCAATTTTATTGAACAGAATTTAATTTACTTTTATAAGAATTAACTCTTTTATAAAATCCAGTTCTTTGCTTCAGAATTCGTCGTATTTCTTCCTTTTCTCCACATGACTTTTTAAATATAATATACAAACATAATATGCTAACTATAGTACCTACTATTATCCTAAACTTTTTAAAAACTTGACCATTGATTGCATTTCGTTGTTCCAGAAATCGTTGCACTTATTCTTTTCTTCCTCGGTATTGGCAATAGTTTCCAAATATTTGATCATTTCGTTGTCCTGTTTAGTTTCCAAACAAGCCCTGCTGCTGTCGTGTTGCACCTTCCACTCGTTCCTGCGTCGAAGTTTTAGAGATTTCTGTCGTTTCAAATCAATTTTGATGCGCTGCAATGAAGCCGTAAGAATCGCTTTAATCCGTAGATCCGATGGTCGACGACGATGCTTCACTTTCGAACGTTTACGGCGTAATTTATCCTCCCATGCTGCTGAAGCTTTTGGTTCGCTGAAGTATCCTTCTTTTACTTTCATGATGAAGACTCTTCCTAGATGCGATTAGCTCTTGCTCCTGTCTCGAATTGAATGTTGAACATGAGAGCAGTCCTTTTTATATACAAAATTCTTAGGAGTTAAAACTAATTGGTTCCATTTAAATTTTGTTCCTTACCTAGTTTGACTAGGTAGGTCAAACCTTTTTCAATTAAAAACTAATTTAAATTCTAGGGTATTTTTATTAAGTGCCGTTAACTTTAAACATCTTCTTTTATGACAATATGCTCTTCTGAAGATAAGATGGGTGCGCTATTGCTCAAATGCGACCAGAAGGCGGTACGAGTGCTTTGACTTATTTAAGAGTAAAACATTTTTTTTTTAATAGTTTTGTCACCCTATCCAGTAACAGAGCAGATTAGCGAAATAGGAAAACAACAATAAAACGAGAAGAGCTACTACACCACCTCAAACAGCGGTGCAGCTATTCCGACTCATGAAAACTTCAAAGCTCAAAGGTTCTACTCAGCTCTAGATAAAGTAGCAAAAAACCCGCCTATTTTTATTGACGCAGTTTTGATTTTTGCATATTTAGGTAGGTAAGGTGGGTAGCGACTTTAAGCGACCGATCATATAGACCGTCAATAGGTCCATCGTTGACCCACATGTACCGTAGAGGTATCCGTTTGCCCAAGACCACATCTTAGGTAAACCAACCATCCTACAAGCCTGACAAATTGCAGCAACTCGTCTAGCTCATGTGCGTATTATATACAGTTGTGTTAAGAATTGAACAAGGAATAAACAAGAATTTTTTTTTTTTAAATATGCTTTGTTATTGCTATGATTATGAACTAAGAAGTGTAACAAGTTAAGCATGTACTCATTACTGCTCCCTACTGTATGTAGTAAAACGATTTGGTAAAATAACTATCTTCTTCTGAGGTTCAGGCTCAACTGAACTCTTAGAATCATCGTCAATTGCAAATCAAAAAAATCTGCCAACAATCTGGGCGTAACTTTATTATTTTTCCGGCAGAAGTTAGGAACGCGTTCAATTCTGAGATGCGGTGTAGGTTACTATGTGACTGAAAACCTATCAAAAAGTACAAGCCCGTGGAAGTGAAAATCTGATCGGATCTGAGAGATATGGAATAATTTGTAAAAAAGTACACAATCGCTTTACACCCCCTTAGGGGTCAATTTTCAAAAAATCTTGAAAACTCTTTCTAGGTATTCATATGAAGAATCCGTAGAATAATAGTGAATTCAATATTTTGGAAGACCTAGTAGATATGACGAAAATCGTGAAAATATATGCATTCCATTTTGACTGAACATTTTTTTGCCCCACTTCCGAACTCCAATGAATATTCGTATTTTTTTTACTTCAAATTACTTTTCTAGTTGATTTACATATACACACCGAGTTTCAACTTTCTAGCATAAGCCGTTACATAGTTAGGAAAAACACCTCCCACCCGCGTACCATACTACCCCTATAAAAAATTATATTTTTCCAATATGCCACTACTATAGTTCTATCTAAATACCAAGTTTCAGCTTTTTATCATTATAGGTTCTTAAGATATAACCATCGGAAGCTTTTTCTTTCCACCATCCCCCACCCTCACCCTCTACACCCACACCCCGAAAAAATTTTTTCTCCTAGGGTTCTATTGGGCCTACGTCTGGTAAAAAATTTGTGCATCTATCTTGTACTGTTCTTGAGATATGAAACGTGATTTTTTTGAATATATCTTATCCCCCCCCACTTTCATGTTCCACCACCCCCTTCAAAAATTTTACTTTGAGCAATCTTTATTTGTCGACCTTTCTACTCAAACAATTGGTTCGTGAGATATCGCAATCTAAAGTTTTTCACTCTCCACCCCCGGACGCCACTACCCCCACTTGAAATTTTCAATCCCTTGTCCTAGTATAGATACAGATATTTGTTAAGTTTGGTTTTCGTGCCATCAGCGGTTTAGGAGATATGGATTTTAAAATGTGTCGATCTCGGCATTTTTGCCTTTCTGACGAATTATTTCCCCCCCCCCCCCTTCCACACCCCTTCACCCATTTAAATAATTTTTTTTTGCAAATGGGTCCACTATCGAAGTTCTGTTTAAATTTCAAGTTTCAGCCTCCTAGCGTAAGCGGTTGCTGAGATCTAGAAACCAAAATTTTTCGTCTAAAACCCTTCCCACTCCTCCCCCCCCCCCCCTCTTACCCACACCACTCTAAAAGATACCAGTCGTAGAGGTTCACCCAACCTACCTAATTTCATGATAACACCTCAACGGGTTTGGGAGCTACGCGCCTTCAAACTATTTTTGCGTACGGCGTACAGACGGACATTTTTTTTTTTATTACTTTTTTAGGTATTACTAAGACGTGAAAATACAAAATTTCAGGGTAGCAAATTTTTTTGAAATTTCAGGTCGATCACAATACTTTATTATTAAATAATAATAAAGTAATTAATGCTGGCGGTGATTAGAGTTTCAGATAACGATTCGCACATTTTCTCACATTCGGATTCGCGGATTCAGCGAAATGAATGTGAGCAAATCTGCGTTATAATTTTAAGGTATCCGATTACGAATTTTCGAAGGTCTCAAGTTATCTTGATGATTAAAATTGTTGCTTATGCAAAAGTCATATGCAATAAAGTAACGGATTTAAATTGAAAAATGATATACGAAATTTATGCAAAAGGCATAAGCAAAAATTTGAGCATAAGCAAAAAGTTTTAGAATTTTAAATATGAAACATTGTTTTAGGTATGCAACAATGTTTTGCGTATACAACAATATAAATGCGGTATCTGTTGCTCCTACAAAAACGGACAAACACTAACGTATATGTGAAGGAGGATGACAACATCACCACCCCACATACCATACCATACCATTGCTCCTACAGTAAATGTTTATTCTTACTCAAAATTCCCTTAATAAATCAGCGCAGATCTCTATGTTCGCACCAGCTGCAACTGTTCAACTAATGTTTACTTTCATTCGCCACTGGTTCCACTACAACGGAATCATGAGGCTCCAGGTTGGTTCTCTGTCTACATCTTTTTTTTTCGTTTCAAAACCTAAGTCAAGTCTTTAATTTTTACAGGCTTATGTTCTAATTAACTCAATTTCTCTAAGCATTAACTATTTTACAATATTTTTACAATAATTTTCTACTTGGTTTTTTTTATTATATTCTTTCTTCTTTTTCTTTTTTTATAAATTTCCCTTTTTCGTTCTCTTTTTTTCTATTAAACATATTGTGTAATAATTTGGTTTAAGGGGTTATGCCACTCTAGAGGCTGAAAAAATAGGCCTTTTTCGGAATTTTTTTTTTCAGAAAAACTACAAAATAAATCGATATTGCAAAAATTGATATTTATAATACATGTTATTGACTACCTATGTACGGTAATTTTTTTTAAGAGACTAAAAAATTGTGTAGCGTTTTTGCGATGACGTCTCCGTTTTTCAAGGGTCCATGGCCGGACACCTAGGGCCTGTATTATTTGAATTATGATAAGCTAATAAATTTATTTCGATTACATATAGCGACAGCCACAAGAGTACGTAGGATTTTTTCAATATTTTGATTTTTAGCCAAATGGCGCACTTCCAAAGTGAAAATTGTTAAATTTGCCTAAAAAATCGTCAGAAAATTGCTAATAACAAATGAACTATGCAGTATAAAAAAAAATCCTACGTACTCTGATGGACAATATAGTTTTAAAGATTTACTAAAAATTTCAAGTGAATGGGTTAAAAATTGTCTGAGCTATGTTTCCGGCCAGCTTGACAAATGTAGTTTTGAGATACACGCGTTTGAAGTTTTCAGTATGTAGAAAATTATGAGTAATTTTGCAATATGCCTTGTACTAAAATTCGAAAACCGAGTTCTTAGAGACTTTTATTGGTCATAATCTATTGGAACAGCATTTTTGAGGTTCTAGGGGACCATTTAAAATAATAAAAAAAAAACGATTTCTCCAAAAACTCTAGAGTGCCATTTGTATAGTGTGTCAGAAATAAATGAGACCGTTTTTTATTTTTTCGTACGCCTAAACAACTGCAAAGTGCAATCCAACCGAAAAACCGTTACAAAGCTTATACTTTTCCCGCCAAATTGCAAGTATGTATACCGAAAGTAGTCCGAAAGGCCATCGCACACTCTGAACGCACCCACTCCGAAGTTACGAGTTTTAAAGAAGTGCGCGGTCAAGGTTTTCGTCATGCGAATTGTCAGAATTTGTTTATAAGGCGAAGACGATCTCTTGCATTCGGTGCACCGTATGCGGAGATTTGTTTTTTCATTTTTACAACATCCATTTTATTTTCATTACTGTAGTTTTGTTTTTCTCCTCGCCCGTAACCTGTGCCGTTCGAATTGTTTGTGTTGTGGAACTGTTGTGCGCGCCGAAATCTTAAAACATGGTCAAACGAAAATTTCGGAGCTAAGCGTGTGACCACGAGAAGAAAAAAAAAACGAAACGAAATCGAAAAAGGCCAGGACGAGAGAAAATCAACTGAGCCCCGGACATACTGGACGCAACAGAAGCAACAGGAATTCGGATTAGATTCTTTTATTTCGTTTTGGGAGCGGTTCCAAATGATCGTGAACTATGAATTGGTATTACACGTTTTTGGCACGACGACCGTGCCTGATGGTCCTTGGGATCGGAGTGTTTTCCTTGGCCTGCATAATTGTTGCTTTTATCACAAATGATTTTCCCGACTTCAGTGACTCGACAGCGGTGAGTAGTTTTTTACTGTAACACGACCGTCTTTAATTTACTTAAAATTCCGAATCGATTGTTCAGGGTTTCGAATCTCGCGGCACGGTCATCGGCGAACGGCTTACCGCCTGGCACAATCTTCTCGAAGAGACCCGACCACGCGGAAAACTTGTTGCCGATCCGAATGAAATATTCTTGGAACAGGAATATCAAAAAAATGCCCAAAAGCGACGAAAAGGAATGGGCGGTAAACTGCTTCGCGATAAGTTGCGTAACCTTAAGCAGTACGCGAATAATGAAACGATGAGCGATTTCCATTTCAAGGACTACGACTTGAACGATACGCTTACCGGTCACGACCACTGGGAATACGGACGAAATACGTCGTCCGTTGACGAAGACGACGTTCGCGAAATGGTCGAATCGAAGAAGACGAAGTGGAGCAGCCTGAAGAAACCGAAACCACCGGGCCGAGATGCACGAAGTCATGTCATGTCCGATGGATTCTTTTGCGATGCGCCAAGTAAGTGAAACAAGGTTTTCGTCCTCGTTAGGCCTTTGAACGTGAATCACATTCCAAAGATGTTTTTTTTTTCCCGTTTGGATGTGACTATGAAATCAAATTTCCATCAACGAATGATTGTAGAGACACTCTGCCTGGTTTGACCGTAAAAAACTTGGGTGGACTCATTGTATGATGCTACCACAAGATGAAAATAAATAAATTGTATAGACAATCCCCAATAATTTTAACTACCAGCCACCTTAACTATTAAATTAAATAAAAACAAATGCAATTGGTCATGGATGTGTGGGAATTCTAGAAGCGATTCTTAATCTAACGCCTCTTGACCGTGATATTAAATAAGTAGCAGTTTGCAGTTCTTAATCCGCCAATCATTGAGTTGTGGTCAGCAATCAGCAGCACAAATCGAACAACAAACTTCCCAGACAATGTCAACGTAGCCACTTCGTTCCAGAAAATGAACATGACCAATTGTATGCAACCGTCTTGCACGGTATTAAGTCGGTCGTTTGGTCAGTCTTTCGGTTTTGAGTCGACCGATTAACCTACAGGAGACACATTTTTAATAAAGTCTTGAGTGCATGAATAAAAACGTGCTATAAGTAGCCAACTGAAGACTCAGTTGTTGGTTTATTTTTATTATTTATTTTTTTTTTTTCACACACTGTCTTATCTTTTTCGCTTGTCCATACATTCTCCTGGACTCTTGGTGGATTTATGTTCCAGCCAACTGCTAGCAATGTGAATAGTGTGACAAATTTTTTTTTGTATAGTGCTTCTATAACGTTATGTGATAGAAGTTTGGCTGTCAGCTCCAAGTCTAGCTCAGCGAATTTCTCGATGGAATTTCAAGAGGATATATCCAGGACCTGATATTGCCTGCAAACCAGAACATACTTAAATTAGCGCTTAATCGAAAAATGAATCGCGGTACAGACAGTATTTTTCGTTTTAATTCATTACATTTTTCTTACACAAATAAATTGAAGAGCTTCTCTTCTTTTTGTCGGGATATTCATTCCGAGTTTGCGTTGCACTCGCTTTAATTAATTTATTTGAACTGCATGAGGTACGAGTATTAATCTATCGTTTGCAGATGTTGACGTTAGGCTTAAGGGGTTAGGTGGGTTTGAAAATTTCTACAAATGGATTTTTTGTTTTTTGTCTTGTTAAATAATACAACATGTCTAGAATATTCTCCCAAAATTTTAAATCTATCCGAGTAAAATTGTAAGAGATGGAGCCTTCGGAAGTTCCGCCCACCGGACCTCGTTAGCCTCAACTTAAAACTTTAATCGCGTTTTTCTCGAAACTCTATTTTGGAAGTCGGTGGACACGATTTCTCGAAAAGTTATGAACCGACCTTGTTCAAATTTTGCATACTTCTTCAAAATAGCATTATCTAGTGCTTGAACGAAGGATTTTTTTTAATCTTTATTACAATTTATTTTACGAGGCATGGTGAAAATTTTACCAATAAATGGGATGTTTTGTTCACAACTCCGCCAAAAATTCAAATTTTTTGCCTTCGTTCAAGCACGAGCTCTATGCATGTACTAACGGCAAATTTTTGGTCTTTTAATTTTGGATGAACCAGTCATGAGTTATCCTGTCCACGCCGGGAGCACTTTTTTTTTGAGAGGTCAAGGGAAATGAGGTCCCAAAAAGGTGAATTTCTTAAAAGTTTAAACAACAATTTTACGAAATACTAACGAAATATGTATGATGAAGGATGGGGGGTGGAGGATGGTAAATAGAGGACGAAGGGTAGAAGATTGAGGATGGTGGATGGTGGATAGAGGATGGTGGATAGAGGATGGTGGATAGATGATGTGGGATGGTAGATATAGGATGGTAGATGATGGATACAGGATGATGATAGAGGATGGATGGATGGAGGATGGGGGATGGTGGTTAGAGGATGGAGGATGGTGGATGGTTCATAGAGGATGGTGGTTAGGGGATGGAGATGGTGGATATAGGATGGTAGAAGATGAGTAGAGGATGATGGATGGAGAATGAATGGAGGATGGTGGATGGAGAATGAAGCATTTTAGATGGAGGATGGTGGATGAAGATGAATGTTAGTGGATGGTGGATGTTGGATAGGAGATGGTGAATGGTAGATGGAAGATGGAGGATGGAGGATGGAGAATGATGCATGGTGTATGGAGGATGGTTGACAGAGGATGGTGGAAAGGGGATGGTGGATGGTAGATGATGGATAGATGATAATGGATGAAGTATGGATGGATGAAGGTTGGAAGATGGTGGATAGAGGATGGAGGATGGTAGATGATGGATGGTGGATGGGGAATGGATTAAGGATGGTGGAAGAGTATGGAGGATTGAAGATGGAGGATGTAGGATAGAGGATGGTGGATGACGGATAGGGGGTGGGAGATGGAGGATGAAGGATGGAGGGTGGTGGATGGAAGATTGTGGATAGAGGATGGTGTAACGGAAGCAACGGGGGAAATCGGAGCATCGGGAGAAACAGGAGCAACGGGAGGAACAGGACCAATGGATCAACCGGACCGGAGAAACGGGATGAACGGGAAAGACAGGAGTAACAGGGGCGATAGAACAACGTGAGCGTAGCCGCGGTACGCGGCTTGTTAGATATATTAAAAAAAAAATTAGTGAAAATGCCACTTTTTTAGGGCTTTGAAACCCACCTAACCCCTTAATTCAGCGAAATGATATAAACTGTGGTTCAACTCGTTTAGGCTATATTTCCAACGCTCATCCACAAACCCATTTGTTCCGGAATTAAAACATGATTAAAATTTCTACTCCATGGAATCTAAATGCGGGAGAGGCTAAACTGACAATATGAGTGCCCGTTAGTAAGAGTACCAGCAGACTATCGACTTTCAGTTGGCCGGCAGTTTAATTGAGTTGCTAAAAACGATGAAGGCATATACACCATCCAATTCGAAATAGTCCATATCGAAAAGTTTGATGAAACAATTGCGCAACTTTTGTTCGAGAGCTTTGCATGCACATCAACGCAAATAAGAATTCGGGCACACCTGCTTTTTCGCTGCATTCGATCGAGCCTTGCGTGTATTTTAAACACATGAGACGCAATCTCTTGTATGATGTAGATTACACCTCACTTTAAGACTTCCGAGCAATAATACGCTAATCAGTGGTAGTGACAGGTTCGTCAACCCTATGCTTCAACAATAAAAATAATTACGCCGACTTAAACAAAACAACAGAGCCTATTACTCGACTTGACCAAAAAACTTACATTCTGCACTAATGAAACTCGACCAAGTTAAAATTATTAAACATTTTTGTCTGCTCCCAACAGTAGCGTAGATAGACATGTCAACAACCAAATTTCAATATTGACTAATTTGAACTTAAACTTGACGTTTACGAGATGGACCCTAAAATATCTCGATCTCAGCATTCGAGCGGTCCGGAGGTAATCTTTTTTCTCATTCCCACAATCTCTGAATCTCTGCCAATATCGACAACTTTATGCGAACTATTAAAGTTTTATATAAATTTCAAGCTTTCAGCTTTCTAACATAAACGGTTGGTGATATTTAAAAAAAAATTGTCATCTAAAACGCTGCCCCAACAGCTCCCCTAACAATTGATTACACAAGAAGAAGTCCCTGAACACATTTAAACTTTCGCCCGGAATGTAGTTTAAAGCAGGGAGATGGTCTAGCCCCCATGCTTTTCAGCTTGGTACTAGAGTATGTCATGCGAAAAACACAGTTGACACCAATGGGACATTACTATTCAAGTCCACACAACTATTAGCATACGGTGACGATATAAACATCCTCGCAAGAGGATTTGTCATTCTTGACTCCGCCGCAAATGAAGTTGGATAGCAGTAAAAAAAACCGCAAACAAGATATACCCCCCTATTCAGGATCAGAGTCTCATATCAAAAAAGTCTCAATTAATTCAAAATTCATACAAAATTGAGATTTTCGGCCTAGTTTGTGACTTGTGACTCAGTCCTGAATAGGGGGCATAGAACGGTAATCAGACAGAATATAAACATTACGAAGTACAATTTGGAGAGTGTGGACAACTTCATTTATCTTGGGGCTAATCTAGTGGTATAATAGATGGCAAAGAAACGGACGAAATCAATCGATGGATGGATGCTAATAAATAAATTGTGTTATTCGGTACTTTCAATAATTAAATCCAAAAAAGTGTACAGGAAGAATAATCTGCGAATATATAAAACTAATATACGACCTGTGCTCTGCTATAGCAGACGTGAACATTAACCTGAACTTCCGAAAACCAGTTACGGTAATCGAAAGGAAGGTCCTCCGAAGAGTTTTGTGCCCTGTGAAGAATGGAACTGAATGGCAAATTAGATACAACCATGAGTTGTATCAACTCGAAGATGGGCAAAAAGCTTCAACGTTCATCACACTGCGTAAACTGCATGTAGAGTTAATGGAAGATAGAGGAATTCCCAAAAGTACTCTTAAAGACGAAGCCAGTGGTAACATGCCAGTACGCAAATCATGCAAGCGATAGGAAGACTGATTTTGGCTGTCGCAAGAATCATTCTCAATAAAGTAACAGTCCAACTACTTCGCTATATCTAAATCTCTTTCAATACCTTTTAGGGTGAACTTTCGTTCTGCCAAATAACCCTTCATGGATTATTTTCACAAGCTTTGCTGCTTCAGCATCGAATAACAACCATTGCTAGCAAGGATTTAATGACTGGTTTCATCAGTTGAACACTGTCCCATTTAAATATTTTAAGTGCCGCGTTGTAGGCCTTTTATAATACTTCTAAATAAAACGTCCTATTATGCGTAATTATAACTTATTAGGTGAGCTTATCCCCAAAACCCCGCGGTTGCTACGCCACTGGTTCCCAACAAGCTTCCTAAATTGAGAGGTGTGCTTGCTGAAAAAAATGTGCTCCCCTATTTGGAAAATGGTGTTTTGAGAAAAACGCAATTAAAGATCGGTAGTGACTCGGGTGAGCTCCAAACAGCTGCTCCATTATACAATTTAGGAAATTAGGGAACGATCATAAGCCTAGACGAAAATGTAAAAATAGCATCGCGTAAATTTTACAGTGCGCAGCTTACTATAATTGCCTATAGTATCCATACGTGTGGATTGACACGTTATTACTTCTGAGTACTCACATTTTTCATCTAATAACCCACAATTGTAATCAATTACTCTCGACGGCATGGCCAATAGGTAAACAACACTTCTCTTAATTCTTATTCCGTCCCTATATCGGCATGACTGCAATTTATTACTCTGTAAGATTCACTTAAGGCTTGACGAATAAATCTTAGAAAATTTTTGTCACAAACACTTGACCCATTATAATATTTTTTAGCGCGGGTGCAACACAAGTCGGGCAGTTGGGAAATTGTTCTTTCGTTCGATTCAAAAAATTGTTTGCTTTCAATTTTGAACCTCCGCAATTTGTCCAACAATTCATTTACTAAAGGGTGACTTTTAGAACAATAACGGTATTTTGGTTGTGCTTGGACAAACTTAAAAAAAGCTAAATTCGGCCTTCTAGTCGTTTCATTTGTTTCAATTTTGTTAAAAAAAACTGCAAACAAACAGCACAAAAATTTTATTGAGTTTAGGTACCAATTAGTATTTGAAGAAACGTCGCATTGTTTTTTATTCCTATTATTTGCAACATAAAACTCCGTCGCAGAAACATGCATTTAATAATTAATTGAATTTTTTTCTTGACTTGACAATATTTCAAATTCTGTTACAGATCGCGATTATTCACATTTTGTCATTCAACGAAATGAAGATGCCAACAATGAAAACGATTCATCACTTTTCCAATTGAACTTCTTGTTAGCAATGTGCCAATTAGAATTAGAATTACAGGAAATCGACTTGTACGATGAATTTTGTCAAAAGGAGCCGACATCAAACAATTGCTGTCGTCCGTGGTCGATACCGTCTTATATAGCGCTCCTCACCAATAAATCATCTTGTTTAGAAATTGATGTAAATTGAATAATTCACAGCCGCAACGCACTTCACTTTGCTAATAACGTTTTGTTTTCGTTTACTTACAGAAAAATGATGTCGTAACCGTACAAAATTTATTATTAAGTTGCTATGAATATTATCACAATTTGAAATTAAGTAATGACTGTTTAGAGTATAAGTGCCTAGCGCCCATAGATTGTACCCGACACAATGCTGTTTATAATATCTTCCATTATTTAACTGATATGAATTTTATTAAATTGAATGTAAGTAGTTTTTTTTCGTTGTCGCTCTAATTGATAAACTTTTTTATGATAATATTTGCTCATACTTTCAGGATTCGAATGTTTCTTTGAACTATGCAATGATTTTTCTACCTATTGCACGAAGTACAAAGGTTTTACCTCTTTTTCATAGTTTGGAAAAAAAGTAAGTGAAACGCTTGTTTAAAATTTTTTATAATTCATAGATTTATTGACACAATTCTATACTAAATTTAAATACAGTTCATTAGATAAATAACTATAGACACAGTTAACCGTTTCGATTCACTTACGATTCTGTTTCGGCACTAGTAAAATCAGTTTAAGTCGAAATTTTACAAAGCCTGAAACACAATCGTAACCGAAATGAAACACAACCTGTAAAGTAGACGATAAAAAAATTTACATAACTATGACATTCAGAAGCACACTTTTAAAACACTTTAAATTCATTAAACTTATCGATCATTACATTTAACCGGCTCCAACTGTTCCCCGGGAAACGAAACTTGATACGTACTTTTTCCCGTCTTGTAAATCCGATTCAATTCGTCAGCTAACGGTCGACGACCAAGTTGTCGAAAGTCCTCCGTTTTCAATACGTCGCTCAAATCGCCGTACTCCAAAATACGATTGTACGAATTCAAATACGTTGTATCGTGAAATTTCAATTTGTCCGGTCTCTGTAAATTTCGACGACGCAAACGAACATATTCGCTGAGCGGAAGAAAATCATTTGGTGAATATTTCAATTGATATTCGGTCTTATTGATGTTGGTTATTTCATTCTCGATGTATTCTCGATCGATGGTAGTATCCTTAAAGAAACGATCGTATAATACTTTACTCCGATTCTCGATTGTGTCGACGAATTCGAAATAATTTTCATTTGACGGTTTAATTGTCGGATGATTCGTAAGAACTTTTGGTAATGGCTTGTTGTTTATGTTCAAGTTGTTTGCGCAATGTCCATCAATTATAAGCGGGTCTTCGGACACGGGAATGAGTGCCCGAAACGGTTTTGATTTTAACGAATGCGGAATATAATCAACGGTGTACATCGATTTGTATAAGTTACGACACTGAGGAGTTAGCGGATTCATAATTTTTTATTGTATTTCAAATTTATTTATATAAATAAGGCTAAAGGAAAGAAAAACAGGGTTTTTTTTCTGATCAATTGTAGTGAACGAATTTTGGGGAATGACATATCGAACAGGGGCATGCTTTTCTATTGCCCGATGTTTTTAAAACTTGTCGTCGTAGGCCCGGACTACAGGGTTTGACCTTTTTCAATCTCGGGACTATGTAGTCCGAGCCTTAATTTTTTAAAATATGATATTTGTTTGTTCAATTTTCAAGCGAAATGATTTATGTTTTAACTTAAGGACATAGTTAAATCCTATGATCGTATATCAGAATAGTCTAACGAAAATGCAGAGTGCGGTTTGCTTAGGCATCTCGGGCGCTTTGCATTCAACGCTAACAGCTGCAATGGAGATTAGGCTGCTTCTGCAGCCAATAGGTATTCAAATCACTAATGCTAGCCGGAGAAGGACGGGAAAAGTCCCATAAAAATGGACCCAATCGTCTGAGCCCCAATCTCTGAACCTCAACAGGGGTCCACGATGCGAATATATATATTTATGAAGTGTCGGGGCTGAGACAGTGTTGGCAGACAAGACGCTATAACACCAGAGCACCCTGACAACTCCCAACGTCGCGCTATCCTACCGCTTTTGCGTCTTTTACGACCTATTGGCTGCCGCAAGATATCCCAAATTTCAATACCCTGGGTAAGTTGGCGCGATTAATTTTTGTTGTTCAGGCCAATGATTTATGGTTTGATGTTTCGAGCAACATATCCCTCCTTCCACTTTTTCAAGTCAAAATATTCACTCCAAGGACTCAACCACAAAACGACCAGAAATTAAAAGATATCGCTATATTCAGGGCTAAAGGGCTATCGCGTTCATGTTTGGCTGATTCGCGCTACGCACCAACATCTTTTTGCACAGCTCTGCGGGGCTAAAAGGATTAAACTCCCTTTTCGCGTTCATGTTTGCTCAAAGCGGCGGTTCAATGAAAAGAGCGAGATCCAGTGAACCGGTGCATTGAAAAGATCCGAATTTCCCATCTCCTCCAGTCAGCTATAGCAAGAAATACATCCTAGAAGGATTGCCAATCTTCTGAAAAGGAGTCGTATAGAGACCCGTAACAGTCATAACGGGGTCTCACTCACTCTCTTGGTCAGTCATGCACAACGCCTAGGCGTTCAATAAAAAAACTTCTGCAGAAGCTGTAGAAGTGAGAAAGAAGAAGAGAGCGTTAAGCATCTGGTTAGGTGCTTTACGTGGCAACCCTGTCTCCTAGACAGAACTCAATTAGCTAAGAGGTCGTTTTGAAACCACAAACTCGTGTTAATCCCGGATGTTAAGGACTGTTGTGACAGAGGAGCGTTAGGTATCTACTTTGTGAATGTTTCCAGCTGTAGGTTCAGAGCCATGGGCAGCTACTTCTTCTCCGGACTCGGAGACATGGCTGGAGCACGAATTGACGAACTAGCCAAGTTAATTCGCACCTGTGGTTGGTTCGACTAGCTTTTCCCCCGTAGCAATACTACGCCAACTCCCTATATGGGACTTCATTAAGGTGTCACGGGTGTGGTATCACAATGGACCAACCGAATGGTCTAAGTGAGTCGATCCATAGTTTTGATGGCTGCCACTATAACCTAACTTAACCTATGATTGCACAGGACGTGAAGAAGCTGAATAAACTTCGTAATTTTCTCCAATTATTGGTGATGTTGAAGAGGTAGTATATCCGACCGAACTTCGGAAGAAAGGTCAATCCTCTTACTTACTTACGATGGCGCTACAGTCCAAATCGGACCTTGGTCTCCTGAATTGGCCGCCTCCAGCCTTCTCGGCTCAGTGACCACGTCCTCCAGTTTCTGCATCTTAGCGCCGTTATTACGACCTTCAGTTAAAATTTAACCAGAACTTTGACTGTAAGTTTCGTATGAGCATATCTGTCAGTTAAAGTTTCAGTTAGAACGTTGCTGACTATCGTAGGAACGGGCTTTAGTAGTGATTTGCTGTCTGCGTCAATAGAGTCCTTTCAGCAATTTCGTGGTCAATCTTCTATCTTCTATCAATCTTATCTCTAAATAGATTTGTCGAAGTTCGAGGATTATGTTCCAATTTATTTTTATGAGGCCGGGATGGAGGCTTAGGAAATTTGTTTGGTTTAAGCCACTTCGTAGTTGTCCGAGAAACCTGGGTTATTAATAAATTTCCTGACGCGAGGCCCTTTAATTGCAAAAGTTTCAGCGAGGGGACGCAAACTTGTTATCGCATAATCACATTTATCCCTTCAACCGTCCGGAATAAAAGTGTGAAATTAATTCAAATTACCCCCTTATTTTTTATTTACAGAAATCTGAAAAATAGCTACGTAGAAATAGTAGCAATGGACATGGGCCTTAAGAATGCGCTATTTGACGAATTTTTACTATTGGACTTTTGGCTTCTACTTTTGGGAGCCGTATTTGTAATGTTTTGTATGTGGATGTACACATCTTCGATATTCGTAACTGGAATGTGTCTAATAGCTGTAACTTTTTCACTTGGTATTGCATACTTTGTATACACGCTAGTTTTCGAAATATCATTTTTTCCGTTTATGAACTTATTAGCAGCTGTAGTTATTATCGGTAAGTAGTGTGTGTGTTTTACAACTGATAAAATTCAAACGAAAATTTTTCTCTTCGCCAACATTTAGGTATTGGAGCTGATGATGCATTTATTTTCGTCAAAATTTGGCAATGTACCGCGGAAGAGAGAATTAAGAATTCAAGAGGTCCAACGGTATCGTCACCATCGACATCATATTCGGACTCAGCGAACAAGGAAACACTGAACAGTTTAATGGCATCGACATTGAAACATGCTGCCGTATCTATGTTCGTTTCTTCGTTGACTACTGCGGCTGCTTTCTATGCATCGTATATGACATCGATAACAGCAATCAAGTGTTTCGGGTAGGCGTAGCCAGACATTATTCTACATCGTTCAATTAAATTCAAGAACAATATTTGTAGTATATTTGCCGGGACTACGATTATAGCAAACTACTTACTTATGGTTACGTGGATGCCAGCTTCTATATCAATCATGGAGAGGATACCGTTCAGCTTAGAGAGTTGCATTTCAACGAAACTCTCACAGAAATTACACAAGTCAATTAATCGATTAGGAGTTCTTGCCGAGAATTTTATTGTCAGCGCAGTCGTGAAGCTGCCGATCTTATGGATCATTTTGCTAGGTACATTCAAGGCTTTTCTTTAATTCTATACACCGAATTTCAATATTGTTATCTACAGGTTCGGTTGGGATTATTAGCTGCGTATTAGTTTTATATTGGCCCAGTATTCAATTGCCAAACACACCGGAATTTCAACTCTTTGATTCCAATCATCCGTTCGAATTGTACGAAACAAAATTCAGTGATAAATTTTGGTTCGAAAAATCAATTATGGTAACGAAATGACAGTTGGAATTTTTTTTGCAGAATTTAAAAAAATTGTTTCTATTTATGTTACAGTCGGTGGATAATTTTAATCTCCCAATTAGATTTGTTTGGGGAGTAAGGCCGATCGATAACGGAAACTATTTAGATCCATCGTCACGAGGAGATTTGTATTTTGACAATAATTTTAATATATCTTCAATCGAGTCACAAAAATGGTTGCTCGCCTTTTGTAAAAAGTTAAAAACACAATCTTTCTATCAATATTCGTATGGCATGAATTTATTGCCAAACTGTTTCATTGAAAATTTTGTATCGTGGATGAATCGAAAGTATGTATACGGCTTGAAAGGAATTTACACTTGTGCGATATCGTTAAATGTTCTAATTTCAGATGTATCGATTATATGGAAGAAGTAGATCGTTCGCCGTGTTGTGAATCATCAAAATTTCCCTTTGAGCCGCACATATTTGAAAAATGTTTACTTCTAAGCTTATCATCGTTGTACGCGACACCTCGCGAATATTTCATACCGGGCGTAGCAGGACCGAAATTCGGTCGACCCGATATTAAAGCAAATTCAACGTTACGTTTACAAGTTAAAGCTGTTGTTGTCGAATACGAAAGTAGCGTGCCGTACACATTGATTTACGGTGATGTGAAAAAATTTGTGAACGATATTGAAAAATGGTTTGCCGAAGAAATTCGCACGGCTCCGTTTGAAATGCAAAACGGTTGGTTTACAAGCGAATTGGCTTTCTACGATCTGCAAGATACTTTATCGAAAGGAACGGTAATTTCGATTCTGGTATCGATGTCCGTTTCGCTATGCGTTCTATTTTTCGTAACGCTAAACGTTTTGGTTAGTTTGTATGCCGTTGTTACGATGACATTTACAATTTTTACAACTGTCGCGATATTAATACTATTGGGCTGGAAATTGAATATTTTGGAAAGCATATCGGTCAGTACGGCAATCGGATTAGCTGTTGATTACGTACTTCACTATAGCGTACATTATCGTTTGTCGGCGAATAGTAATCGCGAATCGGCAACAACTTACGCTATGACTCGAATGCTCGGTCCGACGGCAATGGCTGCACTAACAACCGGAGTTGCCGGTGCTTTAATGATGTTCTCAAAGATTTTACCGTATATACAAATCGGAGTATTTCTGGTCATTGTTATAACGGTCAGTTGGATCTATGCGACATTCTTCTTAATGAGTCTATTGAAAACGATCGGGCCACAATATGGCTTCATGCAGTTTAGCTATCCGATCTTTGTCAAGCAACGCAAGAAAAATCTAAATGGAAATGAGTTTCGCGAAAGGTAATATCATTTCGAACACTTACAAAACCGAAAATAAATACTTTTGAAAATACAAGGTTCCTTTATCAAACTCAGTTGAGTCCGAAACGTCAAACAAAATAAATTTAACATTATTCACCGGAAAACCTTGTATTTTCAATCCGAAATGTACTGTGAAAACATTCATCAAAAATTAAATACTTTTGTTTTAACAGAAAAAACCAGGCGGTTGCTTCGGAACAACTCCTTACGCCATCCAGTTCGGCAGTTGGTGATCTCATTAATTCCGAATCACATGAACTCGACTCGTTAACGTCAAACTCTTTAATTAAACCGGCCAATTTGCCGGAATTACAACGATCTTCGGATTATGAGCGCGTATTTAATCGATTATCTTCGTTATCGAAAGAATATCGTAGTCCGTCGACCGGCAGTGCAGTCACAGTTGTTCTGGCTGACGATCATGATGGAAAAATTTAACCAGACACGATATTACGTTTATAAGACAAATGAATATGCAATATAATTAATAACTTTCAGAACTTATTCGAGTTTTAATAGACTACATTTTATATTGATTTGAAGAACGAATGAATGAGTTGACTTTATTTTGAGCTGTCTGCAAAGTTTATGTGCGTCTTTTCTTGGTGAGTTTTATTGTAGACTTTTGATTTTATTCAATTATTTATAAATGTATATAATTCCATTTATTAGAATGAAAAAATGTGGTGCTGGTGTGGCATGAAGATGTGTAAATCGAGTAATGAAGATTGAAAAAAAAAGGTTCGTACATTCAGTTAAAATTGTGTGCAGTAGATACGTAGAGCTAATTCGTTTTAAAACTACGCAAGCGTTCACTGCAATTAATATTAGCATTTGTTAATATCGGTGCTGTACGAAATTCCTACTACTAAAAATTGTTATTGCTGGACAAAATTATTTTATATAAATAGTTCCTATGGTTCTTTTTGGGACAGACGGCCATAACACTGCTTGAAATAATTTTATTTTATTACCAGTATTAGTAGACTAACGCATCTAGTGTTTATTTACGATTCTCATAACTTACAGTAGGTTAAGTTTTTCATTTAAAGTTATTGGAGCCGCTCTGTGCAACTTTTACTGCTGCGCTGCCTAAAAACAACCGTTTCAATGCAATCCAAGAAATGTTCGCAGTACGATTGCGATGTGATTATCAAAACTTGGTTCCGTTGCACTGAAAAGATTTTTTGAGTTTTCGGTTGAAACTTTTACTGCAACTGCTTGCGCAGGTTTCCTAATCGAGCTGTCAATTTAATAAGCGGCACCAGTTACCTTGAAGTCGTCGATATATCAATTAAAAAATAGACAAACATTTGGTTAAGTGCAACTCGTCGCAGTAAAAAGCTTTCGAAACTTGTAGCTCTATGTCCTCGCTGCAGCGAAAACTGGGTTGCAACTCAAATACTGCCAGCCAAATTTTCAAAGTGGACCTTACCTTAAAGCCGTTAACAATTAATAAAAATTGCCGTTGTCTATACCAACTTCCTTCTACTAAGAATTGTTACTATGTACTGGGAAACAAATATTTAAGCCAGTTCCTGTGGTTACTTCTGGGACAGAAGGCCATAACACTGCTTCAAATATTTTATTTTAGTACCAGTTTTAGTAGACTAACGTATTTAGTGTTTATTTTCCATTCTCATAATTTACAGTAGGCTAAGTTTTTTATTTAAAGTTATTGGAGCCAGACTTTGCAACTTTTACTGCTGCGCTGCATAAAAACTGTTTAAACCAACCGTTTCATTGCAATCCGAGAAGTGCTCGCAGTACGATTGCAAGTGATCTCCAAAACAGGGTTCAGGTGCGCCGAAAAGATTTTTTCGGTTTTCGGTTGAAACTTTTACTGCGTTTGCTTCTGCAGTTTTCCTATACGAGCGACTGGCAATTACCTCGAAGTCGTCGATATACATGAATTAAAAAAAACTGACATAAATTAAAAAGAGACACATTTAGTTAGGTGCTACCCACCGCAGTAAAATGAGTTACGGCTCCATGGCCTCGCTGCAACAAAAACTGTGTGTTGCAACTTTAGCAGTCGCAACTTAAAAACTGCATGCCAAATTTGCAAAGTGTGGCCTTAACTTAAATCATCATTACAGTGTAGGCGAAATTTTTGGAAGGCACTGAATGGCGTATTCGGTACAACACCGAATTGTATAACATCTATGACGACCCAGCCGCATCGACTCTTATAAAATTTCGTAAGCTACAATGGACAGGTCATGTGGAGCGAATGGATGGCGGAAGAATTCCCAAGCGCACATTGACAGGTAGAGCTCATGGCAAGCGACCGGTGGGAAACCCGCGAAAAAGATACGAGGACTCAGTTGACGCAGATTGCAAATCGCTTCTTAGATGCACAAATTTGAGGACGCGGGCGCTGAATCGAGATGACTTAAGCAATGTATCCTGCAGGCCCTGGCCCGATTTGACCTGTCGCGCCATTGATGATGATGAAATTTTTGGACAACGCCAGAGTATGTAATTTTTACTGAAAGACAAGCCGGAAAAGATATATGTGCGAGCTTAGGCGATTTGTAAAAAAAGACCTGCAGGTGAAAGCAAAAGAAGTACTAGAAAAAACTAAGAAGTACTAAGAAAAAATGAACGACAATATGAGAGAAAATAAAGTCCGGGACGCATACGCAATAGTAAAAGACCTAAAAAGGTGATATAAACTCAAAACCATTCTTTGCAAAGACGTAGAGGGCAACATCATCCTAGTTCAAACATCTTCTCGATCCCACCCCATTAGCACCAATTACGACTGATAACATCTTAATTGGGGTTTCAACTGACGAAGAAGAACCATCATCGATACTACCCACACCACACTAGACCGACCACACACACTACAGAATACTGACAAAAATAATTGAACGTCATCTTAACTAACTAAAGAAATAATTTGCGAATACCAAGGTGGATTCAGAAACGGACGAATTATCAGGACAATTGCCTTCTTTTTTGACTGAAAACGACGTGGTTTTTTTGAACCGCTCGCGCCACTGGCAAACGACCGTTTTCTTTAGAGCATCGTTGCCGAAACACTTTTCCAACATTTCCAACGTTCGCGCACCATTAAATCCGTTTTTTACGCAAAGTTTAATACAAGTTCGTTGTTGCAAATTTAAATCCATTTCTAAAATTGTAAACACACACAGAGATATAGTAGATGTATACTCTTGGCTACGTAAGTTTTGCAAATGTCAAACTATGACGCTAAGATTTAGAGGAAATGTCAACAACAGATGTACCAACTTAACAAAAAAAACAGAGCTCAAATCGGACCAATAAAAGCGCCACACGGTGGTTATTCCGGGAACTTTTTGATCAAGGTGGTATGTATCTTGAAAATAATCAAAATTTCTTGTACATACTTAAAATAATCTTTATTACCTTGTAATTTCTAACAATTTACAATAATTGTTTTCTGTTGATATTAGGTCTGTTTTTTTTGTCGGATTTTGTGTAGTGTAGTTTGCACTAACTTTTCTAAACAACATTTGACGTCAAATCAATGACACAAACTCAAACAGTAAGCTTGTCCCCTCCCCGCCACTAGTGTGTACACTAAACGTGTACACTAAACCTGACAAAAAGAACAGACCAATTAATTCTGCAATAATTTAAGTTAAATTTATGTTCATTTTTTTTTATGTTCATTGTAAATTAAATATATAAATCATAAACCGGAAGACAATTTTGTAAATTTTTCCTTACTTTTTGAATTGTTTTTCTTTTTTATTCAAATAAAATTAAAAACAGTAGTTAATCTAAATTACAATTCAAGGCCGGTTTACATGGTGACTACAAACATATTTCACTGAGATTGTGAGCGAGAAGGAAAATCTCTAATGAGAAACTGATCAGGAGTGAAAGGAACAGATATTATATCCAGCAAAAAATATTGACGATATTTGTGTGAATGTCACTTTTCGCAGTGGTTGCTTTCTACTCCATTGTAGACTCGATAAGCTAGCTCCCTCGCAATATCAGTAAAAATTGTTTGCAGTCGTCATGTAAACCAGCCTTTACACAATTTACGGATTTCCAATTAAAAATCAGTTGGTTTCGATTGTCAGATTTTTGTTTTTTGTGTTTAAATCAAATCAAAAACAGAATCATAATGAGACCCAACAAAATTCGATGCTTTTTGTTTTAAAGTACGAGTATTTATGTACGAAGAACTATTAACTATGTTTTCTATCGAGCATCTAAGGTACATAATGACTTTTTTTTTTAAATATTTTTATTTATTTTTTTCTTAACGTACAGTGTATTAAATTTACTAATATTTAATTGATCTTATTACGACAATTATTATTAAGCTCTACGAGAAAATGAGCTTCGTTTGGGATATAATTTACATTATGAACAAAATTTGGGAGCAATTGATTTCTCGGTTTGCAATTTGAGTTGCTATTGCTGCGAATTTTAGGCTACACTAAATTTTTTTTCTTCTAGAAGTTATTTTGCTATGATCAATGCTTTTCCGGTACTCAAGATTCTTATGTGATTTTGTAAGGAGTCCGTATATTTGATCCTATTGTGTTCATCCCGCTTTCTATTGTAGATTCAGCCTTATATTAATTTCACTAATATTTAATACAGTATTTTAATTAAAAATTTGTTTTTAGTAATAATCATACAAGAAATTCAATGCATCATTCACGCTCATCCTCACGCTAATTACAAATATTCAACTATATCACATTTAATGGATATATTAGGACAACTTTGACCGACAACATTATTTCGGCCGCGATAGCGTGGCTGTTTTTCCGTTAATAATTTCCTAAAGATGGGTAAAATGGCAGTATCACCGTCTAATAGTTCAGATTCGGAACTAGCACCGTAAATGGATGATTCGGTTTTCGTTCGATGTTTTCGTTGTTTGTCCGGTGCTACGTTGGGCGATGAATGATGATGGGCTGCATATTGTATCGATTTGCCCAGCTTACGTACTTGAGTTGTACATTGTGGCGTAGGTTCGCGTTGTTCACGTTCACTGTCCGTTTCGCTTTGGCAAACGGTTCCTTTTGGCGGTTTATGACGATGCTTGTTGCGATTCTTTTCGGATACGGACCGTTGAATCGGCGATGTTGAATTCGAATCGTACGGAATGATGTGACTATGTTCGGTACAACGTTGTGGATTCGGATGATTTCGTGGCGATTGACGGGAATGTTGTTTGGCGTGAGATAGAGTATGGGTGTCCCAGAGATCACTTTGCGATACGACAAAGTTTCCTTTCATATTAGCGCCGGGACCCATTTGGACGCTAACACGTCTTGCTGCCTCGGTTGGTGGACCTGAATATTGGATTATAAATTTTGTTTTGATTTAGAGGAATGCTTTCGAAATCCGCACTTTAAATCCTATTCTCGTAGTACCACTGTTTTTTAAACTACCCATAATATAAATTTTTTTTGTTCACAAAACCCTTTATGTATTTCCAGCTAATACCTTCGGATAGCAAGGCTTTTGTGTATACCTTGAGCTTATGACTTCAGATGAGGCAAAAGAAGTATTCAGGTCTCAAAGCCACAGTGAGGCTTTGAGACCTGAATACATCTCAACACCTTACCGCTTCCAACCAATGGCTTTAATCATAACTAGCTCTCCTCATACTATTCTTAACTTCCTTTCTTCATCGTCAACTCTTTTTTAAGTTTTTGATGTGACCTTGAGTTGTCCAAGATATATTTAGCTCCTTCCCATTTTAAACCTATAATAGCTTAGGAAGGAAGGAGGAAAACAGACCGAGAATTCAGGCTCCCATGCTTAAATGGCGTCACCATCCCGCTCTCTCTTAGTGTGAGGTACTTAGGAATCTATCTTCATCCTAGGTTGAACTGGAAACTCAGGATTGACGACAAGATCAAGAAGGCATCGAATGATTATTACGCTTGCCAGAAAATGATAGGGAAAACCTGGGGCCTCAACCCGAGGGTAGTCCACTGGCTGTACATCACGGTAGTTAGACCTGTTCATACTTACTGGTGTGGTGGCATGCGTGGAGGTCGAGTCGCCATGAGTTGAGTTCAAAGAATGACACTCATTGATATCACTGGGGCCTTACGTACCACGGCCTCACAGGCTCTGGAAGTTATGCTCCACATAGTCCCATTGGAATTAGTAGTAAAATCAATAGCAGCAAAGGTTGCATGGGTCTGCGTGAGGATGGCTATTGGATGGGAGGCAGTGTAAGTCACTCCAGGATCTTGTCAATTTCACTGTGTTATGCCATGCCGGAGCGCACCGTCTAGAGGACACCGTCTTGCAGTTTTGGACATTCCTATGCCGTGAATATTCCCACCAGACTGGAGTGGCGATCTGGAATCACGTTGGCTATCTACATACACTGATGGCTCAAAGATGACTCTTGCAACCTTGACAATATGGAATCGCTTAAGCTACCGGATAGCTCGAGCGTGTTTCAGGCCGAGATTTTTGCGCTGACAAAAACAGCGGAAATAATTGTGCGAAAACAATGCGTGAATGGTACAATAACTATTTACGTTGACGGCCAAACTGCCATTACGTCTGTTGAGACGCACATTAATAAACCCAGACTTGTGGAAGAATGTAAAAGAATATTGCAGATGTTGGGTATGAATAACAACCTGAAGATTAGTTGGATTCCTGGTCACTGTGACTTCCCTGGAAATAAAAAGTTAGACGAGCTCGCCAGAAGGGTCAGCGAAGAGCATAGAGCTGGCCGACGAATCGGTTCTAAGTCCCATTGATTGTGTAAAGGGAATAATTGATACTGATGCGCTCAGACAGATGGAGGGGGCCTAGGTGAATCTCTCGGAATGCCGGCAAACAAGAATCTGCTGGCCGTAATTCGATAGGAGGAACTGTAGCTTTATTTTCTCTCTGGGCAGGGACATTTGTAGACAACTTATCGTAATGGGACACTGTCACTTTGGGAGACATGGAGAAAAATTAGGAATACCCATGGCTGATTTGTGTCGCTGTGGTGATGACACTGTTGAGCCGAGACTGTAGCATCTATTGTGTGTGAATGTGAAAGTCTGGCACGTACCAGCTATCAGTACTTGGAGAAATTCTCCTTGACCGACCTATCAGAACTTGCGATGATTCCTTTATGGAGAACTACTCTCTTCATAAGGAAGAGCAATATTTGGAATCTGTAGTCTAGAGCCTGGTTGTTTTTTTATACGAGGGGATCACAACGGATCCGCTGCAGTGATCTCTCGCGATGGACTGTGGCACAATGCTTCAGTCCACCTTTCTCAACCTAACCATAATATCTAAGTACTTAGCAAGTTGGTATGCACCTGTATGAACACCATTCTTAAGGCGTTTGAAATCTCTATTCCTTTCTTAAAATATGTACCAAATTTCAACTCTCTAGCACAATCCGTTCCTAATAGAGATGGGTCGTTCATGAGTGAACTGTTCCAAGAGAGCAGTTCAATGAAGTGAGTAAGTGAATTAACTCACTCCTTTTAGTTCGTTTCGCCACGTGACATAGCTTGAAATGAACTAGTACTTTCGTAAGTGAGGACCTTTTTTTTAGGTCCTCACATTCACTACGAACTTTAAAAGAACTAGTTTCGGTTTATTTCGGTTTATTTTAATATTTTTCCTTAAGGAAACTATTGCCAGATTTTATTTGGATTACAGGCTTGTTGGACCTGTGGAGGTTGGAGCCATATTAGCTTCGGTTTTTTCCCTAGAACTGCCTGTTTCAAATAACGTGGTTCTAGATTCGACTTCAACCTATGGTCGTACAAGATTTGAGGTCACTATTCCGAAAACTAGAAAAGGATTTCTACAAAAAACAATGGCTTTTGAGAAAATAGTTTTTGAATCAATGGATTTCGAATTGATGTAGAAAAGTGTATACAACCTTTCGGGGCATTAGTCTTAGCATGCGGGCAACTATTATTTAAGTCATTATTTGAAGAATAGTTCAATGCAGTTGTTGAAGTGCGCTGTACTGTATTTGCTTTCGATTTTGGTGTCGATGTCTGACTTCGATTTTCCTGCAAATAATATAAACAAAATAAATCCCTGGTTCCGCTTGGTTCGATTCTCTCATCCTTACCTTGTTTTCTCGATGTTCTAAAGAAGGTGAACATTTTCTTTCCCTGATAGCTTCTTCGTGTTTAATATTGTTACAATCTTGCATTTTAGTAACAACTTGAGTAAGAACACTATCTGTTTGTGCCGAAACCGAATTTCTTTTCTCGCCCGACACGCTTCTACTAATCGAACGTGGCAGTTCGTCCGGTAATTTTGGTTGAGATATTGGGAGATTTGTTTCGTGAAGTGGTGTTACTGGTTGTATTCTTTTCTTACTGTAAATTTTAGTAAAATATCTTTTCTTTTAGATTGTTTAGAAGTGGACTCGGCATACTTACGGTGGTACCGATGACGATATAACCGAATTCGTATCCATATCGGCATGGGTTGATGTAACACTATCAACTGATGTTAATTCCGTTACTTCTGGGATTAAATCAAATACACAAGGATTTCAAAAATCGAGTTAATTACAAAATTACGACATCCAAAGCGAAAAATCGAAACGAAAAATGTATTAGCTATTTTTTTACCGAACACTAAAAAACCAAAGTATACAATTACCAGTTGTGCTTGGCATTTCGCGACGAATTGGTGGAATGGATAGTCGCGACGAATCGCCTAAAATTGGTTCAGTGTCCCCACCGCATGATCCACCCTCTAACCATTTTCTAGCCTCTGGACCCAATTTCCTGATAAGTCCCTGGAGTTCCGCCTCCTTTTCCATCAGGGCCTTACGGAAACGGCAATTCGTTGTCTTAACGTCACGCAATCGCTGCTCAATATCACAAACGGACGAATCTCGTCCGTTCTTGCACATCGGCTTCAATGTAGCCCGAATTCGATCGACATTTCCCGACGGATTACGTTTCAGTTCAATAAGCTAAAAAATACATAAATTTTAGTATTTTCCCGTTCAATTAACGAGGCACATCTAATATGGTCTAAACTACAAAATCGTACTACCAGTCTTACTTTCGGTACGAACACCAAACATAGAGTGCCCGTCGTACAGAAAAATATAAAAATTGATAGTAAAGTAAAAACTAAATCTTTGCGATCGGCTAGCACTAGAGATATTGCAGCGCCCGGAACACAAGTCATCACAACATTATAGACGGAGAATCCAATATGTTTCGAATCGTTCAAGGCCGGTATTGAGACGTGACGCGTTTCCCAGGCCAGAAATGCTCCAAAGATCTGTGAATTACGAGACAGGGTATTAGAAATATTTAAGGATACATAAGAACTATGACTGAATTGGCTAGTCCCAAATTTTGAACTGACTACAGTGTGTTCAGTGTTTGATGTGACTAGTTTTTTGTAAGGATAGAGCGCCCTGAAAAGTCACGAAGTCGCGCCATCCAACGCTTCTCGGTCTCTCATGACCTATTGGGAAATATAACCCAAATTTTAACGCCCTGGATAAGTGGACATGATTCATTTTTTTTGTACAGGCCTAAGGTTTATGGTCTGATAGTTTGAGCAAGAACCCCCCACACTGCCGTAGCTAGTCCCGGCCGCCGGCAGGCGCGTCGCTCCAGGTCGAACGTCAGCCACCAATTCGGACTTAGGAGGAATTGGCCCACTGTTTCCCGAACCTTACCTTTCCCTTCGAATACGGTATTTTTACTTTTTCAAGTCGATACACCTTGATCAAAAAGTTCCCGGAATTTATTATTAAAAATACAAGTTTATTCATCTAAATCTATATTGTCCCCTTCAAAGTAATCCCCATCGACTGCAACACACTTATGCGAGTGCCTGATCCAACCCTCGAAACATTTTTTATATTCGGTTTTCGGTATGACCATCAGTGCTCCCTGCGATTTTTCCAGTACTTCCTCTCGGCTGCTGAAACGCGTTCCTTGTAGTGGTTTTTTTTTAACTCGATTGAACAGAAAGAAGTCACAGGGAGCCAAATCAGGTGAATTCGACGGCTGTTGGATGGTATTTGTTGCTTTTTTCGTCAAAAAATTACGAATAATGATGGCACTGTGCGACGGTGCGTTATCATGGTGCAAAATCCACGAGTTTTCTGCCCACAATTCTGGTTGGTTTCTTTCGGCGAATTGCTTCACGCAAACGTCTCATAACGCCCAAATAATACTCTTTGTTTACTGTCTGGCCTTCTGGCAAAAATTCATGATGCACTACACCGTTGTAATCTATGAAAACCGTGAGCATTGCCTTCTTTTTTGACTGAAAACGACGTGCTTTTTTGGTCTCGGCTCAACCGTTCGTGCTACTGGTAAACGACCGTTTTCTTTAGAGAATCGTTGCAAAAACACTTTTCCAACATTTCCAATGTTCGCGCACCATTAAATCCGTTTTTTACGCAAAATTTAATACAAGTTCGTTGTTGCAAATTTAAACGCATTTTTAAAATTGTAAAAAATCGCCAACACACACCGAGATAGATGTACTATTGGCTAGGTAACTTTTGCAAATGTCAAGCTATGACGCTAAGATTTAGGGAGAATGTCAACAACAGATGTATCAACTTAACAAAAAAAAAGAGAACTCAAAAAGCAATAAAAGCGCCACACGGTGGATATTCCGGGAACTTTTTGATCAAGGTGTATTCACTCTAAGACCTTCGTTCACAACAGACTTAAGGCTGGTTTACATGACGAATGCAATCATTTTTTACTGAGATTGTGAGGGAGCTAGCTTATCGAATTTTCAATGGAGCAGAAAGCAACAACTGTAAAAAAATAAAATTGACAAAAATATCGTCAATATTTTTTGCTGAACATAATATCTGTTCGTTTCACTTTTGATCAGTTTGTCGTTAGAAATTTTCCTTTTTCCTCACAATCTCAGTAAAAAATGTTTGCATACGTCATGTAAACCAGCCTTTAGGTGATTAGTCTTTAATACAAGTTTCGGTTGAGCTATATTCCGAGCTTTTGCGAAGATCGATCGTTCTATTAATTTGCTTATCAGAGAGTGGCGAATGACATCGGCATCGAAATTTCTCCCGTAGTTAGAGTACAAATTCCAGAAGCGATTGACTCAGATATGACGTGGAAGATTGACTCATCCACTTCTGGGTCACCGCAGCTACGACAAAGATCATTTGCTTCGGTTCCTAGTCGTCTAGCATGTCTACCAATCAGGCAGTGCCCTGGGAGTACTCCGATTAGTGTACTAGCATCCTTTTTGCTCAGACTCAGGATATACTTGCTTTTCCCGTGAATACAGTACAAGAAATTTATCTTACCAAATCCTGAACACACTGTCTCTGTCCCTTTTCGGTAACCCAATCCTTTCTACCCCTAAATTTAATTCACTTACCAACAATAGTCCCTTGTAAGCATAAATAATTCCAATAAATATCGTTATGTAATCCGATTGGCAGTATTCATTTTCGTGCACGAGTAGAACATCTTCCAGCGAATCGTGTTGTTTCGGCTCCAAATGTTTGATATCGCGATAAAAAGGATCAGCCAGTTGCCACGTTGTTATAATCGCTAAATCAATCGCTAACAGTATACCAACAACCATAAACAATTGATAGTCCTTAATAACTTTCTTATTCAATTTCAGATCGGTAAAGATCGAATGAACACGCCACGTTTTCGAAAACATTGCACCGAATGCTAAACTGAATCCAGCCATCAAAGACAGGACACGAGCCGTACAAACATAGGGGAATGCTGCTATGCTACTCAAAGTGCTATCCAAACCGAGGAATATAACACTCAAGTAAGTTAGCATGCATCCCACTATGATTAAGTTATTCAGATGAGGGCTGGACATTTTTATGTAGCTGAAAAAGAAATACGGATGGATAAGTTTTTGGACTATCACATTGAATCTGGACTCACCGTTGATTTCGGTACTTGATGTTGAACGCAAGAAACACAAAGGCTATTACAATTCCAACTACAGAAAGACTTGCCGAGACAACGTAGATTGTAAGATTTACCTGGCTTCGGACTATTATCCGTAGAGTTCGATCTTTCGGTGGCGATCGACCATTCTGGAATTTCATGAAGGATTGATTAAAATGTAATGTGACATGATTGGTCGAGAAGTTTACCCATTTAATTGGATTTCCAAGCGATAAATCTAGTCGTCCATGTACGGAGTTGTATTCACCGACTTTAACTTCTTTGCCCATTTGAAATTGCTTCAGTAGTATGTTGGCTTTCCTTTCGTTATTGTAGAACCGTACTGGACCCTTTAAATAGAAAAGTATATCGATATAATATATGTGTTAACCCGTCATAAGGGTAGAATTCAGCCAAGCATGAGACAAAATTTACCGTGACACCCTCAAAACTCGTGTTCTTCAAAGCTTCTAAGAAAATATTTTCCCAATCCTTGATTCTGTACTCGAACTCCTGCAGGAACTGTTCCTTTCGCTGCGCAACGTACTGAATAGCTAGTGCAGCTGCCCATATTCCGTCGTAGGTGTATCCATGAAATCGTGAGTATTCCAAGCCACGTCGACTGTCGTATTCCGATAGGTACTCGTCTGCCGTCTATAAGAAACAACAAAATTAGGAAATCAAAGCTCTAAGATATAAAATTTTCAGTACAATGCCCGATATTGTGATATCTCCGCTAGTCGACAACGGAAGTAAGTCAGTCATAATTGTAGTTTCCAGGGCAGTTGTGATTTCCTCAACAGTACACTCAGTCGTGGAATTCCACCATTCCGTCGAGTATGTGGCCATAATGATCCATTGATAGGCTCGTCCGAACATTTCCAGCCTAAAGGAATAAACTTGACGTCTATTCAATCAAGGACACGGCTTGAAATACTCACTTGTAGGCCTCGCAGAACACCTTTCGTGCGTAGTACTCATTGAAATTGCCCAGAATAATCCGCACGTCCTTTTCACGCAATTTTTTCAACGATTCACTTACATCGGTTACAAAGCTCTGGGTCTCAACAACCTCGGTTTGCATAGCGTCCAAGTTAGCAACCATGTGATTATGCGGCAAAGCATAGCGTGGCTCATTCTGATAAATCGTACCGACACGGGTCCAATTGAACTCCTTGAGCAATGCAAGCCGCGGTGCATTGAACGCATTTTCCGACGGAACTACCCGAAAGAAGTTGGGAAATGCATCCTTGGTGAACATGGGATGAGTATCTGCATACGAAAGCTGGGTCAAATGCCAATGTTTGCTGGCTTTGGCTATCGGGTCGGTCACATGGGTACAAGCCGCACCGAATAGCATTAGCTTATGCGGCCCCGAATGCATCATGTCGAAGAAGGACTTGACTCCGACGGCAGCGTTACACTATACATACGACAATAATAACAGAGAAGAAGAATTTGTAATTTTCTTAATTAAAAAGTTTTCTGATTCGTTAAATTAAAGACTTACTTCCGTATCATTCCACCACATGTGTAGCCTGTAATTACGTAGTATGCTCGAATGCTCGTTAACATGATCCAAGGCGAGCTTTACGCTGGGCATTACACCGCGCCCTAATTTGAATGGTTGAAATTATTGAATTTTTGATCAAAATTTTTTTTTAATTTACCTGTAGCCGCATTTTCCACCCCATCTCCATAAGGGAAAAAGCCTGCGATGTAGACATCAGAACGTTTATTTCCGCTTGATCTTTGGCAATTAGTCAGAGTTAAAACTCCCAAAAAGAAGACTACTATTTGAATTTTATTAAATTCATTTTTCATTTTTGCTGTATCCTCGGAATCTAAAAAGGACAAGGAATGAGAATTTACTGAGCGAAAAATAAAAGAAAACTACCAAAAGTTTATATTTAGATATTATTATATTTTGAGAGATTTTCGGTCAAAGTTTGGGTGAACATACAACGTACATATTCTTCAATATTATGAATGTGATCCAACCCGTCTAGAATGGGAAAAGGATTCGGTACGGACGGAAGAGTCCGCCCACATATACAAGGACGGGTTCAAAACTTAAGACGGAGTAGGTGGAGGTGTTTTCTCTGACATGCTTAACAGTAGCAGCTCCTTACGCTTTCCGGACCACTGTAGTGTCTCATCAGGCGAAGCCTTTGGCGTCCTGTCCTGGCTGAGGTGTAATGTAATATATAATAGGGATTTTAGAATTTTCACAGACAGCCAAGCGGCAATAAAATCCTTGGAATCGGCCTCGACAACATCAAAGGTCGCTGTAGAATGTCGATCATCTCTTGAGGAGATGGCTGAACTGTTCAATATTCTTCTGTGCTGGGTGCCACACAGGGATATTCCAGGTAACTGCATGGCTGACGAACTCGCTCGGCGTGGTACCACTCTTCAGATTGTGCGGGAACTTTGGAATCTGGGTGTGCCTCTCTCTACATGAAACCTGCTAATAAGATTGCACTCATTTGAGAAAACCAACTCAAGATTGGCAGACGGTATTACATGTCAAACAACGAGACAGATCTGGCCGAAGCTGGATCTAAAACGCTCAAAAAGGCTGACTTTGCTCAAAAGCGCGAATTTCAACACCGCAGTCGGTGTCCTGAGCGGACTCTGTCTTATAGGTTGACATGCTAAAAGACTCAACCTCTTCTCAAATGACTTCTGTAGAAGCAGCCTGTATGTACCTGTCCAGCTGTATTCGCTGAAAGGAAATCTTATCTTGAAGCTTACTTCATCAACAGTCTAAATAACCTTGCCGCAATGGAGGTCGCGAAAATCCAACACTTCATTGCAAGCTCTAAATGTTTCGACGGGTAAGACCGGTTTCAATGATCCTGGAGTAACACAAAATACCCTTTAGGTCTAAGTGTGTCCGTGGTCTTATGGCCAGCCACGCGTATCTACCATGAATGCTATCACTGTAGCTATGAACAAAATCATTCCGTTGCTCCCGTTGATCTATTGCTTCTATTTCTCCCGTTGCTCCTGTTTCTCCTGTTGCTCACATTTCTCCCGTCGCTCCCTTTGATTCACTACTCCTGTTTCTCCCAATGCTCCTGTTACTCCCGTTGCTTCCGTTAATCCATCCTCTATCTACAATCCACCATCCACCATACCCCGAATTTCATCCTCCATCCTCTATCTATCATCCACCATCATCCATCTACCATCTTTAATCTTCCAACCTCTATCCACCATCCTCCATGCACCATCCCCTATCATCCATCGCCTATCCACCATCCACCATCCTCTATCTTTCATCTTCCATCATCCATCATCCTTCATACACCATCCCCAAACTTCATTCTTCCATCTTCTATCCTCTATCCACCATCCTCTATTCTCCATTTTCCATCCTCCATCCTCTATCCACTATACTCCATCCTTCATCCTCTATCTTCCATCCTCCATCCTCTATCCACTATCCTCTATCCACCATCCACCATCCTCTATCTACCATCCCCTATCCACCATCCTCAATCCACTATACTCTATCCACCATCCTCCATATTTCATATTCCATCCACTATCCACCATCCTGTATTCACCATCTTCTATCCACCATCCCCTATCCACCATCTCCTATCCACCATCCCCTATCCACCATCCCCTATCCACCATCCTCCATGTTCCATCCTCTATCCACCATCCTCTATCCACCATCCATTATCCTCCATCTGCCATCCTCTCTATCCACTATTCATAACTAATCCACCGAAAACGAACGAACTGCCGCTAAAGCATATAAAATACACTCAAATGTTGAAATTACTCGCGAACCACCAACTGTTAAATGATTTTGCTAACGCAGAAACCATCGCGGGCACACCCTCAACAAATCATTAAAGTTCCATCGCAATCGGATGAGTGGTTTAGGAGTTTATACAGGAGAGACAGACAGACAAGCATTCATTTTTATATATGAATAGAGATTGTGAATCAAAGGCTATAGATTCAATTTATGAGAATATTTTTAATGAAATGAGATTCATTGGATTAATATACTGTTCATAGATAATTGAAACTATTTGATGTTTTTGTTCATTGTTTCAAGGATTTTTACATTAATCCAAATAGTTTTACATTAATCCAATAGTCTTCGATGGAGGATTTTACTACACACAAACAGTCGGAAGTTCTTTTCCTTGGATTCTAAAAGCGAATAGTAAGAACTGGAAAATTATAGGCATGAGTCCGGACAGTAACATACCGAATAACACCTTATTGGAAAAATGTAGGAGAGTCCCAAAAGGTTTGCTGCCTTGAAAGCATAGGTTGGGGGTTTAGAGGCTTGCTAAGCTTTTGGTATTCTGCTTGTTGTTAAATAGTTAAACCAAACAACCAATGGCTCTGGACATGGATCCTCAAATTAGTCGTCAGGTATGCCACTCACGAAAAAACTATAAACACGAACTTCCGAGATTCCTGTCGACATCTAAGGGTTGAAGACTAAAATTGCTTCTTAGGCACTCATACCATATTGTCAGCTCCTAGTGGTTGCAAAAACTTTTCTGTTATTCTCATTCATACAAAGCATCATTTAATGAGCCAACTGGAATTATTTTGATAAATAAATGAAAAGGATCAATGTGCTGCACGATATTATTCCGACTCCTCAATTATCTCAAGGAAATCGTATCGAAAACCCCTAAACCATAATATCAAACTCGTATGAGTATTATTAAGACCACGTCGTCGTCGTCGAAGTTGTCGCAGTTAATAGTCACTTTGGAAAATTTCCCATGAGCCACGCTATCCATCATTTTGAAGGACTCAACTATAATCCGTACAAAAGCTTCCATCATCATTTCCGATAGCTTTTCATCCCTTTTTTTTCCGAGGATACACTAACATGTGTATAAGCCTTTTATCAAGGCGCTTATGCTGAACAACCGAAAAAGGGATTGTTCGCCTCAACATGGTAGGATATAGTAGGTACCTATAGGAAATTCGAAATAAATAAATTCAAAATCCATGTATTTGTTTGTGTGGCGGAGTTACCCCCACAATCCTTATTATTGTTAAACAGATTACATCGGGGGATGGAGCAGGAGAGTGGTTTAAGGCTGAAATTTAACAATAATCGCTATGAACATAATTTTCTAGACTCTCGTTCCTGGCGAAAATTGCGGAAAATTTCAGAGAATTGAGTGATTTTGGTGTTACGAGTAGGTGTTCTATTTATGTTCGGCTTTTCATTGATTAATCGTCCAATCGGTGGTATTTCATAGTTAATTTGTATCAAATTGTATTTCAAGGCTTCTGTTCGAAAAATGACGTAGAAGTTGGTTTTGAATTATTCATCAAATGGAATTTTAATTGAATTCGAAATTAAACACAAGTGGATTGGTAAAATTCGGAATTTAACCTTTTACTATTTTTTTCAAATCTAATTTTAAGGCATTACTAATGACACGTTGGGGTGATCCATTCATCAGTTTTATTGATTTTTTTATTTTTGTCCTGTTTTTCCTGGGAATAAGAATGAATTTTACGATGCATAAATAATCCTATAATCCAGTAGAAAACATTATTCATTGAGATTATCTTTTGGAACCGAAAACACCAATCAAATCCATCTAACCCATCAACTATAGGTTAGGTTGGGTTATAGTGGCAGCCGTACAAACTATGGATCAACTCACTTAGACCATTCGGTTGAAAACAACTACAAGGTGGGGTTCTATCTATGAATCAACCATCTATTTCAAAGTCCGCAGAACCATTCATCATGCCTTCCGAGGACCTAATTCTATCTATTGTTTGAAGTACAAAGTTCTCAATTCTATCTTGAACTTCGAATAAGTAGAATACTTCTGCCTATTGTTTCAGAGAATCGTGGGTGGGTGGTTCGGGGATTTTATTGTATTTTTTTTAAATTTACACAGGAAAAGAATTTTTTTTTAGATTTAATACGTAATAAACTAAAAAGATATTCACAGAAAATCATTGTTGTGGAACTTCAATAGAAAAACTCAGGACGTTCCTAGAAAATTGAATTGAAGAGGCGGTGTATCGCATAAGTACCAATTATTATCCGAAATATTGGAAATTTGATGATGTCACTGGTTAGTTATTACCATCATTTGCGTAGGACTACCCAATCTTTATTTTAAGAAATATATTAATTCCTGAAAATCCGAGCATTGTAATTCGGGATTTTCAGGTAATGCGATACTGCAGGCATTTTGTGAATCTTTTCATTATTTTACAGACGCTGAAGAGAAGATACAAATTTAATGGAAAACAAATTTAGTCTTAAATTTAAACAATGAGAATAAAGTTGAAAGTAGGTCATCGTGTCTACCTATCAGTAATATAGTCAGGGGTTGTTTTTTTACGATCGTAGAGTACGCACAGCTATAGGCTTAAAAGGGGATTTCCGGAATCAGACGTATCTTCACAGCAAACAAGAGTCGCAAAGATGATATCCAGTGAACAAAACCATGAATTCAATTGAGACCAGATGATAGGACTACAAATAAAGCGAGCAGTAGACCTAAACCTTGAACGATACTGAATTGAAACTTTGAAGGCTTTCTCAAGGAGAGCTTGTAGGGAATGCAAAAATTGGCAATTTTGAGACCTATTGTCTCTGAAACCGAGTGATCGTACAACACTAATTTTTATTTTTATTTGTAAATCTATGTTAGTACTATGTACACTTCAAAATACAGTAGAACTTGCAGAAGTGACCACCTTCATATGTTGACCACTTGCCTAAAGTGTCCATTTTTTACAGTCCCGATGTAAATTACCGATTTTCCATACACTTTTCGTTTTGTATTGTGACCACTTTCATATTGTGACCATTTCCATATTGTGACCATTGACCACTTTTTTGCCAATACTTACGTATCACATACATACGTGTGGAGTACATCCTATAATGTGACCCAAAAATTTTACGTCATATACTAATTAAGACACAAATGTTCAAAATGCAAAATGAGACTGAAATAAATGAAACACGAAGCTTACTATCGAAATTGTGTTCTGGATAAATGCATAAATAGATTCACCTTTTATATTGGTAATGTTGATTTAAATTAGGCAGTATAATGTGACTACTAAATTATTTTTATAATCTGACCACTCGTTTAAAGCGACCACTTTTGCACAGTCTCTTGGGTGGTCACTATATAGAGGTTCTACTGTAATAGCTTCACTTTTTTTAACAGCTGTTCACAACTCTGTACTTTTTTAACTATTCTTGATGGCCTACAGATCGACACTGCGTTACTAAAATTGGGTAATGTTCGATCAAAAAATTCTTTTATACAAAACAAGGAAAACGAAAAAAAATTAATGGATTCTGATAAGAGGTTGGCGATAAAACGGGGCAAACGCTTTAAAAAAATTGATTTCTCAAGAAACACATTTGTTTACAACAATACGTCAGCTTTGCGTCATTTCTTTTAGAATCTCTTGTTCATAGAGCTACGGTACACAACAAGCCACCGGTCTTGTATAATTCGCTTTGAAGCCGAAAACACGGTGAGACAAAACAGGGTCGTTATATCAAATTGTTGTTGTTTTAGCGTGAGTGAGTGAGACAAAACAGGAACGTTATGTCAATTTGCTGTTGTTTTGCGTGCAAGTGAATGCAACGACGTCCGCCTTCAACTCAATCGCTGCTTGTCATCTCCAGTATGTATATCTCTTTCGTAATTTTAAAGCCTTTTTTTATATCTTGCAAAATATATTATCTGTGGCAGCATCTGTGATTTTTATCATTTGACAATAAAATAAACTGACAAGCAATCGTTCTATCAAGGAAAGTTGTAATCGTAATGTAAGGAAGGGACCTCGTATTCAGCGGGTGCATTTTAGTTTCAAATTTTAATTTTTAGGCACTTTCCAGTGTCCTAATGTCACGATTTTGGTCTTGTGTTATCAGAAAAAGTATAAATTTTTAATAATCAGTCGAAAACAGAAAATTGATTTTTTCCTTCGTTTAGCTCTAGAAGCTCCCCTTAAGTAAAGCAAAAGGAAAATTGTAGAATGATAACAAGCAATTTTATTGCGAAACGGTGCTGTTTTATGAATGAGTCGAATGTTTGTCACTAGAGGGCGTATAATACCAATTACTCATGTCGTGGCCCATCACAGATAGTGCTGGAGCAGGAACGCCTTTTTTGTCCAAAACAATTTATTTTTCATGAACTCCTTTATCCTACGAATTATTTATTCCGTTCTACAAAGTATCCAATAAAAATTTTTTTGCTAAAGGGAATACGTGACCTTTGGTCCTTTCTTCCAAACATTTTTGTGCAAAACACAAGAGAAAATATGATGGATCCGTTCAAATTTTTATCACAAAACTCCATCCACTTAAATTATCATCACTGATTTAATTACGAATTTTCGTAAATAAAAAAATGTGTGTTTTATTGTTATTTTAGATCCGCTTCGAAAAATATAGCAAAACAATTTCGAGATTGTCTCAACACAAAAGCTACGGAAAGCAAGGAAGAAAAAAAGAGCCCTATAAAAATGGAAACAAAAATATTTAGCTACATTTGTGTAGCCTTTAACATCTTACGATGTAATAAAGTATTATGCCAAAGGATGGGGATTCCCCACCCAGACACTGACTACTAAACTCTCGCGGAATGTTTTTCGGTTCCGGGAAAGACGTGTAACGACATCAAGTTCTTTTCACGACATGGCTTTTTATTTATTTACAGCTTTATTTATGCATACAATGGTTTCAGCTAGCTTTCGTATGAAATGAGGAAGTATCACGGCGGCATACGTGTAAGTAAACTCGGTATGTTTGTCGTTTATGAGAATTTTTTCTGTAAAATTTAAATTCAACTGTTTAAGCTCGGTTCACAGTTTACACGAATCAGTGATGTATCAGTACTGATTCCGTTCATTCCGTTAATGCTGTATGTGCCTTACATTCGTATCGTTTCGTCACTTTGTAGAACTAACCCGAATATATCATAAGAAACACGTCCGTGAAATGACGAAAGTATCTTTGACAAAATACAAAATCTCGGTATTGATACGGAACTGAAATATTGTATAAAGTGCATCAGAATTTAGATTTAACAATTTAATGTCGTCTTATACGTATGATGTATCAGTACTGTTTCCGTTCAGGATCAGTTTTGTTAATATCGTCTGTTCATACATTCGTACCGTTTCTTCACTTTGTAGAACTAACCCGAACATATCATATGGTGCATATTGTACTTCGCGAACGAACTAGTTCGGAACAGCGTTCCCATAACTGAAATGAACGAACTAGTTCGCAGTAAGTCCCGCTCCTTACTTACTTACGATGGCGCTACAGTTCAATCGGCCTCCTGAATGTGCCGCCTCCAACCTTCTCGGATCAGGGACCGCGTCTTCCAGTTTGTGATCTTAGTAGTGATTTACTGTCTGCGTTCATAGAGTCCTCCCAGCGCTGTCGTAGTTTTCTAACGGGTCTATGTCTATAAACTCTTCCCTTCATTGTGCACTTGGGGATTCTTCTGTCATTCATCCGCTCCACATGACCAGCCCATTGTTTTAAATTTTATGAGGATCGAGTCCCGCTGCTACTTTGTTTGTATTCATTCATTGCCGTTTGGCGGTCAGTGGCACAATATACCTGTCCTTTTTTTTAGGTCATCACACCTACCTTTTGTACCACAATGTCGTTCCAAACTTCATTGTGAACTAAAAGAACGAACCAGTTCGCGACGGATCGGAAAGTTGAAATGATCACTCACTAGGCTTGCGTATTCTAGTTCATCTTACTGATCGCGAACGAACTAGTTCCTCGCGAAGTAGTTCGTTCTTGTAGTTCGTGAGAAAGAAATGATAAGCGGTGTGGGGAAATGAGATGACCTAAAAAAAAGATCCTTACTTCCCTCGCGAACGAACTAGTTCCTTATTTTTAATTCGCAATTCGCTAGGTTGCAATGAAAGGTGGTGTACAAAAATGTGATAACCTGCAAAATAAAAAAAGGTCCTCACTTCCCTCGCGAACTGAACTAGTTCCTTCTTTTAGATCCCAGTTCGCGAGAGTGGAATGATACATGCTGTACGCAAATGTGATGACGAACTACTTCCTACAAACGAACTAGGACCGGAATTTACTGCGATCTAGTTCGTTCATTTCACTTATGGGAACACTCATCCGAACTAGTTCGTTCACGAGCTACACAAGGCTAGCGCTCACTATGGTGAACTAAAATGCGCAAGCCTATACGGTGAAATAACGACAAAATACAATATCTCGGTACTGATACGGAGCTGATACTGAAGACTTAAGGAAAAAAGGCATCAGTCGTGCGTAGTCGATAGTCCGTGCGATAGTCCTTGAAAAAAATTTGCGCACTCTTTTTTTATCCCCAGCTCTAAAATTGCAGGTTAGCATTTCATCTAGACTATCATAGGACCGGAGTGGGGCTTATCATGTCTGCGGTATGTTGTACTCGAAGAAGAGCCTTCGTTATAACTGTTCACTTTCAAAGTCTCGATGGCTTAGTGGCTAGAGAACTTGCCTTCGGTGCACCTGGTACCAGGTTCGAATCTGCTTGGCGACAAGTAATTTTCGAGAATGGGATTGGGTGCGCCGGACTACTAGTTCACTCAGCTGCACAGAAAGAAATTCATAGGTAAAAATGCCTAAATACTTCGGCATTTAACCGTCAACTAAGACTTTTAGGTAATATACCTAAAATAAATGTAATATTACCTAATAAATTTATTTTTGGTATATTACCTAAAAGCCTTAGTTGACGGTTAAATGCCGAAGCACTTAGGCATTTTTACCTATGATTTCTTTCTGTGTGTAAATGAGCACATGAGTTAATATCGGGGTAATAATCACGGACGAGCGTGTGGCTGACCACTTTACCTCCTAGTGTTCCGTTGGTCTAGTAATGAAGTAGCTCTAGCATTACTTCAAGGCCTAGGCCCAATTCGGGCTGTTCCGCCATTGATTATTATTATTATTTTCAAATAGAGATGGGCAAAGCAGTTTCTTTTAGTGAGTGAGTAAACTCCGACTCACTCACTGAAAGGAACTAGTTTAGTAAACTAGTTCGAGTTCCTTTTGAAAATCACTTTCCCGGTGAAGAAACTAGTTCTTTTCAAGTTCGTATTGAATGTGAGGACCTAAAAAAAACGGTGCTCACTCACGGTGAGGACCTAAAAAAAAAAAAAAAGTTTTCACTTCCCACGAAAGGCACTCATTCCTTTTCATGCTTCACATCGCAAAGGAACTACTTCCTTTCCAACAAAGTGTGTCACGTGGCGAAGCGAACTACATTTCACCAAAAGAAGTTAGTTAGTTCACTCACTCACTTCAATGAACTGCTCTTTTCGAACAGTTCACTCATGACCGACCCATCTCTACTTTCAAGATTAACTGCAAGATTATATTGTGCACACTTATATTATATTTCTAGCTTTTGCGAGTTCTTTGTTAAGCCCCGAACACAATGCTGCCGTTCCGTTCCGGTCAGCTGCCAAAGTAAACCTTATGGGCTGTCCATGTAAATGCACAAAACGGTCGTTACGAAATGGAACCAGCGAGTTGACCAAAATTTAACTTTTACTGACCACATAACCTCACTTGTCGTGACGGAACAAAAAGGAACGGAAGCATTGTGTTCTGGCCTTTAATCGTGGATTAAATATAACCACGTTATTTAGGAACTTTTGTATGGCACCTACTCCAAGGTTTTCAGTATTTTGGATCACCACTCTTTTTGGTTCGAATGCGTGTAAAATATCGACTCCCTGCTTGAATGACCATAGGGGCTCCAAATTTTTAACGACTATAGTATGGCGACTATACGATGAACGCGCTTCATATATGTAGTTCATATTCATGCCCGTATCAGCAACTGGAGTATAGGTCGGTATGTCTATCAAAGTCGAAAGTGTGTCTATCAAAGTCCTAGTTCAAAAAGTTCAAGAGATATCGGTCAATATTCGTAAAGTTGTGTCTTAAGGACTTTTGTGTGGGAGTTATTCGACTTTTTGTTCAACAAGAGCCTACCATATTTCGACTTCTCTGGTCAAGGTTTTTCGGACTTATCATGCGCCAACCTTTTTTTTTCCCCGCACCCTTGAATAAAATTTAATTTATAACCTTTTGCCCCCCCCCCACAACCCACAACCCCCCCCCCCCCCCCATGAACTCCATTCTATGCGCTACGTTTATACCACACAGCAATTCATTCTCAAAATCAATTGACTGATAATCAATTTTTCCGTATCAATCAAACCTACTTGCGGCACCCCCGAACCGCAACATTAACAAAACCAGATCGGATTCGTATATACAGACCACAAATCATCCCCTTTTACCTGGTGGTGCTTTTCACCTGAAATACCTTCACGTCGTACAGATAAAAATGTGCCGGGTGTCTACACGATTGGAGTCATTTTTACACTAATGAAATGCTTGACGCGGGGGTTGATTTCGTATAAAGGTGTAGTCCCATTTTTATATCCATCCTAAGGACATAACAGCAGGATACGATTTCTTTTTGAGCTTCGGAAATAAGAGGGCGTTCATCTAGAGGGAGTATAGGTCTAGTATTTGAAATAGCAGGAAAACATGCAAATAGATTTATGTACCTATATGATGGAAGCGGAGTGTGTGAAGTAATTTTGTACCTATCCGTACTTATATATACCAACTACTCACAGTAATTATCCAGACAGGTTTAGTTGGTTAAGTGTTCGGTGAGTCCTTTTTCTTTGATCAAAAAAAAAACGGATTCCAAGTGGGTGTTTGCTATCCAAGAAGAAGGAATTATCCGGTATAACTAACTGCGACGATTAAATGTTTTTTTTCACACATTTTCACAAAACGATTTCCGTTTCATCTTCACTTCGAAATATTTATTTCGATAACAACATCAAAGAATCGATTTATTATTTTGCCCGTGTTTACAAAAACTTGGGATATTCGATTAAAAACTACCCTATCCAACAACACTTTTTTTTCACATTAATTTTCCGATTTTTCCTTCCATTTCACATTATCCCTTGAAAGGATATTTTTGTCTACAATCTGAAGAAGAATAAAATTCAAAAGATCTCTTAGTCCGTTTTTATAGTTTTTATTATTATTCTTTTTGTGGTTCTATTGTTTGGAGCACTCCCTCGAAAAATTCATATCGAACTATCCCAGGACTTTTTCATTTATGGTTCAAAATGAATGTACACCTAGGAAGTGGCTGGTTGTGTGAAAATGGATACATAACTGGAGACATGCGCAGTTTTTGAAAGGATATTCAAGCTATTCCTCCAAGTTGAAATGAAACAACCAGACCAGAACCAGACTCCTGGGAAGGTTGGTAGGTTTTCGATAGATAGGAGAGAATTGGGTGGTGTTCATACTGATAAATCATCAGCAATAATCTTTACTTTCTCACCGCTATCATTGGTCAAAGTCTTTCCACTTAATCACAGTATGAGCGTCGATTGTTCCCTGTTTATCCTGAAAATTGATCAATTTGGAGTAAGGATTTGAAAAACTCCTATTTTCCAAAAAACATGTTTTGAAGCTGCAAAAGAAAATTTAGGTTGAGCTGTTTTAATTTTCCCCTAAAGTAGACAAGTGTACAATTAAATTTCGATATTGTGGAAAGCGTCATTTTTAACCATCATGCAATCGGGAGTTTAGAGATAGGAAAAGCAGTTTCTTTCAGTGAAGTACTTCACTCCGAGTCATTCACTTTAAGGAACGAGTTCAGTGAAGCAGTTCCATGGAACTCTTCGTTCCAGCGTTCCTTAGTTGTCGTTCCTTCGTTCCATCATTCAGTTCACTCACTCAATGAATAGAACTCTTTGTACAGCGTGCTCAGTGATGAATACCAGAAGATAATAATAATCAATGGCGCAACAGCCCAATACCAGAAGATAAGAAACAAAAAGGTCAGTACATCACGTGTCCAATGGAACTGCAGTTCACCAAAAGGATTAAGTTACTTCACTCACTCACTTCAATGAAGTATTCTTTTGGAACAGTTCACAGGTACAAGAATCCACCTACTCCGAACTGGAGATGCACCTACTCCGAACTGGAGATGGGAAAAGCAGTTCCTTTTAGTGAGTGAGTTAACTCCGAGTTACTCACTTGAAGGAACTAGTTCCAGTGAACTGTTCGTTGCCCTTTTTGTGATGCATAATAAAAAAGGTCCTCAGTTCCCTGGAACTAGTTTCTTTAAAGCTCACAGTGAATGTGATGACCTAAAGAACTACTTCCTTATGTGATATAATGTGATGATCTAAAAAAAACTGTAGTGACCTACAAAAAAAAGAACCTCACTTCCCTAAGGAATGAACTACTTCCTTTCAAGCTCAGAGTGAATGTGATAAAAATGCCCTCTCACTTCCCTGGCGAAGGAAGTAGTTCCTTTTCAACGTGTGTCACGTGGCGAATGGAACTGTAGTTCACCAAAGGGAGTGAGTTTCTTCACTCAGTCACTTCAATGAAGTGTTCTTTTTGAACAGTTTACTACGGAACGACCCATCTCCAAACTCCAAACCCTGTCTAAATTTGAAAATCATATCTCTGGGTGCTCTTCAGTTAAGAGGCTGTGTGTATGGCGGACGGCCGAATATTCTCAGAAATAGTATGATGAAAGATGCCACTAGTGTAGCAATGGTACCTATCGGCACTTAAGCCAACAAAGAGGACCATTGTACCACGCTGTTTCATTAAGAAATTTAACGGAGTTCGTGGACATTCTCCAAGGCATGTTGGTTTGATTTCTTACGAAATTCGTACCCTGCCTGGGTCCTGATTGTGAGCTAGTCCTTCATTAGTATTAAGTACTATCCCAAACCACTTAACGAAGTGTACACCGACGGTCTGTGAATCGTTTGCTTCCCTTGAAACGTAAAATAACTCCAAAGGAGGGTTCTTCCTTCCCGATGCTGGTTCAATTTCCTTTGAAATTCACCATGGTTTGGTCCAGATTTGGTCCAGATTCGTCCCTGCTGCTTCCTCTTCCCCAAACCTTTTTCAAAATCCTTTTCAAATCCTTTCAGTTTCCCCAAGCCGGTTCGACTTCCTGATGCAGTTTAACATTTTAGGTCCAGATCTATGAACTACTCGCTCCTTATGGAGTTAGTATCGAATGTGGCCAGTCGTGTTTAATCAAAAGCATAAAAAGTGTTGTCCGGCCTCCTTCTCTTTACACCATCCGAAATAATATAGTATCATCTTAAAGTTTCGAAAAGTATCTTAGTATTGAAATAGGGAGCTGCAGTAGGGGCTAAAATAATAAAAGCAAAAAAAAAAAATTCTGTGAATATGAATAAAATAGTTGGGCAAAAATTTAGTAAATGTAATTTTCCCGATAGTGGAATATAGCTGAGGGGAAGTGGCACTTCTTGACCACCCTAAAGACACGTGGATACTAGCAAGTAACTTTCGATAATTTTGGCTAGAGCGATTTGCTGCGATATCTACACTAACTGCCAAATTGCAGCAATTTTACTCTAACAAACAGCTCGACAAGAAACTTTCAAGCATAACTTGCTTATCCGTGTAGATACGTTTCAATACAAAAATTTCGCGTGGCACTTCTAATGCAACTCACTTGCAGAAAAATGTTGGCACCGATCGGAACTTTCTTGCGCAATTTCAACTCTCGCAAGTATACGTGTACATTAACCACTCGCTTGAAAATGCAAGCATCTGCTGGCTACAGCTTAAATTTGAACGAACGCGCTCTCAGAACCGTGTACACATAAAGTAATAAATGTCTGAGAGCGACTTTAGCAAGTCTTAATTGCTAGTGTCTACGAGCTTAAAGGCTAAATGGGAGGATTTTGTAGGTTGACTCTCAAGGTATCAGATATCATCCTGGCCTGGAAAGCCTACTCTCTTTTTTTACTTCTCTTCTACTGTGATCCTCGCCGCGAGGGAATTTCGAACAAGGTGCTGGACGGACCTCACTTTCCAAATCCGCAAAGAGATTTAAATTTCTCAAAACTACGTTTCGTTACACGGTTTTGGACACCATTTCCTCATTTCTGATCGGACACTAGCTTCTCTTGCTTTGTCACTTGTGAAAATCGAAAAAAAATTATCATCTTCCGAAATGCAAAGAGTAGTCATTCATCTTGTAAAGTTCTCTTAAGGTTGTCTTCTAGAGAGCCAGTTCTATTTGGAGCATCCATTTAACAAATATAACCGCTATAATACTAAATGCATTTTTCTAACTTGACATTTCTAGCGAAATAGGAGAACTGTACTGTTTTATATATATATATATACATATTATGACGGGGTCACCAATATTTAAACAAGTTAAGTTGTCACAGTTTCTTACAGTAATATTGCCTTAAAGACACCACACTCTCCTACTATTTCTATAATCCTTAGTAGTGATTTGTGGCAAGCATTTACTTAGGTATCCAGTCCTTTTTCTATGCGGTTCATAACGTCTCGTGCTGTCTAATAAAAGAAAGCTGTGCTTTATATGTACACACATGAAAATAAAGTGGAGGTAAACGTTCTGTAAAATTTTTGAATCACATACCTTCGTATGACCATACAATAGAAACTATTGTTACGTGTGCAAGAATATAGTTAGAATTCCTTTAGGAGTTGTTCGAGAAGTGGATAAGATAGCAATAACCTTTAAAAGAGATATACATAGTATAGTACGTCTACCCTGTTAGTGATTTCGACCTGTTTTCTTGGGAGCATATGCCAAAACGGCTACTGTTAACATTGACGATAGGATCAGCTTTCAGATTTATTCGATGTGATTATTATTTAAAAATTTACTGCGCACGGATTACAGCCTAGTGTTTACATGGCATGTTCTGTATTTAAAGAATAAAACCCAATTCGGATTTAAAGGGAAAATAAAAGGACAATTTAGTTGTATAGTATGTTCTATCTACTTTAAATTTTATTTCGAATTGTGTGTACATGTTACTGACACTGTCCTGGGTGTTCGCTGTTTCTTTGGATGAAGTAAGGATTTTATTGAAAGTACTCGTGCTGAAGAGCCTGAAAATAGAAAAAAATAAATCATTTAAAACAGAATAACATAATGTTATTTATATTTGTGTCTCGTTGGCGAGGAGTAAGCATGGCTGCATAGCTTTTGGTCCTTAAAAATTGGGATCACCAGTAAAGCCTCATCAGTAGTAGTACTATGCTTCAGACGAGAACTGTAGATAATATTGCTAGCTGGATTTTTAGTATCGCAGCATCTTATGTACTATATTTAACCTATCCCAAACTGCCCAAATCTATACTTCCAATTATTAACAGTTGCTCTTACACGAGCGATTGAAATTGGTCAATTTGCAGCAATATTCGTCACGTAGCAACAATAGCAACAGGCGATGTGGATAAACTTTCCATCAACTGGTTCCTGAATTTTGATGAGCGATACTGACCAACAATATCTAGCAATTCAGCAATAAGGGCTTACACGAGCAATTCAGTCTATGAACAACACGAAAGCAAACTTGACAAACATATCTATAAATCTTAAAAACAAACATGGAAATATTTGAGTTTCAAGCCATTACAACACGAAACTTAACAATTGAATCACCGAACAAGGACCATTGCTTAGAATTTGCCAAGCCAGTGGAAATACAGCAACTATATGGCGAACAATACCAGCAATCTGTGAAAACATTGCCACATTGCCGACATATTGCCGCAACTAGCATGATATTGCCCTATTTCTCCATTAATTGCTCCACTAATTTTAGGTAATAGTCGTCGGGCAATCAATTGCTTGAAAAATTTGCTCGTGTACACTCGTGAACACCTTAACAATAATTAACAATAGGTGTGTTATTTTGCGACTTTATCTTGAGCAGAGTAGAACTTTTGAGTTTTGGGCTTTGAAATTTTCATAGGCGAAATTAGCTACACCACTGTTTGAGGTGAAGTAGTAGCTCTTCTTGCTTTACATTTTGTAGGTTATTTTCGCTTTTCGCTAACCTGCTCTGTACTGGATAGGGTGCAAAAATTACACCTAAATATATCACGGAACTCTACTGTCATTTTTTACTGATTTTCCACAAAATTCCCAAAATTCTCGGGCACCATAATTTTTGGACTGAAGTTTTTAACAGAAATAAATTTTTTTTTTGTGTTTTCAGTATTAGAGTCCTGACTGAAGTTGACTGCCACTGAGGCTAGAGCTTTATCAAAGCCGTTGAAAGTATGGCAGGTGAATAATTTTTGAAGAACATCTTAATCGATAATGGAAACGTTTAAATTCATTCGATAACATACCTCAGTAGCTGTAAGTCTCTTCTGCGGATTATAACTGACCAATTTCGATACTAAATCCAGCTCAATATCGCCCGTACAACTTGGAAATAAGGATATCCATTTCTGTCCATTGGTGTGTGGAAATCGTATTTTATTATAGTCCGGTAGCGTTTCCAAATCAGGCCAATCTGCCGATTTAGGACTTCCTAATGTACGAATTACTAACGCCAACTGTTCTATATCTGTGGTTCCCTGGAAATCATTTTTTTTTTTTTTGTTAAATATAGTGTCAGATGAATTTCGTTTTAACTTACTGCAAAAAGTGGAATTCCGCGAAGCATTTCGGCAAATACACAACCAACTGACCACATATCGATTGGTGTTCCATACTTTTGGGCACCCCAAAGGATTTCGGGCGCTCGATACCAACGTGTTGCAACTTGAGGTGAATATTGTTTTTCCGAATCGTCTTTCGAGTAGAGTCGAGCCAAACCAAAATCGGCAATTTTAAGCGTCCCTTCTTCGCTGATTAGTAAATTTGCTGGTTTTATGTCCTGTAATTAGAAACAGATAGAAGCTAGTTCGGTATGAAGATTCAAAACTCCAACAATAAAAATGCGCTTAGCAGAATAAAAGTATCTGTTTGTTTAACCAAAAACGCTCAAACGCAAATGGGGGGGGGGGGGGGGAGGGGGTACGATGGTACTCCCCACGTACCTCAAAACTGTAAAGGCTCAGATTCTAACAAGTAATTGCATTATATTAAAAGTGCGGTTGTCTACTTTTCAAATCAGAAAACAGATTTGAAAAAAAAATTCATTATTGACGATATGGTGAGCGAAAATGTGTACGATCGTACCCCCCGCGATATGGTTAGCGAAAATGTGGATTGGAAATTCGAGTGGTACATGGGGGGGGGAGGGGTACGATCAAACAATCGTCCAAACTAAACAGTTTTATAGGCAGGCCAGATTCCTTTCAATCGATGTGCGACTAGAGGCGTACACTGACCAAATTTCAAATCTCTCACAACTGGTTTTCTCTAGCCAATTGGCTTTAACATTGGATACAACCAATGTAGTTAGATAATGTGCGGATGAACAACGACTAAACAGTTTAGTCGGGCAGGTAAGAGTGTGCGCGTCTCGATGTGATTAAACAGTTGCCTGACTTTTTAGTCTCAGGTATGCACTAGACCTCAAAGTGAGTGACTCGGAAGAAAGTAATTCACTGAAATGAACTGCTTTGCCCATCTCTAAAAGAAATATCGCTAACAAATGAACTGGAGCAATTTTCAACTCCGATTTAATTCACGGAAACAAATTCTTAGTTAGTAAGGGTTTTTGTACATTCAACCAGAGCATTTCTTGAATTCAATTTGACGAAGAGAGGAACCAAAACCGCATCGGTTAAAGTCGTACAGTGAAGATAAAATTTACTCACCTCGAACCTCGAGTACTCGCAGACTAAAGACTTAAAATCGACCGATAGTTTAGTTGAATGGCTAATAGCTATGAAACTATATGAAAGGGCGCACACTGAGACTGAACAATAGTCCAAACTAAGCAGTTTAGTAGGCAGGCCAGATCCCTTTCGATCGATGTTCGACTAAACTCTCGCATTGATCTCAAAAATATGCACGGTGGCTTATCTAGATGCGCACACTGACCAAATTAAAAATCTCTTACGACCGATTTTTTCTAGTACCAATTGGTTGTAACGTTCGACCGGAGGTTGAGTAATGTGCGGATGAACAGCGACTAAACGTCGGGCAGGCAAGAGTGTGCGCGTCTCGATGTGATTAAATAGTTGCCCGACTATTTAGTCTCAAGTATGCGCTAGGCCTAAAGTTAAAGAAAATGGGAACTCAAGAGATACGTAATAAAATCGTAATCATCCTCATATTCGTTCTTGTATTAATAAACATTTATGTATACAACACTAAACACTCACCCTATGCATTATTCCCAATTCGTGTAAATATTCAACACCCTTAAGTATCATGTTTGTATATTTTAAGATTTCTTGTCGACACAACGGTGTCTCGTCGTTTTTTAGCTTGCCATAAAGTGTATACGGCATAAAGTCAAACACAAGGGATAATCCCGTCAAGTCTGGAAAGATGTCGTTGAGTGCAAGGATCTGAAACGAGAGTATTTAACGATATTAAAACTAATTCGCAGAAATTCACTTAAGCATAAACACTCACATATTCACTTTCACAATTCTGAAGAACTTTAATTTCACGTACGGTATGCAAGGATATGTTTCCATATTTTGTTTTCAAAGAAACCTTCTTGATGGCAACTTCCTTATTCGTTGTTAAATCTATTGCTTTGACTACTATACCGTGAACACCTTCGCCAATTTTACCAGTTACCTTGTACCTACTGGTAGTGTACTCTTCCATTTAGTTCGGTTGATTTGTTTATTTTTGTTTCTAATGTTCGAAGGATTGATAGGTAGTCTGAGTTTTATACTTGACACGAACTTGTTGTGAATCGTTTGCTATAACATTGCCATAGTAACGACACTGTTGCCCTAGAAACTGAGCCTATTTTGCCTTGACCGTTTGAAGTATTGATCATATTTTATCCTTGATGTATATTTGTAAAAGTGCTGCTAGAATGGAATTTTTTTTTAAAGAAGTCGTGCAAAATGTTTGTGGTTTAATTACAGATTCTATCAATATCCAAAGGGTTGATATTGGTTTGTTGTTTAATGCGGGGGAAAACACGCGTTAAGTCAGCGCACCTTGAGGACTCAGACATTGATTGCCTATTGTACTCGAGTCAAGGCAGCGCACCTTGAGCACTTAGACATTGGTTGCCCATTAGACTCGAGTCCCCCAGTCTCTAGCCGAATTTGTTTCGTCCTTCCGCCAAAGGCTTAGGTCTACGCTAGTTTAACCAAGCAATTGTCTACTAATCCAGAAGACGTAGGTTCTAATCTTCCGCACTAGTCATGGGCCTTATCACCCAAGGATCTAAACGTAATGACATTGAGCAGATCCTAGGATTTATATTACTGCTCACTACTGGTTATTAAATGAGCGGGCTGATGAACTGGCCAGGGAGGGCTCTGGTCTACCCGGCTCTCTTGCTGAACTAGTCCACGTTCCTTTAGGAGTTGTCAAGGGGGACATGCTCTCCAACTTCCAAGCAGCTGCTAACTCCAGATGGAAAGGCCTAACTACCTGCGCATTATCTAGAAAGATGTGGTCATCTTACAACCGAGCTAATTCAGTCGAACTTCTATGTAGGTGTCCTGTAGGACCCGGACAGACGTCTCCAGAATCACGGCGATCAGTACAAGTCACTGGACAGTTGGGGATAGAGAAGAGTCATTCAGAGGAGTAAACTGTTCCAAAAGAACACTTCACTGAAGTGAGTGAGTGAAGTAACTCACTCCTTTTGGTGAACTGCAGTTCCATTGGACGCGTCACAAAAAACTTTTTTTTTCATCATCCTTCCGATGTACTGACTTTTTTTTAATGGTCGTCACCTTGTAGATCTACTGACAATATGAGTGAACAAAGAGGAACTACTTCACTGAAAACTCGTTCCTTAAAGTGAGTGACTCGGAGTGAAGTACTTCACTGAAAGGAACTGCTTTGTCTATCTCTAATTGGAGCCAAATTGGGCATTCCGTTTAATGTACACTGCCGCAGCTACCAGGACACTAATGGGTGAGAGTCGCTCAAGCATTTCCTTTGGGAATGTCAGGCTTTAGCTTGAGAGCGAGCTCTAGGCAAACCCTTCTACGGGGACCTCATGGAGATTTCAAGGAAGAAAATTGGAGAGTTATTACTTTTACTAAAAAGCACAGGGTGGGTATAACAATCAATTTTTCTCACATTTATCTTTTAAATTCCCCAGTCACAAAAACTCCTAACATCTGGGTTTAACATGAGTTTGCGGTTCTAAAACGGCCTTTGAGCTAATTGAGCTCTGTCTGGAGGACAGGGCTGCCACTTAACCCAACCAACTGGCTATTAAAATTCAAATTCTTAAAGGTTCTTGCCACAAAGCCAATACGATATTAACAAAGAATAATTTCTCTCACATACCTTCCCTAAGCCCTTCCATCAAATATAGAAAATGTTTTAATTCCAAATCAACAAACGTTCCCTGATCTCAAAACTACCTTTCCCTGGTTGTTCCATCAGTTGAACTGATTCCTACAGATTGGAAGTACTCTAGAAATCCTAGTCTAATCTTATCCATTCACAGACAGAAGTATGATCAAAAACTCTTGCAACAATAACAATTGATGAGATCCGGTAGGCAGTTTTGAATATAAAATAGAATCTACTGAAATCTAGATGTTAACTATCTAATACAACTTGAAGCTCGACGTGTACCTAGCCGTATCTTTGAGCTTATATTGACCCTGTTCCATTGCGTTTTGTACTCGTTTTATTGTTCAATTTGCAAGAGTTATAGATCACATAAATATTAATAATAAATGATGAATGATGTGGAATAGTAAAATATTATTTGTTACGGAAATAGAATTTAAATGAGAAGTCGAGCGCTGAATCAATGAGTTTTATTTTAGGCACATGCATATAGTGCGGAGGTTTGGCTTCCTAATGACAAGTGGTCTAGTCCACCAATTCTGAGGTAATTGATTCAATTCCTATCCCGACATGATAATTATTATTTATTGTAAATTAATCTAGAAACAGTAGTGCACACTTCACTATTGTTCTCATGCACTTAGATCGTTTCCCAATTCCTTGCTAAGGCTACGTGTACGTCTATGTTGACGTTACAGCATAGCATTGCTATTATAACAGTTTAGAAAAAGCTCGGATAAACCGTCACAATAGATCAGCTGATACTTATTTGACACTTCAAAAATCAAAAATTAATTAAATTCCATAGAAAAATTTTCATTTTTTTACGTTTGCTTAGATTGACTGATAGTCAAGACACGAACCGAAAATGAATTTAGACCCAGCTTTGCTACGTCTGACGTCATAACTGTTATAAGTAGACGTAGACGAAGCAAGGGTATTGGGAAACGACCTTAATAGCTATTAAGGCAAATGCACGTATGTATTTGCCGACTGGAACAGAGATACTAGTCTTTAATTCTACCGGAAAAGGTTGATTTTATCTATCGGAAATGGAAGACTCTATAGCAACAATACAATTATTTTTTAATCATTGATCTGGACAAGCAAAAATCCATGATTGAATCGGGAGAAAAGGCGCAAGACTGTGCTTAAATAATAATCGAATACCGAGAAATATTACCCCTACACAAAGACACTCTACATATAATCCCATTCGGATTTATGAAACGTTTCTGTAATTGTTGTTGATTTGGGCGCGCTGTAATAAATACGTAGGTTGCCTTTTATATTTCGGGATTAGAGAAGAAAAACAAATATTAATCATCGAAAACCACTTTATTGTTTTTCAAAATATTCCCCATGAAAATCTATACACTTTTGCATGCGTTTGAACCAATTGTCGAAGCACTTTTGCCACTCTGATTGAGCTATCTCCAAAACATGCATTCTGAATGCGGCAACCGCTTCTTCAGGTGTCGAAAAACGTTGACCTCTCAGTTTGTTTTTTACGTACGGGAATAAAAAGAAGTCATTCGGTGCCAAGTCAGGACTATACGGTGGATGACTCATCAAATCGATGTTTTTGAGCATTTTTTTGGACCAATTGACACGAGCATCTTTTTGAGCTTTTGTCAAATTATGCGGGATCCAACGCGAACAAATTTTTTGACAATCAAATGATCATGCAATATTGAATGTATGCTGGTCCCACTAATGCCTAAGGTTGTCTCAACTCACGATAGGTCAAAGGACGATCTTCCAAAATCAGTTTGCGCACAGCATCAATGGTTTCCGGAACAACAACTGATTTTGGACGACCTTCACGAAATTCGTCTTGAAGTGAACTACGACCACGATTGAATTCACCATTTCATCGATAAACACTGGTCCTTGATGGAGCTTCATCGCCCAAAATTGAATTAAGTTCATCTATACACTGTTGCTGAGTTAATCCACGTCGAAAGTTGTAAAAAATAATCGCACGAAAATGTTCACGATTTAATTCCATTTTTGAGCTGAGATAAATCTTTTAACTTACTGCAAACAACACAAATAGCGCTCGTATGTCAAAACGTTCTGAGTACGTATAACCTCAAAAATGTCCAACTTTACGATAGAGCTGTCAGTTACCAGATTGCACCACCAGGGTTGCCAAATCCCGAAACATAAAAGGCAGCCTACGTAACTACAACCCCTTAACGAAATCGCTCACTTTCAGAACAAGTTGAACACAAATTTTAACTGACTTTTTCAGAGACCATCTTGGAATCCCTTCGATGCTAAACACAAACCGCTTAAAATTATATATTATATTAATATTCGATGGGGTTTCAGTCTTAAAGTTCGCGCCACCTGAACCTTAACCCCTTTACCAGCTGATTGCATTTTCAGTGTGAATAGTCAAATATTTGGCATAGTGCTTTACTGATCAAATATATTTTTTTTTTATTGTCGAACAGAATGTTTGCTAAAAAATTTCTCGATATTTTTGTTTTTAATTTGACGCTGAACTACTCTCTAGGTCTTGAGGCTTGATTTGAATGATACCAAAGTCAGACCTGATTTCCGTGACCCGTGCAGACATCTCCAGAATCACGGCGATTAGCACGGGTCACTGGCCAATTGCGGATCATGCGGCCAAATTATGCATTCCATTTAACACACACTGCCGCAGCTGTCAGGACACAAACGAGCGAGAGTCACTCGTTCATTTCCTTTGCGACTGCCCGGCATTAGCTAGAGCACGAGAGCGAGCACTTGGCAAGCCCTTCTACGGGGACCTGAGGGAGATTTCTACCAAGAAAATCGGTGAGTTATTACTTTTCCTGGACAGTACAGGATGGTTATAACTGGATCAATTTTTCCCCGCACTCACTCATACCCCTTAATTTCCCAGTCACAACAACCCCTAACATCCAGGTTAACGAGTTTGTGGTATCAAAACGGCCTTTGAGCTAATTGTGCTCTGTCTAGGGACAGAGCTGCCACCCAAAACCAACCAACCAACCAGACCTGATTTCAGCCTATCGATAAGCCCGAGATGCAAGGCATAACCATTTTCTGGACGTGTATGACATGAAACACTTCGGAGGAAAAATTAAACGGTATGATTTTAATCACTCCCAAATCAGACCTGCAGGAAAAACAGACGATAAGTCCGAAATGTATTATATTTTGTTTGATTATTCACCATATGCATATGATATGAATGACATCATTTTGCAGGAAAGTTTTTAAGCTGTTAGTCACAAATCTTAGCCGCAATAATCTTGACCTACGAGTATGTTAGGCCCAGAATTCATTGCAGGATTATTTCCCTGCAGGAAAAATAGGCATGATTCAGAACAGAATGAGCTATCGTTTTACTACTACAAACACAGCTTATACCGCATTTAACTTCCTTTACTCAAATATTGAAATTCATCAAATTCTATTCTGCCATTTTCACGCGTAGTTCGAACAGTTCCACAGACAAACAATTTTTCTTTTTATTTATAAAATAGCTGTGTTTTTTGCGCACTTTTCCAGATCAGAGTAGGTTAGAAAATTTATATGCACAACAACAAGAACATTAGGTGCGTTTTTTGCGATTTATCCAGAGATTTTTCTCGAGGTAACGCGATGTAATAGTTGTGTTTTTTTTTTTGCGATTTATCCAGATCGAGAGTAGTGATTCAAATTTGTATTGAAAACACCAAGAATACTGTTGTTTTTCTATTTTTTTTATTACTTTTTCCTGTAGATAGTGGGCTAGATTAGAGAGTTTATCGCGAAAAACTGCCCCAGTAAGCTTACCGGGGCCACTATTCCTATTAAAATCTATATTCTAGCCCACTATCTACAGGAAAAAGTAATAAAAAAAATAGAAAAACAACAGTATTCTTGGTGTTTTCAATACAAATTTGAATCACTACTCTCGATCTGGATAAATCGCAAAAAAAAACACAACTATTACATCGCGTTACCTCGAGAAACATCTCATCGAAGAAACGCATTTTGATTTTTTTGTTTCGGATGATCCAGTCTCGAGTTGTAGCGCACACCGCAAAAAAACTTTTTTTTTAGGCGCCTGCGGGGATTTGCTGCCAACAGCTTATTTATAAATATTTTGAAATTAATTTTTTTTTTTTGATTATAGTTCAGATGTTGTGTTAACATAAAAAAATGAAATGAAATAAACCAGCATTACGTTTGTATTGAAAAAAAATTATTGAAAATATGCCTTTTTTCACCGAATTAACCAGACCCCCCTCCCTTAATAAGGTTTAATTTCTATTCGAATTTAAAAAGGATGTCAACTGTTTTTGCATTATGCATTTTTTCCAAGTCAAATACAATATAAAACAAAACAATATAAATATATACACATATTGAATTTATTTCTCGTTTCGCCTCATATAAATTTCGAAAATCTATACACATAAATTTAGGTAAATGTGCATTAAATACATAACAATAGAATAATATAAATATAATTTTTCTTTTCTTCTTTCCACATATCGCTTGCACATAAATCTTTGTTTTAAAAATAAATTTTTTTTATTCAGTTATAATAACGAAGTTTTGCTACAAAAAAAAAAATGAAATGAAATAATAATAATAAATTGAACATAACTTTTCTTTCGAATTATTTCGCACATGAATTTAATTAAAAAATCCACACATAAAAATTGGACATGTTGTATACAAACATTTTGTTCTTTCTTCTTTTTTTTTGTGAATAGACAGGTGATGTACATTTTGCAATATTTGATTTTATTTGTATATGAATATCAAATTTCGATTGTATATAATACCTAAAAAAAAGTTGTATATGTATGTTAGCTACATATGATTCAATTTTTTTTTTTTAATTGCTAACAACAATTTATTGTGCTTGGATAGTGCTAACCACATTTTCTCGATATTTATAATGTAATACACGTAATTTTTTCGTACTTAGTTTTGTTCTTCTATAATTTAAATTACAAAAATATGAATATGTTGTTGTCTTTTAAAAGTTGTTAAGCTTTGGCTACGGAACGAAAAAAAAAAATAACTATATTTTTCGTGATATGATAATTCAGTAAAAGAACGGAATTCATCAGATTGTAATACGATAAGGACTCTGATGTTAGCACATTGATTATTATAAACTTAACTACGATGAATTGAAAATGCCTTTATTTTTTTAAATATATATTTTAGCTAAACAGCATGCTATTTTGTTGCTAACTTCTGATATATATCACATTGCCTTCCTTGCCCAATTTGTTGTTCATTCAATCATTTATAAACACTCGAAAGTAGAAAAATGTTCACATAATGTTTGTTGTTCTGTTTTTTTGTTTATTATTATCATAATCGTTTTGTTTGTTTTAATTAATTGTTTTTGTCTTCATGTTAACATCTCTTTGTCGGTGGAATTAAATGCTCGGGCAAAACATTCGGTAGCTCATTACCGTCTAATTTAACATTTATCAAATGCATTGCTAGGGCAAATTCTTCGGCATCTAAAAATCCATCGGCATCGACATCGGACAATTTCCAAATTTTACTTAGTACTGAATTTGGTAGTTTTGATTTGATTAGTTCGGACTTAGCAGCTGTAAATTGAAAACGGAAAACGAAGGTTTTATTACTATCGATCCAGACAATTGTTTGCGAAGTTTAATAAATTTTTACCTGCTCCTGATATTTTTCCTTCGATAGGGTTAAGATTTTCGAAAAGTGAATCGGTTCTTTCTTTATCTCGGCTGCATATCCAATCAAGTTCACCATAGCCTGCATCAATTCCTTCGCCTTTCCTGTAGCCGAACGGTGAGATGATGTCGTCAACAACACCTTCAAAGGCACCGCCTGCAAAAAAAAAAAAAACAATATTTGATAATTGAAGAAGTGTTTGAGCTTTTTTTTTTTAACAAAAAATGTAGTCAATCAAGAAAATAGGCCTAGTGTTTCCTAAAGGTGCTCTTACACGAGCGATTAAAATTGCTCAATTTGTAGCAATTTCAGACAATTTTGAGGTCACGAAAACATACAGCAACATCAGAAATTGGTGGTCAACTTTTATTGTTGCTCGACAGTGTCTAGCGATATGGAGCAATACCCAGCAATTTGGCAATAAGATCATACACGGACAATTCAGTGCGTGCAATAAATCCGTCATGACTGAAGACGAAATTTTAGCAGCTGCGTTTGCATTAGTTATTATTCATTATAAAAATAGAAGAAAAAAAATCGGCTAACAGTCAGGGTGCAACTTTATTATTATTTGTCTTTATGTAGCTCTATTGATTTTTAAATTTTTAGCTTTTGCGGCTTTCGAGAAATTAAAATCAGACTTTTTCACATTTGCACCCACTTCTACCATCTTCCCTATTCCCACACCCTCTCCGCTAGATGCCTACTGGTCCCAACTCCTTACAAGATTTTTTTATTTTTAAGGATACTGAACTGGGTAAGTAGGTGGTTAGCCTTTAATACACTGTAGTGTACAATCCAGTCAGCTTAGGGATGGGAGGTCAGAAATCGGACCGGGTATGGCAGTTTACTAGTTGGTGTTAATAGTTTTGAGTGCTGTTAGGCTATGATGTGATCTACCAGAACAGCAATGTTGCCTTAAAACAACTGAAGAAGCTCCACCTCCGCTTTTTTTCCTCCTCCAGGCTCTCGTTTTTGAAATAGGTTCTCAGATTTAAATTTTTTTTTTTTTGCTTCATCAGCACTTGTGTGGAACTCGGCATCAAGCGCACCCCAACCGTTTTTTTTTATCTACTTCCGATTTTTATAGTCGCAAATGTTTGAATTCCACAAACAATTCCGACAACGAACAGCGTCAATAAAAGTTATTGTTTGTTCGTTGCACCAAGTCATTTTTAACACAAAATTTGACAAAAAGCAAAGATAAACAACATAAAACTTGACAATTAAATCATTAATGGAGCAATACAAGGCAATATCATGCTATTTGCGGCAATGTGGCAATATTTTCACAGATTGCTGGTATTGTTCGCCCTATAGTCGCCGCACAAGGAAAATTACTCGGAATTTTCCAAATTAGTGGAAAAACAGCAATTACATGGCGAGCAATCTGTGAAAGCATTGCCACATTATCCAAATATTGCCGAAACTAGCATGATATTGCCCGGTTATTGCTCCATTAACCGCTCAACTAGTTTTGGCAATAGTCGTCGGGCAATTAATTGCCTGAAATATTGCTCGTTTATAAGCACCTTAAATAAACCAAAAATTGCTGTCTCACAGTATTTGGGAGATAAGTGGGTGTCAATAATTTGTCATAGCTTTCGAAGCCGAATAAAAATTTAAAAAATTTTATTCAGGTCAATTTTATTTTTGATGCAGTTGCGATGCACCCAGATTGGCTAGAGTAGCCCACCTTTTACACCATGTCGGTAATGTGGCCTAATTGCCGCGTGATTCTCTGACCCCAAATTTGGAGCATCCTGTCCTTGCTGGCTGATGCTGATGCTACAGAAGTACCAAGAAAATCCGTCTTAGCATTTAAGAAATACTGCTGTATTTAACACCCTGTGTTGCGGAATTAAGAGCACTAAACTCTGACTTGAAGAGAAATCTCAATCAAGTGGCACTCACTATGTCCTCAGATGGACTCTATCTGATCATGAATTGTAACAGGAAATATTCCATCCTGATCAACTAGAGGCGCGTGACTAAACTGTATCACACACGACACATTATAAAACATCTGGATAAATTATATGAAAGAAAAATTTACGTAACAACCGGAAATATTCGATCTTGCTTGCATGATGTGAAGAGATCACAATATAATTTCATGTAGTGCTAATGAATCACTCATGTCCGTGGCAAAGACCGAGAAGAATGGAATTAACGTCTCGAACGCATCATTATAAAATACGGTGACTATCCCGTTGCGCTAATGATTTTTTAAATTTATCTTAAAGCGACAAATTCACCAGACCACACTCTACAATACAAAAACAACAGAAAGAACGGAACAAGATAATATTCTACTTGTTGCTCGACTTCTTAATGAACTTGTTGGAAATCTTGGAATATTAAATTTCTCTTGGAGGTGTACATCTCGGTACACGAGCGGTACTACACCTCCTCTACCTACTGATTGTTATGAACACGACGATCTAATATGCGTTTATTGTAAAAAATTGTTCAGCACACAACCTACATGCAGTTCTAACGATGCCTCAAACATACGAGTGGTGTGGTGGTACACTTAAGATAGTGCGGGCGAATAACCGTGACCTCGTATAATAATAAATTGCACAATATCATTGTTATTAACGGAACGAATATTGCAAGTTTTGTGTACATATGTAGCGATTAATCTTTATGATAAATTTCTAACTGAAAGATTATAGCACAGGATAACACTTTTTTTTTGCATCATTCTCCACGTTAATTCTAAAAATATCTCGCGAAGAGTGCTATCTAATTTTGTATAGGAAATATGCTTTTCTGAAAATATAAGACCACTTCAGATATTCAGCGTGTCTATCTTTAGGGCTTGTGAAGAATGTTTTCAGACATAAACAGATCAAAAAGAACATCGTACGCACCACCGAACCTTTAGGTATTCCACTGTTTTGTTTGGTATCATAGAGAAATTCGATTCTGAGATTGAGATTTCGATTGAGATATTCGATTGGATCTGTTATGAATATTTACAAAATCTAGATCAGTAGAACGTGATTATCGTCAGGTTGCCACACCTGAAGGTCACAGAAGAGTATGTAATCACGTAAGCAGTCGTATGCCGACTACGTTCAGTTCCGTATCGCTGCGTTTAATGGCTTCAACGTACCCGCACTAAATTGGAGGTCTGATGGCGTTGTAAATTGCGGTGTTGAAGACTTCTTGTGAGAAGAAGACCTCCAGGTATGTCTTATCGCACACTTGACCATGCCAGCATTTAGCAGGTAGATCAAGACAACTGTCAGACGTAGTAGCGCTTTAGACTAGCCTTATTTGAACACCTTCTCTAAACTCGTCGAACAATGCCGAGAGAAGCTAGCCAACTTAGGAAGTCAAGTCAAAGTTACTCTGCTTTGGGTCCCAGACCACAGCATGATAGGGGTTAACGTGCGGGAAGACGAATTAGCTGGAATCCGTTCAGATCACACTAGGGACTGTTAAGCACCAGATATCCACACACTTTCTCATAAACGCAAACTTCAGATGGAGAGGACTGACCAACTGTGTCATATTTAGGAAGATATGGTCATCATACTGCCGCAGCAGAACAGATGAACTCCTGAGCAGAAGCCGTGTGGACGTCTCGGGAATCACGGCAGTCAATACGGGCCACTGGCCGTTTAGCGACCAGACTGAGTATTCCCTTTAAAGCCAATTGCCCCAGTAGTGGGGATACAAATAAGAAGGAAACTGTTGTCCACCTTGCACCGAGTGTCTAGCCCTAGCTAGAGTCAGACTACGCGCACTAGACGAGCCTTTCTTTAATAACCTTGATGAGATCTCGAAAACCAAGATTGGACAACTGCTCACCTTCTTGAACAGCTCCAAATAGATATGATAATACATTCAAGCATTCAAGGTCTCTGTAAAGCTATGTATCTAATTCATCAGCCCTCAACGACCAGGTTAAACGAGTTTGTGGTATCACTTCCAGTACTGACAATCTCCTTCAAGAGGATTTGATTCATTTTAGTGATTGGTGTCGTCATAATAGTCTTCGATTGAATTTGAATAAATGTCATGTGATGGCATTTACTAGGATGGTATCCCCATTTGTTATTACTTATAATCTTAATGACTGTAGTCTTGATCGTGTTAGTTCCATTATTGATTTGGGTGTTACATTTGACCATAAAATGGATTTTACTTTGCATATCAATAAAATTGTGCAAAAGGGTAATTCTATGTTGGGATTTACTACACGCTTGTCTAAGGAATTTAATAACCCCTTTATTAGACTTAGTCTTTATAACACTTTCGTTAGATCCCACCTTGAATATGCTTCCCAAGTTTTGGCGCCATATTATGATAAGCACATTGGTAGAATTGAGTCGATTCAGCGTAAATTTGTGAGAATTGCTTTATGTCGCCTTAACTGGAATGATAGAGTTCGTCTTCCACCTTATGGCTGATCGGCTCGAACTTTGAAACATGTCATCTCTTTCGAAGCAACGTGAGCTAGCTGATGTGGTTTTTGCTCATCAACTTCTCACAGGAGTTGTTGATTCTTCTTCCAGTTTCCCATTGGTAAATTTTTACCGAGGCATCCTAGACTTCTGCAGATTGGTTTTCACCGGACGAACTATGGTATGAATGAACCGATTTCGTGTCTTGCGAGGGAAGTTAAAAAGAATGCCAATGTATTCGACTTCTCGATTGATAAGTTGAGTCTGAAACGCAGACTGCATGCTGGTTGACACTAATTCTTTGTTAACTGTTATTAATTCAATTGTTTTGTTTGACTAATTTATACATTTTTTCTTGGTATTAGGATGTTGATGTTTGTTTCGTTCCTTCACTAAATGATGAGCCAGAGGATAAAATTGAATTCCATTTTTTTATTTGGTACCAATTTTATGGTAATTCTTGCATTAAGAATTCTGATATTGATGAAAAAGCGGCGCTTCCTGTGCAACTAAATTTTAACAATTATCGTTGATTGCCTACTCTCGAAACCATACCTGAATTACTGCTTCCACCATCTTGGTTTGCGACGTATAGTCCATCTTTTGCAATTTGGCCTTGCTGATCACCCCTAAATTCTCAATAGGATTAAGATCTGGTGAATTTCCAGGCCAGTCCAAAACGCTAATCTTCTTGTCCTTTAAATATTTCACCATAGTCTTAAAAGTATGGCATGGAGCTCAGTCTTGTTGAAAAACTGCATTGCTATTGGCTTGAACTTTCTCCAACTCCTGAGTCAAACATTAATCAAGCATTGCTTTATATTTTTCGCCATTCATCATAATTTCTACTGGAATAAGTTTGCCACGTCCCGAGTACGAAAAACAGCCCCAGAACATCTCCTTAACAGGATGTTTGACTGATTGAACAATATGGGCTGCAGTAAGCTTGAACTTTAACGAATTTTGATCGCTGGCCCTTCACTAGGAAGTGTGTCTCGTCTGAGAACAGCTCTTTCCTCCAGTCTTTTACGGTGCAATCGGCATATTTTTGGCCCAAATCAGTCTATTTTTCATCATAGAAGCAGTCAAGAGTTGTTTTTTTTTTTTTTTGTGGCCTCATGGCTTTTCTTTCACCTACCAAGAGTCTTCCGCGTACTGTAGAGTCATGGATTTTCACCCAACCCTTTCTAAATTTTGCTGAAGGTCGTTGCTTGTTTTTCTTGGGTATAATTTGCTGTTTCGCAGAAGGCTGTCCTTATCCCGAGGAGTGGTCTTCCTTTTTCTTCCATATTTCCATCTTCGCTGCACTTCAACCGATCCCGTCTCTTTCTTCTACTTTAATAATTTGTTTACAGGATCCAAACTCACACCACATTCCATTACAATGCTTTTCTGTGTCATTGGAGTATGTTCTCTTTTCTTTGGAGTAATGTCCATGATGCCTGACAATTGTAAAAAATTTAAAAAAAAGAACAAAATTATCGAATAATGTTGCAAAATTTCAAAAACTGTCAAACAAAACCTTAAATATATTAATAATTGCATACGTTTCTGCAGTAAGTAATGGCGATCATATGGTTAAATAACTTACCACCAAAAAAACTGTTAAAACGGACTTAACAGTGTTGCCATGACCAAAATCCTCACTTTTTGGTCGTGTTTACATTAATTCGCACAATACTGTATGAACATGATTTGAGTTCGTTAAGGATCCACCTTATTTTCGACTAACGAGCTATGAGTGTAGTCATCTCTGGGAAGCTCACCAGTTATCTTGTTCTCCAGGATTACACCGAAGCATAGTGCAGTTTGACACTGTGCACACTGTGATCACGTTAATGGTGACATCTAACTAGTTTGCATCTTCATCCTGTTACGTCCTACGGCCTTAAGGGTTCTAATCCATGACACCCGTAATAAGGGAATCTTTATTAACGAACCCAAGATATCAGACAATATTCTTTTCCACAGACTAGATTCGACGTTGTTAAACTTTGGAAAAAAAAACCAACCCAAACTTTTGGAGTTCGAATAGTACCTATTCGACGTTTAAAAACAAAACAATTCAAGGCCTCATAAATAAACAACTTCAGAAAGAAGTAAACATACATAAAAGCCCTGTATCAGACCACAGAAATAATTGACCATGGTCTATTAACCATGACTAATTTTTCTGTACTCCCAAGCATTTCAAAATTTCAAATTTTTCTACTGAGTCACTGGGCAACTGCATTCCCACTGTACGAGCAATGAGTAATTATTTGAAGCGCTGACTTATTTACACATAAACATAGCGTGAAATAACAATCTTTCATACAGTTGATAGTAGAATAGCCCAAAATAATATTTCCGAAAGGAAATCAAGCGGAAATGCGCAAGACAAGGGCGGAGTTTTTGATAGATAAGAGTAAAGTCTACATTCCTTTGAAATCATATCAAAATCAAAACTGTGCCATTTGTTTAATGATACCGAAATTCAAATGAATGACAAATCCAAAATTGAATTTAAATCAAAAAAAAAAAAAAAAATTTTCAACGTGTATTAGTATTCATTTTGACTCGATCGACATTTTTTTTTTTTAGCTAAGCGAAAAGATAGCACAGAAATATAATCAACGAAGCGCGAAACTCTGTGAAGGTTAATAACTTGCTTCGAGCAAGTAGTAATTAAATCGTGATTACGTTCAAAAGTGGAGCAACGTTCGGATTTTAGGTGTGTAATTGTTTGTGTATATACTCTGAAGATCGGTCTATTAAAAGCTACCAATTTCTGTTGTTTAAGACTGTTATCTTCAACATGCTAAATAGCTAAATAAGCTTAATTCAATTTACATGAAGATATTGAACTCTGGAGGAAAAAAAGTGGCGGGGCTATCTCTTCTTTACCTGAGCTAAATTCCGTACGAGATTCGCTCGGTTTTATACCGCGTTATGTAAACGATTAAAATTAGATAAGATATGTTTGTTGTGATCGTTGCGTAATTTTAGTTTGCAGTAAGTCAAAACCTTTAGCAAAGTCACACACTAGGGTTTGCGCCTCTCCATATCTGCGGTATCTGTTGATCGACATTCAGAAGTAGTTCAAGGGTCTTTTGACAACTAGTTAAAAAGGTAAACTATCACACATCATGGTGTATACCGGAGAAGCCCGCCCCTGCAAGCGAAAACCTTTAGCAGAGTCACACACTAGGGTTTACGTCTCTTTCCATACCTACGGTAACTTGGGGTGCTGATCGACACCTAGGAGTACTTCAAGGATCTTTTGAAAACTAGTCAAAAAGGTGAACGGTGCACTATCACACATCATGGTGTACATTGGAGGACTGCCCTCCATCAGACGAAAACCTTTAGCAGAGTCACACACTAGGGCTTACGTCTCTTTCCATGTCTGCGGTGTTTTGTAGTAATGATCGACACTCAGAAGTACTTCAAGGATCTTTTGGCTACTAATCAAAAAGACGGACGGTTCATTCTCACACCTCATGGTGTACGCCAGAGGACTACCCAACTAGAAAACAAATTTCGCAGTTTGATTTTCCAGTGGCTATAACTTCGATAAGGCTTTGATAAGACTGTTGAGCGAAAATTGTTGATTTTTAACTCGATAAGACTTTCGAGCAGAGGCTGAATTTTCAGAAGCCATTGCTTCGGTAATAACCTCTGAAAGGCCTTATACAAGTAAATACCAACAGTCTTATGAAAGTTCGTGGACCTTAACTTCAATAAGACTTCGGTAAGACTGTTGAGCGGAGGTTTGTGGTTTATGTTGTCGATAAAGCTTCCGTAAGACTTGCGAGCAGAGGTTTGAAATGTCTAGTAACAAGTGATTCGGCTTCAAAAACTGTTATGTCAATGTTTCAGATTGGCCAAGTAGGTAGCGTGGCGGACTTATGTTTGACAGGATCAGGGTTCAAATCCGAAAGTGTGCAAAGTCGAATCGCGTTTTTTCAAACAAAAAATAATAATATACAGAAAAATAAATTCGTAGTTGGAAGAAAGAAAAAAAATTCGGGAATATTTATTTTTCGTGCAAGTAACGTGAACTTCCGTACGGAAGCAAACACAGCTTCGATAAGGCCTTATACCAACTGTTGACGATTGGTTCTTGCATGGAAAAATGTGCGCCAAATTAGTTTGGTAAGACCTTATCAAAGCTTTATCGAGTTACGAAAATAACTTCGATAAGGCCTTATGGAAGTTAGTTTGCTAGTTGGGTACGCTCCAGCAGCCTTTAGCATCGATTCCAAGCTTTTTATTACTAGAGCATCGATCTGGGCAGATTAAAGAATATTTTATATGGAGCATGCCTACTCATTCACTTATTTCAAACTTAGGAAAAGCCGGTGCACGTCGGTGCTAAGTTGTCAGAAATTTGCTTATTGTATATGGCGATTTTCCAATTGGTCCAATTGCAAAAAATTGTCCTTACAAAACACTGTCTTCAAATAATTTGCTTCGATCAGTTACACAAGAATTGACTCGGAAATTTTTAACAGTTTCAAATAAAGCAAAGAGATTAATTTGAAAAAAAATTTCGCTCTAGCCAACATATCGTCGAAATTAGATCGAAAACTTCACCTTTAAAATCTAATCAAAATGTTAAATTTCATTTAAGTGACAAGATAAGGTAAAAATTGCGTAAGTAAATTCAGACAATTCTACATAAGAATGCAGATAAGCAAGAGTGTGCCCAGTCATAAATTCAATAACCCATTTCATATCGTTACAAGTGATATAAACTTCACAAGAACGGATTAAATATAAATGAATAGACGAGACATGCTAAAAAAAAAGAGAAAAGGATATTAACAACCGGCTTTTAACGTAAGTGTGTAGAAAGAGAACAGCTAACAAAATGCGAATCGATAATATTTTGCTGAATATCGCTAATCTCTAGATAGTATATTATTTAATATAATTGAATGAGTAATGCCTATAGAAATTGGTCGTTGTACATGCTGTCGATTAGCAAATAAACTGCATATGGTGCCTAAGGTGTTTGGATAAACAAGTCATCAAATGTGTTGTGACTCATGGATCGACCTGTATCTCAAAATATTGTAGTCAGACGACGGAAAGATTACCCGTCTGATTATGCAAACTCAAATCTCTTAAGTTGTTGATGTGATCGATTAAAAAAAAATTGCTACCCTACGTTTTGAAACTAGGTAGTACAAAATATAAAAGCAAACACAATCCGCGCATACCGACCACAAAACACAAAAAAATGCTCAGTGAAAATGAGGTGGCTATATTTTTACGAATTTCGACATATCTCTTAGGTCCACTGAAATATTAAATTAATTTTATTTCTACAGTTTCTTCAGATAAAAGCATAAGAATAGTTTTCAGGTTTTTTTAGCCACTAAGGAGGTGTTGAAAGGGTGCATACATTTTCACGAATCCCGCCATATTCCTTAGCTCTGATTAGAATAAGTTTTCAGTTTCTCGGGAGTTTTATGTAATCGCCTAAAAACAGTTTTCAGAATTTTTTCCCTTATCAACCCCTAAGAGAGTGTAAGCTGGTCTTAAATTTCTCCACGAATTTCGCCATATTTTTTGAGTCCGATAAGATATCGAATTGAGTTTTACTTCTAAAGGGTTATTCAATAGGCACATAACAATTTTGTATTTTAATACAAACGCACCCTTAAACTTTTTTGATGGTCTGACAATGTCAAAACGACAGTCAAGGCTTACATTTTTATCATAGTGAAGCTCAAGAACGAGTAACGTTTGGAAATTATCGCAATTATTTTTCGTGATTTGCTCGTGAGTTTTTGGTTTTCGTGGTTAATGTCAAAAGTTTGGACTTGCATGAACTTCACGAAATGTAGAGAAGCCACGAAAACGCGAAACTTGCGAATTGTGTGTACAATTCTTTCTAGTGTTCTCGCAAGGTTCATGGGTTTTTGAAATAAGATGAAAAACTCACAAAATGCGAAAAATAAGAAAAGCAGGAGAAGTCTGTAGCCGGCTTTAGAGTGTGATAACTCGTGAAAAATCCTACAAACCATTTTGTCGATTTGACGAAATTTGCTATATTATAATACATAGCTTTCCCTTATCGATATCACCGAGGTCATCGAGGAAATATCCGCCGAGGTTCCGTCTTCTCGCTCCCGATAGAGCCGGACACTCGCATAGGACGTGGAAGATGGACTCTTCGACTTTTGGGTCACCGCAGCTACGACAGAGGTCGTTTGCCTCAGCACCCGTTTAGTATGTCTACCGATCAGGCAGTGCCCTGTGAGCACTCCGATTAGTGTGCTAGCATCTTTCCTGCTCAGTCTCAAGATATACATACTTGCTTTTCCCGTAATCATATTCGGGCCAAAGAGTTCTTGATATTGAGGATGTAGTTAGGTTTGATCATCTATTACCTGCCCCCTGCAAGCATAGTGAGTCGATAGACTGTTTTATGGATCCGATGGGAATAGCAACCTGCTGCTGATCTCCTACTAGTGAGCTTAGGCTGGAGCCTGCTCGAGCAAGTTCATCAGCTAGCTCGATCCCCTGGATTCCACAGTGTCCTCATCATACTTTACCGGTGATTTTAAGGTGATAATTGAGAAAGTAATATCCTGAGGTATAACTGTTTTTTTATTTGAGATAGTCGGGAATTTTTAGGCTTTCTATAAAAAAACTGATTCACGGTTTTTTTCAAATTCAATCTTCAAGGTTATGTAATGGGGTTGTTTCCACAAAATTATGAGGTAATTAATTGGTTTTTACTTCAATGGGCTTTTCAATTGCAAGACTAAGAAATCGTTTCACAATTTTTTCATATTCACCCCCGAAGTGTAAACTAGAGATGGGCAAAGCAGTTCCTTTTAGTGAGTGAGTAAACTCCGACTCAGTCACTGAAACGAACTAGTTAGAGTTCCTTTTGCACTTACCCGGCGAAGGAACTAGTTCTTTTCAAGTTCAGAGTGAAATGTGAGGACCTAAAAAAAAAGTTCCTCACTCACGAACGAACTGAACTATTTGTTTTCAAGTTCGTAATGAATGAGCGAACCTAAAAAAAACGGTCCTCACTCATTAAAGAAAGAAGAAAGCAACGAACTACAGTTCACCAAAAGTAGTAAGTTAGTACACTCACTCACGTCAATGAACTGTTCTTTTGGAACAGTTCAATCTTGAACGGCCCATCTCTACTGTAAACGTTTTACAACATATGACGATATTCGAGATGCTTACACGGGCTTCTTTTAAGCGTATAATCTTAGCCGAAATTGATTTGATACACCAAATCACAGCGCGAAGAAACTCGTTTAAAGTTTTCGATTCCGGGAATTTCTGTATCACCGTCGTAATCTAAAAGTTTGTAAAGATTTCACACAAATAACCGTTAAATATGCAAAACTTATTTTGGCCTTTCTATTTCTATTTTACATAGTCATGTTGCCATATTCAAATAAATTGCTCGCATGGTGGGAACTAAGAAAAAACTATTAGTATCATTTGAAGCAAGATTGGTCAACTGGCCTCTTGAAAATATTTCGTTGTTTTTTTTATTATTAAGTTCAAAATTTTATCCGAGGATCAATGAATGACGTGATCAAGTTTTAGCGGGTCAACAACTTTTTTCTTTGGTTATATTCTATAAATGTCTTATCTTAGTTCAATTTTACTTTATGTAACGATAGCAAAAAAAAATTCTATTGATAAAATTGTAAGATAAGAAAATATCACTTATTACATCATGTTTTAGGCTACTGGTATCGTATGAGGTGTCCCGGGCGTGACATACAAATACTTCATTAGAAAGATAGTTGACGAATTGTTTTCAATTATACAATGAGTAAATTAGACAATGAAAAGTGTTTAGTGCAACTATTTATCTATGAAAAATATGTTAAAAGGAAATGAGGGCATTGATCTATCTTTAGCGTATTTAAACCCATCAATCGTAGTTACGAAAAACAAACAATCATTGACTGTAATCACATATTGTAGCTCTGTAACCATGTACCTACTAATCGGTTAAAAGATCATCAGAAAAAAAATAACATTAGAATTCAATTGCTGCCAATATATAGGAAACTTATAGCAAAGACTAGTAAATGCATAAAAATTAGGTCAATAGATTGGCGGTGTTTTTATAGTGATCAGCAACGAGCTGAAAGCGATTCTATTAAACAATAAAGCACTGATGCACACGCAATTGTATTAGCAATCAGCAGATGAAGTGAATGATATGAACCAATTTTATTGAACAGGGCAAGGAAATTGTACTTAAGGATTTCACTTGAGCAAATTTGGATATTACACGGTCAGAAGACAAACTGGGCTTGGAATTTGTTGGGGTTATTATGTTTAAATGATTAAAATTGATTTATCGAAACGCTTTCGATATTCTCATCATGTGATGGATGGGGTTGAAGGGTATTAGTGGCGCTACCTGCTTGCTTGCTAAGAATTTTTTAATGGAGTCAAAATTTATTGGTTTAAGGAGAATCCATCTTTTGATGTTAAATTTGGGGTTGTTTGTGATGTGCTTTTCAATGGATAAAATATTATGATATGTGAAGCCTGGCAACCCGAACCACTAATCGAAGTTTCCAGAGAAAACTAAAATCTTCTAATATCCAATTAGAATAGCGTAGAATTGCACATCCCGCATGTTCTACACACTTCTCGCATGTTCTACACACTTCTCGCATGTTTTACGTACTTCGTGCATATTCCACTTATACAACCGAATTTACTGGAAAACTCTCGACTCAACACATGCAAGTGTATAAGCGCAGCTGGGATTGTACACGCGGTTAGTTTTTCTACTGTGACAACCAGTCGACGATTAGTTTGACTGGAAAGTATAGGTGTAAAGTGAACAATGATTGTGTAGTAAATGAATTCAGGAAGAATTGCAAATAGTGTAAAAAAGCGAGAAAAAGTGTAATAAAGGGAGCAAAAAAAAGGAGTTCATGCGATTTTTTTCTGAGAAAAATAGTTCACTTGCTGTACTTGGAAATATTTCAAGGAAAAAATTTGTTTTCCGCGTAAGGGTTGGGTACTTTAAGATGGAGTTCCGTTTGCTCAGCGAAAGAGTTCTTCTATTGAAATAGCATTGAACCTTTTATTTAAAACGTATGCAAAAGAAGTTGAAATAATAAAGTTGACACCACCATGAAGTTGAACAACACCACCCCAATTTTCGTATGTTCTTTAACTGTTTTAATCAACGAAACTATTTCAAAAATCGATCTGGAACTACTATATAGAACGATGTGACGAAAAAAATGCTTCAATTATGTGGAAATTGCATCACTACGTTTTGTTCAGTTTTCCATTGGCGTGGTTTGGGCACATCTCTGCCTCCGGAAAAGTCTAGGCATTTGTAACCAACTGATGTAACGTTATTTCGTTTTAGATTGGCAGCCGTTTAGTAACCTGAACTAAATTTTAAACGCGTTTTACTTTATTATTTCAATAATACAGTATTGTGATCGATTTAAAAAAAAATTTGCTACCCTAAACATTTTTTTTACATTTCATGACTAGTTGACACGAAAAAAGCAAAACAAAATTTCAGTCCGTCTGTCCGCCGTACGTCGACCGGTGTATGTAAAATTGTTTGAAGGTTCGTAGCATCCAAACCCTGTGAGCTATTTAGTGCAATTTTGTTTCTAGGTAACTGATTACTCTCCTTTAAGTGGACACCTTTTTTGGGATGTGAGGGGTGAAGCGTTTTAGACGGAAAATTTTCGTTTCAAAATCTCAGCAACCGCTTATGCTAGGAAGCTGAAACTTGGAATTTATATAGAGCTCCAATAGTAGACCCATTTGCAAAATTATCGATATTAATCAAGGTGTGAAGGAGGGGAGGAGTTTGGATACCATGAAGTTAAAACTTAAGAAAAATCTATAGATATACGAGGAGAATAGATCGGAAAAAAACTTTTTAGTGGGAGCAGTGGCGTACGGGGGTGGGTGTGAAAAACTTTAGATTACGATATCTCACGAACCAATAGCACTAGACAAATAAAATTCGCTTTGTGTATAAACCTTGACAAATAAATTCTGCTGAAAGTAAAAAAGTTTTTATAAACAAACTTTACAGATCAGTAGCATTAATTTTATTTAAGGGGTTATACGCAGTCACAACTTTCCAATAAAAAAAATGTTTGTTTTCTCATTTTCGTAATTTACGTATATTTTACTATATTCACAGAAAGTTTCATGTCAATCCGACAAATATTCTCGAAGTACCAATCACATTTGTAAAGACGTCTAGAAGCGTTTCAAAGAGTTTTTCAAACTTTAAACGCGTTTTTCTCAAAACTGTGTTTAATAAAGTCGGTGATCTCGATTTCTCGAAAACGGCAAAACCGATAAGTCTCAAATTTTTACAAAATCTTTATAACTGTATTTTTTATAGATTAATCGAAGATTTTTTCTCTCTGATAAATATTGTTTATTTTATAAATAATTTAACGCAGAAATTTTCCTCGAAAATCGAAATTTTTGTTTTAAAAGCCGCCATTTTGTTTAACATTTATATTTTGCGTAGTCCTTCGATTAATTTATAGATAGTACATTATACTATCAAAATCTTTTTTGTTTTTTTATTTTAGATGATCCTATCTAGAGATATCGAGATCACCGCAAAACACTTTTTTTTTAAGGGGTGACTTGGATAAGAAAAATTTATCGATTTTTTTTATATTTTATTATTTTTCTGCATTTAGTTCCACGCCAAAAAAAAACGAACTGCAGATTTTTCCGATCGGTAAAAATGGTCAAAAAGTTAGTCTAAATTGGGAGATTTCTACATATTGCTTATATCTGATGATATATCGTACTAATTTTTACTTTCTAAGGTTTCTCATATAAGTTTCCCATAAGTAATGGGTTTTTATACATATTAACAATTCGTCATATCTCTTAAGTGTGATAAGGCAACAAATTCGTTTTTACTTCTATAGCCTTTTAGTGTGTATAATATACCGAAATTCAAATAGTCTAGACGAAATTTTTCAATGTTTAATCAGCTAAAAATCTCTATTTTAAATATTTTTATTTTAAGAACAAAATTATTTTTGCAAGAAATCTCGAAACAATTGATAATATACTCTGATTTTGACCGCTCCCGAACTTTGACGCGAAATAAAATAAAGTTTCGCCCAGGCCATTGGCAGTTTTTTTTTTAATGACATCGGTCATTACAAAGGGCTCGAATCTAGTAGACATAAAGGTCATTAAAAAGGGAAAGGATCAGGTCCAAGATTGGAGATAGTTGGACGACAGATAAAGACCGGTTTACATGGTGACTGCAAACAATTTTGAACGAGATTGTGAGAGAGAAGGAAAATCTCTTATGAGAAACTGCTCAGAAGTGAAACGAACAGATATTATATTCAGCAAAAAAATATTGACAATATTTGTGTGAATGTAATTTTTTGCAGTGGTTGCTTTTTACTACATTGAAAATTCGATAAGCTAGCTTCCTCACAATCACATTAAAAATTGTTTGCAGTCGTCATGTAAATCAGCCTTAAGGGGATCATCACGTGTGCAGGCTCTTTTTTTCCGCCATTTTTGAAAATTTGTTCTGGCGAACTTAATATAATGATAGAACTGTAAAATTTTTACCATATATTTATGCACATGTTGAGCACACTTTAGAATTTTTTCAGCCCCAAATTGTCGGTCATTGCTGAGGTATACGCCAACTTAACCCTGTTTTCGGTAGACACGATTGCGGGCGTTCTGCTTATCTACACTAAAAAAATCAAACGGAATTGGGTCATCCCATCAAAAATCGCAAAAGTTGTGACCTTACCATCGTCGATTCTTTTCAAAAAAATTTTCCTTGAAGAACAAGTGAAAAAAAAATAATATAATTTCAATTTTTTTTTTCCATCTCATTTTTTTTGTTAGTTATAGTATGTTAAAGATTTGGCAAAAATGGTGTCTAACTCCTCTTTGAAAATTCATATCTCTGTTAATTTTTATCATAGAATAACAAAACAGGACTTATTTTAAAGGGGAAGGTTGTCGCAAAATAAGAAAAATACAAATCAAATTTATCCTTAAATTTTTTTTCCAAGGATTACGATTTTGTCCTTTATCCTTGAATATCTCAAAATGCCATTTTTTTTAATTTTTTATTTTTTTATACTTTGTGTATTACCTACCTATACTGTTTTTCAAAACATATCAAAAAATCATCTTGGGATCTCATTGGGATCGGGGTAAAAAAAATCGAAGAACATCAGTGCTTCTCAATTTTGAAAAGAATCGGTGATGGCAAGGTCACAAAATTGGCCTTTTTTTCCGATTTTTCATGGAATGACCCAATTATTTTAATCTGTGAAGTTTGAACTAGTCTTGGAACAAGGATTATCAAAAAATATTGAACCGTTAATTTTTGGCAGCTTGTTGAACTTTTTATCGTCAATTTTGGTACGTTTTTACGACTTCGTCAGGTCGCAAAAAAAACGGCTTGATGAATCACAATTATCCCAGTTTGGAGACTGTATATATTAGTACTGAATAAGTTTACTAAATTTCAAAGAAATTCGTTCGATAGATTTCGAGATATCGTGTCTACCGATTTGAAAAACATAGTTTTGAGAAAAACGCCACTAAACTTTTCATTATATTCGAATCAACATAGAAGGCTAGTGAATATAACGGCCTGTAACTTCCGAACGGCTCCGAATATCGGAATATCACTCCGCCCACATATTCTACACTATATTTAAATGTAAGTTATGCTAAAATCAACAAATCGGTAAACATTTCGGTTAAAGAAACCGGCGATTTTTTTAAAAGAAAGTAAATACATTTTTTTAAATTTTAGAATGAACTTTAATCAATTATATATTTTCCATTTTGTTGGATGACCTTTCGCCATCTTTCCGGCAACATCATTATTCCACGCTCATAGAACTTCTGGTCTTTATCTGCAAAAAACTGAACCAAGTGCGATTTTATAGCCTCGTCATTATCGAAAGCTTTACCATTTAAGGAGTTTTGCAAAGACCGAAACAAATGGTAGTCTGACGGTGCAAGGTCAGGGCTATATGGTGGATGCATCAAAAGTTCCCAACCAAGCTCTCTCAGTTTTTGGCGAGTGACCAAAGATGTATGCGGTCTAGTGTTGTCCTGGTGGAATGACACCTTTACGATTGACCAATTCTGGCCGCTTCTCGTTGATGGCTGTATTCAATTTGTCCAGTTGTTGACAGTAGACATCCGAATTAATCGTTTGGTTCCTTGGAAGAAGCTCAAAATATACCACACCCTTCCAATCCCACCAAACTGACAGCATAATCTTCTTTTGGTGAATATCAGCCTTTGAGGTGGTTTGTGACGCTTCATCATACTTGGACCATGATCGTTTTCGATTGACGTTATTGTAAACAATCCATTTTTCATTTCCAGTTATGATTTGTTTCAAAAACGGATCATATTCATTGCGTTTAAGATGCATATCACAAGCGTTGAAGCGGTTTGTTAAATGAATTTCTTTCAATTCATGTGGTACCCAAATATCAAGTTTTTTTACCAGTCCAAGACGTCGAATATGATTATGAACGGTTGATTTTGGTATATTTAACTTCTCTCCAATCTCACGCTCAGTTACATGACGATCCGATTCGATTAAAGCCTTGATATCATCATCATCAACTTCACTTGGCCGACCTGAACGTGGCTTATCTTTGAGTGAAAAATCTCCCGAACGGAATTTGACAAACCAACTTCGACACTGTGTTTCTTTTAAGGCTTTATCACCATACAAATCACGCAACTTTTTAGCAACCTGCGCTGCGTTTTTTCCTTTACGGAAATAATAAAGTAAAATATGTCGAAAATGCTCGTTTGTGGGCTCCATATTAAAATTGACGTCAAACAAACAAATATAAATAAAATTACGCGCACTTTTTTTCTAAAGCAAGCTAAAAGTGACAGCTTATAACTGACAAAAAAAAAATACAATTAAATAGTCACCAGCTGTTCAAAAAAATTGTCAACGCCATCTGTATGAAAAATCGCCTGTTTCTTTTGGGGCAACCCAATATTTTTCTACACTCATTTCTGCACATCACACAAAAGACCACACTTTTGTCGGATAACGGGAAGTCCTTCCAATTTTGCTTTCAAGTGCGGAAGTCGAATAAGTCACTGAAAGATATCTTTTCTTTTTTGGGTCTCCTGAAAAGGAGTACTTTTTCAAGTTTCGGTACACGTTTCTCGGTAACCACACACAGTAGCGTCTTAATTTTTTTTTTAATTTTTTTGTGGTAATATTGACTAGCTTAATACGTGAGCAAATTAAAATATCTCATGAAAAACTTATCATTTTTCAAATATGAAAGAACAGAAACAGTTAAAATTTTATACATTTCCTTTTACTTAAATATCTCGGCTTTTAGTGAATTTTTTTTTTTTTTTAATTTACTCATGTACTGGGCTTTTAAATAATAATAATAATCAATGGCGCAACAGCCCAAATCGGGCTTGAAGTAATGCTAGAGTTACTTCATTGCGAGACCAACGGAACACTAGGAGGTGAAGTGGTCAGCTACATGCTCGTCCGTGATTATTAAAAAAAAATTTACTGTTGTGAGTTAAGTAGAAGCTGAGATTCAGGTACCGAAACAAAACGCGTTTCATCATGCAAAATATATGGTACCTAGAAATTTGCAAGGAGATCCTTAAAAAAAACATTGGGCTCTGTATACCAGGAACTGTCCGGAACGTCCTTCCGAAAAACATAAAGTTGCGCCAAGACTGTTGACATACTTTAGAACAGTGAACCGTTTTCTTTTAACTCTTGAAAAAAATATATCAAAAAAAGGATCCTATAGCAGTTTAGTTTTAAAAATGTGAATTTTACCAGCCCCAAATAAATTTCGACTTTGAAAAAATCAGTAGATTAAGAACCCTTAAATGGAACAGTTGGAACCACCGCAATCATTTCCTTTCACAACCTTCGGATTTGATTTAATAGCTCGAACTAGTTTACAAGAAAGAATAAAAATTATACGAGGATTAAATGTAGGCCCACGGCGAGTTTATAGAATTTCAAGGCACCCTAAAGTTTCTAAAGACCTTGACTGCCATCGCCTCTCCACAGGCTATGAAATATTTGCCACTGCTCGTCATCAAAAATACAAAAATTTGTTGTAATCACATCACCGTGACGTTGTGCATGCGGTGACATAATTTCCAATTCGATTCAGTCCAGACGTTTCGGATTATCGATTGCGAGCTATTTCCAATTTGCCGATTGCGAAACTTGCGAGAAAAAACAACTGCGAAAATTTTCCACTTACCTTTAACCACCGATTCGGATAAAACAGTATGTTCCTCGTGCGGGATCATCTCCATAAGTCGTGCAATATCCTTGGCCAGCATCGTATCGACCACGTCCAGAAGATTCGTTCGAAGCGAATGGAATTTCGTAAAGTCCTGATGCTGAAGTGTTTCCTGCATTTTCTTTATATCGGGAAAATCGCCGGGCGAAATTTGATGTTCTCGCTGAATTTTATCGTAAATTTGTCCGAGATTTTTAATCAGGTCTTTTTTCTTGCTGTCCTTGCCGAACACGGTGGGCATTTCTTTGCGCAATTCGGCTATAATGTAGGCATGGACTTTGGCCAGTCGGGCACGCTTAATCAGGTCGTTAAGTTTACGTAGGGCGGCATTTCGCGGTAAGGATTGAATGTCGCGAAACAGATCCTGTTCTTCGTCTTCGAACAGTCGACGATTCATGTCGTAGCGAAGCGGTTGATCCCAAAACGAACCGATATAGACGCGCGCAACTTCCGGTGTCTGTAGGACTTTTCCGAGCGACCACATCAACGCACCGTACACTCGCATCAGTTGCTGATGATCGATCATATCGGCCTTGTTCAGGATTATTCGAATTTTATCGTCGTGACCCTTGAGTGCTTCGATCGAGCGTCGAAACTCATCCGAAATGTCCAATTTGTGCGCGTCGAACAGCAAAATGATTCGATCGACACGTTCCGCGAACCATTCAAGAACGCCGGTGAAATCGTAGCCGCGATCGATTCGTTGTTTCTCGCCCGACAGAATACCGGGCGTATCGACTATGGAGATTGCCTGCAGGACCGGTGAATTCAGCGTCGAACACTGGAATCGATTGAGAAACGCATTTCCGTACTTGCCGAGCGGACGAAATTGCCGTTTCGGATCGACAACGAGCGCATTGCCCGGTATTACACCCTCTTTTTCATCGTACATGACGGCAATGAAACGATCGGTTGTCGGTTCCGGACCGATTCGGATACCGGGAAAATCACGCTCGAGCAGATATCGTATGAACGTCGTTTTACCGGTCGAGTACTGACCGACGAGCAGGATCATAGGTTTCGCATCGAAGTCCGGATCTTCGAGTTTCGGCGAGTGAAAGTCGTGAAACTGGTAGTGTTCTTCGAGCGGTAGCAATTTACTACGGTAGATTTTTTTCAGTTCCCCGATAACATTTTCGACGACTTCCTGGTGGCCCTTTTCGCGCTTCAGCCAACTGAACATTTTCGTTTTATTTTTCTGGCGTTTATGCCACGCGTTTTACAAATCGGTTTTCACGTTTTACAACACGATTTACGTCCCGGAAAATTCGATTAAATCTCGATTAAAACACTCCCCAAAAAATCGCTGAAACGGAGGAGTTCAACACCACGACCTGTCACTGTTCGAATTGCACTGAACTGAAACTACGATTATGAGTAATGTGACGTGACAAGAGCAAGTGTTGAATGGGTTTCGGGTGGTGCCCGATGGGATGCGAAATGCGATGTTTTTTTGTATCAACTCATACATAATGCATAAAAATTAAATCCCCAAGCGATAAGAATGTTTATTTCCGATTTGTAAAACATTAAACTGTTTCTTTTAATTCAAAACAAGGAAAAATAATTGTTTTAAAAAATATTAGACCATTGTAAGCGCACCAAAACTTTTTCGCCGTGGTAGTGCTGTGACGTTTGCAGTGAGGTCAGCTGACTGTTGTTTGAAAATTGTGGCGCACCTTCGCCAGCTCACAGCCCATTGAAAAATGGAACAATTAATAAGAAAACCGAAAGAATCGGAAGTTTTAATCGCATATTTAAAACAGTGCAAGGAGCCGCCCACGACATGCTTTTTAGTAAAAGTAAATTTAAATGTTGTTACTGCTGACGTTGGACTAGCAGCTGTCTAGCGTTTTTTTTTTGTTTTTTTTTGTTTAATGCGCAATTTGTCTATGTTCTTGCAAAAATGTGAAAGTGGGTTTCTTTAGAATATTATATGAAAAGTTGTGCTTAAAAAATATGCCGTCCTACAGCACCCAAAGGGTTTAACTCCGTCTCGTTTCCACCCCATTTTTAGTTCAAGGACATCGAGTGCGACCAGTCTTTTAGGATGCACTTTAGCTGGACGATGGATACCGGCGCGAAATACTCCATCATTAGGACTTTCTGTTATCCGTATATTAAGTATCACTGCTGCAGGAAGCCTGGCCTGCAGGATAAGCTCTTGCGAGCTGCAAACGTTATGAATTCCGGTAGGTTTAATTTTGTCACGGACTATCGTTTTTAATCGCTAATAATGTCGTGGTATTTCTTCAGGTCTATCGAAGCTGGTGTACGGATTAGCAGTCACCAAACTGGTACGCTACAGCGAGACTGTAGATTTGAACGAAGGCGACACTGTTGAGATTTACTTTATTCATAAAAAGGATAGGGGATTGAGATTTTAGTCGGATCAGTCCATAAAAGAAGACTAAAACGGCCATAGCTTAATGCATTATTGTATAGGGTTTTCATCTTCATAACTTTGTCCATCAATCGAACATAATTTAATTTAATTTTTTTGTCGGTGAAAGCCGAAAAAAAGAACGCGCTCGAAAGTAAACCCGAATAGGGTACAGTATTAAAAAAATAAATTTATTTCCCAATTCCGACTAAAATTTCATGTTATTAGTTTTAAAACCAATCACTCTGTAAATTTCCTTGTTTGTTTAGTAAACGGAGGCCTAGCTGGGTTTATTTTGACTTGAAAAGATCCGAATAACTATCGACCAATAGCTTTAATCAGCGCAGTTAGCAAAATCTTGGAAAAAGTTATCAACACCAACACCAACTTTCGCATCATGCTCCCGGCAAAATATACAGTTCGTAGACTGCATTCTTTCATCGGGACTACTACAGTGTAACTCTGTATTGAACGCCTCCGGAAGACTTCTTGACTTCATTTCTTCTTCGAATGCGGCAAAAGTTAAGGTTATCAGCTGTGCATCACTGTTGCTTCCAATTACTGCACACCATCCAGAACTACATTTAATTTTTTATTTTAATGAAGATCAAAGTCTTTGTACTGCTTATGAGGAATCACACACATTCAATTTTCGTAAAGCTGACTTTTCTGCATTGGATTGTGGGGAGTTGTTTTGCGGCCAAATTACTCAGCCCGAAAACACTTCTCACAAATTGGATCATTGATCCAAGGACGCTGGTTGTCATTTCGATTCCTATATAAGGATGAGAAATCGAAGTGGCAACCAGTCGTTCGCCAACCGGCGTTCGACTCACTACACACTGCAAAGTGATGACGCTGATAGTCGTCACTGCAGGAACACACACTCACACAGCTGCGCTGAACCAGCCATACACGGCGGTCGCACCTTCCGCTGCAGCTGGCACCACAGGTGTAAAAGTGTAAAAGACGTCGGCACCGAACATTGCCGACGCAGCAACCACTTCAACACAGCGGTCAACCGCACGACTTTGCGGTCAACCGTCACCAGCATACATGGCACGAGCCAGCGATGGTGACGGCGTGGCTCGACGGCAGCGACTCATGTCGTCACCGCAAAGACGATGGCTGCGACTCATGTCGTCACCGCAAAGACGATGGCTGCGACTTTAGCCATCGCAGCAGAGACGTCGGCAGCGATATTGTCGACGGCTGCTACAACCACAGCCCCAGACAAGCAACGGCACCGAATACTGCCGTCCCGTCAACGACCTTATCTATGTTGGACTCTCGGCATAGCCGGGAGAACTCCAGCACATGGGGTCGTGACGAAAGTCCTTCAAAGGATAATGCACTATCTACGTGTAATTGGTCGGGCGTAACTGACGAATCAAATATTGATATCGCTGTTAACAACTTTTACGATACGCTGTTCGGTTGTTTCTTGCAATTTGTACCGGTTTCGAGTATTAGCACGAATAAACGTTTTCCGTGGTTCGACGAGGATTTAATAAATCTGAAAAACTTTAAAACCAAGGCCTGGAAGAAATATTGCTTATCGGGGATCGATTCGGACTATACAGAATACTCAGACTTGCGTGAATTGTTTATCGCGCAGTCTAAAGTTGCGTATTCATCCTATGTGACCCATATTAGAGGTCCTATTAGAAGTAAACCTAAACGGTTTTGGAATTTCGTCAATGCAAAAAGACGAACCGATGGCTACCCGGCCGCTTTATCATACGAGGATGTAACCAGTGCCGATCCAGAAGTTGTTAGCGAGCTTTTTGCGGATTTCTTTCGTACTACTTTCGTCACACCCACGGTCGTATATACAGGTCTGGAAACTCAATACAATTTTTTGTGGTGGGGGTAGACACAAAAGTGAAAGACATTTATGTTGTTGTCGTATTGACCACCAGGTTCGTGAAGCTCTCGTCGTGTTTTCTGTCGTTGTTCACGACCGTGAAAAATATAAACAAACTGTGATCGAAACATCAGCAGAAATCGTTAAAATTAACGGAATTTTTTTTTTTTAAATAAATAATGCCGAATACTTGTGTAGTGCTGGTACAAAATGCGTGATGTGGAAAAGGCTTAAATTTGAACGCCTCTTGAAGAATCGTAATGCCTTGAGATTAAAACTAGTGACTGAAAAATTAAGGCAAAAACAGGATGAATTTTCTGTTGTTAATGACCAATTGCTGCAAGAGAAATTAAATGCTCAACATTTAATATCCCAGAAGCACAAAAAACCGTTTTAAGTAACTAATGGCAGCGAAAAGAAAAAGTTGCAATGGCCAAAGGTACTCAAAGGAATGGCTGATGCTATGCATGCTGATGAACATTCGATCTCCTGCATATTTTTAAAGAAAAATCGCATCGTACCTCTACCATGCGCGAGAACAGTTCGAAATTATTTTTCCTTAATCGACTCCAAGTGCGGATTTGATAGATTTCAAATACATTGAAACATTGAAGACAAGGAGAAATTAGAGGAACTTACGACTTTGTCGCAGAGGAGACATTTCGTTATAGTCGTTGTCGGTTCAACTAACGAGAGCACAGGAAACAAAATACTTAGGGCTGAGTCACAGCTGCGAAAGGCTGTCCACAGGATGGGGTACTATCACCCATCCTCTGGTGCTTAGTAGTGGAATACCTAACAAAGTCCAGAGTCACGGTATAGGGCTACGCTGACGATCTTACCATCCTTGTTAGAGGTAAATTTGAAGAGACGGTGACAGATCTAGTTTACAAAACCCTAAACTAGGTAGCAACCTGGTGCACTAAAGCAGTATTGGGTATCAAACCAAAGAAAAGCACAATTGTTGCATTCATCAATGCTCACGACAAAGTTCTTGAAAGGGACAGAATCTCTCTCTCTGGACCTGCAGGAGTCTTCTCGGCCAAAACTGGGGACTGAGTCCATAATATATCTTCCGGATGTATACACTGTCGTTGCTACGCCCAATATAAATTACGCGGTATTCGTTTGGTGGAAGAAAACTGCTCAGCTTAAGCTGGCTAAATTTTTAACCGTGCGACCGGCGTGGATATGTAAATGAACCCGGAAGGGACGGACCTGTAGCTCTATTGGCTGTTTCCCGACTTGTTGTTTTAAACAGAAAGGCCTTCGAGTAAATGTTTTGAATTGAATTGAACCCCCCACAGCCTAGCGCGTCGCTCCAGCTCGAACTTCAACCACGAATTCGGACGTTGGTGGAATTGACTCACTGTTTCCTCGTACCTGACTTTTACTTCGAATATTTTGACTTTTTCAAATCGAAATACACCCCATAGGAAGATAAGCGAATCCGGAAATGGGTTAAGTCGTGAATGCAAAGGTCATTGTAGGCGCACCAAAACGTTTTCGCCGCACTGTCATGATTCAGATCAGCTGACTATTGTTTTGAAGACGACTGGCACCCGCACAACGTAAACAGGGTATATAACAAGAATGCAAAATTACATAAAGAAACTTTCGGCATAAATACAAACTAAATGCAACTTAGCAAACTCCTCTTGAAACCGAAAGCCTCCGAAGTTCTAACTGCATACCTGAAACAGTGCAACGAACCGCCATGGACTTCCTATTTTATAAAAGTATTTTACAACTCAATTTTTTGAAGATAGCTCTTATTCCATTTCCATTCTGTGTTCAGTTCAAGGACGTCGACAACGATCAGTTCGGAAAATCACATTTTAACTGGACGTTAGACACCGGCACGAATTACCATATCCTAAGAACTGGTTGCTATCCTTACATGAAATACCACTGCAGCAAGAGACCGAAACAGGACCTTAGCGTCGAGGATAAATTCTTCAGGGTTTTGAAAATCATAAATTTAGGTGAGTCAAATTGCATAGTATAGTTTCTGGTGATTGATATTGCTGGGATGTTCTTTGTTCAGGTCTTCCTATGCTCTTCTACGGACTAGCAGCTACCCAACTTATACGACACAGTGAGACTGTAGACTTGAAGGAAGCCGGTAGGGTTGAAATCTATTTTCTGTATAAGGAGGATAAAGGATCGAGGTTTTAGATAGTTGCGGAATTATTTGTATAAAAGGAAGGCTTTAATTCGAAGATTAATGAATTTTTGTAAGCTGGTAATTAGTTGTTTTACTCTAATTTTAGTACATCTTAAGCAATTTCAACCGACTGTTATTCTGTATCTGTATGAGGGTTACTTCTGGTTCCTTTTACAGCTAGCTTGATTATTTCTTTAATACCTCTCGATCCTTTGACGTCTCATATTTAAAGCCAATTTTTAACAAAACGAAAATAAAATTTTTAAAGTGTCTACAATCTAGATTTAAGTCAACATTCTAGGGTAATTCAAAGTTCTCGGATAGTGGCATTCTTACAAAATTCATACCTCCAGCTTCTCCAAGAGTTATGCCTACATGTTACTGAACAGTTTCACTGTCGCCTTCTCGGTTCAACGCCTTTATCGAAATACACGACTTGATTAGATCATCGAGTCCTTAGCTTCTTGTGAAATCAACTTAAATAAATTTAAATGAGTTATCTTGTTTCCACACTCCAGGTGACAGGGTCAATTCTCCGTCTCATTTTTGAATCTCAAGCTGGTTTTTAATTTTGACCCGCTGATGGATGGCTAAGCCATATCCTTTGTCAGGTAACGTTTACACTTTGATGAAGAATTTCTGAAGCAGTGTGTGATTGACCGGTTCCAATCTTGCGCTATCCTTTGACAGGATGAAATTATTGTGTAGGATGTTAAATGCTTAAATAACTGATATTGCAACTATCTGGCAAGTTGCTTCCAAATTAATATTTTGTCTTTTGCAACATTTGTCAGTAGACAGACCGTTTTGAACGGCTGTTGTCGCTGTGTTGTTTGAAGAAACCTATGTTATTTATGCATTATGTGTCTCGATAGAAAAAAATGCCTAAACACGGCTATAATTTTTGTCAGGATTTCATGTACTTAAAAAATGATTCTTCCAAGGCGTACTTAGAGACAGCCACAATCAAATGAAATAAATACTTAAAATGAATGCTCTGCATAACTATAAACCCCATTGTCATTCACTGCAAACTGTTATATGAGCGTATTTGCCTTCTTCTCGTGTGTACGTCGTGTATTTATAGAATACAAAGTGTAGAGGCTCTCCAACTCCCAACTAAATCCTCAATATCCATTATAAAAATAAAAAAAGGATAAAAATGGATTAAAATCGTCTTTTTTTAACATATCTACACAGTGGAAATAGAAACAAAATGTTATGTTATAATAATTCTTACAAACACTATAAACAAATTGGGTTTCCTATTACACGAGTCCACATGTCTCGTCGAAACTATCCAATAGCAAATGATTTATTGTAGTTCCGAATTGACTTAATGAACATGGCGAATCACAGTTTGGTATGCTGATTTCCTTTGGAAATTTATCTTCACTATTAAAGTAATAAACCATCTGAAAATAAAAAATATAGGAGAGAATAATGAATGCAACCTAGTGGTCTTTAAAATTAGCAGTATTTTTCAACTGGAGAAGGCGCTCTTCCTATAGGTGACTAGTTTCAGAGTTCTTACTCAGCTATTGAATACAACGTGTAATGAATTTAACCGAAAAACTGGTTCAAAGGTCGCGTTTATGTGCAGACCAGACCAGTCTGAGTAGACCAAAAAAAAAACAGTCTGATCGTACGCATAAACGCAAACCAAACCAGTCCCTTTGAACCGATTTTGGACTTCATTTTGGTACGTAACAAATTAAACCAAACCAGTCTCGTACTGTGAAAATGCGCACATAAATGCAAGACCGAAAAAAACTAAACCGGTCTATGTGGACTGGTCTACTATGCACTTAAACGCGACCAATGAGTTCTAGCTGAATAGCATCTTCACCAGTCAGAGAACACATGCTGGCATTTTAATACTTAAAACTCTTAAATAAAATCCATGCAACTGAATCGATTACCTTAACTTCGAAATCTTCATCGAATTCAACACTATGATGAATCTCGAATACCAACGCTGATCCATAATCCGGTTTAGCCGATGTTTGACTCAAAATATTCAACGAATTCATAATATTAACTAGGGTAACATCGTGCCCGGAATATAAGAATACTTTGCGATCAGGCATCAAATTGCTTCCACGTTTTCGCGTCATATTTCTATAGATTTCCGTAATTAGAGCGCCTCCTTTGATCTTCTTCATTAATGAGGTTTCCGTTAGAAGAGCGTAGTTTCGTTCGGCCAACGGTAACATTTTATCGGGAAATACATTTTCCGTCCAGTCGGGAAGTACTAGTCCGGCATTCTGTTCGATTGCAAGCGTATTGAAGAGAAATTCGACATCTTGGATATTTGTGATGTTCTAGAAATAAATAAAATTAATTTAAATTCAATGATCGTCAAAGAAACAGAATTTAGTCGAGACCATTCCGATTCGATTCCCTGAGATAAAAAAGTAGCAAGAAGCACCTCCATACCAAAGGTTTTAAAGTAGGCTTGCACATTTTAGTTCACAATAGTGACCGATCATTTTCGGTTTTCGCGAACTAGTTCCTTCTTTTAGTTCAATAGTTCTCGTGAGTTCAGTGTAAGATCGTGTAGGAAAATATGATAACTTAAAAAAAGGTCCTCAGTGTAAAAGGATACGGCAAACTAGGGGCGGGAGTTGCTGCGAACTAGTTCCTTTCCGAGCTAGCTACAATGTATTGACCTAAAAAAATCTACCAATACGGCATGAATACAAATAAACTATTAGGAGCGGGACTCACTGCGAACTAGTTCTTTCATTTCACTTATGGGAACGCTCTTCTGAACTAGTTCGTTCGCGAACTACACAAGTCTAATCTAAAGAGACGATTTCGAATATGGAATCTCACCGCTAAGGCCCGGTATTTCAATGTAGAGTTAACTTGTAGGTCTGGTATTTCCATATAAAGTTAACACGAGTGGTTTTGATTAACTGACAACTTACAAGTTAACTCTACATTGAAATACCGGGCCTAATAAAGTCGGGTAAAAACCAGTGAGGAATGTACCAATCAGACAAAATACAACGATGAAAGACTCCAAGTAGCTGACGTAGCTTGTAGACGGCTTCAACTACTTAAGAATACAATTTGGTAAAGTTGGCCATGAAAAAGACGGATCCATTTCCCAGTCATCTTCGCTAGTAGAGTGTATTACTCGGTTCGTTCAATCATCAAATTTAAGTAGGTTCTCAGGAAAAATAAGTGCCGAATGTACAACGTTATCCTGAAGCCTGCTTTGCATGACGATTTTGGATTTTAATGCAGGTGTCGACAAAATCAAACATTTTAGGATGAATCAAGTTTGGGACTACTGACGAATCTGATAGTACACCGAGCTGCTTAGCCATAGCAACAAACCTGGAGCATCAATCCCAGTAAAGTTTCGAAAATTGCAAGTGGATGATGAACGATATCCTTCAGGTTGATGCTCAGTCGCTGAATCAGATTGATTGCAGACGACCTCTTGGCATCCAATGCCACATTTAACTTTATTTGATAGGACATTTTCGACGATTTCCTTGCATCGGTCTGGTGGAAGAACAGCATGAAAAACAAATGCAAGTGCTAAATAAACGCTATCCTGAAAATGGTTATGTGGGTGAACATGTTAAGATGATTCCACTAACCGAGACGATTGCAACAGTTCGCCTAAAATTGCTGCGATTACTTTAGACTATGAAATCACTCAAAATCGCAGGGTTTTAAGTCGTAATCAACTCACCTGACCCGTTTTCTTCGTCAAAAACTTGTACAAATCGGCATTCTTTTCGTTCAGCTTTCGCAAATCGGGCGGTGGATTTGAATAAAGCTTACTCAATATTTCGTCATAGTTTGGACATTTTCTTGTTTGCGCCAGCAACTGTAAAATAGCGATAAAAGTTTATAGATAGACGCAACGAACAATAGAGCAGTATAAAATTCAAATATTTACATAATCTCTATCTCGCGGTATAGAATTGATAGGAATTGGTTGCCACAATACTGGAAGAATATTTCGGTTTTCTAACGGAGGCATCAATCCAGCTAATAGGCTTGCTGCACTCATAAGACAACGCTCCGCGGCACTACTTAACACATGCATTTCCTGCTTCGAGTATAGTCCGTTTTTTGGCAAAAGGCGATAGTATCGCATGTGCAGGTTCTTTCCTAAATTGTACATTTGTAAAGCTCCGTTCTATTAGAATCAAATTTTTTGAAAATTTCTGTAAAATCAATGAAATTCTCCGTAATACTTCGGATAGTGCTCCTAATCCTCCGGGCCACTCGTAATGTACGTACGGATCGCTGGGATAGAGGTGCGTTGGACTTCGATCGCCATGTCGGAAAACCTGTAGGTTTAGGCAGGGTGTTATTTGAACGTTAATTGTTTATTTCATTTTAATTACTATCGAAATCATTCGAAGCGAGCGTAGGCCTTCCTCATCGTTGTTATCACCGAATGCAAGATAAGCCATTAGAACAGTACACAGTGCGCCGCCGAGAATTATCACAGAGATAGTAACGCCGCGGCGATTCGATTCCATATTTTTGCAAACCATCTGGCAAATGCAAAATATTTCTTAATTTTTTGTCTCAAATAGATTTGACAAACTTACGGTTTATGAAAAAGCAAATCGTTCACTTGGCATAAGCAAAGTCGAGCTAAAAATAGTGCGGGAACGTCCGCTTAAATCACACAAGTCACTCGAATTAAACTAATTTTATGTACAAACTATGATCATTTCGGATAATTGAATAAGTTTTTTATGAGCTTAATTTCATTTCTCTTTTATTGTAGACAATTCGATTATTTACGAAAACTGTTTGTATTGTTTTATTTAGAATCTCCGCTGTATTAGATTTCGTAATCTCTATTTGATTGAAAGTTGAGAGCGTGAAATGAAAACACAAAGTCAGATTTATCACACGAACCGACTACTAAGCGTATTTTAGAAAGTCGAATCAAGATACCGTGACACAATACTGTGTCGTACTACAATCTCCAACAAGTTGGACGAGCTAGACTAGCAGCAACAAAATCTAGCGATGTTAGCTAAGCGTATACACACTGTTAACTTTTTGCATCTTTTTGCTTATCGGAAAGACCCCACTACTATACCGGCTGCGCCAGCGCTATGATCTTTTTACAAATCGCATTACTAGAAACGTAATCCGATGCTGATACTAATTCCAGCTGTTGTAAATGCACATTTTTTTTAGTTATCGTAATTTGTTTATTTATTTTATGAATGCAATCACAATTCTGGATATATATAGGGCACCAATTTAATTTATATGAAACCGGTCAGTTATATGACTCCTTCTGCGGCATGGAATAGTAGCGCTTCTTTCAGGCCAAGTGTTGCTTATTGAATCATTATTAAATTTTATTTATTTTGTTTTTTATAACCAGGAGTTCAAGATAACAGCCGCATCAAAAGCTTAAATATGAGATTTTTTTGCGGAAATCTCAATTGTAGATAATACATATTTTTTGAAAATAAAACAGAAGCAGCTAGTCCTACGGAAAAAAATGGTTTGAATCTAAATGATAGGCGAACAACCTATTCATTGAAAAAAATATACTGAGAAGTTTTGAAAGGATTTAGATCGGATGAAGTGGCGACTGTTCCAAGTTTGAGCGGGAAAAATATTACTGATGAATGAATATCGCAGTATAAAAGATAATAAATATGTAGTATGTTTTGTGTTTTTTTGTTTAAAGAATTGAACAGTTTTTGGTCGGTCGAGCCGGATTTAAGCTAACCATAGAAGCCGGAAGAATAGAGGAAACATTTTCTCGGGTACCTTTTTGTACTGGAGACCTCGGTTTAAACGAACTCGTTTAGAGCGAGATCCATTGTAAGTGCGAGTGGTACAGTCTTATGGAGTGTTTACCTGTACATATAATTTTTAGAAAATAGATTTGAGCTTTCCAGTATAAGCCGTTCCTGAGATGGGTCATTCCATCAAGAATCCCCAAAGTTGTGACCTTACCGAGTGAAAAAAAAATTGGAATTCAATTCAAAAATCTGTTTTCTTTTTTACTTTATTATTTTTTAATAATAAAGTATTTTGATGGAACTGAAATTTTAAGAAAATTTGATACCCTGAAATTTTGTATTTTCACCCAAGAAAGCAAAAAAAATAAAATAATATCCGTCTGTACGCCATACGCAAAAACGTTTGAAGGCGCGTAGCTCTCAAATCAGTGGATCTATTATCATGAAATTTTATGGTGGGTAGATTGGGTGAACCTCTACGACTGGTATCTTTTAGGGGAGTGTTGGTTTGAGGGGAGATTAGAGGGGAGCGTTTTAGACGAAAAATTTTGGTTTCTAGATCTCAGCAACCGCTTATGTATGTTAGGAGGCTGAAACTTGGAATTTCCATAGACCTTCGATAGTGAAACAATTTGCAAAAAAAAATTGCTGATATGGGTGAAGGGGTGTGTGGAGTGGGGGAGGAAATAATGCGTCCGAAACGCAAAAATGCTGAGATCGACACATTCTAAAATTCATATCTCCTAAACCGGTAATGGCATGAAATTTAAACTTAACAAAAATCTGTAGCTATGTATATTAGGAGAAAAGATTGAAAATAAATTTTTGAGTGGGTGGTGTGGTGTGCGCGGGTTGGGGTGAAAAACTTTAGAAAAATACGATTCGGCTTTAGTAGAAGGTCGAAAAATAAAGTAAAATTTTTTAAGGGGGCAGTGGGGCATAGAAGTGGAGGGGATAAGAATTTTTCAAAAAATCACGTTTCATATCTCAAGAACAGTGTAAGATAGATGCTCAAATTTCTTACAACAAGTAGGCACAATAAAACCGTAGCAGAATTTGGTGGTTAGAGTTAGGTTAGGTTAGATCGAGAAGGGTGTACTGAAGCACATTGCCACAGTCCATCACGAGAGATCACTCCGGATCCATTGTGGTCCCCTCGTGGTTAAGGTTTAGAGGGTGAGGGTGGGGGAGGGTTGAAAAGAAAAAACTTATGATATGTTTATCTTTAGAACCTATAATGATATAAAGCTGAAACTTGATATTTAGATAGAGCTTTAGTAGTGGCATATTGGAAAAATATAATTTTTTTAGGAGTAGTACGGTACGGGGGTTGGGGGTGTTTTTCCTAACTATGGAACGGCTTATGCTAGAAAGTTAAAACTCGGTGTGCATATGTAAATAAACTAGAGGCATTCGGAAGGGGGTAAGCAAAAATTATCAGTGAAATTAGAATGCATATACTTTCAGGATTTTCGTCATATCTACCAGGTCTTCCTAAATACCGAACTCATTTGCATTCTACGGATTTCCACGCATTTTGCCATATCTCTCAAATCTGATCAGAAATCGAATATCTTTTCACTTCCACGGGCTTGTTTAATAATCACCTATTTGTAAATGTTTTCCTTCTGCAACCCCTAGACCGCGTCCCGGAATATGACTCAATTATGTAATGCATGTGTTATTCTAACCCCTTCCTTATTTTTTAGTTAGGTTTTCAGTCACATAGTAACCTACACTGCATCTCAGAACTGAACGCATTCCGAACTTCTGCCGGAAAAATAATAAAGATGCGCCCAGATTGTTGGCAGATTTTTTTGTTAGTTGTAGTATGCTAAAGATTCCCCAAAATAGATGTCAAAGTCCTATTTGAAAGTTCATATGTATCTCTATTTTTAGTATCTAATTTGTATACTAGAATAATAAAATAGGGCTTATTTTAAAGGGGAGGGTTCGTTAATATAAAAAATACGAATAAAAATTATCTATTAAATATATTAAATAAATAAAAAAAAACAGTTTAAGACATTCAAGAATAAAGGACAAAATCGTTATCCTTGAAAAAAAAATTCAAGGATAATTCTTTTTCGATTTTTTTTTTTGTGACCCTCCCCTTTGAAATAAGCCATATTTTATTATTCTAGTATAAAAATTACCAGAGATTCAAAGAGGACCAGGACACCATTTTTGAGAGAACTTTAACATACTTTCACATACTAAAACTTAAAAAAAATTAGATATACAGGCCTATTCAGGACCGAGTCACAAGTCACAAAGTGGGTCGAGAGTCACAATTTTGTATGAATTTTGAATTAATTGTGACTTTCCACCTACTTTGTGACTTGTGACTCTGATCCGGAATAGGCCGGATAAACAACAAATTTAATTTCAATTATTTATTTCATTAATTCTTCAAGTATAAAGTTTTTCAAAAGAATCGGAGATGATAAGATCACAAATTTCGTAATTTTTGGCGATTCTTGATGGAATGACCAAGATATGAAATTTTCTATTTTCTTAGACGAGACTGTAGGGCCCGCTCAAACCCGTCCTCTGGATTGCCTTGGCTATTAGAAACCCAAAAACCAATAAAAAAAATCACAGAATATGCCTAAATTATTAATTATTTATTTATATGTTGTAAATTTTATCAAAACATTGCACAAGTCTTATCGAAATTTTTGATTAAACGCGGTGCAACAAGTGCATTAAATTGTCTTAGAGCGCACGGTTTTTCGCAGCCCGGAATATTTACGATTATTGGCTCCACAATATTTGGATTTTGAAAATATGCAATCTATTAAATTCGAGAAAAAAAAATCATATTAAACAATTTTTAATTAAAACCAAAATAAGGCACTTACTTTAACTTCATAGTCGTCCTTCATAGCTCGATTAACATGAAGTTCGATCGCAATTGTAGCTGCATATTCTGGCCTGATTGCCGTCTGATTGGTGATTTCTAAGACGCTTAAAATTGTTGCCATGGTAGTATCATGAGCCGAATATATATTAATATTCACGCTTGATTCTTCGTTAACAAATCCATTAAGTCTGTCCATCATATCGTTCAGGAGTGCACCACCTCGAACTCGCTTAATAACGTATGTCTGGGCGAAACGTTTGAATGCCAACTTTCCTAAAGGTTCTAGAATATAATTGTTCATTTTTTCCGCCCATTCTGGTATTTCTAATTCGGCATCCTTTTGAACTCCTAACGTATCGCTTAGATATAAAATATCCCAGAGCGATGTTACCGGCTGAAATTTGGAATTTAAGTCAAAAATTTGATATTAATTCAGGTTGAAATCTGTTGCCATAAATAGTTATTGTCTATTTATTGTCTATTGTCACAACAGCAATGGCTAAAATTGGTAGTGAAGAAAAAACTGTCATGAATTCTTAGCTATTTGTAGAATTAAAGACGGTGGCTCAGAATAGGGACAGGGCTCGCAACTGAGTACCTTACCCTAGTGTGGAATATATCTGTTTTGACATTGAATATCGTATAGCAAGGGTGTAGTAATTTCATAAAACTGCCTCCACTTTTCTCTGTTTCAAAAATGTAACTGATTTCAACTACCTACTAAATTTTCACTTTTGGAATGATTTTATAAAAATATCACTTGAGTTTTAAACGTGCGAAATTCTCGTAGAAAATTAAAAGTATTTTTTTGTTTAACGAATTGAACAATTTTTGGTCTGTCGAGCCGGATTTGAACTAACGCCCCATATAAGCCAGACAAATGGAGCAAAAACTCCCTTGCATACCTCAATGTACTGAAAACCTCGCTTTAAATGCATTCGAGTAGATCGCCAGTATCGATCCACTGTAAGTGCAAGCGGTTCATTCTAAGTGAGTTCACCTGTACGTACATATAATTATTAGGTTTGAACTTGCCAGTATAAGCCGTTCCCTCTTTTAATAGGAAATAGTCAACTTCCGAAGCACTCATCAACACGACTAGAGGTGCAGAGGTATTTTATTGAGTTTGTTTGGTTAACAAATTTTGGGGAAATGAGAATAGATGGGCAAAATCTTCAAGGCAAAAGATGGAATTATAGTGAAGGCGAATCTGACAATATTTAAGTAGACTAAAAAAGGTTATTACTAGTCAAAGGTACAAACCTCTCCAATAAGTTGAGTTAAATCATTCATAAGTTTATAGTTTCCAGTGAACAGTTCATCAATGTCATTATCTTTGAATTCAAAAATATCATTTAAGGTCATGTCATATCTTGGACAAGGTTTGCTCTGAGCTAATATCTGGAAAACAAATTAATTTTTATATTTTTAAAATTTCCATTGTTTATAAAACTATGTGAGCTTACGGAATCAAGCCGCAATGGTACAGAATTAATAGCAACTGGCTGCCATCTAATGGGAAGTAGTTGCATCCTCTTGGGCGGAGGATAGAATCCCGCAAGGAAGCTCTGTGCACTCATCAAGCATCGCTCAATCGCACTACTAACAACATACATTCGTTGCGAACTGTACAACTCATTTTTCGGAATCATTTTACGATATCTTCGTCGTAGTCGCTTGCCATTATCGTAGTGCATCAATGCGCCAATCTGTAAGAAGAATCAATCATATTCGTGAAGGATTTGGAAATTTTACGAAAATTACTTCGGATAAAGCTCCCAGTCCGCCGAACCAAGAACAATTCTTGAAAGGATCATTTGGATATAGTCTAGTGGGTGATCGATCGCCATGCCTAAACAGCTTGGTGAAGAGAAGGAAAGTTCAATTATATTTCAAAACCCCAATATTAAAAATCCTGCTACTTACGAGAGCTGTGGCTTTCACATTTGGCATGGATTCCTCTAATAACGGAGTGCTTCCGAGTTGTGCGGACACAAAACTTCTGGAAAATCCTAAAATAAAAAACACTACAGAAATTTGCCCGGTTAACTGGGAGCACTTAATATCGTTGTAATTCATCATGAAATTCTTAAACTGTCTCATTAAAATTTATCAAATTTTCATTCATTTTATATGACTGAATAGCCAAATGAAAACGTGTGATACGTGCCAATTTATTTTCTAAAGAATTTCTAGATCTTTTATATTTTTTTAATGGTTTTACCGGAACTCACGTGCATCTTTTATTACAAATATTTGCTTGATATTATTAAATTTCGTTGTGATGGTTTACCAGAAGTTGAATTTTCTTTTAAATGCTCGGATGCTAATATTTTGGTTTGAATTTACGGAAAATACAACTAAAGTTGACCTTAAATATCGTGAAAATTTTATAATACCTGAGCATATTCTTAGTAATTAAAATTGTTTCATAATATGGAAGTAGTTAAGTTGTTTTTTCTGAAAGTTTTTATAAGTTAGTGGGTTGAATGAAAGGCCAATAAAAATTGCAAATAATGTTTATTACTATTTTTTGTTGAATGATACGAGTATTTTTTTTCTGAGTGATTGTTAGTGGCTCTGATAGGAGCAACCTTGAGTCGGCGGAATACCGATTTTTAGCCAAAAATTTGGGTGAATCAAAAATTAAAAACATAACGCAGTCACGATCGGCTGCAAGCCAATCGTATGATACTCTAGATGAAATACTGAACTCCGATTTATATTTTAGTTGAAAATATATCAAAAGAATGAGGAGTGCACAAGCATTTACTTACAGGTAGAAACTTTTGTATAGTGGTCGATTTTTTGATTTATAGTGAGTTCCATAAAGTAAGTTAGGACATTTTACAGAATTTTTGTATGGCAACTACATGAAGGACTCATGGGATATTTTTCATATTATATAGTTTCAGCTGCGACTATTATAAAATTAATGTGTATAAAATTTCAAAGTCGTAAATTAAAGCGTTCTAAACTTATCGTGCAATATTGGTGAATATGTTTATTAAGGACTTTTGTATGACAGCTACCCGATGGCGCTTATTAATTAACTCCGTCTTGGTTTTGGTATAAAACTAATTCCTGGAAAATTTTAAATTCCTGCTTTAACTCGTTCTGGAGTTATTGTGAATTCAGTAAAAAGCATACATTTTTTAAGGATTTTTCTAGGCTGCTACACGAAGGACTCATTCGATTTGCATCATATTGGGAACATTCGATTCAAACATTTTAAGCCTTATGTATGCAAAATTTCAAGTTCCTAACATGCAGGGCTGCCAGATTTGCAAACCTAAAAAATCGTACCATACCATAAAAAAAAACGTACCGAGGGAGATTTCATCGTACAATTCACTTTAATGTTAAATTTTATCAGTCAAACATGGAAGTGTTCCATACACACTACATATATCATCATCAATGGCGCGACAGCCTAAATCGGGCCAGGGCCTGCAGGATACATTGTCTGAAGTCATCTCAGTTCAGCGCCCGCGTCCTCCAATTTGTGTATCTAAGAAGCGTTTTGCAATCTGCGTCAATTGAGTTCACGACACTACATATTTAAGGGGAGCAAACCCTTTAGACGCCCAGAAATGAGTCATTTTTCATGCATTTTTTTACGGTGATAAAATAATCGCATCATTTTAAGATTTTGACATGATATTATTACAACTTTCAACTGTTGTTTTTTTTAAAAAAACAAAATGGCGTTTTTATAGGATAGGACTTTTGTGTGACATCGAAAACTGCTCCATTTGTCATATTTATTCTATAGATCTAAAACTGAAAACTAAAATATTTTGGACAGAAAGCTCCCAATTAACCAAATCGATCCATAACTTTTTGAGCTACAATAGGAGTAGTTTTTGGAGATCTAGTTTTGAGATAATCGCGTTTAAAGTTTTAATATGAGAAAACTATCGTATTGTATTCCCCTCGCATATATCTGTGAATTCATTCCCTTGGTAATATTCTTTCTTACAACATTTTCGAGCTATATTACCTCTTTTAGGATAATTTGGCAAAAATTTTTCATTATAATTTTTTATTTCGACATATGGTTGGAAAATCGTACATTTTGCGTACGATGAAGGGTTCTCATCGTACATCGTACATAAGGCTGAAAAATCGTACATGTACGATGAAAATCGTACGCCTGGTAGCACTGCTAACATGAAGCATTCGAGCAATAACTGGGAAAACGTGTTTCAAGGACTCTTGTATGGGAGGTACCCGAAGGACTGGAAGGATATCGCCCATTAACGAAGTTAGCCTTACTTTTTCCATTTTACAAGTTGTGACCAAATTTCAACTTCCTAGGTCAGCGCGTTCTTGAGTTATCGTGCTAACGGACGGACGGACGGATTCTGAAATTCAGAATATATTAAATTTGGAGAGAATAAATTCAGTAAGTAATTAGAAAGGTAAGAAAAGGTAGGAAAAAATAGCACGTAGATAGAAAAATAAAGTTCAGAAATTAAAAATCACAACTGCGGTATTTAGAACAGGTTAAATTTTAAAAAATTTACGAAATGATGAGAACCCGAATTTCGGAAAAGATAAAGTCCAGAAACATACCGGAGACGAAATCCAGAAATTTAGAAAAACTAAATTTAAAATTAACAAGAAATACTTCATGAATACAGAAAGAAATGTGTTGAAAATTTTAGAACTTCGTTGATCCATCTATCTATCTATGTATATATATAAAAGAGGATGTCTGTATGTGGGTATGTTCCCTATAGACTCCTAATACGCTGAACCGATTTTAATGAAATTTTTAGGGAACGTGTAGAGTAGTCCCGGGATGGTCCCTGTCAAGTTTGGTCCAGATCGAATGAAAAACAAAAGTTTTTTTTAACATTTTTCAAATTTTTTCACGATTTTAGTACCCTGGTGCTCTAATGGTTTGTTTGCGCTTTTCTATACCATTCATCCGATTACGATGAAACTTCGCTGATATATTGAGCACACGCCCGCGAAGGTTTCTGCGTTAAAAAAATCATTTTACAATTGGTGGTACGAGAGTTATTTCACCATTTAAGAGTATTTCAAATGATTTAGCGGCAGTTCGTTTAATGTTTTAAATAATCGCATAGTATGCCGTGAATCAAATGTCAACCGCATAGTCGGCGATAGTAGAAAATCCGACGTTATCAAAAAAAAATATACACGTCTCAAAAAATCAAACAACGTGATTTGTTAAACATAAAAATAATTTATTGAAAGGTAAAGTTGGAGATGGATGGTGGACAGAGGATAGTGGCTGGAAGATAAAGGATGCTGGATATAGGATGAAGGTTGGTGGACGGTAGATGGTACATGGATGGTCGATGGTGGATGAAGGATGGAAGATGGTGGGTGGAGGATGGTAAATAGAGGATGGAGGATAGAGGATTGAGGATGGTGGATGGTGAATAGAGGATGATGGATTCTTCTTTCGCAATTGCCTAAATATTAAAGTCTTACACAGTTTTTCTCGAAACAACCAAAGCTGCATTTCGACTTAGATTTTGGGTCATAGTCCGGGAATGACCCAAATAGGTTTTTATGGGTTTCAGTAGCGTCATCAAAAAATAATAAAGCTACGTTCAGACTATTAACAGATTTTTTTTTTACTTTTAATTATATATAAGATAAGTATCAACATGAAGTATTCAAGTCATATGATTATGCAAATTAACCTCTATAATTAATAATTATATTAATATTTTTGTTTTGTGTTTTTGTGTCCGCATTGTGCTGCACACATCACACATGCAAACTCTAATTACATATTACCTATCTTCGCTGAGTGAAATCGTTGATACTAACTCGCATCATTTCCTTTCATCGCTTTTCATAAATGAGGCGCGACTTGATTATTTCTTTTGTTGACAAAATTAGTTTTTATTTATCTATGGTTTTTATTTCAATAGAAACATGCGGGGTTAAATATCGTTATGACCCCTTAGGCATTAAATATCAAAAATGAAACCATATTTTGGCGTTTACGTAAACAGCCCTTAAAAATAAAGAAAAACATTTCATCGAATTGAACATAAGAGATATGTCGGAATTCGTAAAAACGTACAACGTACGAAATCCTGAAATTAATTCCTAGGCTGTTGTATTTAAAGTTCGTGGAAGTAAAACTAGTTCGATATTATACCTAATGCCTACCTAATTGTACATAAAATATTTGTCGGAATTCGTGAAAACATACACAATTAGATTACGCCTCTTCGGGGTTGAATATCGAAAAATCTGGAAACTAATTTTTTGAATTTTAAATAAGGAGCCCGCAGAAGTAAAATAAGTTCGATACCTCGACACACCTAAGAGATGTGACGAAATTCGTGAAAATGTCTACAACCAATTCTAAGTTTGTTTTTTCTAGCTTTTTTTGTGATCTGCTAGTGAAGTATAAAATTTTAGGATACGAAATTCTAAAACATGTGGTCAGGGTCGACTGGAGGGGTCTAAACAAAAATTCAAATCTGTCAAAGCGTGTACTTTAAACCCTTATCCATTTCAATTGAAAATGAGTAGAAACATTTAGGTATGTAAGACAATGTTGTGGTTTCAAAAATAATTTTTAGTTTATTGGCATATTTATTTATTTCTTATGAGTTTTCAAATTTTGCACTTCTCGTCATAATCAAATACCATTTTTTGTTTCACGCTGCCAATAAATCTGTTCAATGAGCATGGGGCTGAGCATTTTGGTATAACGATTCGAACTGGATCTACATCAGCCTCATTTCGAAAATAGAATAGCTGAAAAGTAAAAATTGGTAATTTTTGTCTACTGCCAAGAATTTCATAAAATCGACAAACCCTTATTTCAAAATCATCTTTGATGGCAACACTTGTGTGGAGCTCTACTGTTATTGCAGAAGCATAGGCAGGTGCTACTTCAGTTTGATCGACAACATCTAGAACGTGCAGCAGACTAATAACAGTGGAATCATGTCCCGAATAAAAAAGGATGTTTCGCTCCGATCCGATTTTGAAATTATTGAAATTTTGGAGGATATCATCTAATAAGGCACCACCTCGTATTTTCGTTAATTGCGATTCACCATAGCGTTTGTACGTTAGGCGGGCTAATGGCTTCAGGATGCTTTCGTAGATAGGCTGAGCCCAATCCGGAATAACTAAGCCATTGTCTTGTTGCACTTTTAACGTATCGTAGATTAGTAGTAAGTTCCAAAAACCATCGAATTCCTAATGGCGTAATAGAATATGCGATTTATTTCACTCTTTTTTCCACTATAGTTAAAATATTACCATTCCAGTTTTGTTTGCTAAATAGTCGAAAAATTCGCTGTTTCCTCCAACTATTGCATTTACCTCCGGATCATCAATCCTCAACGGTGTAGCCATAGTAGATTCAAATTTTGGACACAGTCTCGATTGTGCGATCAACTGCAAAAAACATTCGTTTGGAAAATAATTTTTTAAAAAAAATCGCAATCGAAAAATACATAATCTTCTTCGCTGGGCAACACTTGAATTGGAACAGGATCATCTGGCAGAAATCCGGTCAAAAAACCTTCAGCACTAACCACACATCGTTCTACTGAGCTACTCCGGACGGAAATTTTTTCGGTATTATAGGAACCACTACTAGTGGTAGTCAACAATGAAACATATCGGTCCCTTTTGATACTTCCAGACTGGTGCAACTCTTGAAAGCCTTTCTAAAAATTTAAATTCACACTTCATCACTTTATGTTCGATAGTGTAGAGTACAAATGTTGTATGAAATTTACCTGAGATAGTGCACCTAATCCACCGGGCCACTCAAAGTCTTTGTAAGGATCTGTAGGATACAGAACAGCTGGCGCTCGGTCACCATGTCTAGTAATCTTTTGGCAGAGTTCAAAAAAATATAATAAATAAATATTGGTAATATATTTGACATTATTTTTAAAAAATTACTTACAATTGCTACAGCCTGAATAGATTCAGAAGCTAAGGCGGTTGATAAGTAGCTGACCGTCATCAAGCAAAAGAATACAAATTTTGAACTCAACTGCACCATTTTGAGCAAATGTTCAAATTTTTCGGTTCTCAAACAAGTTCTAGCGATAATCTATCTAAATTTGCATAAATTTATATAGAAAAAAGGTAAAATAAAAAAAAAATTAAACTACCAGAAATTAACCACTTTGTTCGTCATCGTCATTAAGAAAATTGAATACTTATTACCTTTATTTAAAAACAATTTAACACCAAAATTTTGGTGTCGCACAAAAAGTACTTGTTACTATACTTCTGCTGCCGATGCTGTCGATGATTGAAATGGTTCAATTCTTTATATAGTGTCGAGTTATGCATATGAACAAGTCAGTTTGGACGAGGTTCTTAGCAACACTATCTTATCGAGATGTGTGCTGATTGATATCTTTTTAATGTCAGTTACTAAGTCGTTAATATGGATTGGCTGCAATTGGCGATTACAATGAGTCGGCTCAAGTTCAATCGACAATTTACAATAATTATTTTATAATCGAATGATCCTGTGAATTACTGATATTGTGTAAATCTTGACGATTTTGGTCAAATTTTGTATCAAACTTAAAACTTAGTCCACTTTACATCGTCCTTGATTCGCGGTAAGCAATAGAGTTCCCTTATAACCCAAACATTATGTGTGTATCCGAATACTTTCCAAAGTCATTGTTGTATACATAACTACGAATTATTAACAAAAATGACAACAAAATGAATACATAGTCGATTGGTTTTTTTTTGCTATTTCTTTGCAAGCATTCCAGCGCTAGTATTGTCAACAATATTTTGTCGAATACGCTAATAGGTTGTCGTTACTATTTTATTCCTTACCTACGGCACAAACTAACCAAAATTTCATCATGGATACGTTGTACTTTTTTACTCAAAAGTAAATCAAATATTTTAAATAAAAGATTATTGCTGGCTCGGTGCCAGTATTTTCTCAGGGCGGGGAGATAATTTTGAAGATGACCGCAATTTAGAGCCTAATTCAGCGCTTTAGATTGTCGGTAATTTACACCAGAAACAGAACTGGTAAGGGCTTGTCGTACTCGCTTGGATTTTTCATAGGATTCCTTAATTATGGCTATCTCCATATATGTGTATTCAGGTCAAAACTGCGAAAAAACTCGCTGATATTTCGAAAACATGTCGACGTGTCTGCGAAACTCTTTCAAACACCTCATCCATAGAGCTAGTGGAGACGACAAGCCACCGGTTTTGCATAAAGCGTTTTGAAGCCAAAAACACGGAGAAAAGTGAGACAAAACAGGTTCGTTATATTAAATTGTTGTTGTTTTAGCGCGTGAGTGAGTGAGACAAAACAGGAACCTTATGTCAATTTGTTGTTGTTTTGCGTGAAAGTGAATGCGACGACGTTCGCCTTCAACTCAATCGCAGGTTGTCATCTCCATATATATATATATATCTCCATGATCTCATCGGAAAAGAAACGTCTCTAGACAAATGCGCCCAAATTTCGAAGACAAATTTGCAAATTTTTGAACTCCTTAGTCGTATTAAGGCAGTCTTTGAAATTCAATAATTTTTTTATTTGATTCCTGCAGATGCTGGTCAATTTTCCACTGTATGCAAAATTATTGTTTTTTTTTTTTAAGTCACATCTCCTATCTCAAGAACTGAATTTTGGAGGTGAAGCTTTAAGGGTTAAAAGAAAAGAAACGTATTTCTAGTGAATAGTAGCTTAAACTTTAGCTAATGTGATGCACGCTCTGAAAATGTAATTTTTAATGCGGAGTGGAGGGGTGAGGTGGGGTTGAGGGATGGGGTGTTTTACTTATCTCTGAAACATCTTATCCCATAAAGTTGAAAATTGGTGGATATGCAAGCGTACTGAAAATGGCATATTAGCTTGGGTAAATAAAATTTCAATTGACGTACAGAGACGGGACAAAAAGTGTTCAGTGAGAATGAGGTGTACCTATATACTTTCACGAATCTTGTTATATCTCTTAGGGTCTTCTAAAATATTGGATTAATTTTATTTTACTTCTTTCGGTAAATACAAAAGAAATCTTTTCAACAGTTTTTTTATTTAAACTCCTCAATGGGTGTAATGCGGGATTGTCTAAATTTTCACGAAATCCACCATACCTTTTGGGTCCGATTAGATATCGAAAAAGTTTTAAATTCTGCGAGCTTTTTAAATATTCAATTCATATTCAATTTAAACTCTAAGAATGTGTAAAATAGTGGTACACGTTTACACGAATTCCTTCATTACTTTTAGGTTTCATAAGATCTCGATTTGGTTTCAGCAGTTACGTGGCGTCCATGGAAGCAAGGGAAACATTGCTTCCCTTACTTTTAGCTGAAAAATATCTAGGGGAAAATACGGAGAGATGCGCCATTTTTCGTTTTAGTACTGTATTTGCAAAACTATTAAGACCAATGTCATAAGCTTTATACAGCAGATAGTTTACTTCATAATAAAGACTAATAACCTGTTTCTTATAATTAATATAAGCAATCCTAAATATTATAACATATTTTGCAAGCCCCTCATAAGAAGATAGATGCCTAAAGCCTGGTATAGATGCCCCGATGCGCAATCGAGCATATGGGATAGATTACCTATGGAAAAAGGCAGTACATTTCTAAATTTTTTCAATCTTTATGAAGCTGCAATATGTTTTTATGTCTTTTATCACTTTTATTGTGTTATCGGTATGGCAATTATTCGTCAATTTAACTGAAGATAAAAAAATCAAAAAATCTAATCAGACATTCATGTTAAATGCCCAGACAATCGTATATCTATAAGAAGAGGATGTATGTATGTTCCCTATAAACTCATAAACCGCTCAACCGATTTTCATCACATTTTCAGTGAACATGTAGAATAATCACAGGCTGGTTGATGTGAAGTTTGGTACTGATCAAATCAAAAACAATTGTTTTCTTTGACATTTTTCAATTTTTTTTTAGATTTTAGTACCCTTATGCTCTAATTGTTTGTTTGTTTGTTTAGTACGTTTTCCTATACCATTCATCCGATTACGAATTTTTTATACTGGGTTAATGGAATGACAAGTTAGTCACTAATTGTCGTGAGTCATTTCGGTCGTTCGGTCATTTCGACAGAATCATGGAAGTGACCAAAATGACTCAAATAAATCTTTTTAATAGGCCACTTCAACGAAATGACTCGGTCATACTGGGTTAATGAAATTACCAATCTAGCCCATCACTATAAAATATTGGCTATCTGATAAAAATTATAAGTTACACTAGTCACAAAGCTATACAATTTTTTGTTTAATGATATACGAGGGTGGGTTAAAAAGATTCCGGCTTGAGCCAAAGATGGCGCTAGCAGGTCTAATTTTTTACTTTATTCTGCAGTACTGTCCCTGAACCTTGACCAGCTCCTATAATGTCATGTCGATTGGTCTCTTAGGATATGTTTGGCTGCTTACATGAAAATAGAAAAGCGTGCGGTCATAAAATACTTATATTTACAAGGCGTAACCCTACTTTAAATCAAAGAAGAAATTGATTCAACACTTAAAGACTCTTCCTCATCATATTCAATGGTCAAGCCGTAAATTTCTTAATTTCAGAGTTGTCGCACGAGCTTTTATGACGAACCAAGTTCCGGCGAAAAGCACTTTCATCGCTAATAAAGAAATGTACAAAGTGGACTATCACATTACACACAAAAAGTAAAACTCGCTTAAAAAATTTTAACATTCAAATTTTAATTGATTTTATTAACAGATGGCGCTGATGGCATTTAAAAGAAGGCTATATCAGCTAAAATCACCGAATTTATATACTAGGAAACAGGTTGGGTATTACGTTGATATCAGCTCGTTGAGGTAATATATGGTGATATTAACGATATTACGATTTGATAGATAGATAGATATATACCTATATTTTCCAAATTATTAACATTTAGAGCTTAAGCTAACTTATAATTAAACAGTGTACAGAATTTCGTCTCTATACATCAAATGTTAACACATTATAGCACGGAGGCTGGTGGCTTTAATAATGATTGTGAATTTCTGAAGGAAAATGGAGCAAAACCTTCCTGCGAATATGAATAACTAACTTGAATCTACTTAACTGATAATATGATTTGTATACGATCTGTGTGACCAACATAACACAATTAATTAAGTAAAGTGATGTGGGAAAATGTCTGGGAATTTTCAATTCAATCGATGGGAAAATTAATCTGGAATTCCCGTTTTTGTAGGAATTTTAAACTCCAACACCTCACAACACTGGCCCAAGGTGTGATAACTGATAAGATATGATATGATAAGAGTTACCAGAGTAGGTAGGATAGAAATTGAATTCTGAACATAGTTTGGAATTGAGTTGATATGTTATTTGAATGTGTGATAAATAGATGAATTATTTTTTCTTATTGTATTATTATTGTTTTTATTATTTATTATTCAAAAATCGATTTGCAAAATATGTTTACTTTCTTTATCTGTGAATGTATATTTATTTTGCAATTTGTTGTTGTTGATGTTGTTATTACTATAGTAATTATATTCGAATATGCTTTATTTATATTCGCATAGTTACAGCTTTGATAAGTCTACCAACATATGATTTTTACAATTATTTATTTAAAAACTAAATTATTATAGATATATTAGGGGCATGGGAATTAAAACGCTGATATAATACAGTATTCAAGTTTCCGTTTGTGATTCCTAATACAGTAGGTTTGGACCAGCCAAAAACAATAACATTAACCGGTTTATAACAACAGACGAACTAAAAACGAGCGTTTGTGGAGAATGGGACCCAACTGTTTTGATAACAAAATACGGATTATAACATTATCCGGGATTACAATAAGCGGTATCCACTGTAATAATGAAGTACATCGCTATTGTGATCAACCTGCAATATGAAAAAAAAATGCTACTCTGAAATTTTGTATTTTCACGTTTTACGACTAGTGAATCCCGAAAAGGCAAAAAAAATCCGTCTGTCCGCCGTACGCAAAATCATTTGCAGGTGCATAGCTCACGAACCCCTTGAGATATCGAGTTGAAATTTTGATGGTAGGTAGAATGGGTGAACCCCTCCAAGTTGTATCTGTTGGAGGAGAGGTGGGGAGCGTATTAGATGTAAAATTTTGGTTACTAGATCTCCAGAACCACTTATGCTAGGAGGCTGAAACTTGTTACTTATGTCCACATTTTCGTTTTTCGTTTTATGTCCACATTTTCGTTTTTTAAAATCTGTTTTCTGATTTAAAAAGGAGACAACCGCATCTTTAATTTAAGCAATTACTTGTAAGAATCTGAGCCTTTACATTTTTGTGACACGTGGGGGTACGAACGTACCCCCCTCATACCCCTCTAATTTCCCATTCCACATTTTCGCTCACCATATCATCAATTATGAAGTTTTTTGGAATATCTATTCTGATTTAAAAATGAGACAATAGCACCTTTAATTAATGCAGTTACTTATTAGAATCCTTTAAATTTTTGTGGTACGTGGGGGTACAAATTTATACCTATTATTATTATTAGTTAAGTGGAGCCTTACTGCTTCTCGAACCACGACCTTAGTGGTCTTTTGTTCCTGGCTCTTGACTACTCCCTAGGCCATATCTATCTGTGATCCCAAGTGGTACCACAGAGCCTACGACACGCCATAAAAGACAATGTTACTCGTGTGGAGATGTTTTTAAGATGTAAATTCCAAGTCAGACACTTGTCCAAGGTAATTCCCAAGTATTTGACATCGGAAGAGAATTCAATTGCAGTTCCTCTGACAATCGGTGGCCTTAAGTTTACCTTCCGTCTTCTAGTGAATGGCACTATAATTGTTTTACTTGGATGTATACTTAATCCCTGTTGGATGCACCAGTGATCTACTATCTCTAGGGCCTCTTGCATGCGGTCAGAAATGACACAGTCGTGTTTACCTCTTACAGCGATCACCAGGTCATCAGCGTATGCTTGAGTCTCAAAACCCTTGATACTCAGGACCTTAAGGAGATCGTCTACAACAATGGACCACAGTAGTGGAGGCGTACTCTCTCCGTGGGGGCATCCTTTCACCGCGCGTACAATGAGACCTTTACCTCCGATCTGAGCCGAGATTCTGCGAGAGTCAAGCATCGCTACTATCCATCTCGTTACCGTTTCTTCAACTCCTATTTTACGGGTGAGTTGTTCAATAGATTTATACCTAAGAAATATGTCGGAATTCGTAAAAAAGTATAACTTACGAAATCCAGAAATTAATTCTTAGGCACTTATATCTATATAAAGTTCGTGGAAGTAATATTAATTCGATATCTCATAATACCTAAAAGATTTGTCAGAATTCGTAAAAACATACGCAATACACAATACGTTTACGCCCCTTGGGGGTTGAATATCGGAAAATCTGGAACCGATTTTTAGAATTTTAAATAAAGAGCCCGCAGAAGTAAAATAGTTCGATACCTCGACACACCTAAGAGATGTGATGAAATTCGTGAAAATGTCTACAACCAATTGAGGCGGTGCTCAGCAAAACTCGCTCCCTCCATTTAAAAAAAAAAAAAAAACATTAGTTATGATTTTCTTTCGATAGTGTTTTTTTTGCCTGCTCTATTCATAAATGATCTCAGTTTTTATCAAAATGCTTTGGAAACAGGGTAAGGAACGCATTTTGATATAATTTCTGAATAGAGCATGCAAAATACTATCGATAGAAAATCATAACTAATGTTTTTTTGAAAATGGAAGGAGCGAGTCTTGCTGCGCACCGCCTCAATTCACAGTTTGTTTTTTCTAGCTTTTTTGTAAAATTTGAGGGTACCAAATTTTAGTGGACATTGAAGTGGTCACTTTGCCAGCATAAACATGTGGTCAGAGTCGACTCTAAATAAAAATTCAAATCTTTCAAAGCGTGTACTTTAAATGAGCTTATCCATTTCAGCACAAACATTTGTGTAAGACACAGTGGCTGGAAAATAGTTTTTAGACTATTGGAATATATATTTATTTCTTATGAATTTTCAAATTTTGCACTTCTCGTCATAATCAAAAACCACTGTCTGTTTCACGCTGCCAATAAATCTGTTCAATGAGCATGGGGCTGAGCATTTTGGTATAACGATTCGAACTGGATCTACATCTGCTGCATTCCGAAAATAGAATAACTGAAAAGTAAAATTGTTAATATTTTGTACTTACTGCCAAAATTTTTAAAAAATCGACAAACCCTTATTTCAAAATCATCTTTGATGGCAACACTTGTGTGGAGTTCTGCTGTTATTGCAGAAGCATAGGCTGGTGCCATTTCAGTTTGATCGACAACATCTAGAACGTGCAGCAGACTAATAAGAGTGGAATCATGTCCCGAATAAAGAAGGACGTTTCGTTTCGATCCGGTTTTGAAATTATTGAAATTTCGGAGGATATCACCCAATAAGGCACCACCTCGTATTTTCGTTAATTGCGATTCACCATAGCGTTTGTACGTTAGGCGGGCTAATGGCTTTAGGATGCTTTCGTAGATAGGCTGAGCCCAATCCGGAATAACTAAGCCATTGTCTTGTTGCACCTTTAACGTATCGTAGATTAGTAGTAAGTTCCAAAAACCATCGAAATCCTAATGCGTGATAGATCATGCGATTCATTTTACGCTTTTTTCCATTATAGTTAAAATATTACCATTCCAGTTTTGTTTGCTAAATAGTCGAAAAATGCGCTGTTTCCTCTAACCATTGCTTTTACCTCCGGATCATTAATCCTCAACGGTTTAGCCATAGTAGATTCAAATTTTGGACATGGTCTCGATTGTGCGATCAACTGAAAAAACCATTTGTTTAGAAAATACTTTTTTAAAAAAAACTCATTTCGAAAAATACATAATCTTCTTCGTGGGGCAACACATGAATTGGAACAGGATCACCTGGCACAAATCCTGCCAAAAAACTTTCAGCACTAACCACACATCGTTCTACTGAGCTACTCCGGACGTACATTTTTTCGGTATTATAGGAACCACTAGTGGTAGCCAACAATGAAACATATCGATCCCTTTTGATACTGCCAGATTGATGCAATTCCTGAATACCTTTCTAAAAATTTAAATTTACACTTCATCACTTTAAGTTCGATGGCGATCACAAATGTTGTGGGACATTTACCGGTGATAGTGCACCTAATCCACCTGGCCACTCAAAATTTTTGTAAGGATCCTTAGGATACGGAGCAGCTGGCGCTCGGTCACCATGTCTAGTAATCTTTTGGTTCAACAAAATATAATTATAGTATTTGACACTATTTTCCAAAAAATACTTACAATTGCTACAGCCTGAATAGATTCAGAAGTTAAGGCGATTGATAAGTAGCTGACAGTGACCAAGCAAAAGAATACAAATTTTGAAATCAACTGCACCATTTTGACCAAATGCTCAAATTTTTCGGTTCTCAAATAAGTTCTAGCGATAATCTAACTAAATGTGCAATCGGAATTATCTATTCAACAAATATTTATATAGTCAAAAAGTACAACAAAAAAAAAACGTTAAACCACCGGAAACTAAAAACTTTGCTCGTCATTGTCATTAATAAAATTGAAAACTTATTACCATTATTTAAAAACAATTTTAACACCAAAGTTTTTTTTTGGACTATTTGTTTTGAAGTCGCACAAAAAGTACTTGTTACTTCTGCTGCCGATACTGTCGATGATTGAAATGACTCAATTATTTATATAGCGTGGAGTTATAAATATGAACAAGTGAGTTTAGAGGAGTTTAGTAACACTATCTTATCGAGATGTGTGCTGATTGATATCTCTTTAATGTCCTAAATCGTTAGTATGGATTGATTGCAATTGGCGATTGTCAATGATTCGGCTGTAATTCTCACGGTAATTTACAACAATTATCTTACAATTAAATGAATCTATGAATCACTGATATTGTCAGGTGAAAATATGCAAAACTAATGTTCTTTTCTCGTCAACTTTGCGCTTCGATTCGAACCAGCATTCTTAATACGATTCAACATAAATTGTAATGGTGTGCGTTCAAAGTGCAACATACTTACTTACTTACGATGGCGCTACAGTCCAAATCGGACCTTGGCCTCCTGGATGTGACGCCTCCAGCCTTCTCGGTTCAGTGACCGCGTCCTCCAGTTTCTACATCTTAGAAGTGATTTGCTGTCTGCGTCAATAGAGTCCTCCCAGCGCTTTCGTGGTTTCCCAACTGGTCTTTGTCCATAGACTTTTCTCTTTAGTGTGCGTTTGGGGATTCTTCCGTCATCCATACGCTCCACATGACCAGCCCATTGTAGCTTTTTAAATTTTATGAGCATCGATACTTCTGGATTGTCGAAGATGGCATACAATTCTCTATTGTATCGTATTCTCCAGATCGAGTCTTCCCTCACAGGTCCGAGGATTCTTCTGAGGACTTTTCTTTCAAAGGCGTTAACTAATTTTTCGGACGCCTGAGTCAATATTCACGTTTCGCTGCCATAGCATAGCACAGGTCTGATTATTGTTTTGTACAGTTTAAGCTTTGTTTTTCTGTGCACATTTTTGTTTTTAATTATTGGAAGTACCGAATAATAGGTCTTATTTGCCATCATTATTCTTCTTTTAATTTCGATGGGTTCGCTTCCATCCTTCGATATGTTTGCCCCGAGATATACAAAGTTGTCTACGTTTTCTAGGTTGAAGTCTCCTATTGTAATATTTTGTCTGATTGGCATGTTTTTCCTAGTTTGTGTCATCAAAGTGCAACATGGTATTTTAATAACAGAACAAAGATTCAATTCAAACCAATAAACTAGGATCATATTCTTAAAATTCTAAGGCCCAAGTTTTTTTTTACAAATTTTGTATCAAACTAAAAATATAGGCCAGTGTATATCGTTCTTGATTCACCGTGAGCAATAGTTCCCATTTAAACCAACATTATGTATGTGTCCGAATACTTTTCAAAGCCATTGTGGCATACATAAATACGAATTATTAACATAAATGACAATAAAATGAATACATAGTCTACTGTTTTTTTTTTGCAAGCATTTAATCGCTAGTATTATTAACAATATTTTGTCGAATATGCTTTCAGGTAGTCCTGTATAAACTAATACAAATCTCATGCCGGTACCAACTATACAAATCTCATCATCATTGATACGTGTATCTATCCAGAAGAGCAATTTGGTTTCAGAAGAAAACATTCAACGCTCCACCAATCTGTCAGGATCGAGAGAATTATTGAGAAAAATTTAGTTTTGAAAAAGTCAACAGGTATGTTAACTTGGGATATACTAGAAAAAGCTTTTGTTTCTGTTTGGCATGCAGGACTTATACATAAATTACGAATCTTCAACTTTCCTTTATATCTCTACAAAATTGCTTTTTAGTTAGAAATCGTCGTATCAAAGTATGCTTTCCCATTTCAATGATAGCATAGTAGCTATCCAACCTTTATGTTATGTATAATTTAGAAATACATACATACTGAAAATTAGTAAATGGGTTTTTAGCCGGTTTTCCCTTTTATCAACTCACAACTCATTTTGAGAAATATTGAGTTCACCACACGGTAGTAATAGGTACAATCGCAAAACTACTGCACCAGTAGTTGCAAGTAATCAAAAAAATTTCTTCCTTAAGGGGTCTGGCCACCTTGGCTGCTTGGAAAATGGGTTTTTTTTTCTAAATTCATAAGCTCTGAAGTTTAAATGATTTTTATTTAATTTTTTTTTACACGATTTAGACTATACTTTAAGGAATCCCTGGTATTTTTTTTATTCGAAAATATTAAAAAATGGCGGCGCTGTATATATTTCCCCGGAGGCCCTTCGCACGAAAGGGGGGGGGGGGGGGTGTGCCGTCATCGATTACTCTGTTCATATGCATCAGAAAAGAAAAAAGAAAAAATGGGCTTGTTCGTGGGTAGTGTAGCTAGAATGTAGCGTAGGATTTTTAAGATTGCTACATTAGTTTTTTTTTTATTGACGTTTTTCGACGTTTTTCTTAGGAAGAAATTCAATTTTCGAAAAAAAAATCGCTACGCTAAATTTTAGCTACATTACCTACGAACAAGCCCATTTTTTCTTTTTTCTTTTCTGATGCATATTAATGGAGAAAACGATGACGGCACATTCCCCTCCCTCGTGCGGATGGCCTTCTGGGAAATATATACAGCGCCGCCATTTTTTAATATTTTCGAATAAAAAAAATGTCAGTGATTCATTAAAGTAGGTATAGTCTAAATTGAGTCAAAAAAATTAAATAAAAATCATTTAAACTTCAGAGTTTATGAATTTAGAAAAAAAGCCCATTTTCCAAGCAGCCAAGGTGGCCAGACCCCTTAAGGTATTAGTTCTCGACGAAAAAAAAATGCTTTTTTGTTTTTCTTTTTAATTTTCATCCTTAACATATTAAGATTACGAGGACAAAAGAATATTTCGATATCAAATGTATTTCACGAGTTACAGACCGATTTGTGGAACGATCGGCCGATATTCAATACGATTTTTTTATAACGTCAAACTTTAGATACGTTTTTCTCGAAACCAATTCTTCCGGAGTGCGGTACGTTCTACAGCTTCAAAGAATGAACCGATTTTAATGAATTAAAGCTTAAAACAAAGTAAACTAAATTTGGGGGGCCCCAGCGTCGAGTTTTTTTTTATTTACTTATTCCACTTTTTTTTTTATTTGAGTTTTTAAGCCAAAAAAAGAGTGATAAAAGTGATTTTTAATCAAATAGCTGCCTTTTTAATCTCAGGGCGTTTTTTCAAAATCGGAAAACGTTGGGGTGCCGCAAATTGGATCTAGTTTCATAAACTTTGAATTTTTGGTTTTAGATCACTTGGCAAGGCTGTAAAAGGTACCGCGTGCATCAACTCACGCCGATCGCGGCATTACGTCATAAGAGCTGGAGCCGCCATTTTGTAATATATATTTTAAAAAAAATTCACAGTTATTCTTCGCTTGTACCTCTATATAACCCATTAATAGTTTTATTCATATATAATTATTTTATATCCAAAAAAAAATCCTGAAATTGAGGCATTTTTCAGGCCTTTTAACTGATACCTTGCCTTAATGTTCCATTCAAAAACAAAAGCTTTATAGCATATTTTCCAAAAACAAAAGTGTAATTCAATTAGAATAAATTCAGTATAAAAAGCCAGAAGGAAGAAATTAGTATGTACAAAGTTATCTAAAAAACATTTCTTTTAAATTATTTCGAAGTCCCATAAACTTAGAGCAGTGAACTTTCGAAGATGTTAAGACAAATTAAAAAGCCTTCCATTAAGAGGGGTATATCGGATTTATTTCATTTTTAATATGTTGGTCTATGTTAACAATAGGTATTTTGAACCAAATAAAATTTTAAATATTCAGTTTTATTCAAGTTTTATTAAGTTCTAGTTTTTATTAATCAGTTTTTGAATGCTCTGATATTTTTTTTTTTTTTTTTGTTAATTTTATTTCATATTTAGCTTTTACTTTTTTTTTTAAATTCTAATTTAATTTTTTTTTGGATTTAAGTTTTATTTTTTTTATTTATATTAAGGCTCCATGAGTCCGGTACGACAATTTTTTATCCCAGTTTGATTTTTCTTTCTTGAGAGGATTATAACCGATTGAAATCGTTTTTCGTTCGGGTAATTTGTCGTGGACAATGCGTCTGCATCGTTCGCTGTCTATCAGAGAACTAATTTTGATTTTACTGAAAAAAATACTGTTATAGTTTTTCAAACTATCTACTATTTGAAACGCATAATTATTAATAATCAATAATTTTTTCATTGATTTATCTTCTAGAAATACCAATTAATTATACTATCTATGATACTTTTCAATGAATGGCGGTCTTCTTATGTGATTCTTGCCATGAAAATCGTGAAAAATTGCTTCAGTTTGACTTCATATATTATTAACAAAAATGGAAATTTTTTTAAAATTTGATCTATGGAGGACCTTCTTTAAAAAATTTTCTAGCATTATATGAATAAAAATGACATGTCAATTATTCAAGAAATATGTCATATGCGTTTAAAAAACTCGAATTTACGCATTTTAAAAAATGTTCAAGGGTTGTTGTTCTAATAGCATTTTTTTTTTTCAAATACAATTTTGAATTTTTTCTCTATGGACGACCTAGCTAATAAGGTGGTGTATTTTTATTTTGTTTTTTTTTGTTGCCATTAACGTGAAATATTGGCAAGAAAACAGTCATAAATCATTAAAATCGCATTTAACGTGCACATGGCTTAAGTTTTGCCTTATTATCTAACGATAAATTTGAAGTAATACTGTTTTGATTTGATTTAAAGTTTTTTTTAATTTTAATTTAGAAGATTATCTATCAATTATATTTTATTTGAAGATGCAATAATTTTAAATGAAACTTTTGTGGTATTGAGGAATAATTTTAAGTATTATTTATTTATCTATGGGCACGATGGCCCAATTTGACGTCCAGTAACTGGATTGTTGCGATTGGAAAATTTTGAAAAGCAGAAACTCTGACACGTGTGCGGTTTTTTCGATTTTTCACAAACAAGATTTTATTTACTGCGTGTAGTTTCGGTTTTATTACATGCGCCATATTACTATTATACATTTAAGATTGAAGGTAAAATATTTTTAGGGGGAAAAAAAATGATCATTACGATAATTTTTTGTCAGATCGTATCTTAGAACTCGAAAATTGACATCAGAATAATTAAATGTGTTTGCTGCGTATCTCTGATACCGATTTGAAACTGCCCACAAAAATTCCCGTCCTTCCATTTTCTTCACTTTCACACCACCAATAAATTGCAATGCTTCATAATTTTGGTCAACGATTTCGAAATTCTCTCGATTATAAGGAGTGTTAGTATTCCAGGCTGCAATCGCAATATCAGTCATTAAGCCAAAGTAGATGTTTCCCATACTGTCCATAACTTCAGCAGAACTTTGTGTACCACGTGATCCGAGTGTCTGTGAATACATTTTATTTTATAATATAATATTAATTTATTAAATAATATGGTAGATATTTGAACAATAGTACAATTTCAAAAACTCTATATGTTCATGAAACTTTCCATACCTGAAAAATATCGGTTCTATTTGAATTTAATATCCAAAATGATTCGTTATTTAGGAGACTCAAGCCGATCCGATATTCCATGCTACCAGATATCGAATGAAAATATAGATAGCGTTCTCTCTCCATCGTAAAAAGATCTAAAACTGAAAGTTAAATATTAATATATAACCCTATATGAGCGATTGAAGTCTTGAAGAAATATAGCTTACATTTTCAAATTAAAAAGGAATTAGAAACTATCAAAATAAACAAATTTATAGAGAAATTTATAATAACTCAACCACAATATTTGATTTTCAATTCACCCTTAATTTTGTCGCTATCATTCAAATTGAAAAAATATTTAAGCAAAATTGTTAGTGGTATAGCGTGATCTAGAGTCAATGGGTTGGTTATACAGCGAGTTACACGGCAGCGTTAATATCGTATTATATAACTCGACTTAATACGTAATTATTTGACTATTATCTCACTACTTAAATACAGCTCGAAAGTCTGTATTATTTTGTGCGACGATATTATTAAAAGCTTGACGCAATGCGATGCATCGAAGAGCTTTGGTTTTTTCCACAGTAACATATGTTTTTGAAATTGAATAATAATTAAAATAGAAATTTCTGCAAACATAAAAAGTAAAAAAGCGTAAAAAAGAGTTCTGTGGGCCATGTCTGACGAACAGAAGCTGAAAGATGCTTGAAGAGCCAGTCTGGCAGACTTAAGGCAAGCGAAACAGAACTCGCATGTTTTCGCGGAAATTTTATTGTCAAGCTTTTTTGAGCATTTTTCTTAATTTAATATAGATTAAAATAAACGTACGTGTGTCACCCTTCAATTTTCAATGAAAGCTTTTGATTTAATCTGGATTAAATATTGGCGTGTGTCTAGCAGTGGCGGCTCGCCGCATAAAGTTAGTGAGCCTGAGCTTTAAGCTTGAGTTACACTGTTGTGAGTTTTATTTTTATTCGTCTACTTCGCATTGCATGTTACTGTAATTTGACAGTGTAGTCATACAGCAGTGGCGACTCGCCGTGAAAAGCTAGGTGTGCAGTGCTTTAAGCTTGTGTTACACTGTATGATCAAAGAGAGCTTTCTACAAGCTCGCCATACATTTCACGAAAATATATGCAAAAAACTGAGAAAAAGCGAACAGTGTAACACAAGCTTAAGGCACTGCACACCTAGCTTTTCGCGGCGAGTCGCCACTGTCATACAGTGTAACTCACTAGTTTTATGCGGCGAGCCGCCACTGAGAACGTTTTAAAAAAAAAATGGCTTGAAAATTATATTCACACTTTTTTTTTATTTGTAGTCTGGATGGCTTAGTAGCTAGAGCACATGCCTTCGGTGCACCTGATACCAGGTTCGAATCTGCTTGGCGACAAGTAATTTTCGAAAATGGGATTGGGTACCGGACTACCAGTTCACTCAGCTGTAAATGAGTAGGTACCCGAGTTAAAATCGGGGTAATAATCACGGACAAGCGTGTAGCTAACCACTTCACCTCCTAGTGTTCCGTTGGTCTCGCAATGAAGTAACTCTAGCATTACTTCAAGGCCTAGGCCCGATTTGGGCTGTTGCACCATTGATTATTATTTATATAATTTTATTTAAATGTGGAAATCTTTAAATAGGTCCTCTATGAAACAGTGATCAAATTTTTGACGTCCATTGCTGACAAATGGTATGTTTCCGAACAGTTCTTTAAAAGGTGTATTGCTGACGCTGGCTCTTAACTCTAAATCAACCTCTATAGTGAAAATAAGGTGTTGCCTTACTGTATCTTGATTTCGGTGATAGGCTTAGTCCTGCGATACCATCATTAAGTTCAAAACTAACACCAGCGATCGGGAAATTTTCGAAACCAGGCTCCGGCTGAAAAGCTTCATTTCTGATCCGCCACGATTTGTTCTTCGCGTAGTTGTAAACTAAAAGAGCATATTCCTGCGTATCGCCAATATAAACCATTGTATTTTCGCATCGACGATGTCTACTTCGAACATCCACCACCGGTGTTACCATCAGTGAATTATCACCTGCTTGATCATCAGGAAATTCATAGGTTCGAATTAATTGATCGTTCTTTAAGTTGAAGACAAGCAGTTTAGGCGGACAAATGGTTTTATTTTGAACGAAGCCGCTATCTATGGCAAACATTCTGTTGCATTCGTCGATCTTTGGAAAGAAATAATCGTCTAGCTTCCTTGATTCAATATCGAAAATAATAGTTACTTACTGCAACGCGAAAGACAGATATTATACTTGAACAATTTGTACGGTTTGAATGATATGAAAAATCAGGATAAGCGTGAAGCGTTGGTTCCGGTCCATTATCGTAGGTTGAGAGAGAAAATGGAGTGTCACTTGTAAACATTGGCGTTGTTATAAATGTCCTTCTCCTGTGATCTAAAAAAACAACAAATAAATATCAATATTAAAGGAATTGAAATTGTAATGCCGACGAGGGCGATCTCGGAGGCGTAAATAGGAAGCTGGCTTAAGATAATGAAAATCATTTTTACGACTCTATAATAAAAGTTCTTGCGTCAGCACACTTTAGTAGTAACAACGTAGATAACTTAACAAATAATTTTTTTTTAGAAGAAATTTTTAAAAACAACTTTGAGCCATAATAAATATAAATACATAATTTTTTTTTTTCATTTTGGAAATTAAAAAAAAATATAGATTGTTACATGACAACTGAGGGTCACTGTATCGAGCCGTCCTATTTGCGATCAATACCAGTGTAACCCCCACCAGAAGACACTACGGCCGACTATAAAAGGAGCGGTGAAATTCTCTGTAAACGTAAAATTCACAAAATAAAATGAAACTTAACGATTAAACATAATAAGATTTAATAATAATCTCATGACTAAAAACTGGCGCAACATCCCACCACAATGTTTGTATTTTTATTAAAATTAATTTCAGACCAAATTATTAAAATGTAATCACTTCGGACTGACTTACTTACGCGCATAGTCTCTTTAAGACATATTAAATCGCGGTAACAATACCCTTTTTACATACCTTGATCGAAATCCAGTGGCAGAGCCCGCGTAAAGGTGCCTTCAGCTCCAGAAATATTCGGTATATCAAATGGCATAAACTTCCACTCGGTAAAAATGGCTGAATCTTCTGCTCTGGATATCGGCTGAAAGGCGACTGCCAGTAGAACTAATACAGCTAACACCATTATTAGTGATTACACCTTAAAGTTTTGCCAAAAACAGTACAATTAGACATTTATCAAATTTTTGTTCTATTATGGAGACTATTTTGTTAATAAATGATTGATCTCTTCAATACTGCTATTTTGTTCGATTCACTATAAAAAATACAACATCCCATAATCCCATGAACAATGAAGAATATTTTTATTTTTATTTTTATTATTTATTAAAGGACATCCTTTACGATGGTATATGACAATGATGGCACAATTTTATAGAATAAATATTTGACAGACCACGATATTTTTCAAAAAACTTGTCTAAAGTTACTGATCAACAAATTGTTACTGAGTAATTTATAGTTAAATACGGATTACTATTTTATATATTAACCGAAAAAAATGAAAATAATTACTTTACGTAAATTTATGAACGAAGCTTATTGAAGCAAACAACTAATATATTTATTATATTCTTATAGCATGCAATAATGATTTCGCTATTATGCTTTAGAACTAGGTATAAACTATAATCTATACTATATAGTATATATAATTTAACTAACGAGAAAAGTTAGGTCGCAACTTTATTATTTTATGGGTAGAAGTCCAAAACGTGTTCAATGCTGATATTCGCTGTAGGTTGACATCCTAAAAAACTACGTTCCAAGTCTCCTGGTTGCTTTCGTATTGTTCATAGACTGGATTGCTCGTGCAAGTCCTTATTGCTGAATTGCTAGATATTGGCCAATATCGGCTCATCACAATTCAGGAACGAGTTGGTGAAAAGTTTATTCACATTCCCAGTTGCTGTTTGTTACTTCATATTTTCGTGACGTCAAAATTAACGAATATATGCTGCAAATTGAGTAATTTTAATCGCTCGTATAAGAGCACCTTTCCGATCTATTCTCTATAGAGATGTTTATTAAGTGTTAACTCCGTAACATTAACCGTTTAGGAGATATGGATTTTAGAATGTCTCGATCTCAGCTATTTTGAGTTTCGGACGCATTATCCCCCCACCATTCCTTTACCCCTTCATCCATATCGGCAGGCTTTTATGCAAATGAGTCTAAGCTATCTATATAAATTCCAAGTTTCAGCTTCCTAGCATAAGCGGTTGCTGAGATCTAGAATCAAACGTTTTCCGGCTAAAACGCTTCACCCACCTCCTCCTTGACACCCCCATCGCTCAGAAAGTGTCCACTTAAAGGGGTATACCCAATTTATCCTGGAAAAATTCAACCAAATAGCTCCAAGAGTTTGGGTGCTACGACCCTTCAAACAATTTTGGGATACGGCGGACAGACGGACTAAAATTTTTTTTGCTTTTTTTTTGTCCATCGCTCAAAAGTGTCCACTTGAAGGGGTTTATCCAGTCTATCCACGAAAATTCAACTAAATAGCTCAAAGGGTTTAGGTGCTACGACCCTTGAAACAATTTTGCATACGGCGGACAGACGGACTATAATTTGTTTTAATTTGTTTGTCCATCGCTCAAAAAGTGTCCACTTAAAGGCGTATACCCAATCTATTCACGAAAAAAAATTCTGCTACATAGCTCAAAGGGTTTTGTGCTACGACCCTTCAAACAATTTTGCATACGGTGGACAGACGGACTAAAATATTTTTTGGCTTTTTTTGTGTCATGAAACGTAAAAAAAAATATTTTGAGGGTTTTAAAAAATCAATTATTATTTAATAATAAAGTCAAAGCGTATTTAAAAATTAATTTATTATTCTTTATTTTTCTACGGTTAAAAGGACCTATTGTTTTAATTTAAATACTAACTAGTTTTTTCACTACACTTGTAATCATAATTTGTTACTAATATCGGTTTTATGCCATCAATGAATTTGCCTAGAGGACACGGTGCCGAACAATTCGGTAAAGTAATTTGAATAGGACTCTCATCTGATTCGTTTCTGAAATAAAAGATCTGCCAAACCGAAAAAACATTATTTATATATCAAAGAAATTGGGCAAAATATCGAGGAAAAAAGTGCATACCTTAATTTCAAGATCATTTTTAATAGCTACATTAGCGTGAAGTTCGACTGTAATTGCCGCCGCATATTCTGGCGAAACTGCAGTTTGATCAACCGCATCTAAAACTGTAAGCAAGCTGGACAAAGTGATATCATGTCCGGAATATAAGAAAACATTTTGTTTAGATCCTTTTGTGAAATTTTCCAAATTGGTTAGAATATCGTTCAGCAAGGCTCCACCCTTAATTTTTGTTACTTTCGCCTGACCGTATCGTTTGTACGTGATATTTTTCAATGGACTCAAAATACTTTCATAGATCGCATCAGCCCAAGTTGGCCAAACTAGACCGTTGTCCTTTTGAACTTTTAACGTATCGACAATTAGAAAAACGTCCCAAAGACTTTTGATTAGCTGTAATAAGAGGATGAATTAAAAGACGATCATTTCACGCTAAATTTCCATCAGTTTACCATGCCAGTATTTTTTTCCAGATTTTTGAAAAATCTTTTATCCTTTGCGATCAATAGATCGATGTCGGGACCATTGATGCTAAGTGATTTTCGTAGAGTGGTGTCGTAACTGGGACATACTTTAGACTGTGCGATCAACTGAAAAAAAACGGATTTACCTAAAAATTCATCTTCAATAAAATCAATATTTCGAATAGTACGTAATCATTTGCTGGGGGTTCCGAATGTATTGGAACCGGTTGCCATCGAACCGGAAGGATATTTCGATTTTCGGGCGGTGGAAGAAATCCTGCCAGGAAGCTCTGTCCACTGACCAAACATCGTTCAACGGCGCTACTCTGAACGTGAATATTTTCCGTACTGTACAAACCGTCGTTTTCCTTTAACAACGCCCTAAAACGTTGCCTTTTTATCGTTCCCGATTTGTACAATTGTTGAATTCCTTTCTGCAAGATTCGAATGGGTAAACTTAGTGCAAATTAGAGATGGGTCGTTCCCCGGAGTGAACTGGTCCAAAGAGACGCTGCATTGAAGTGAGAGAGTGAACTAACTCACTCATTTTGGTGAACTGCAGTTCCATTTGCCACGTGACGCCGGTGACCGTTTTTTTTTGGTCACCACAATCACGGAGAAACGAACAGTGAACTGGAACTAGTTCACTGAACTAGTTCCTTCAAGGGAGTGAGTCGGAGTTAACTCACGCACTAGAAGCAATTGCTGTGCCCATCTCTAGTGCAAATTGTTTCAAATTCTAGACTTACCGGCGATAAGGCACCATATCCGCCTGGCCACTCATAGTCTCGGTGAGGATCTAAAGGATATGAGGATTGAGGTGCTCGATCACCATGCCTGGTAACCTGGCGTCCAAAAAAATAATGATTAGTAAATACAAAATTTAGATTTTCAAAAAAAGTCCTTACAATTGCAACGGCTCGAATAGTTTGTTTATTAATAGCCGCTTGTGTATAGCTGATCAATATTATTGAAACGAATAGAACGAGTACATTGCGGTGCGACATTCTTCAAATCATCAAAAGAAAATTTGCCACTTTTTTACAGAAAAACACGAAATTACACTCTTCAGGTGTTCTCCGAATCCAATCTGGTAATTAACTAGATAATCAGAATAAGCATTTCATTAATTTATACCAAACTCATTGTCTAATGTGAAGCGTGCACTAAGTGCCAATATTTTCAATTAACTTAATGCAAAAAACTTTGTTATTAAGCAATTACCGATCGAAACGTAAACGACAAAAAGATTTTGTCCAAATAAATAACAATAAACACCGGTACGGAACTGAAAATTATGGTGAATTAAGTACTGTTCATCGCCGTACTGTGCTGTGTATATTCAACAATATTACCTCTTTTTTTAGCACGAAAAATTTGTACAATGTTATACTAGAAATTTGAATTTTTAGGTACTGATACTTTTTTTGAAATTATACGCAGAAGTTCTAATTTAACACATCTCGAGAAACTCCATTGAAAAACTTTGTCATCAAGAACTTAGTGCCGATTGCTTAAATACTCGTATCAAATCGAATAGTCATCGTTGGCGATTCATCGAACGATGAAATGATAAAAAAATTACTATCGAATTTTCAATTTGATTACAAAAAGAAACGCAAGATAATGTGACTGAGTCAAGGTGTTGCCTTTCAAAGTTGTTTATCACTCACTTCCATAACTTTACTGTTGTAAATATTCAAAATCAGTGATTTTTGTATTGTAAACAAAGAATGAAAGTTGGGCCTACCGTTAAAGCGGTATGACGGTTTAAGATTTTTTTTTGCAATTTTGTCAATAACTACAAAACCGTTATACTTACAAAATTGATTCTTTTATTATTCAAAACCTAGTAAAAAAAATACTATCGAACAAGCAAGCTATCGTGTATTGAGTTCAATAATAAACCAGTGGAAAAAAGAATAGTACTTTTCATGTAATTTTGATTTTGTGGAATAGAATGTTGAAATAATAATTAATTAATTGAATTAATTAATTTCTTTAGTCAGTTAAAATTTAAAAACTAAATTGAAACGTTCAATTTTTTTACTTATATTAAAAACTATTTTTAAAAGTAAAGTTGAAAATTGTATTCTCATAAAAAAAAAATGAATTTTAAAAAAAGAAAACTTCTCTTTAAAAAATAAAAAATCCTTATCGATTTAATCGTTTTCGTTAATAAAAATAACTAATTAAAAATTTAAAGGAAGATTCATCTTTTAATTCTACTTTTTCTTCGAAAAAGAATTATCTACAATTTTTTGGATATTTTCGAGAATATTATAATAAAGAAGATTTCATAATATAATTTAAAAGACCTCGTCAGTAGACCGGGACATGAAATAAGGGGGTTATTTGGAAAGTAAATTTTTGGCTCTAGTTAATTGTATGCCTACTCTACGCATACAATTAACTAGAGCCAAAAATTTACTTCATACAAAATTTTTTTAAAAAAAAATATACAGCAGGTGCAAATAGTTTTTCTTAACGAGGGCCCTTTTATCGCATATTAAATTGTTCAATGCTACGAATTTTCGCCTATTATCTTCAAAATGGTAAGTATGCAATGCAATTTTTGTAGCTAATAATATGGTACATCCCTATATATACCTACCTATATAAACCACTCATCCGATTGCGATAACACATTGATGATTTGTTGAGGGCACGCACGCTCCCGAAGGTTTCAGCATTAACAAAATCATTTTACAATTGGTGGCACGCGAGATATTTCAACATTTGAGTGTATTTCATATAGTTTAGCGGCAGTTTGTTCGTTTTCGGTGTATTAGTTATGCATTCCTATTCGAGATGGGCAAAGCAGTTCCTTTTAGTGAGTGAGTAAACTCCGAGTCACTCACTTGAAGGAACAAATTCAGTGAACTAGTTCCAGTTCGCTGGAAGCAGGCCCGTGCGCAGGAAAGTATGATGGGGGGGGGGGGGGGTTTATCAAGTTCCCCCATACTAAATGTGATGACCTAAACAAAAAAAAAAAAGGTCCTCACTTCCCTGGCCTGACTGGAAGTATTAATTTCTAGCCGAGCGGGGAGTGTAATAAATTGAAGTTGACTTAAAAGTGGAAATATGTACTATAAATGAAAAATATAAATTTTCATTTTGGAGTTTTGGTGTCGAGTAGGTAATACTTTTTCTCCTATTTTCAATTTATAATCTCTTATCTTCAATCTTTAATCCTTAATCTAAACCCGCCACCCTCCTTCCTCCACTCTCAACCCTGCATCCTCCGTTCTCCATCCTCCATTCTCCATCCTCCATCAGCCATCCTCTATCTACCATTTTCCAGTTTTGCGTATGGCGTTGTTCACTAAAATGGGACTCTTCGTTTCTTCGTTCCGGACTCGGAACTCTTCGCTCCTTCGTTCCGGACTAGAAACTCTTGGCTCCGGAGGAAGGAGAGTAGCAGATAGAATAGGAAAATAGAGTATAAAATGGAGGATGAAGTAACGGGAGCATCAGAGCAACGGGATAAATGGGAGCAATGGAAACAACGGGAGAAACGAGAGGAAAAGAGCAACGGGAAGCAAAACTAGAAACCGCTGGCTTTGCAGTTTCGATAGAATAGCACCATTGAAACGTTAGCGTAGCCATGGTACGCGGCTAGTAAAATAATTAAATTAAAACTATATTTCAATAATGTGAAGAAAAATTACTTTAATCAAAGAGTTTTCAGGGTCACAGTATATATATACTACATATTTACCGACCATTGGTTCTCACACCTATGTACATATCTGTGGCCACAGGGAATAAATAATTCGGTAAGTCTAAAAACGAAACTATTCAGAACAGCACTTTTTTGCAATTTTTACTGTTGAACTATTTCTGTAAATCAAGTTTTGCGAAAGAAATTAATTTTTTTGACATCAATGTGATCAAATAACATATAACAATAACGTCTTTACCGTGCCTATAAGTCTGAGGAGATGACCACAGTACATTTATCCTATTTTACTTTTCTTCGAATTATCTTATGACCATATCCCTATGAACATATACTCACCAAGTTACAAGTTTTTAGCATAAACCATTCTTCTATAGAAAAACTACCGGAACATCCGTGACATACTGCTCCTATTATAATTTTATTATGGAATCTTTCTCTTTTCACCCTCGACCTTCTGCTTGAAGTTTATAGGGCGTACCTTCCGTATAAATTGCTAGACGCTATCTTATAATTTATTATTTCAAGAATAGAGTATTTGCAAAAAAAGAAAAACTAGTAGACCTATCTATAATAAAAAAAGCAAAAAAAAAAAAAAAAAGTTTGCTTGACTGTTCACGGCTTGATTTAGCAATCGAATGGAAAAGTCCCACGGTTGTTCTTTTCACTCGAAACGCTTGTGTACAAGAAACTGTCAAAGAATCAGCTTGTATCAGTATCAAGTACGGCTTGTAATTGTTCAGTTTTAATCACATATCGGATATATATGTAAATAGTGGTATTACAGGAAGCGCGATAACCCAGTCGAGTTGCACGCGTCAAAAACCGGTAGCAGTTATAATGAGCACGCTGAATTGCTTCCTACAACCACCAAATAACATTTTCAAATATGTATTAAGATATTTTATTCGCAGCCTACGAACGTATTATTTACCTTTTTTATTGTATGTATTCGTTTGCCCCATAGCGTTCACTATAATTCCATCTTAAGAGTAAGAATCAAGTGACTTGTTAAACGACTCCCATATATTACAGACTCATATCATTTTTTTAAGATTTAATTTACTTATAAACGAAGTGTCGATCATAATTTTTTATAATCGATTAATTTACTGAAGACGAGACGCTAGAGTTCAAGATCGATTCTTGATTTAATTAACCGATCAATGTGTAATGCTTAATCCGCGTAGAAATTACTAGGAATTCTTACCTGGTTGTTTTATGAAAATTTGAATTGCTAATTAACCGGCTGCAAATGTTTGGTTGCTATATTTTTTTTTACATAAATAGCCGATACGGGGGCACTACTCTAACAATTTACTCAAGATTATAGCGCAAATAGCACGCATAATTTTGGATTGACTTCGAAACTATTTAGTTAATTTAATATTTGATATTGGTTCGATCGATTAGTGGTATTTATGTTCAATGTCTGGAATACGGGTATGGTCGTTGCTATTTCGAGTATATCTTTTTGCATCTTTAAGTCTAGTTGCTAGCTCGTATAGTTCAATAAAAGCAGTTGCTATTGTAAGTGCCTTATCATAAACCAATTAAGTTAATATTAAAAACTTTCACGTAGCTTTTCAGACATGGAAGTCGAACACCACTTAATACTGGCTTATTTTCGCTTGATCAGCACTACAACTATTCGTGGCCGGGAGGGCTCAACGCTTTAACACCGGTAAGTTGTTAACAATTTTTTTAATTTTTATTTTAAACAAAACTTAATAAACCTATTCCTTCAGGTCGGAATCAAACAACTATACAATTCTGGAGTGAAGCTAAGAAAGCGTTACGGTAGTTTGATTCCCATGAACGGTCTCTTCAGCAAGGACTACATGCGAGTTAATAGCAGCGATGCAGATCGGTGCTTAATGAGTGGTCAGAGCTTCCTAGCTGGATTTTTGCCACCTACACCAAGCGTTCTTGATATTCCGTTCCAATGGCAACCAGTTCCAATATACTCGACTCCAAGGATCAAAGATTACGTACGTATTTTTGTGAGAACTAGGCTTGCACATTCTAGTTCACCTTAGTGATTGCGAACGAACTCACGAAGGAACTAGTTCCTTTCAAGTTCGGAGTGAATGTGAGGACCTAAAAAAAAAGGTCTACACTGACGAGTTCCAAGTGAATGTAACCTAAAAACAAGCTCGCCAAGAAACTAGTTTCTTCACACTGAATGTGATGACCTAAAAAAAAGGAGGTCCTCACTTCCCTCGCGAACTGAACTAGTTCCTTCTTTCAGTCCTACAACTTCCTACTTCCTACAAACTAGTTCGTTTATTTCACTTATGGGAACGATCTTCCCAACTAGTTCGTTCACGAACCACACAAGCCTAGTGAGAACCAAATAAATAATAATTGACTTCTGTAGTTACTATCCCAAAGGAAACCATGTCCCAACTATGATGTACCTTTTGCCAAACTCAACCTTACTGATCCTGAAGTGATGAAAATTTTAGGAGACGATGTGAACTTTATCGAGCAATTTAAGTTCAATACGGGCAAAGTAAGTAGCTACAAAACTATTAAGTATAAAAATTTAATTTACTAAGCACTAATAAAATTTTTTTAAATTTATTTAAAAATCCAGAAAGATTTAACGATTCAAACGATTATCGAACTTCAAGACACAATTCAGATTGAAATTGACAATGGATTAGCTCGTCCAAGCTGGCTTGGCGTGGAAGACGAGAACAAATTGATGTTATTAACCAGACTATCGCTAAAATATCGCTCTGAACGTGCCGAAATCAAAATTAGAGGTGGTGCCCTACTCGACAGTATTTTAACGGATTTGAATCAATTTAAGAACGGATCTTCAACTATAAATACAATCATCAATTCGGCGCATGATAGCACGTTAATTCGACTAATGAAAGTCATGGATATTCTGGATCAAACGGAAGTTAAACCAGAATATGCAGCAACCTTAGTAATCGAATTGCATGAAAATGTTAAACTGGGAAATGATTTTGAAATTAAGGTAATAATTTTTGGGTTTTTTCCCTTTGGTGAATATTATTGTTTTGTTTTTCAGATATTTTATTTTCGAAATAGTGAAGATGATAGTCCGATTGAAGTAAAAATACCGAACTGTCCGGCACCTTGTTCACTCTATCGGTTTAACGAAGTCATGCAATCGAAATTGGTCAAAAATTATGATATAATTTGCGGCAATTACATACTCATATAGAGTTAATAATAATTATTAACAGCAATGTTTCTTCCAAATCACCTTTGTAAGGTAAGATCAAGACAGAAAAACAGTTATCAAAGTAATCATAAGAAATAAAATAATCGAACGTATTAAACAAGTCCAAATACTTTTAACACAGTTTTTCGTATTGAAAATTCTATTTATGACGGTGTGGTACATGTTTTTACAGTATCTATATATATAAAAGAGGATGTGTGTATGTATGTATGTTCCCTATGAACTGCTAAACCAACCGCTGAACCGATTTTGATAAAATTTTCAGGGAACGTGTAGAGTAGTCCCGGGATGGTTCCTGTGAAGTTTAGTCCCGATCGAATGAAAAACAATCGTTTTTTTTTTGACATTTCTCACATTTTCGCGCGATTTTAGTACCGTGGTGCTCTAATTGTTTGTTTTCGGTTTTCTATACTATTCATCCGATTATGATGAGACTTCTCTGATATATTGAGCACACGCCCGCGAAGGTTTCTGCGTTAACAAAATCATTTTACAATTGGTGGTACAAGAGTTATTTCAACATTTGAGTGTATTTTATATGATTTAGCGGCAGTTCGTTCGTTTTCGTAAGTTATTCATTCCTATTACAAAATGAGAAAGTTGAACGATGAATGTTGGATAGTGAGTGGATGGAGGACAGAGGATGGAGGATGATGGATAGAAGATGGAGGATAGTGGATAAAGAATGGAGAATAGAGGAACGGAAGTAACGGAAGTAACGGGAGAAATGGAAGCAACGGGAGCAACGGAAGAAATGTGAGCAACTGGAGAAATGGGAGCAACGGGAGAAATGGGAACATCTGAAGAAATGGAAGCAACGGGAGAAATGGAAGTAACGGGAGAATTGGAATCAAAGGGAGAAACGGAAGTAACGAGAGAAATGGAAGCAACGGAAGTAGCGGGAGAAAGAGGAAGCAACGGTAGCAACGGAAGAAATGGAAGCAACTGGAGAAATGGGAGCAACGGGATGAATGGGAGGAACGGGAGCAACGGAAGTAAAGGGAGAAATGGAAGCAACGGAAGTAACGGGAGCAACGGGAGTAACGGAAGCAACGGGAGCAATACGACATGTGGAAGTAACGGGAGAAATCTAATCAGCGGGAGAAATGGGAGTAACGGGATAAACGGAATCAACGGTAGAAATGGGAACAACGGGATCAACGAGAGCAACGGAAGCAAGGGAAGTAAAGGGAGAAATGGAAGCAACGGGAGTAACAGGAGCAACAGAAGCAACGGGAGCAACGGGATTAACGGAAGCAACGGGAGTAACGGAAGCAACGAGAGAAATGGAAGCTATGAGAGTAACGATAGCAACGATAGTATAGCACCAAACAGACGTGAGCGTAGCGAGCCGAGACGCGGCTTGTATTTTATAATTTAGGAGTGCAAAAATATTCACTTCAATGTTTGGAGCCTACAGTTCTGTTACATTTTTAAGATATCCCAACCAACACGTGTTTGCGATTAGGTGATATCGGAGAAAAATTAGTTTGAATGATTTTTATACCGATCAAGTTTTTAGAGAGAAGTTGTAAGGTTTTTTTTTTTTTTAAGTTTATGTAATGAGGTTCGTTTTTAAGTATTGAGAAATTTCATTTTAACTGTTGTGCCCAGCACCCTAACAGATTCCGATAAATACCTACATTAATTTGGATTTCCTCTTGTGAACGCATTCTCAGTGAGTCGACTTGCAAATTGTGAATAAGCACAGAAAAAATCGGTAATGTACGATTCGCATGTAGCGAAAAAGATAAACAAATCGAGCTGCAATAATTTAGCCACAAGAAAATGCAAATAGCTTGATTTGCCTACTGACCTACTGAGTATGTCGGTACAGTACGACACAATTTAGTCTTGTATTGTAAGTTTTTCGAACTAAGGTCTAAATTTTAAGTAACATTAAACATTAGTAGCGCAAAATCGACTGGTGACTTGCCGGTTCAATCGCGTTAACCGTAAGTGGAGCGCGAATTTAGATATGTAACACTCGATTTTGCGTCAGCCGGCACTTTTTCATTATCTAAGTTTCCGTTAAGCCAATTTGAAGTCTAGTATATTTTTGTAAACGACCGAAGTCGGGCTCAGTAATTTTTCAATCTACGAGGAAACTCTGTCGAGTAAAAACATTAAAGGTATATTTTTTCTTGCGAATACCGAAACCGCTTTTCAGGTTCATTTTAAACAAATTTTTCTGACTGTAATATCCACGGAAAAAAACAACGTAGTCTCAACACGACAAATATTTTGGAAAAATGAAGGTTTGGAGCACGATCGTGCAATAAAATGTTGAATGAACCAGCTTCCAATTTAGACACATCTTATTTGTAATAGTTGTTGAAAAATAATGTAATTAAAAACATACTGCAGTCACGATCGGCTGCAAGCCAATCGCATGATACTCTAGATGAAATTTTGAACTCGAATTATATTGCAGTTGGGGATAAAGTAGAATAAGGTGTGAGCTTGTAGTATGTCCTTTATTAAGGACTACCATTTGGTTGCTACTCGAAACTAAAAGGCAATATCGTCAGTGTTTAATTTCAAACCTTCAACTGAGTGAGTCTCGAAAAAAAATATCCTTTTTCAATGACTTTTTTAACATGGGAGGTGCGGGAAGGACTTAATCAATTTCTTACATATTTATCCTTTTCGTTTGAACTGTTTTAAAATGAACGTGAACAAAATTTCAAAGTCGTATGAAAACGTGTTTTAAGGACATTTTGTATGGCAGCTACCCGAAGGAGTAGGCCTTACAAATTCAACCAAACATCCAGATTCAAAATTTCAAGATCCTATGTCAAGGCGTTCTTGAGTTATCGTGCTAATAAACAAAAAATTAAATGTAACTATTTTTCGTCTGAGGTTCGGTTCTGTACGTTACAAACTTTTGGGCTGAATTAAACTTATAATACTTTATATGATTCCATCTAGTCTAGAGTATAAAACAGTAGTTAAAACTAAAAAATCTTGTTCGGATCAAAGTAGGGGACGCGGCTAAAATACGGTCGTAATAGAATTTTTACGCAAGATACAGATAATATTCCGGGAAAAAAACGTAATTGGGTCATTATATAAAAACCTAAGAGATTTGGAGAAAATCGTGAAAACCTATGGTCTTCTTGTACATCCATTTAACGGCTGAATTTCCAAAAATACTGAAATTAGTCTTAAGATGAATACATATAAAGAAATCCCGAGAAAATAAAAACCAATTCGATACGTCTTGTCCAAAGGGATGTGTCGGAATTCGTGAAAATGTGTTCAAACCTTTTATACCGGGTTTGGAACGGGAAAAAATACTGAAAATGGATTTAAGTCGAATATATACGTAGTATGTAGATAACAAGCCCGTGGAATTTAAAACTTATTTGATGTCTAATCAGACCTGAGGATTATGGTTGAATTCGTGAAAATATATTATATAAATATTTATAACCCTTTTGAATTCCCTTATGTGTCGAATTTCATTCTGAATCTTGAAAAAAATTTCTAGGCATTTATAAAAAATTTAACTCAATAGCTCAAAGGGTTTCAAGGCCTTCGAACGAATTTGCGTACGACGGACAGAATTGTAACAGAATGTATATTTTTAGAGTTCATAAGAGATGTTAGGGTGGCAAGATGTTATGCATGTGTATATTTTCATATATAAATATTTATATGTTGGTATATAAAATATGAAAAATCTGTCAACAATCTGGGCGTGACTTTATTATTTTTCCGGCAGAAGTTAGGAACGCGTTCAATTCTGAGATGCGGTGTAGGTTACTATGTGACTGAAAACCTATCAAAAAGAACAAGCCCGTGGAAGTGAAAATCTGATCGAATCTGAGAGATATGGAATAATTTATGAAAAATTACACAATCACTTTACACCCCCTTAGGGGTCAATTTTCAAAAAATCTTGAAAACATTTTTTAGGTATTCATATGAAGAATCTGTAGAATAAAAGTGAATACAATATTTTGGAAGACCTAGTAGATATGACGAAAATCGTGAAAATATATGCATTCTATTTTGACTGAACATTATTTTTGCCCCCACTTCCGAACTCCAATGGATATTCGATTTTTTTTTTAGTCCAAATTACTTTCCTAGTTGATTTACATATACACACCGAGTTTCAACTTTCTAGCATAAACCGTTCCATAGTTAGGAAAAACACCCCCCACCCCCGTACCATACTACCCCTATAAAAAATTATATTTTTCCAACACGCAACTTTACATTTTAGTACATATTTTGCGCCATCTAACGGGAACTAGATCTACGACTCAAACAGGATATACTTAAAACATTTTGAGACATGGAAATTGGCCTTGGCAGATACTTTTAAATTTTAACGTTTTTTTCCACGTTTTTGTCCACCACTCCTCCAATTTTGATCGGATTTCAATTTGGTTTGGATTTTTGAGCAGCTGTTGAGCTCCCCTTTCATTTCATGTATCATTTGGGAAAATTTCAAATTTTGAAATTTTAAAAAAAAATGCCACTAAACCCCTTGCCATTTTTTAGGGCGATTTTTCGAAATTCTGTTCCTGTCGTCCGATTTTGACAAATGGGGGCTTAAATTAAAGGTACGAGTGTGTCCTTTTCAAATCAGCAAGCAGATTTAAAAAATAAAAATTTTTGCGGCCAGGAGAGCCAAAACAAGAGTTGCGAATAATCATTGATCATTTCCACGTTTTCAGTCACTTTAGTACATATTTTGCGCCATCTACCGTATAATACACAAAATACAAAAAAATAGAAAAAACGGTAATTTGAGATATTCAAGGATAAAGGACAAAATCGTTATCCTTGAAAAAAAAAAATTAAGGATAAATTTGATTTGTATTTTTCTTGTTTTTCGACAACCTTCCCCTTTAAAATAAGTCCTATTTTATTATTCTATGATAAAAACTAACAGAGATATGAATTTTCAGAGAGGACTTGACTTGGACACCATTTTTGCGAAATCTTTAACATACTATAACTAACAAAAAAAAATGATATAAAATATAAAATATAACTTCAATTTTTTTTTTCACTAGTTCTTCAAGCAAAAAAACTTTCAAAAGAATCGGCGATGGCAAGGTCTTAAAATTGGCCTTTGTTTGCGATTTTTCATGGAATGACCCCCCCCCCCCCCCCCTTTCGTTGGCGATGAAAAATCGAAAGTCACAAAAATGTCATGTTCCCTCAGCAAATTTTAGGCCAATTTTTCAAAATTCTGACAATTATCCGATTTTGAGGAACGACCACTTCAATTAAAGGTACTAGGGCCCTCTTTTCAACTTCACAACAGCTTTAAAAAAAAAATTTAGAATATGCTCCCAAAAAAATTAGATTATATTGGCAAATTTACTTCTTGTTCAGATTTGTTCGTAAACTTTCCACATTTGCCAACTTGTGCCATTTCCATATCAGGGGTTAAACTCTTTCCAAGATTTTCGAAAACGCTGAAAAAACACTGCAACTTCACTCTTAAAACAAACAAAAAAAAAAAAAAACAATCGTGTATAAGGACTTAAAAGACATATTTTTATTACCTCTGCCTGTTACATTTGCCATATAAATCAAGTTCAGTTATTGTTTTTTGTTTATATCCATCAATAATTGTTTGTATCATATTCTTAAAACGTATTAAATTATGTTTTTATGAAGTGCATATATTATGTTGTTAATAAAGAAAAAAAGAAACTGGATATATTTCCAAACGTATCTCAAATTTTACAATAAAGATCGTACATTACTGTTTCCAACTTGATAAAATTCTTTAAACTACATACCGTTTAAAGCAAGAAAAAAAAATGTACAAATTTAAGTTGACTCTAAGATCTATCATTAAAAAAATATTCAAGAAACATAAGTTTGTGATTCTCGTCAGTTAAGAAATGTGCAACTGTTCAGAACACATCAACAAACTGATCGGAAGGGAAATGTGGGAATCAGGATCGTATGATGTGAAAAGGAATACGGGGGAGGAATTATTAAATCTAAAAACAGGAAGTGGAGCGTACGCCATTAAAGAAAAAACCGAGTTCGGTTCGAAAATGTAGAATACGCGCGACACCCACTCTCTCTCTCTCTCTCTCGTTCCGTCCGTCTAATCTAAATTTAAAAATATTTTTTGCAAAATTTCATTCTTTGTAAAAGAAAATAAGAATTTCTTTCGTTTTCACGGTCAATTTTTTTTTTTTTTTTTTTAATTTAGTTCTCAATCCTCCATACTTTCGTTATTTCGATCCGGTGAAATGCCATTTTTGTTTGGTGAATTCGATCTGGACTTGTCTTTATCTTCGGAAACGGAACGATCTCTGTAAAATGATTCAAATTTGTTTGTTAAAAAATGAACTGAAATTTGTAGAAAAATAATTTTGTTTCACACCTTGAACGTGAATCTCTCCGGGATTTTGAATGTGATCGGGATCTGGATTCACGTTTAGCTGAACGCGATCGTGAACGTGAATCACGCTTCAATGAACGTGAACGAGATTTTGATTTCGATTTGGATAAATCGCGTGATTGTCTGGAATAAAGGGGGTAAAGTTAGAAAAATTATATTTGATAGAACAATATATTGCGGCCAATTGGGAATTGGGCTCAGTTTGTTCTTGAAAATTAGTCAAAAAAACAGCTATCTGCCATAGGAGTCTTGCTATGGTGCAGTGGGATCACAGCGGACCCATCTAAACGGGTTATGTGTAAGCTATCTCTGCCAAAAGCTACCCAACTTAACCTAACCTCATTGAGGCCTGCAATCTGCTGGAATCATTGCATTTATCGCAAAAATAGAGAGAAACAAATTTATGGAGAATTAAATTGTGGAGAATTAAATTCTCCATCGCTTGGGTTCTTACCATTTTTTGCGAGAAATGCAAAATACGGCTACAAATCGACAAAACAGAAAGTTAAAAATTTTGGAGACTTCTGTTTTGTCGATTTGTAGCCGTACTTTGCATTTCTCGCAAAAATAGAGAGAACCAAATTTGTAGAGAATTAAATTCTCAATAAATTTGGTTATCATTTTTGGGAGAAATGCAAAATACGGCTACAGATCGACAAAACAGAAGTCTCCAAAAATTTTAATTTTATGTTTTGTCGATTTGTATTTGTATTTTGCATTTCTCGCAAAAAATGGTAAGAACCGAATTTATGGAGCTTAAACGTCGACAAAACAGAAGTCTCCAAAATTTTTCATTTTTTGTTTTGTCGCAAAAATAGAGAGAACCAAATTTGTAAAGAATTAATTTCTTCATAAATTTGGTTCTTACCATTTTTTGCGGGAAATGCAAAATACTGCTACAAATCGACAAAACAGAAAATTAAAATTTTTGGAGACTTCTGTTTTGTCGATCTGTAGCCGTATTTTGCATTTCTCCCAAAAATTATAAGAACCAAATTTATGGAGAAATGAATTCTTTATAAATTTGGTTCTCTCTATTTTTGCGACAAAACAAAAAATGAAAAATTTTGGAGACTTCTGTTTTGTCGACGATTTGTAGCCGAATTTTGCATTTCTCGCAAAAAATGGTAAAAACCAAAATTGTGGAGAATAAATTTGGTTCTTATCATTTTTTGCGAAAAATGCAAAATACGGTTAAAAATCGACAAAACAGAAGTCTCCAAAATGTTTAATTTTTTGTTTTGTTGATTTGTAACTTAAGAACTCCTAACTTCAACGGTAAGGCGCTGTCCTGTTTGTCGTTTAAAAGCCCAAAGTCCAAAGTCTTTTTTAATGATGCGGCTCATGGTTCTCGGCGGTATATTCATTCCACGAGCCATTATTTTTTGTTTGCGGACAGAATTTCGATTGATTCGCGACCTCACAGCATTGATGGCTTGTGGCGTACGAGTCATGCGAGGCCGGCCAGATCTTTTACGGTTGTTTACATTTCCAGTATCAGCAAACAACTTAACAGTACGATACACAAAAACACACGTAATATTCAACGGTTTTAATAAAACAAAAATACGAGCTCTTTCTATTCCACACTTATGAAGAGCAATAACAGCAATACGGTTCTCTTTGTCCGACCATTCCATTATGACAGCACAAGCTATACTGAAATGGTTTGGAGCGTTTGTAGAGCACATATCCACTGTCAAAACTGCCAACATAACATTTGGCTGCGTTCAGGTTATCAAGCCGAGTTTACACTTGTATTCATATTTATGGCAAGACTAGGTATAATAATCTTCCGGCGGAAGAATGTCGTCGGATACAATGTGAGAAGCTAAAAAAGAAAAAGGTCATCAGCTTAGACGCGGGAATTTTTTTATTGGGGTCAGTACCGAATACATACTATTGAAAAAAGAGTATTCGGTACTCGTTTCAAGTAACGAATACTTAGTATCGAATAATTACTATTTGCACACCACTACTATGTAGAGATAGATTAGGTTTGCGCACCCTTTTTGCAATTTGTTGAGTTCAACGGTCACAGCGGGATTGCGGGCAACGAGGCCGCAGACCCGCAAGGAGAGGTTCGGCACTGTATCAAGCGCTAGCGCTTCCAGGAGCAGGCCCATAGAGAACATAAAACATGCTATCGACGTGAAAGCCATATCGCAGGCTAACACAAGATGGTCAAGCCTCACATCGTGTCTCGTGGCCAGGTACCTCTGGCCGACCCTAAATGCGAACAGGACAAAGTTCATCCTACTCGGAAACAGGAATACTCTTGGTGTACTGACGGGCCATTGCCTGATCGGCAGGCACGCAAGAAGACTGGGTGGTGCTGACGTTACAGATCTGTGTCGCAGCTGTGATGAACCCAATGCCGAGGAAAGTATTTCCACTTGCTTTGCAAATGCCCTGCCCTGGTCTGGCCTGGAGGCGCGAACGTACTGTAGGTACGCACTTCGCCATAGATTTGGGCGAACTCGCAAGCACTAAACTGGACAAGCTGCTACAGTTTGTCAGGCATACCGAAGTGGTTGTCTTTGGCACACGGGTATTCTTTTACCGTGTATGTGGGATCACAACGGACCCTTTGGTGGTCTATGGTCGCGAAGCGATCATCCACTTTACCTAGGTTAGGTTAGGTTGCAGTGGCGGTCAAAGGCCTCACATAGACCCACGAGGGTCCATAGTGATACCACATACAAGTAGGAGACCCAATGTACTTATAGTAGGTGCGCTTGCGTTTCGATCTGTGTTGAGAGCTTCTCGTTTAATTCGAAGGTCCCTGTAACCATTGCAAAGTTGAACAGACACTGCATGCTGTTAAAAGAGACTTCTTTAAGGTTTGCGAAGGTTGGTGCACCAGAGCTTTCACTCGTCTCCTAGCGAGAGCTGGGCAGTTGCACAGGAGGTGTTCTAGGCGTTTCCTGTTTTCCGGGAAGTTTACAATTCCAGCAGATATCGTTACCACCTTACCTAACCTAACCTAGAAAAATGTTACGATTTGTAGTACTTACTTTGAGTGTGAACGAGAACGAGACTTAAGCGGCGATGACTTTGACTTGGAACGGGCATGTGACTTGGAACGACTCCTGGACTTTGAACGAGATCGTGATGATCTATGCGACCTAGTTAAATACAATGAAAATTAATAAAATAAAAAGAAAAAAAAGGATGCAATTTTGATCATTTACCTGGAATGCGAACGTCTACGAGAACGTGATCGTGAACGCGAACTCGACGAACGAGATCGACCGCGTCCGCCACTACGGCCACGACCACCACTACCACCACCGCTTCGTCTATCTTCGACCAAATGAACGCGACGTCCATTCAATTCCGTGTCATCGAGTTTCTCAATTGCAGTTTTCATGTCGGAAAGCGAGGCAAATTCAACCACACTGTAAAATCGGAAAGAATTTCATACGTTAGCCGTTTTTCGCCAAGCGGAATTTTACATTCGAAAAACTTACCCTTCATTTCGTCGTTGTTTGTGAGCATCGGCATACGTTACTTCACCAGCTTGACGCATATAATCTTTCAAATCCTAATCATTCGGACGAAAAAATTCAAATCGTTAAATATCAGACGAATTTTCGGCGAAAAAAGACAAAACGATTCCAGTTTTTCGTTTCAGGAAAAAAACCACGATTAGAATTGAAACAAAATAAAATAAATAAATTAAAAAAAACAGTTCGGAAGGATAATCTTTGGCGGTATGATTTTTAAACGGCAATAAGTTCGCGACACTTCGATATTTCCATTTCCTATGACGGGACCTAAGATAGCAGATAACGTGGCGGAACAACCACCTAGACGATCGAACGACCTTGTGCACAACCGAACCCTTCCTACAGTAGACGACGAGACGACGACGAGACGACGACGAGACGACGACGAGACGCTGCGACGACACACCTGTGTTTTGCGATTATATTTGCGACTGTGACTTCCTACGGTTTGGGGGAGAAGGACCACACAACACACTCACGAAGAAAACCTTAGCTCAAATGGATGGAGATGACCGACCGACCTGTTCCGCATTGGATATGGAAATATCGTTTGATTTGTTGTTCGCGCGTCGCCAACTAAATTTACCGGCCATTTCAAACACAAGATCATAGTCGGGTTAATTTTTTCCTGAACGAAATTCAATGTGTTTGGCACACATTTCAGTTTATAAAATAAATTAAAAAGTAAATTTTACGATGAATAAAAATGTTTTTTTCTTACATTAATATCTTGCGAGTCAAACCCTGTTTAAACGTTCGTCTTGTTTTTATTTGGCCGAGAAGACACCAACAATCTCGGGGAAGCCGAGCGTGCGCGTTCTCCCCGAACGTCTTTTTACTCTTAGTATTGTTTTTTTTTAAAGAATTTTGTTTTCTAGGATTGTTTGTATTTTTGTGTTGTTCGCTGCCAACCAGTTTAACACATTAGCGAGGGGTTGAGGGTTGTTCACAAACACACATAAGATCCGGATATACAGATAATATCGTGGTTTTCTCGTGTTAAGTTTTTTTTTTGATTGATTGATTTTAATTGAGCCACCAAAAAACATCGCTGACTGACTGAATGGTTTAAGAGGATGATGGATGATGACCACACAACACACAGGAACACCAATTGATTGTAAATATGCCTCCCTCGCTCTTTCATATATGGTTAGCTTCATTTCGACTCTCGGGGGCTGGATATGATTGTGTACAAATTTTATTTTATTGCTTGAAATAAAAGTTTTTTTTGTTTTTTTTTTTATATAAAACGTACCAGCAGCCAGCCGCAAAGACAAGAAGGGTCCTGACCCAGAATCACGGAAGATTTGCTACAACATCTATGATTGTCCTGGATTTTTGTTTGTTTTTGTTTTGCTACACACAAAACACGTGTGCCGGGTTTCAATTCATTTTTTTGCATTTTTTTTTTTGTTTAAAGTAAAAATTCGTTCCCTGATAGATTTGTTTTTTTTTTTTTTGCCAACGCCTGCAATAGTAGTAGTAGTACTGTAAGTGATTAGCAAGCGAAGCCCTAGACCACCGGTTTTAGGTGTCCACCACATCGTTAACGTCTGGTTTTGTACTGGACGGACGCGGGAAAATAGAATTCTAATGCTGAACCATTTCGAGCAGCCACTCATCATCATCATCATCTATAAATGCCTGTGCCTGTTTCATAGTGCCTCTCTCCCTGTCTGTTAGAGCCTCTCGCGCGCTTCATACATCGGAAGGACATCACATCTCAGTCAGTCTCTGTCAGCGACCCCATTTTAGGTAGCAATTCTTCGAAAAAATAATTTAATTTACTTTAAATTATTTTTTTTTGTAGTTTTTTAAGAACAAATTGTTTTTATTTTGTTTCTTTTACTTAAAAAGTATGCAATTTCAAAATAAATATAAATTTTTTTTGTTTAATATTTCGTAGTAACATGCAATTGACTTCTGACTGTATTTTACATAAGCATCAAGTTAGTCGGGTCTAAAAACAAAAAACTAGAGCGTGCAAAACTTTTACAATACAATGTTAAACAAAAATCTAAGGCCCGTTGCTACGATCGTCAGTAACGCTCTAACTGGAACTTTAACTGGCAGATATTCATACAAAACATACAGTTAAAGTTCCGGTTAAATTTTAACTGAAGGTCGTAATAACGGCCCTTAGGCCCATTGTTCCTACGTTCATCAGTTACGTTCTAACTGAAAATTTAACTGACACATTTTCATACAAAACTTCCAGTTAAAGTTCCGGTTAGAATTTAACTGACAATCGTAGGAACGAGCCTAAAAAAAAATCAAGCTACTTGAAGTCATCGCTTGTATAAAATGCAATCAAGTCATGGATCTAGCGCCTAACACCAAGTTATTAAAAAAAAAAATGTATCTACTACACATACGTGCGATTATTCTCAAACAGCCTTCCTTTAAATTTAAGCGACCAGAATCCAAAACCGGACGGGCATAACTCAACCATGTATCCACGGCAAATGTATCCCATGGCAGAAATCCCTAGCACAGAATAATTCGATCGAAGAGCAAATATCCAAAATCCCTATTATCGCGCACAACAGCACAGTTAGTTGTGTGGTCACAAAATTGGTCGCAATCGCAAAAACTTTCAATTTCGTCGCAGGTGGTCGTGTCGGTGGTCGAATTTTCCCAAAACATCACATCGCATACATCACAGAGAAGAAGAATCGAATTCGATCGGAACGTGTATTACAATCAAGTCCATAAGAAGGTGGCGGTCATCACACAATCTCTTGGGGAGCTAACATTGTCCGCGCGCCATAAATACATGCCAAGTTTACCCGTGCGAAAAACAAAAGCTTGTTTTGAAAATAATCGTACTTTTTTTTTATCACGTTTTTGTGTAAAATATAATTAATTCTAGTATTAGTAGGTTGTTTTTTTTTTTGGTTTGTTTATGTACTAAAGATCTACTTAAGAAAGGAAAATCTCAAAGTTTGAAACGTATTTGTTGTGCGATATACATACCTGCCAGCTTACGCGGCTTGATAAATTCTCGACAATTAGACGATATTCGGTGCGTAACGGTGGTCCGTATCTGGAGGACGATCTGGAATTTTTCGATCTAGTATATTTGATAGATTCAAGTGTTAGAATTATTGTTGCAATTGCAAATAGATATGAATGAATGAATGAATGTTGGGTCTTTTTTTTAATGAGTTATGCATTCAGATCTATCGGATTGCAGTCGGTTGAAAAGGTTTATAATTTGAATTAATAACATTTAAAAAAAAATTATACGCTTTTAATATTTTAATTGACTAAACTAATTTGTTTGATTTTGTCAGTTTGCTACTACTTTCACGGACGGATCAGACTTCTACATGGTGAGAGACCGAGAAGTGATGAATTGCCCGACTTGTTAGGACGTTGTGGTTTTGTACCGCCCTGTCGGCACACCTTGCCTCAGCCACGACAGGGAACTATACAGGCTCCTTCATTGACTTGTTCAACGAAATCTTGGTGGTTGGTTTCAATACCGACCATACTGAAGATGACAAGCAGTTGATGGACGTCGTACCATCACTTGCACGCAAAACAACAACTTATTGAGCTTTGTACATGGCTTATCGTCGCGAGTGCCGATCAAGATCCGGTGACTGAAAGAACAAACTGTGTGCCTTGCATGAAATGGTGTATCACAATACGAAGCCGTCGCCTTGACATTTGTATTGTGAAAAAAACAAGACATCAATATTGTGTCGAACGCACATAGGCCGGCCGAGCGTGCAGTTTTAATTATGGCAATCGACCGGCATAGCTAGCTTCACTGTTAAAAAATACGTAAGAAAACGTATTGTATTATAAAACGAATTTGTGTAGCTGGTTTTTGAGCGCCGATGGGTTTTTAGTAAAATTTACACTGAGCTCTCGACCTCTTTGTTTCTCAGCCCTTGGCTTCGGCATCTGTAGCGTTGACCACGTAAATGAAACCTCGATATTGCAATCTCATTACCGCGTACTTTATCATAAAACGTTTAATGTTTCTTGCTTCTTCAGCGTTCCAGTTGTGTTTTTAATTTTAATTAGTTCAGCCAATTACTAAAAAAAATATTTACATACGACTTTGTTGGGTCTTAAAAAAAACTAAATCTTTAAATAGAAATTTTTTGGTCTGGTCGGAAGTGGTTCATTAAAAAAAAAAAGTGAAAATTAATCTGACAACCGCATCTACATAAAATACGAAGCTGATGATTTTTAATGGAATATTTTTTTTATATATAAATAATCAGAAAACTTGTACTCACTTATCATTGTAACGCCCGCCTCCACCTCGTCTGTTTCCGTATCGATCGTCGTATCGGTCGCGATGGCTTCCACGCGCCTGCCCGCGGGCTGGCTCCACAACCACTCTACTGGGAAAATGAGGAAAAACAAAAAGTGTTTGAATATTTTCATCGCATTGAGTGAAAAATAGAAACAATTGTGTGACGAATGACGGGGGGGCGGCGCCGCCAATCAAAAAAAATCTTCATTTTTACAGAAAAACGAAAACAACTCGCCCCACCCCACAACAGGCCTACGTGTTTTTTTTTTTCGCTTAGTGGCCCGGCGTGGGGTCGAGCGAGTTACGAATGACCGCGGCGCAATGACATCAACATAAAATTTAGCAAAAATACCTTTCACCCAGCAGCTCCTTCCCGTTCAGCTCGTAAACAGCATCGTCTGCATCGCGATAATCTTCAAACTCCTACAAAAACGATAAAAATAAATTAATAATCGCAGTTAGTGAAATCTTATCGGTACAGGCGACCCATAAAATTTGAAAAAAAAAAACACGAGCGATAAACTTACCACAAATCCGTAACCATTTTTAATCAAAATATCGCGGGTTCTGCCGTAGCCTTTGAAAAAACGCTCCAAATCTCGTTCACGTACTCCGTACGGCAAACCGCCGACATAAACTCTTGATCCGACCATCTTCAAAAAAAAAAACCCAAGAAAACACAAATTTAAAGATAATTTCGTCCCAAAAAAAAAGAACCCTCCGTCACAGAAAATACGACGTAGAAAACTCCCGAAAGTACGGAAAAAAATTTCCAATTTTCTGCAAATATGGCGGCGACAGTTGCCTTATCACACGCCGCAATGCGGCCTCGAATAAAAAAAATTTTCACGAAAAATTACACTTACCGCTTATCGATATTTTAATTCCCGTTTACTTGTTGAATCGGTACGAAAGAAACACTTTGCAATACACTTAAATCACCCAAAACTTGAAAACAGATTTAAAAACTTGTACGACTGAGAAATTAAAACTTCAATTTTCCGCGGTTAAAATGACGCCGATAAGATCACCATCGAAGTTCGAACGGAAATGAAGTAATGAAAGCTGCAGGACAACAGCGAAAGCGGCGATGAGCAAAGTGCACTCGGCTATCGACGCCAACTTCAAGTCGGTGTTTAGGAAACTGCTTAAATGTTGATGTGGCAATACTATTTTTTTTAATGTGATTCGAATTTGAAGTTCGTTACATATTTTTTACATAATTAAAATATAAAATTATACCACTAAAAAAATACAATCAATGCCTGAAAGGTAAAGCCGATTATTAAAGAGGAGCAAGTTAAGGGCTAATAAGACTTTAACAGCCTAAAAGAGTAGTTTTTTCGACAATTTTTTATGATAGGAAAGGAAACAGACTAATAATATTTAGGGAAGATAAAAAACATGTTGAAAATACAAGGTTTTCTGGTAAATACTGTTAAATTTATTTTGTGTGACGTTTCGGACTCGACTGAGTCCTTTATCAAACTGATCGACAATATCTCTACAACTGTTATATATACAAATGAAAGAAGGTAAAAAAGGGTTACTAAATTAACTAACAGAAGGGTCAATTAGGAAAACAGGAAAAAAGGGGGTTACAAAATTAACTAATAGAAGGGTCAATTAGAAGACAAAAGGGGAAATTTACGGTGATAAGGGAGGTCATAAAAATATTAAACAGAGGCGGGGGTTTATAAGAAGGGAAATAGTTATGAAAGTTGAAATTAATTAATTAGTTTTTGGGATCCCCCCCGCCTCTGTTTAATATTTTTATGACCTCCCTTATCACCGTAAATTTCCCCTTTTGTCTTCTAATTGACCCTTCTATTAGTTAATTTTGTAACCCCCTTTTTTCCTGTTTTCCTAATTGACCCTTCTGTTAGTTAATTTAGTAACCCTTTTTTACCTACTTTCATTTGTATATATAACAGTTGTAGAGATATTGTCGATCAGTTTGATAAAGGACTCAGTCGAGTCCGAAACGTCACACAAAATAAATTTAACAGTATTTACCAGAAAACCTTGTATTTTCAATTCAAAATGTACTGTGAAAACATTCATCAAAAATTAAAAAACATGTTCTTAAGAATACAATAAAAAAAATCGGTGAAATATTTTACAAAGTAGCGGCACTACTATATTCTTCCGAGGGATGATGAGTTTTAGGCGCTCTGTGGCACGCAGTATAATTTTATGTCTTCTTTTAAATACGTTTTAAGAACAACAGCTTTTTATTAATTGTATATTTTTTTATTTCCGTACTTTTGCAACCGCCCGAAATACTATTTTCTCCAAAATTCAAAACTGCAATAATTCTTACCATTTCCGCCTGCAGATTCTGACAGCATTTCTGTTTACAATTCGCACGCAAATGTCACAGCTGTCAAAAATGACATATAAACAATTTTAGAAAAATTCATTTAATCTCCAACTCCATACAAAAGTCCGTAAAGTTTTAAGACAACAAAAGGTCGGTGCATCAATGGAGGCACCACTTGTACTAATCAGTGATTCCTGTGCCAAGGCACTAGGTGATAAAGTCTACGAGAAGCGAAAGTTAGCTGCATTGGAAATCGAGAAGTAATGATTTGGTTGCACCATCGTCGTCACCATCTCGCCGAAATGGTTTTTATTTTAATTCAATTCTGGCCTATTTCAGGACAGTAATCGAACTGAACAATAAAAACAATGTCGCTCAAATCCAGAAGATAATCGAAGTACTGGGGAAGGATTTCGCAAACTCGCGAGACCCGAATCGACGAAAAGGCGGTCTTATCGGATTGGCAGCAACCAGCTTGGCGTTGGGAAAGGTACGCCCCAATTTTCTGTCCCCGGTTGATCTTAATTTAAATTCCCTTTTTTTTCAGGATGTTGAAAAGTACATTCGAGATATCGTGCAACCAATTCTGAATTGTATGGCCGATGCCGAATTAAAGGTTCGATATTTTGCCTGCGAGTCGCTTTACAACGTAGTAAAAGTGGCACGAATTGCGATTATTCCATTGTTTCCCGAAATGTTTTTGGTTTTGACCAAATTGGTTACGGATCCCGATCAAACGGTCAAGAATGGAAGCGAACTTTTGGATCGGTTGTTGAAGGTGAGTTGGTGGGCGATTTGTGGAGGAGTTTTGTTAGAAATATTCCGTATTTGCGTTGAATGTACTTCTGAGGTGCTATTGCTCTTTGTCAGTAATTAGCAAATCTGTCTCCCTGCCTAACTGTTTCTTGAAACAGTTATATGACTTTTTATGCGGTAAATCGGTTGTGTAGGTGGTGGCCAATCACATAATAAGGTGAAGCAACATGTTGTGAATTTAGGACGTCGATGTAAAAGAAAAAGTATCCCAATTTCTATAGCATTCCGAACTGAAGGCAAAAACTCAAAGTAAAGCGACGTGGTTGCCTTTGAGCTATTTACAAAGGATGAATAAATCTAATGGCTTAGACAAGGGAAAACATTCTTCCTGATAGTAGTTGCGAACACGGTGCGAATGTTAACAGAACTTATCACCCCAGTGAAGAACTTTTTATGGAGTTAAGATTAGACTTATATTCCCTCCATAATTGAAGTCCTGCAAACCCATACTTTTAGCTTCGATCGCGTCTGCTGCGTTTAGAGTACAGGTTTTTTTTATTTTATTTTTTTTTATTTATAAGGGCAGGTGAAAATCTCGAAAGACACTATGAGGAACCAACCCCATAGTAGTGTGGGACTTTAACCCACTAAAAACACCTCCCTGGATCATAACCAATCAGTGTATGATCGACCAATGATTTTGATATCCTTAGAAACGCGTTTGTTGGAAGATTATTATAAATATAACTAAATTCCCGTATATGTATGTTATGCCATAAGCTCATGAGGCTTGGTTCTTATAAGTCGACGGATGTTGTTGTCGATATTCAGCACAGTTTTTATCTCAGTGTTTGCATGTGTTTGCAGCCTTTGATTGTGTTTTACTGCATATTTCTTGATTACGTCCGCCACTAATTCGATTCGCAAGTCGCGGTGTAGATCCTTGTTTCGGACATACCATGGAGCAAAAAGTACTGGTGAAAGCTCCAACAACAATATGTTAAATTTTAAGGAAGTAAAATCGATCATTAGAAAGTACGGGACTCTATCAAATAACTTTGTCGTTAAGGAGAGCAGGGCAAATCATCAATTTTTTTTAATTTCATTCTATTCTACACTCATTTCTGCACATCACACAAAAAGCGTACCTTTCTAGGGTAACGGGAAAGGTTCCAAATTTTGCTCTGAAGTGGAGAAGTCAATCATATTATTGTATGTACTTTTTAGTATTTTAGGTGTTCTTGTTATCGACCTGAAATTACAAAAAAATTTGCTACCCTGAAATTTTATATTTTCACGTTTTAGGACTAGTAAACCTGAAAAACGCAACAAGAAAAAAATGTCCGTCGGAACGCCGTACGCAAAATAGATTGAAGGCGCGTAGCTCCCAAACCCGATCAGGTATTATCATGAATTTTTTATGATGGGTAGATTTGAGTGAACCTCTACGACTGGTATCTTTTAGAGAGGTGTGACTATGAGGAGAGGGGAGCGTAGACGAAAACTTTTGGTTTCTAGATCTCAGCAAGCGCTCATGTTGGGAAGCTGACACATGGAATTTCTATAGAGCTTTGATAGTGCACCCATTTGCAAAAAAAAAATAAAAGTCGGTTTGAGTGTAAAGCTTGACAAATAAAGATTGCTCAAAGTAAAATCTTTTAAGTGGACAGGGGAGCAAAAATGTGGAGGGGTTAAGAAATTTTCAAAAAAAAAATCACGTTTCATATCTCAAGAACAATTACATTGATAGATGCTAAAATCCATAGAAGGGAAAAAAATTTGGAGGTATGGGTGTAGAGGATGAGGGTGCGGGAGGATGAAAGTAAAAAATTTTAATGTGTTTATATTTAGAACCTATAATGATAAAAAGCTCAAACTTGGTATTTAGATAGGGCTATAGTAGTGGCATATTGGAAAAATATATATTTTTTAGGGTTAGTACGGTACGGGGGTGGGGGTGTTTTTCCTAACTTTCGAACGGCTTATGCTAGAAAGTTTAAACTCAGTGTGTATATGTATACCAACTAGAAAAGTAATTTTGTTAAAAAAAATTGAATATCCATCCATTGGCATTCGGTAGGTGGGGCAAACAAAATGTTTAGTGAAAGTAGAATGCAAATATTTTCACGATTTTCGTCATATCTACTAGGTCGTTCCAAATACTGAATTCGTTTTTATTCTACGGATTCTTCATATGAATACCTAGAAAGTGTTTCAAGATTTTTTTGAAATTCGACCCCTAAGGGGGTGTAAAGTGGTTGTAGACTTTTTCATGAATTCTACCATATCTCTCAGGTCTGATCAAATATCGAATATCTTTTCACTTCCACGGGCTAGTTTATTAATCAACAATTTTTAAGTTTTTTCCTTTTTCAACCGCTAGATCGCATTTTGGAATATGACCCAATTATGTAATTCATATGTTACTCTAACCGCTTCCCGAACTTTTTGTTAGGTTTTCAGTCACGTAGTAACCTACACCGCAAGGTTAAAAGTAAAACAAACATTTCTTGAAAACAATGTGGGCAATATCGTCCGGTCTAGCAGACCGGTGAAAGTAAATTCCATTCGAAAATGAAGTGGTTGAAGCGAAAACACAGATATAGGATTATTTAGGGAATTCTAAGGGTGAAGTTTCTAGTGGGTCATTCCATGAAAAATCGCAAAAGTTGTGACCTTACCATCGCCGATTCTTTAGAAAATTTTTTTGCTTGAAGAACTAGTGAAAAAAAAAATATAATTTCAATTTTTTTTTTCTAACTCATTTTTTTTGTTAGGTATAGTATGTTAAAAATTTCGCAAAAATGGTGTCAAAGACCTCTTTGAAAATTCATATCTCTGTTAATTTTTATCACAGAATAATAAAATAGGACTTATTTTAAAGGGGAAGGTTGTCGCAAAATAAGAAAAATACCAATAAAATTTATCCTTGATTTTTTTTTTTCAAGGATAACGATTTTGTCCTTTATCCTTGAATATCTCAAATTACCGATGATTTTTTTTTTTTATTTTTTTATATTTTGTGTATTATACTGTTCTTCAAAACATATCAAAAAATCAATTTGGGATCGCAATGGGATCGGGGTGAAAAAATAGAAGAACATCAGTGGTTCTCAATTATTTCATAGAAAAGTTACAATTATTTTGTTTACTTACGAGTACTCGTATGTAAAGAGGATTTAATTTTATGATACTCCATTTATGGCCAGCTGTTAAAATCATAAATTTAAGATAGTTTAGTTCAATAATAACTTTATTGAGCAACTAATTGTGAGTGTTTAAATAAATTTATCCCATAAACCATTAAATTTAAAATAACAAGAATTATCTCATTTGGAATGTCTTACTAACCAGAAAATAATAGGTAGGCAGGTAAGGCAATAAAAAAATGAATATCAATTAAATGTCCTTTTTTGGTAGGTATGTATATAAATATGGGCTTACCTCAAATACAATTCAGTCGTGCTTGCAGTATTAAGAAGACAAAATCTAATTTATTATTTTACAATATGAATAAAATTGACTGGTCAAAATCGCGTTGCTGTAATCCTTTTGGAGAATCAATACATTGGCCCAAAAAAAAATCGGATTTACGACCTGTGCAATCATGAATGATTTCTAGAGTACCAGCGATGACTTCAGCAGGGAAAATTTGCTCTTCCTGTAGAAAAAGGGTTAAATTGCTACCAGGAACATCAACGGAGATTACTGATGATGATATGTTCGACCAGGAAGAAGAACCTTTCTCTTTGGATACAGATGAGGAGGCCGGCGACGATGAAGCGCTACACCAAAGTTTCATCAGTAAGGAAGCCGCATTAAACTCATTAAATGAATGTCTTCGATATTTAGGAGAAGAACCGTTCGACAAAAGACGATTTACCAGAGAAAACTACATCCGGAAAAAGCTTGAAGATGTGAAAAGAATCGTATTAAAAAAAATTTTTGGACTAGAAGATCAAAAGGACCAACCACGAGAGGACGAGATGATTGACAGATTGAGGACTGAATATTCAACCGCCAGTGAGAAGAATATCAAGCAATTTATTTTATCTGTAAGTCCTGATAAATGGACTAGAAAAAGAACTTGTGAGGAATTTCCCGGAACATCTTCGTATGCAGTTCGAAAATACAAACGGACATTAGATTCTGAAGGAGATGTACATATCCCACACCGGAGAAGCCTTACTTCCGATATTATCACGACAGTGGAAGACTTCTACAGTAAGGATAATATAAGTCGAGTCATGCCTGGTAAAAAGGATTTTATTGCAATTAAAGTAGACGGCAAGAAAAATCACGTTCAAAAACGTTTGGTTTTGGGGAATTTGAAGGAAGTGTACCAGCACTTTAAGGAAACTTATCCTGAACTGAAAATAGGATTTTCCAAATTTGCTTCCCTACGACCCAAATACTGTGTTTTGGCTGGATCTCCTGGAACACATTCGGTGTGTGTGTGTGTGTCATCCATCAAAATGTAAGGCTTATGATGGAAGGTTGCGGTATTAAATATTTTACTGCAAATGAAGATACTCGAATTTACGACTACCGGTCGTGCCTTGCTGTTGGAATATGCAATCCTCCCAATATTGGTTGCTTTTTAAACCAATGTATCGAATGTCCAGGATATGAAAAAGTAAAAGAACTTTTAATAATTTCTCACCTAAGAAAATTTCGAGGGATTCAATTTTATCCTCTTAATCAATTTTTATTTTGAACAATAGTAGTAATCGTAATATTATTAACCTGAATTGGAGCTCGCCCAGTACAAGAGCCCTATGTTATTACAGGACAAATTTTAACAGTAATATATTTTTTATACTAAATATATACATTATGTTGAATCTTTTCTTAATTTTTTATGTTTCTACTTGTTCAAATATTATTATTCAATGTCAAATCATTTTAAATTTAGTTACTGTTGCCTGGAATGAATAGCATTAATAAAATACTCCGTAGAAATTGTAATTTTCTAAACCAAATTTAATTTTTTTAATATATTATACATATTATAAAACATTAATATTTTTAATGAAATAGTTGCTCAATTAAGTTATTATTGAACTAAACTATCTTAAATTTATGATTTTAATAGCTGGCAATAAATCTAGTATCATAAAATTAAATCCTCTTTACATACGAGTACTCGTAAGTAATCAAAATAATTGAAATAATTGAGAACCACTGATGTTCTTCTATTTTTTTTACCCCGATCCCATTGCGATCCCAAGTTGATTTTTTGATATGTTTTGAAGAACAGTATAATACACAAAATATAAAAAAATAAAAAAAAAAAATCATCGGTAATTTGAGATATTCAAGGATAAAGGACAAAATCGTTATCCTTGAAAAAAAAAAATCAAGGATAAATTTTATTGGTATTTTTCTTATTTTGCGACAACCTTCCCCTTTAAAATTAGTCCTATTTTATTATTCTGTGATAAAAATTAACAGAGATATGAATTTTCAAAGAGGTCTTTGACACCATTTTTGCAAAATCTTTAACATACTATAACTAACAAAAAAAATGAGATAGAAAAAAAAAATTGAAATTATATTTTTTTTTTCACTAGTTCTTCAAGCAAAAAAATTTTCAAAAGAATCGGCGATGGTAAGGTCACAAAATTGGCCTTTTTTTGCGATTTTTCATGGAATGACCCTAGTTTCTTCCGAAACTTGTCGCTTTTAGCTTTTTTCGACAGGATGTATATGCGAGAATTTTTTCCAGCTCAATGAGGGAGTAGGAAAATATCTAATAGTTTCTCATTAGAGATCAGGAGTGAAACGAAGAGATATTCAGCAAAAAATATTGACGATATTTCTGGGAATGTGTTTGAGCCAACAGCTTTTTCAGCCTTCCGGACCACTGCAGTGTCTGTCAGGCGGAGCTTATAGCGATCAAGGAGGCCCTGTCCTGGCTGAGGTGTAATGTAATATCTACTAGGGATATTAGCAGTTTCACAGACACCCAAGCGGCAATAAAATGTAGATCATATCTTAAGGAGATGGCCGAACAGTTCAATATTCTTCTGTGCTGGGTGCCAGGACACATGGATATTCCAGTTAACTGCATGGCTGACGAACTCGCACTGCGCGGTAGCACACTTCAGACTTTACCGGTACATCAGAATCTGGGTGTGCCTCTCTCTACATGTAAACTGCTACTGAGACTGGACTCAATTGAAAAAATCAACTCAAGATGGGCAGATGGTACTACATGTCACACTGCGAGACAGATCTGACCAATGCTGGATCTAAATAGCTCTAAAAGGCTGACTCTGCTCAAAAGGGCGGACATCAGTATAACAGTCGGTGTCCTAACCGGACACTGTCTTATAGGTCGATATGCTGAAAGGCTCGGACCCTTCTCAAACGACTTCTGTAGAAGCTGCCAGGATGAGGAGGAGGAAGAGACAGTCCTTCACTTTCTCTGTACTTGTCCAGCTCTATCAGCCAGAAGGAAGTGAGTCATTTAATTTTACATGATATTTTTAGCTACACAAAGGACTAATGAGATTTTATTCGTAATCATTTAGCTCGAACAATTGGAAAAATCAACACATAAAAAAATTAGAGGTAGTAACTTAAACGTTTCTAAATTTTTTGGCAAATATTTTTGGACACGTGTTTGAAGGTCTTTTCGTATGGAAGCTACCCTAAGGAGTAAAGGAAAACTTAATTTTCACTCAAAATTAATTTAATTTGATAATTTTTCAGATTCTAGGTCAAGGCGCTTTACTCCATTGAAAATTCTATAAGCTATAGCTCCCTCAAAATCTCAGTAAAAATTGTTTGCAACCGTCATGTAAACCGGCCTAAGGTTGGCCGCACACTGAAAGAGCAAAAACAGTATTAGTCAAAAACGTTTTGGCTAATCATGAATATGTCGCTGTTTCAATAGCAATTCAATGATCAAAGCACACTGTCAGTTTTTGACTAAATCTGTTGGCTGGACGCACACTGGAAGAGCAAAAACAAATATGTCTTTGACTAAAACTGTTTTTGCTCTTTCAGTGTGCGTCCAGCCAACAGATTTAGTCAAAAACTCATTAGTGTCGTGCCATGAGGGCACGCGACTAATTAGTGTGCTTTGATCATTGAATTGCTATTGAAACAGCGACATATTCATGATTAGCCAAAACGTTTTTAACTAATACTGTTTTTGCTCTTTCAGTGTGCGGCTAGCCTTAAAGTGGCGGTCCGGGAATCTGTCCTGGGCGGGGCCAATAAGCACTAAGTTATAGTTAAAATAAAATATTCACTTAAAACGCGCAACTTTATTGTATTTCGGAGAGTCGAAGTTAGAATCGGTAGTTGAACATTTGTAAATTTCATGTATCAAGAGTTTGCGTCGGAATTATTTTCACCAACATCACAACCTATTTTAAAATTATTTAGAAAATTAAAATTATCTCCAGATATGAATGCATTTTTTTACAGGACATCGTCACCGAATCATCGCAAAAATTAAACTTGGATATTTTCGTTCATCTGCTACGCGAACAAGTTTACGTACGAAATTCATTCGCGCGCCAATACGTAATCTCGTGGATATCAGTTTTAAATGCCGTCCCTGAAATTAACATGGTGATATATTTGACCGAAATTCTGGACGGTTTATTTCTGATGCTAGACGATAATATGCCGGAAATACATCGAATGTTTGTCTAAAAAAAAATTGTAATTATCACATTTTTACAACAGAATGTAATTTGATTTTCAGGTGCGATACGCTTTTGACACAATTTTTAAAAGCTATCCGAAATGATCCAGCGTCAGCGAACTTAGATAAGAACATAAACATTCTAATTGTACATGCTCAATCAACAACTGACTTAATTCAAGTAAGTGCATTATTTTTAGTCACTGGACTGCATTTTAATTTTTAAAAATTTGCTACAGTTGACTGCAATTAATTGGATTCAAGAATTCGTACAAATATCCGGTTCGGGTATGCTGCCGTTCATAAGCGGAATTTTCACAGCTATTCTACCATGTCTGGCATATGAAGGAGAATCACGAAAACGTAAATTATCATAAGATTCAATTAAAGTTGAGCAAATTATGAATTGTTTTGTATTTCAGATATTAAGGAGTGCGCGAAAACAGTGAATAAAATTTTAATGGAACTGATCTCATCCAAGCCAAGGAAAAATATTGAAAAATTAGATCTAAGTTCGGTTATGGAGGTGTTACGTCAGTATTTATCGCATAATTCTGTTAATACAAAAGTGGCTGTGCTGAAATGGATACATCATTTGTTCACGGAAGTTCAAGATGAGGTACGAAGTTGACTTAATTTGAACCTATTTCAAGCTGTTTCTATTCGATTAGATGTCCGACCATGCAACAAGCATATTTCCTGTATTACTTGGAATCTTATCGGATAATTCGGACGAGGTTGTACTACAGGGACTAGTAGTCCTAGCTGAAATCGTAAATTCAGCCCATTCCAGTGGTTTGTATTCTCTTTATTTCAATCGATTATTATAATTTCAATTTGCCCTAATTTCACAGATCAAGACTACAACAAAGAACAATATAAGAAATTTTTAAATAGTTTATTAAATTTATTTAGCGAAGAAAAACAATTTTTAGAAAATCGAGGAAGTTTGATCATAAGGTTTGAAGTTTACACCATTTTGCAATCGAAAATTTTCTTAACGTGTTCTGTTTCAGACAACTCTGTGTATTACTGAACGCCGAATATATCTATTTAACATTTGCCGAAATAATCGCCGAAGAAACAACAAACATGAAATTCGCTTCAATTATGATACGCTCGTTGAACATAATTTTGCTAACATCGTCCGAACTTTTTGCCTTACGAACTTCACTACGCGATATTACCAATAAAAATTCGTCTGCGCTATTTAAAACTTTGTACAGAAGTTGGGCGCATTGTCCGGTCTCAACGCTATCGTTATGCTTGTTGGCACAATGCTATCAGCATGTTTCCGACTTAGTGGGACATTTGTACGTAGTAGAAAGTTGAAATTTTGCGCAATTAACTGAATACTATTTTGCAGTGGAAGTCTGGAAATAACGCTGGAACTTCTAACTGAACTGGATAAATTGGTGCAATTAATTGAATCACCAATTTTTGCTTGTACTATAGTTTTTTTTTTCTATTTGATTCGATTTTTAAATTTCAAAATTCCAGCCCTTCGCTTGACGTTGGTTTCGAAAACGAATAATTGCGCTGATGCTCAACACTTAGCTCATGCTCTTTTCGGAATTCTAATGCTGTTGCCGCAAACCGAAGCCTTTACATTGTTGAAGAATCGTTTACAATGTGTTCCAAACTATTGGGGACAACGACCAGAAAAGTAATGTGACCGTGATTCATTCGCATTCGCTTTATTTAATTTTCCTTTTCAGAGACAGTAAATTATCGCAAGAAAGTCGAAGCGAAATCGATTTTGCCGAACTGTTTCAACACTTTGAAAAGATTCAAAAAATGCACTACACACAAAAAATGGCACAAAGAAAACGCAGTATTTTACTATGGGATAACGGTACGCTAAAAGAGTAGTAGTTGTGAATTCTATAGTTATATATATTATCTACTAGATAGTCGCATTATACGCTAAAGTTATTTATGTACATATTTTATTAAATTGGACGGATTTTTCTCCAAAAAATTTTGTTTAAGAAAAATTAAAAAAGGGACATAAGAACACCGCACCTACTGCAAATGAATAGCTGTCGTCTAGAAGAAAATTCTCATCATGAGCAATGTTATCAGAAATAATGGCAAGTTTCATATCTTTTTCGGGGAAAAAATAATGCTTAAGAAAGCGTCGGTAGATCAGACCTATGCCAAATAAAAACTAGTCTTCAGGTTTAGGTTTAAGAAGGGGCGCAGCGCTAGAACCACCACGCTCACTAGGTGCCATACGGGCCCATTGCAATTCCTTCAGGTCCTCATGGGCTATTCCATCACGTCAGAAACACTCCAATTCTCTGCAGAACCTGACAAGTTTTTCATACCCTAACACGACCTCAAATTCTCGATACTCTCGAAGAAAAGACTGCCCAACCATCTCAAACGCTTTCTAGTGATGCTCGGGCATTCACACATAACGTGAGTGATATCCTTCACAGCATACAGATCATGGCAGAACCTACACAAGTCTGACTCTGCTATCCCTAGACGCATAGCGTGTTTCCTCAGCATACAGTGCGTCATTAGTGCTCCGACGAGCAGTCGTAGTTTTTCTCTGTCACAAGTCAATATATTCTTAGTCTTTTCATTATCCAGCTCGGGTCACAGGGATCTAAAAATCCTGCAACTTGCCAGCCCTGCCCACCTAGAGTCGGCTGTCTTTTTAAAGCGCTCGCCAATTTCCGCATATCGGTGGACAAACATCCTCCTCAGCCCTAACATTCGATGCCGATCCCGATCTTGCAAGCTAGTCCGTTCTTTCGTTCCCTAGTAGTTATCACTAGGTACCCAGCAAATCTGTACTTTGTTCTGACTACAAAGTACATTTAGCACTTCTTGACAGAGCTTGAATAACTGAGATTAAATGGTGACCGATTCCAGCGTCTTTATGGCCGCCTGGCTATCTATTTAGAGTGAAATATTCTGATCGCATAGCTTTCCCATTAACAAGATGTTTGCTGCGTAAAACACAGCCAAAATTTTCGCTTGGAAGAGGTTGCATACATTTGGCAACTAAACGACTTCCCTACACTAAGCTGCTCAGAAAAGACCCCTGCGCCAGTGCCGCATTTCATTTCCGATCCATTCGTATAAACGGAGATTTTCCCTTCACGTAGTACCCTATTGTTCTCCCAGTCCATTCTACTAGGATACACAATTTTGTATGGCATCACAAAATCCATGCCTGGAATTAAGTTTTCCGTACTGATATTAGCAGGGCTTCCCAGAAATTCGATGAGAATTGAACTGTGCCCTTTAGAGCTCTGCTTAAAAAGGGAGCAGTTCAATAGCCTCACTACTGTATTTGCTGCTTGCTGTTTCACAGGAATATCCACTGGCAATATAAATTTTGCTAAGAACAGTTTTGTCTTTTCCTGATCAATTTTCCGACAAAATTTTTTTATGGAAAATGAGCTAACGAAAACAAGACCTTGCAAAGCTTTGTACCGGGACGTCACTCAGAAGCCCTTCGTTACAATACTCTTACAAGTCTGACCAAGGCATTCCGAATGCCCAAAACTACTACGGTCTTCACAATAAATAAAAATTACATTAATTTTAAAATCCAATCATATATTAACACACTACATGGCATAATTTAAAAGTACATCTTGTCGTGCCAACTCCAACAACATAGGATCGTCGAAGAACTTATTGATGGAAACATCTTCGGAGAGACCCTTCCTTCGTCGCGTCTTAATCATAAATTCTCGAGCTAAATGTGTTGCCGGCTGCGGTTCCAACGGTCGAATTATGATTGTCTTATCCAACGGATCGCCCGGTACAATCTGCCAATGATGAAATACGGACAAACAAAATGCCTGTCCTTGGGTATGAGTTCGCAAATCGGTTTCAAAACCGAACGAATCGATAGCTGGAATGAACGCTTTTATCGTGTAGAGTGGCGAGCCCGAAACTGGAGCATCTTGTGTTACATGACCTCTGCAATTAAAATCGTAATTAAAAAAAAAAATCAATAATAAAATTAAGAAAATTGTTTACCTCCTTCGCGCTAAAACCGTGTAAACAGCCGACACACAATCGGCCGGTGCTTGAACTTCGACGAACAAATACGGTTCCATAAGACGTGGCGTGGCCATTAAAAATGCCGAATATGCAACTCGTCGCGCAGTCGGAATAACTTGTCCGCCACCACGATGTAAAGCCTCGTTTGCTATAACAGCGTCCAAAATTTTGAACTTAACATTTCGAATTGGTTCTTCGCACAGCGGACCCTCGCGAGTTCCCCACTGAAATCCCTGCACAATTGAATCTTTTACCGAATTCAATAAGCCCTTATCGACTTCGGACGGAAGTGTATCGTCGACCAAAATATTCGGCCCGGTATTGTCCGGACCAAATGCCCATATCGAACGTGCTGCTAACAAATCCCAATCGTAATTGATTTGAAAAAATTCTCCCAACCGTTTCTTATTCCAATTGATAACAACAATTTCATTTTCGATATCTTCAGCGAGACCTTTTTCCAGCGGTTCCGCGATCATTGTTATTTTGTTTTTCTTGTTCGGCGTTTCGGCAAAACATTTCAACGAACTGGTTTCAACGACAGTTTCGCAAAAAGCCACAACCGGATCGGCTACTTTTATGTCAATTTCCGAGTACATTTTACGCAAATCGTGCATAACACAATCGAGATAGAGTTCACCGGTACCAAGGATTACATGTTCACCGGACTCTTCAACCCGGGTGGAAAGGAGCGGATATGATTTGTTCACTTTACGCAATCCGTCCAACATTTTTGGCAGTTCCGATGGATTTACGGGCTCGACAGCAATTTTTATAATACTCTGTGTATTGAATTTTAACGGTCTGAAGATGTAGAGATCTTCGGCTATTTCAATGTCGGTAATTGTCGAAGTCTTTACAATACATTGATCGATACCCTCAATTAAAACCCAATTGCCGGCTGGAACTCGATTCAATTCGACTTTATAGCGCGCTTCGTACACCCACAACCGACCGACCTGTAGAATTCGAGAATCTTCCTCGTCCTGCAGTGAATAATTTTCCCCTAATACACGCACTTCTTGTCCGGCATGCAGTATTCCACTTACAACTCGCGCTAACACCTAATACAATTCAAATCTTAGATCATAAAACTAAATCAACAACTTTAAGAACTCACCTGAAAGAATGTACAATCATCAGTCGGATACATTTTCGAACTGTGCACCATTAAACTTCCATTTTGATTACAACTGATCATATCCGAATACAGCGTTCCCTCTTTCGGTCCCGTATAAATATGATCGACTTTAATTTTGGCATTATCCAACGGTGATTTAATATTATCGACGCACATATCAACGAAACCACTAAAATCGCCCATAAAACGATTGCAAACTAATCGCAATAAAGGTCGAATGTTGCTCTTGATTTCGTCCTTTGTAATGCGAATGTTCAATTCGTTTAACGTGTCCGTAAGCGTTGTGTCAACATCGCCAACAACTTGGGCAAAGAGTTTATACATTGGCTCCAAAATAAACTCGACAAAACTCCGTTGTGCTGAATTGTGTGGCGGTTTTTTCGTGAATTTACGCCTGAAATTTTTAAGGAAATCGCTTTTAAATACGTTTACCTATTTGAATTGAAAAAAAAAATCCCTTACGATTTATTATGAAAGTACATGTCTCCCCAAAGTCGTTTCGCAAACTCGACATAGTTTACCCCTTCGTAGGTGTCGGCATATAATTTTGCAAAAGACTTCAGCGTGAAGCAAAAACCGTACAAGGAACTTGCAAAGCAAACATTTCCCAATACTGGCGACACGATTATTTGGTTATCAGCTTCGGTGTGGATGCTGAAATTAAATGTGACCAATATTAAACAAAAATCACAACGATTGCAAGTGAAATACAAACCTTAAAAGACTGTTGACTTCCTCCACGATGTGTTTTAGTTTGAAATAAGCGTCTTGTGGTGGCAATTTCAACTCCAGAATCAACCGATCAATCTAAAAAAAAAATTGTTTGGGGTTTTTGATTTCAACTAAAAGTGGCGGTGAATTTTTTACGACTAGCCAAGGATTTAGTTTTTTAAAACTGTATTCAATGTGGAAACATTGGACACAATGAAGTTTTTTGGCGAATCTTCGAAACCAAGAATCAATACCGGAAATAACAAGCCGAACACTAACAAGTTTGTGAACAATCCCAAAACAAACATTCTGTTTATGGTGTTAAAGATAGACTACGAGAAATGCCGTAAGTTTGTCAACATCAGAATTAATTTTGTTCCTGTTCGATTGCAAATCGACACTATTTCGGATATTTCTATCATTTCACGAACAACGTGAAGACAATCGGCAGTCCAGCTCTTACGACGATACCATTTTTTCTTTAAACTGTTGACCTTTGTCGACTAATATGACGAATAATCTTTGATTTCAATTCTATATTCTTCTGTGTCGTTACAGGTCGGGGCGTCTTTAGCGACATTATCGTCCCTGTATCTGATTTTAGAGTTCTTACTTACTTCTTTATTTATTTTATTACAGTTATTCTATAAAATATTTACAGTTATACAATTTTTGTAGAGATCAGTATTTCTATTTCTTGGCAAATTATGCTATTGATTAAAATGATACTTCATTTAGGAAAATTCTTTTTAAAAACCTAGTAATAAGAACTTAAGGGGGGTCATTCCGTGTGGCTGGTTCAAAAAATCGTCATACATAGATTGCATCCAAATATAGTGTAGAATATGTGGGCGAAGTGATATTCCGATATTTGAAGCCGTTCGGAAGTCACAGGCCGGTATATTCTCTAAACTCCTTTGCTGTTTCAAATATAATGGTCAGTTTAGTCGCGTTTTTCTCAAAACGGTAGACACGATATCTCGAAATATATCGAATGAATTTCTTTGAATTTTGGTAAACTTATTCAGTACTCATGTAGACAGTTTGCAAATTAGAATAATTGTGATTCATCAAGCCGTTTTTTTGTGAAGAGGTGTGGAAGTGGAGGGGGAAATAATTCGTCCGAAACGCAAAAAAAAGGAAATCAACACTTTTTAAAATCCATATCTCCTAAACCGTTAATGGTAAGTATTTAAAACTTAACAAATATCTGTAGTTATACTAAGAGAGTAGATTGAAATAAAATTTTTGGGTGGGGGTAGAGGCGTACGGGGGTGGGGTGAAAAACTTTAGATTACGATATCTCACAAACCATTTGCACCAGAAAAACAAAATTTGGTTTGAGTATAAGGATAAAAAAAAAAAGATTGTCCAAAGTAAAATTTTTGAAAGGGGTAGAGGATCATACGTAGAAGTGGAGGGGATAACAATTTTTCAAAAATAACACGTTCCATATCTCAATAACAGTGTAAGATAGATGCTTCAAATTACCAGAAGTAGGCCTAATAGAATCCTTGTAGGGAAAAAATTTTTGGAGGTGGGGGTGTAGAGGGTGAGGGTGGGGATGGGTGAGAAGAAAAAAGTTCCGATGTTTATATCGTAAAAACCTATAATGATTGAGAGCTGAAACTTGGTATTTAGATAGAGCTATAGTAGTGGCATGGTGGAAAAATAATTTTTTTTTAGGGGTAGTATGGTACGGGCCCCCACCCCCGTACCATACTATCCCTGTTTTTCCTAACTTTTGAACGGCTTATGCTAGAAAGTTGAAACTCGGTACGTATATATAAATCAACTAGAAAAGTAATTATGATAAAAAAAAATTCGAATATTCATTGGCGTTCGGAAGGGGGGCAAAAGAAAATTATCAGTAAAATAAAATGTGTATATCATTCACGATTTTCGTCATATCTACTAGGTCTTTCCAAATATTGAATTCATTTTTATTTTACGGATTCTTCATATGAATATCTAGAAAGTGTTTTCAAGATTTTTTGAAATTCGACCGATAAGGGGGTGTAAAGTGGTTGTATACTTTTTCATAAATTCCTGATCAGATATCGAATATCTTTTCACTTCCACGAGCTTGTTTACCTATTTTTAAGTTTTTTTCTTTTTCAACCTCTAGACCGCACCCCGGAATATGACCCAATTATATAATTGATATATTACACTCTATTCTAACCGTTTCCCGAACTTTTTATTAGGTTTTCAGTCACATGATAACATACACCGCATCCCCGAATTAAACACATTCTGAACTTCTGCCGGATAAATAATAAAGTTGCGCCCAGACTGTTGGCAGATTTTTTTTATTTCAGATAAGCACAACGCCCGCAATCGTATCTAACGAAAAGTTTTTTTTTTTTTTTTTAAATGAGTGCCTAATGGTTGACGTACTTTTCATGCGGTATAAACTCGAAACTGAAAATCCGGGATGACGGAAAATGCGGTTGGAAAATTTCCTATTTTTAGGCATGCATTAAAAATTAAGCTTACTATTATAATTGCTTTTTTCGGAATATTCTTTAAAAGTATATTTGGTATTTGGTCATTACCGGGCGCTTTCTTAGTTTTAATAAAACGCAATAGTCTTTTAACTTCGCTAGGCTTACATAGATGTTTCGGTTCTAGATCAGAAATTATGTTTTGTATATTATAATAGGTATATACTGTGTGTTTAACCGTACTTATAGTATTACTATTGCTTAGATTAGCGCCTAATAGATGTGAGGATAAAAAATTGTCCGCTAGTGCCTTGGCTTTATCTACTTCGTTGTAAATTAGCGTATGGTTTGAGACAAGCAGCGGAGGAACGAAATTATTGTTATTCTTTTTTTTTAATTTTCCACCTATATTATTCTTTTTCTTAATTTCGATAACATCAGACTATCGTTTCGCAGAACTGGAAAATAATTTGTTAAGCTGCCACCTGTTTTTGTAGTGCGGTCAGAACTGACAAATTTAAAAATTCCATTTGTCAAATACACAAAATATAGAAGGGTTTTGCGTGCTAGACAAAATGGCTCTTTCGTTTCCAATTTTCTAAATTTTGTCGAATCATGTACTTGAGGAACTTATTCGCCAGCTTAGCGTTATAGTTCTGAGCAGCTAGCTGTACACAGGGAAAAGTTTATTCGGAATATCCTCCTGTGTTTAAGCCGGGATTTGATCAAATGTGAGTCAAGCGCTTTAATCGCCGCCTGACTCTGTGTTAGGATGACGACGGACTTGTTTTGCATTACACAAGCCTCTAGCAGATAGCAAACCTGAACGATTCCCTTCATTTCTGCCTGAAATATACTACAGCAGGCTGGTATTTTGTATACCCTCCGTTAGTCTTTGCCATTCCGTGGAGTGCTGGGTCGAACAAGAAACAAATAACTTAAGTCGAAGCTTCTTGAACCACATCGCAATCCACGGTTCTCCAAGACAACAAAACAGCACGGACGCCGAATTCTCTTTTCAGTGCTCTCAATTAACATTAACATGCAATGACTAATGACTCTCAAACTTCGTTCAGTGTTTTCTTTTTAGCAGTATGTACCTATTGCATTTGCAATATTACTCTACTTAAGGCTAGATAGTCAGTGTTGGACCAGGTATCCAGAATTTTGCTACAGATCCCAAATTAGCGCAAATAAGCGCCGTCCTATTAATTTATTCTTCACTTTCATGGCTTATCGCATTCTATATTACTACTAATAAACTTTTTTGGAACAACTTCGTTCCTTTTTTCGATCATCTTTGTGTTTTTTCCATGGATACGATGTTACCCTTTCGACAAAATCATTGATGTCATGTAGTCATCCCTATATACTCTTATGTATTCAACCCAATCTACTAACCTTATTAATGCAAACGGTAATAGACATTTTCTCCTGAACAGCATGCTTTAGTATTCGCTCCGTATTCAACATAACTCCTTCTGCGGCATCAATAAACAAAACAATTCCGTCCGTAATTCTCATAGCGGCGGTAACTTCATCCGAAAAATTAACATGACCTTAAAACGGAAAAGAGCAATTCATTTTTCTTTCATCTTCCAATCTATCCAACTGCTTAACTTACCGGGCGTATCGAAAACATTAATCAAATAGCTTTTTTGTTTGATATCGGGCAGTACCATAGTAATGGGAGTTGACTTGATGCTACATCCTCGTTCTTGCTCGGTAAAAAGAGTGTCGGTATATCGTAATGGACGTTCCTCGGTCATTTCGAATTGTGGATGTGTCTGACGAATCAAACAGTCTACGAATGTTGTCTTGCCGTGATGCAAGTGACCTACTAGTGCTACGTTTCGAATTAATGGCGGAGTGTCCATTAAGTCAGCAAGGAATCTATGGGCAAAACAAAGTAAGTACTATTCGGTTAAGTCGAGAAAAATCAACTTGTTTGGTGTGGGGAAGACACACTGAAAGCCGAGTCTTGAGCATTCAGGCCACCAGAGAAATCAACTTACTCCATTTCGTAAACTGTTTCGGGTAGATCTTGTTCCTTCAGTTGAAACTTGAGCTTCTTGACTGGTTCGATCAGGGGCTTGTCAAGTGCTTGAGCATCTTCCTCTTGTACGATAGTCTCAACTTCGGGACCATAAACTTCTACGGCGGTCGGGTAGTACCGCTTGTCCTCATGTAGCACGACTGCTTGGGTGTCTTTATCCTCGTCGTGTTCGACTTCTTCCTCTTCCATTGCATCATCCTGCAGGTAAAGAAATGTGATGAGTTTACAAACTAAATAAGACGGGGCCAATAACTTACATCGTGGTCATCTAATTGATCCGGTTGTCCGTATAAACTATGATCATCTTCCTCGTCACTGTCTAAATCAGGGCCTATGTAATTGCCAAATTCATCGTACAGCTCAGAATCCATATTTTACAAAATTAATTAAATTGGCGGTCTAAAAATAGGGACACAAGGCGGCAACGTTTAGAGTTGTTGATGTTCCGTGTATAACCTCAAACATAGTACAAATACCGAGCATTTGCACTCCAACTGGGTAGAATTTTAATACAACTACTTACCAATTAACTTTGTATCCTTTTATCGAGTAAATGTTAATATTAAAAAAACTTAAAACGGCTTTTTAATTCAGAAACTACAAGCCGGTAATTTGTTTTGACTTCTGAACCAAAACGCCACTCTGCTGTAAATCTGCAAACAGTCTGCAAACTGTCATTGATATACTCTGAAGTTAGCTAGGAGATATGAACGAAAAATATGGCGTCAAAAACAGACGGTAACGGGTTTCCCAGATCCGGTATGATTGTTGGTCAAGGAGGGACTATTTTGACTTGAAAAATTCAAAACGTAACCGAAGTAAAAGTATGGTACTACGAAATTAGAAGACGAATAATGATGGCAAATAAGACTTATTATTCGGTACTCCCAATAATTAAAAACAAATTTGTGCACAGGAAAACTGAAGCTTAAACTATACAAAACAATAAATAAATACATACAAAAACAAACAGAATTTATTGAGACTTTAAAAACTAATGATAGCTTTAAAATACTCAAGCTTGAAAATACTTAAACTTGAATTTGCAAAACAATAGTAAGACCTGTGCTATGCTAAGGTAGCGAAACGTGGAAATTTACTTAGGCGTCCAAAAAATTAGTTAACGCATTTGAAAGAAAAATCCTCAGACCTGTGAGGGAAGGCTCGCTCTGGAGAATACGATGCAATAGAGAATTTAATGCAATCTTCGATAATCAAGTAGTATCGATCCTCATAAAATTCAAAAAGCTACAATGGATGACGGAAGAATCCCTAAAGGGAATTGTTGTCGTCTCGGAAAGATAATTAAACAGTCTGGTTGCTTTCAGAACTCTGAGGGTCTTTATTTAATTTCGGTCATATTTATACGATAATATTATTTAGCAATTTAGCAGTTTTATCAGAAATACTTAAAATTACCTTACTAATAAATTGTGCTGATGTACACCTTGCAATATATCGGCGCGTTCCGGCACCATAGAATGAAATTATTGTCGGTGGCACGTGAAGATATATTTGCACCGCACAAAGACCAGTTGGAGAGCCACGAAAGGGCTTGGAGGACTCTATTGTCGCAGACAGAAAATCACTGCTAAGATTCAGAAACTAGCGGACGCAGTCACTGAACCGCGAAGGTTGGAGGCAGCACATTCAGGAGGCCAAGGGCCAATTTGGACTGTAGCGCCATCGTAAGTAAGTAAGTAGATACGGTACAGTGTGTCAATTCAGTCTATGTCTGAACTTGTGGTTAAAATTCAAGCAGGAGCAGTGCGCTACTTGGTGTCCACACTAGCTGCGGCTGTGGGCGGCGGTACGTACTACTGCTCGATCATTAAATCATAAATTTTAAGTCTAAACATACGTAGATGACAAAGCCCTAACCAGGTAGCAGAACTCTGACGGACCGCCCTCCTCTGAAATTCCCAAAGAATTTAAAGTACCCAAAATCAACCTTCTTTTCTTTGTCTATTGAATTGAAAAACACCCATCCGTAAGGGTTTGTATCGCGCCTCCTGGATAAAATCTAAAAGTGATAGTATTTTTTCACGCTTTGTAATACTGGGGCTGGTTAAATAAAGAGGAAACCTGTTTATGAAACGATAGTTTCTATGAAACCCAGATTTTGCGAAAAAATAAATGCAAACGCTGCTGTTGTGAGAGTCGTGGCAATTAGCCAGGAAACCACTCCAAACCGATGTCTGGTCACATTTATTGCTATAACTTTGTAAGGGAGTGCAGTTTCCTAAATTTTAAAATTTTTATTAATTCTTAAAAGTATAAACAATAAGAATCTGTAAAAAAAAATCAAGTTTCAGGGGTATGTGAGCCCTTAAGATACTGGTAATTACACCTCGATATTCTAAGAGAGATATTAATTGATATTAACTTCAGCGAGTTTATTAAATAATCGTAAAAAATTCAATTTCAGTAGATTTGTTTTGATTTGTATTATTCCACATTACATTTTTATAGTTTAAGATATATTAAATAATGCGATGCTCAGACCCTGTAACCTTTTCAATTCGTAATTATTGATCAATTTCAGTATTTTTCGATGTTCGAAAAGACGTTGTATGTGTTTTTACGAATTCCGTCATATCTCTTAAGTTTGCTCAAATATCGAATAGGTTTTTACTTCTCTGGGGGGGGGGGGGGAGAATTATTCTTCCGAAACGCAAAAATGCCGAGATCGACACATTCTAAAATCCATATCTCCTAAGCCGTTGATGGTACGAAATTCAAACTTAACAAATATCTGTACCTAAAACAAAGGATTGAAAAGAAAAATTTTGAGTAGGGGTAGTGGCGTACGGGGGTGGGGGGTGAAAAACTTTAGATTACTATATCTCACTAACCAATTGCTCTAGAAAAATGAAATTCGGTTTGAGTAGAAAGGTCGACAAATAAAGATTGCTCAAAGTAAAAATTTTTAAGGGGGTGGTAGAACATGGAAGACGGGGGGGATAAGAAATATTCAAAAAAAACACGTTTCATATCTCAAGAACAGTATAAGATAGATGTACAAATATTTTACCAGACGTAGGCCCAATAGAACCCTATGAGAGAAAAAAAAAATTTGGGTTTTGGGTGTAGAGGGTGAGGGTGGGGGAGGGTAGAAAGGAAAAGGTTCCGATGGTTATATCTTAAGAACCTATAATTATAAAAAGCTGAAACTTGGTATTTAGATAGAACTATAGTAGTGGCATATTGGAAAAATATAATTTTTTATAGGGGTAGTATGGTACGGGGGTGGGGAGTGTTTTTCCTAACTATGTAACGGCTTATGCTAGAAAGTTGAAACTCGGTGTGTATATGTAAATCAACTAGAAAAGTAATTTGGACTAAAAAAAAATACGAATGTCCATTGGAGTTCGGAAGTGGGGGCAAAAAAATGTTCAGTCAAAATGGAATGCATATATTTTCACGATTTTCGTCATATCTACTAGGTCTTCCAAAATATTGAATTCACTTTTATTCTTCAGATTCTTCATATGAATACCTAGAAAGTATTTTCAAGATTTTTTTGAAAATTGACCCCTAAGCGGGTGTAAAGTGATTGTGTACTTTTTCATAAATTATTCCATATCTCTCAGATCCGATCAGATTTTCACTTCCACGGGCTTGTTCTTTTTGATAGGTTTTCAGTCACATAGTAACCTACACCGCATCTGAGAATTGAACGCGTTCCTAACTTCTGCCGGAAAAATAATAAAGTTACGCCCAGTTTGTTGGCAGATTTTTTAAAATTTATATTTGAGGGATTAACAGGATGACCAAAAATTCATTGACGGAAGTATTTGTTAGAAAACAAGATTGGTAGATGTTTCTTTTCTACTGCACACGTCTTTCTTTTGAACGAAAAATAAGAATAGACGTTGTTTTAATAGCGTACCAAATTTTGTTGCAAGTTGTGCCCAGTTTATTGATAATCTTTTTGATTGAATTCAACGTATTTTTTGAAAATATTTAGAAAAGCTTAGGATAAAAATCCAAACCCTTTTTGTAACTCAAGGTATGCTTATATTATTGGCAGATTTTTTTAAAATAAAACTTATAATTTTTTAATTAATTTTGAAAGTCGTTGAAAGAGATTAGAATAAAAAAATTTTAAAATTGAAAATTCTTTTATTAATTTTGAAAATTTCTGGAATAGTTTAGGAACAAAGTTCAAACCTTTCTTCAAGGTACAGTTGTCCCATATTTTTAAAAAATCATTTTTAAGTAATATTATTATTTTTTATATGTAAAATTTCCAAAATTAAGAAATAATGTGAAAAACCTTGTGTAAATCAGCGCCACATGTACTTAGCTTACAAGGCGCCTATCTTGCTCTGTCTAATCTTTAGGCTGTAGCTAAGGAAAATAAAATAAAATAAATAAAATTATTATTTTGTTATTATTTTTGAAATTTTTTTATTAAAGCTTACGATCGAAAATCAACTCTTTCTTGTAGTTCAAGTTGTGCACATATTATTGATAAACTTTTTGTTCAATTAAAATTAATTTTATTTTTATTATTTTTAAAAAATTTGGTAAGATTTAGGCACAAAATTCAAACCTTTCTTGTAGTTTCAGTTGTCCTAATATTTTTGGCAATTTTTTTTAAAGCCAAAATAATGTTTTTTTTTTAATTTTTGAAAATTATTGTAAAGCGTAGAATCCCATTTTGTTTAAGTTTAAGTGTGTCTCTATTTTTGGTAAATTTTTTTGAAACTCAAATTACCTGTTTTTATTATTTTTGAAAATCTTTAGAAAGGATTAAAATTCGAACCCCTTCGTAGTTAAAGTGGTGGCCCTATTTTCGGCAGATTTTCTTAAATACAATTTTTTTTATTATTTTTGAATATTTTTAGAAAAGCTTAGGACCAAAATTTAAACTTTTATTGTAGTTCAGACATTGGCGCCCAATTATTTTTAGTGTTTGTATTTAAAATCTTATTTTTTATTTTCCACTATTCTTATAATTTTTTTAAAAAAAAAAAAAAACCAGTCGACTATTATTTCAATGTGTAATAACGTATTAACACAATTTTGTAATAATACTCGTGGCCGACTGAAAAAAGGCAAAGGCCGTGCACGTTTTTTTTTTATTATTATACGAACATTAAGCCGCATACTTTTTCTTGCAAAAAACCGACGATATACCTACTCTTTATAAAACGTGAACTAAAAACGGGAAAGTGCCTACCACGTGAGAGCATTGCTGATATGTGTATACAGTATCTTTGATATAATCGCGAGTACACCTGTACTTGGATGGTCTTAAGACACAGCATTACGTATCTTGGTAAAATTATCACACTACGACTAATCTTCATCAACCTACCAACTTTATGCTCCAACAGCAGCAGGTTGCTCCAAAGAAACCACCGTCCAAGATGAATCCAATCTGGCGATTTATACGTGTGTATTTGATGAAGAAGTGTGGGGTATTTGAAAGGAAAAATGCATAGAGTGAAGAGCTTTCTTTTTATTTCTTAATTTCAGTTTTTTTTTCCTGGTATAGGAAGTTATAACTATACGATAATATGTTAAGTGATAATCCGGAGGAGGAAGTGGGGAAGTCACCGATATTTTAGTTAATTCCGATTCTTAGTTTACATTAAAAATTTGTTGTCCAGTGTTGTTTTAATCTTTCGTAACTTCCATCAAAGAGATGTGTATCTTGAGCTAATATTGATCTTTTGAACCAAGCCCTATAATCGGAAATCGCTAAGTGATGACCAATGAAACAATCAATAAAACACAACAAGCAATATTCAAATCAATTGAAAATTATTATTGCATATGCATAAGACAATGCAAAGTGATCTATGATGGTGTCCACGTTTGGTGTGTTATTCTTTTTACGGCAGTTAAAGATTGATCGGTTTATATCAATATCGATCTGCACTATACACACGATATGTCTGTCTTTTTTTTATTGGGCACCTATCGTACAGGTGGAATAATATAATCAAACTGTTTGAAGCACGATCACTGCGGGGATCGAGGCTTGATATACCTATGTTCATTTTTCTTTTTTTTGAATTTTTTTTACCTATACGAATAGTCGGCGACAATACGAACGGAAACATGGGGAAAATATAATACTGGAGGTGGTCGAAAAAATACGCGGCGACATGTAAACTGAAGATCGTGCTAAGACATTTTCGTATTTCATTCCAAACAGTACGCTTTGATTTTCATTAAGATCACTGTCCATTTGTTTTTTCGTTATTAAGAGAAAGAGTTTAAATTTATGTTACATTTATATATGGTTTCTTTTATTGCAATAAACTGTTTGAACTGTAATTGTGCAATTGTTTGGTTTTAGTTTAAAACAGTTTAAAGATCGTGAATCAAACTTATACAAAAACTGTTTTTCATTACGTGTATAGTTTTTTTTAAGGTGAAAGAGATCAGTGAATTTTTGAGTGAAATTTTTATATTATAACATTAAGCTAAGTGATACAGGAAAAACCACAAAATTTTAAAAAGTTTAATTACATAATCATCTTTACTTTATATTACGAGTGGAATTAAAAATCCAACGAAAATTTCGTTTTGTATTCGTGGTACAGGCATTTTTTTTGGGAAGGTAGGTGAGTATTTTTAATTTTTGGATGATAGAAAAATGTAATAAAAGTTTAACTGCAATTAATAAGAATTTTGGCGATGATATGTTAATTTGATTGGATCATTTAAAATCTATATAAAGCGTTTGAAGTCAATTATCCCATTAGTATCGGATTTGACGAAATCAAAAACAATACAAAGACGTTTCTTGATTGTTTTAAATTGCAATTATTTTCAAATAAATTAGCAATTTGAATTAATGCTAATAAGATAATAAAATTGAGATGAAATTGATTTTGATCATGCCACACATAATGCTGATTCGATTATGTGTTTTTTTTTTTATCTTATTATCGTCTGTTACATACGTTACATGTTTGCTATAATGTTACAATTGCATAATATGGGTTTTTTTTATGAATTTCCGAAAGACAAAAGATACACACAGTAAATTAACATTGCATGTTATTTACAACAAAAAAAAAGAAAATCAAATCGAAAAAACACTAGCAGCACTGCAGATAGGAAATAGAAACAACAGCAAAAACATCAGATACAATATTTAATATTTTGAAATATTAGTAGGTACTGATGATGAAAGATCTCCTTTTTTATACGATACACACGTTAACGATATAGCGACCCAATGAAAGCGGATAGGTAGTACTTTTAGAGATCATTAATTTTTTGATAAGATCTCTGTAGGTATGTTGGTCAAACTATTAAGTACTACTATAATTGTTACTACTAAAGGCTTTAATAAAAGTGCAATGTATCTACATAGTAGAACAGCTGCAATTCGGTATGATATTATAATACCAACAAACCTGACCATTAAAAGTAGTTTGCGTTTAAAATTGAAAAATCTGCATAAATTGCATTGCGGTACGGTGCGGTTATACTTGACTTGAATTTCGTATGTAAGAAACGACTGATTTAAGGTCAAGTTGTAAAATCGAAAGAAGGTGAACGTAACTACTAATCAGAATAGAGACTTATGTAAATAGATAAAAATTCGATGGACTTCATACACACCGCCTTTTTCACTTTATATGGCTTATTTTAGTGCTTATTTCGGATTTTGTTTAATGAAGATATATATACAACGAACCTACATTCGATTTTTTTTATTTTTATAACTCTCCAGCAATGAGTCGCGTATACTCAATATAAATAACCCACCACAGCAGACCTTAACTCATACTCTTTTGAAGAAGAAGAAAAAAAAAAACAGAAAAATAACAACAATTTCTTTAGTATTAAAACCATTCCGAAACACTTTGTGCACACTGCGGGAAAAAACGGTTTTATAAGTGAGCGCAATGTTTACTCGATTACTTAACTTTGCGCGACGCGCTATATTCGCTTACATAAGATATTTCAGGGTTTTAAGGTGTTGTATCTTTTATTTTCTTTTTCGTTTTCGGTTTTTAATTTTTTTTTTATTTTCATCGTATTTTTTATAAATCGTTATTCATCTTTGGTTAACAAAAAATGTTTTTTCGTCTTTATTTTATTTGAAAATTTAACTTAAAAAATCAACGCGCGCAATTCAAAAAAAATTTGCGATGCATTCGATACGCACGTGTCTGTTTGATTTTATATGATTTTAACGTTCGTTGTGATTAATTAGTATGTCTTTATCGTAGTTATAGTGAAATATAAAAAATTTTGTACCTAGTTTCGTAATTTTTATGTAGTAGTTGGGGTTTTGTTCGATTCAAATATCCGAAGTTGTTTGTGGATTTTCTATGGCAGTTACAAATAAAAATTAGTGCTTCAAAATTAAGTTAAGGTCTGGCGTAATAGTTGCACTATGTTTATATAGGTACAACTAAATTTGTAGAGAATTCGATAGTATCGAAGAGAACCAAGTGCAGTGTACTCGGAGATATTCAACAAATGTAAAAGCGTTGAATCATACTCAGGTCATGGACATAGTATGTATACCTGAATGGGTGACTAAGAAAAAAAACTGGATTACATACCGAACCATTAGTTGGTTTTAATTTTAGGAAGCTGCCACACGCTGAGCCGCAGCGTACAATAAGTACCAAAATATGCCACAAAGCGATCCCTTCAGAACTATCGTGGAACTAACTAATCACCCCCAAAACACCCATACTACAGATGGACAAAGTAGTTCCTTTCAGTGAATACTTCACTCCGAGTCACTCACTTAAAGGAACGAGTTCAGAGAATTAGTTCCAGAACTCTTCGTTTTCGTTTCATTGTTCCTTCGTCCGCTCGTGAACTAGTTTGTTTTTTTAGTGACCAAACAAAAGAAAAAGGGCAGTAGATCTAGAAGATGATGACCAAAAAAAAAGTCAGTCAATTTTTTTGGCACGTGTCCAATGGAACTGCAGTTCAAAAAAAGGACTGAGTTACTTCACTCACTCACTTCAATGATCTTTTGGAACAGTTCACTCGTGAACGGCCACCTGGCTAATCCATACCGAACCCATACTTTATATTGTAGTTTGCGATAAAAACAAAAGGATTACGAGAAGTGAAGACAGTAGCTTCCACGTCCAATTATGGTACCTGAACTTTACAAAAACTGTTGAATGAAAAATTTTGGATTATTTTTTTTAAAAGCCTGCATTTATTATGCAAAGGATTTGATTTCGTATTTTAAGGCTATTTTTTATGGGGATTTTTTTGGCGAACTTAATAATGAACTGTGCAATTTTTACCACAATTTATGCACATGTTGAGCACACTTTACAAATTTTCCAGCCCGAAATAGTCGCTCATTGCCCATAGAAGAATATTTTAGGAGTTCTAACAATAGATATTATAGGATTGTCATCTAGTTCCAGCCTTGTTAGGAAGGATAAATGTCTGGTTGCAACTAATTCGTGTACAGTTTGCGCTTTTGATTCTGCATGCAGAAGAGAAGAAAAATGGCTTCTTCATTATCATTTTAAGGCAATTTTTTTGTGAAACCTGAAGCTTTTTTAAATGTAGTTTAGCACAATGACATCAAACAGGAGAGCTGTATGCGATTATGGGTTGGATTACCATTTTAAATAATGAAATCTTGTTTTCCTGCGAAAGTTTCTATTGATAATAGGATAGAGTGCATACGTATCCTTGCTGACTTTGAAACATTATGTTGTCTATGTGACAGGAGAAGGAGAGTTTATTCTTATCTAATAGAACACCAAAGTATTTTAAGTTGTCAGACCATGGAATATTTTGACCAATAAAATTGATTTCGCGACTGGGAAGATTTGAACGTTTCCTCTTTTTGGTAAAAAAAAACATAGCTTGTGTTTTCGCTGGATTTATTTTAGTTTTCCACCGGTGGTAGAGTCTTTGGAGGTATAATTCAAGTACTTCTATTAACATGTCTGGATCATGTGAGCCAGTATAGATGCAGATATCATCTGCGAAGGTTGTTAGTTCGCAATTTAGATGTGATGGGATATCTATCCTTGTGAAACTCCTGCAGCGATTTGGCGACTATCAGACTAGGAGTATTAAATTAACCCTTATGCGATTATCGCTCGTTTATGCAATCAACGGCATAGTTAATCTCAACAAGGATATTCTTTCCAGTATTCTCAAATTGTCGCATTATTGATGTTGTTTCAAAAATCTTGTTGTGAAACCTACTTATTTTTTCGTCCTAAACTCAATCATAGAAAATTTACTCATTCTAACAACAAAATTTACACATTCTAACAACAAGCAATTTTAACGAATGCCCCACTTATTTTTTTAAAGACTTTTGGATGGAAGATACTCGAAGAATTGGGTACCGTCATTTTAGCTGTTTTCCGTGTAGTAGTTTTAATAGTTGAATAGTTCACTGAGCAGCAAATTTTAACTTTTTGCGAACTTCCTTGATGTAAGGTATGATTTTGAGTGAATTTTGGGATGCTGATCGGTCAAATTTAAAAAATGAGTTGCTAAATTTCATAATATAATAATAATTCAGATTTATTATTTCTTTATTAACATATTAAAGTAAAATACGTGTTTTAACCTTTTTTAATTATGAAGAACGCCTTTTTACTTTTCGCTATACTGCAGCTCAGAAGCATTTGAGATAAAAGTCAAAGAATTCTGTCTTTTTAAAATTATTAACAATATAGTAGATTGTCCGTGTTTTCTTGATCTTCGTGTTTCTAAGGTTTGAACTCGGTGTCAATCCTCATTCTATCTGCCAACGCTCAAAATTCTGTATGGTCAAAATTGTCCACTATCCAGACTGAGAGAACTGGCAATAGATACTCTCTTATTAATAGAGATATAAATACTGGAGACGACAGGACGCCATTTTTGAATGAAGTACTTTGAAGCATTTTGATGTAAAATTGAACGTTTTTGTATGGAGCGTTTGAGGGTGGCTGTGAAATGTAAATAGCAGGCTAGTATTCAAATGTTAGGCGTTTTAGTGTTCTAGATCAGAGTATAACATAATCGTGCGAAAGATGGTAATAGTATAAGCAGTGTTTATTGCCGGTCCTTTGCGAGGAGACGTCCGGCTTCAAAACAATCGCTGCTCGTTATCACCAGTACATATATCTCTTATTGTATTGATTACTATGGTATCAATCTCGTGACATTAAAGTCGCTCTTCCAAGTCGCATAGTTTTATTAATACATAGCTCAAATTTTTGTTTTTTGTTGTTTTGTAATATAATTATTTAATATCGTTATTAATTTATTTTATTGTTCTGTTAAAAATATTGTCAAACAGTTAAGGCTGTTCGTCTTCAAACAAATTTATGATCTTCGGACTGATAAAAATACCTACCTTCCTTGATCTTTGTTTCTCTCAACTTCGGAAGGTTTTCTCGGAGATACTGAAATATTCGCCCAAATTTTGTTCATGGCCTTTACAATAAGTTACCCCACGTTCGAGGTGGAATCGAACACAAATTTGTTTGTCCTGATTCCAGAAATTGTCGATTGTTTCCTGCAGTGGTCTGTTTTGGTACGACTTCTATCCTTACGCTTTCATGACTTATAACCGATACCGGAAGATGATTGGAGTTTAAAATTCAAGATCTTATGTATGGAAGCTACACGAATAACTTACATAATTTTTTCTTCATCACTCATATTCTGTTACCTCCCACATATGTTAAAATCAATCTAGCTTGGATCATTCTAAAGTTATCGACTAATATACCTCTTGTTTGATAGAAAACATTTGACTGAATTTTTCGTCAAATTTTTTTAGTCAAATTTTTGACACCATGCCATACAGTGTAGTACTACCTGTACTATATGACTGTATGTTAAACATTTTACTATTTTCAGAGATATTGTAATGGTAAATTCTTGATTGGCATTTTTTTGCACAACAGCAATTTTTACCAAAAAAAACTTGACTGAATTGTTTGATAAAATTTTTTATTTATTGTCACAGATGCGAAAGTTTGGCCTTGTACAATCTAATAAAGCTTTAGTCGATACAGCAAATTGAACTAGAAGTCGAATGGTTCTAAAATTCAAATAAAAACCGGCATAATATGTAAATCGACGTAATTCTGTGCCAGACTTATTAGCTCTTACATTTTGAGGAATCGAAGCGGTTCCGATTATTAATTACCCAAGCTTAAAGTTTATTGGTCTCGTATCCGGATTTTGCCAGAAAAAACCTGTTAGATTACAAAAAACCTACGGCTTGTTATTGCGCATTATGTTATAGGTATTCATGATTTTTTTTTTCTTGGTAATGAAAAGTTCGACTTTTTTTTAAAGAGCATTCCACGAATTTTAAACTAAGCAATTTGTATTTTTCAAAATTTTACAATAAATTTTCAACTATAATCCTGTTGAATTCGCATAGATTTTTATGGAAATAATTAATTCGTTCTACGGTATTTCGCTTGACGGTCAATTTTCCGGAACGTAAGTACACTGTATTAAATTTTTACTACATACTTTAAAAGTAGGCAATGGGACGCCAACTTTAATTATAGTAAAATTACACTGCATTGTGTACACAATAGTGTGTAAATCGTTACAGATAAATATGTACTGTGATTACATGTTTTCCGTAGTTTTACACTTTACAGATGTATGCAAGTCATGTAAAAATTACATTGGTTTCTGTATACTTTACACACTAGTGTGTAAAAAAAAATTTTTTTTTATTTTTCCTGCTACGAATTTATTTTTCTGTAAATTATTATTTATTTTTTGTTTGAAAAATGCGAATATATATTACTTACCTTAATTTGCACACTCTCGGATTCGAACCAAGGACCCGTTGCACATAAATTCGATACGCTAACACTCGGTCACCTGAACATTTTTGTAACATGCCTATTTCATCAAGAATAGCTAAGAATGACGTAAATTAACCCTACAGTAAAAATTACTATACAAAAAATAGTACTTTTACATAAATTGTTTACTGTGTACACAATTCCATTGAATTTTGCACAACTTCATTTAAAGTTACATATTTTTAGGTAATTTTTACAGAAATTACAACATTTACACATTTAATAGCAAATAAGCGCAGTAGTTCCTTAAATTTACGTTTTAATTTTAAAATTACATTAACCCTACAGTAAAAATTACAATACAAAAATAGTACTTTTACATAATTTTTTTTACTGTGTATCTAGTTAGTGAGAGTGAATGTGATGACTTAAAAAAAAAAGAAAAAATGTTCTCACTCCTCTCGCGAACGAACTAGTTTCTTTTCAAGTTCGCAGTTCGTGAGAGGCAATGTGATGTCCTAAAAAAAAGGTCCCTGTTTCGCTCGCGAACGAACTAGTTTCTTCTCAAGTTCGCAGTTCGTAGGATCTAGGCCGTAAAACGAGATATGGGTGTACATATATGACCACTGTTTTAAGGACTCTCATTTTGTTTAGTTTCGATATGACCTTCTTTACAGCTAGGAACAGTAACAGTACCCTTCCTAGGAACTAGGCTTAAGTAGTCCGCAAACCAACTAGCTCAGTAGAGCGTTCCATAACTGAATGAACTAGTTCGTAGTCAGTCCCGTCCCGCTCCTATTTATTTTTTCATTGCCGTTCGTACTCTACTAACTCCACTGACCTTCTTCTTGGTTCTTCATCTTCTACTATGTACTGACCTTTCTTGTACTGTTTTCGAACTACGACTACTCACCACTGAACTCCCCTGAAGTAATGAACTATGAACTAGAAGAACCAACTAGTTCGCAAGGGATCGGGAATCGAAAATGATCGCTCACTATGAAGAACTAAAATGCGGAAACTGATACGTGCTACTGCTACAAATATCTTCGATTTACTTGGAATCCAATGCAAATAATGCTTTTAAATCCGCTCCGGGCACTAACTACTAAGCTTGCGCATTGTAGTTCACCTCAGTGATCGCGAACGAACTAGTTCCTTCGCCCTCGCGAACTTGTTCGTTCATGTAGTTCGCAGTTCGCGAGAATCAAATGACAAATGGTCTAGGAAAATGTGATGACCTAAAGAAAAACAAGGTACTGAATTCCTTCGCGAACGAACTAGTAGTTTCTTTTCAAGTTCGCAGTTCGTGAGAGTGAATGTGATGACCTAAAAAAAAAGAAGAAAAAAGGTCATCACTTCCCTCGCGAACGAACTAGTTTCTTTTCACGTTCGCAGTTCGCGAGAGGGAATGTTGTGTCATAAAAAAAGATCCCTATTTCTCTCACGAACGAACTAGTTCCTTCTCAAATTCGCAGTTCATGAGAGTGAATGTGATGACCTAAAAAAAAGAAAAAGAAAAAAGGTCATCACTTCCCTCGCGAACGTACTAGTTCCTTTTAATTTCCCACTTTACTACAGTGGAATGATACATGGTGTACGACAATGTCATGAGGAACTTACTTTCTACAAACGAACTATGACCGGAATTCATTGCGAACTAGTTCGTTCATTTCACTGGTGGGAACGGTCTTCAGAACTAGTTCGGTCACGAACTACAAAAGCCTATTAAATACACTAAATTCATTCAAATTTTTCTCCACAACATTTGATTTTTCTTCACTTTTGGTGAACATTCATCAAAATTTTTTTTCCTGGAAACTTGTCATATTAACCGTAACCTTATCAATTTGGTCTACCAATTTTTAATTAAACTACAATAATACAGTTCCATACTATAATACTTCATTATTAAAAAATAATAAAGTAAAAGAAATAGATCTGTACATGCATATTTTAAAGACTAATCTAGCTTTTAGACTCAACTATCTGATTAATATTAAAGTAATGCAAATGAGCTAAATATATTAAAAAAAAAAATTTCTTTGCAGAAAAACCATACATAATAATTCGCATTAGATATGATATAACAAAAGCTAAACTGTTATGCTCGTAATCATAAATTTTGATTTAAGAGAATCGCATATCATAAAACATTTATAATTGAACTACAACTCAAACCGCTGACTCTTTTTGTTAGATTCCAACACGTAATAAATTTCAGCGTTTGTGAATCGTGACTAATGCGGTTAGCATATAAATATATTAACTGTTGAATTTCTATTTGTTTAATTTTTATTTTGGATAAAGTTATCGAAAACTTTAATAAATGATAAAATATACATAAATATGTTACGATAATAAATAAAAATAGAATCAAAGAAACGTGACGTGAATAATAAGAAGGAGAGCAGGGTTCTCTAATAATAGCTCCGATTTAGTATAAAATGGATTTTATAAAAAAAAAATGTCGCAAAGTTAGTAGAATATTAAAAACAGAGTTTTATTATTTAATATTAATAATCAATGGAGAAACAGCCCAAATCGGGCCTAGGCCTTCAAGTAATGCTAGAGTTACTTCATTGCGAGACCAACGGAATACTAGGAGGCGAAGTGGTCAGCCACACACTCGTCCGTGATTATTACCCCGATATTTAACTCAGGCTGAGTGAGCTGGTAGTCCGGCACCCAATCCCTCGAAAATTGCTTACCGCAAAGCAGATTCGGACCTGGTACCAGGTACACCGAAGGCCAGTGCTCTAGTCACTAAGCAATCCACACTTTAATTTTTTGCTATCTTCATAATGGCACTATGGGGTATAGGATCTAAAATCTTTGAATTACTAAGATTGAATTTAATTTGAACTAAGTGTAATTAAAAAAATGTATTCAAAGCGATTAACGTTCCAAACCCATTAACGAGATAAAATAAAAACAATTAGTACTAATTTGTATTAATTTTGTTGCTTCAGTGAAGCTGACGTAAAATTGGTTGAGGTGTTACTTTAATTCTGTTCCAGAAATATAAAGTAATAATTAAATAAGTATATAATAAAAATGATACATTTGATTCTTAAAAATATTTAAACATTTTGCTTTTGGACTAAGTGGTTTGTGATATTTTTTCTTACAATTTTCACATTATGCAATGATGCGGATATATTTGCTGTAGTCATCCATGACTACATGCTAAACTTTCACGTCGCAGTTAAACAATTTTGATTAATACATTCGAAATGTTTACAGATTTTCTTATTGCCAGTGTACATAGTAATAAAATAAAAAAAATCTAACAACAACCTGAGACTTTTGGATTAAAGTCCGCGATAATATGAAAAAAAAATCATTGTTGCGCAACTAAGTCAAAACAAAATTCATAAATTTTCATTGTTTACGAAGAAAATTTGATTTTAAATTAAGAACGTATATGAGCCACGTTCCACCTAAGTGATTCATTTCCGTGAACATAAATCACACCTATATGAATCAGTAGTAATTCACTTGTGATTCTTTTAGTTTAGTGAGATAAATTTGTTCTTTATTTTTTGAGTAACGTAAAATTGATAAACTAAAAACCAATTTTTATACGGAAAGAGGATTTTTCTTTAATACTTTGATGATAACTTTGAAACCTATCAGGATAAAACTTTCTTGACAAATAAAGGAGATTTATCGGTTGCTACAATCCATATGGATTTATTTCAAGAGAAATAATAATGATTTCTGAAAATCTTTTGAACTTTTTTTTTCATTCTTCATTTTAATTTCAAACGAAACGTAAGGGTTCGATGAATTCAATTGGGTGAAAAGGATCGGTTCCGTTCAGTTCATTTTAAAATATTCCAGAACCATTGTGTTTGATGCCTAAGTCGTATAAATTGTTTGAGTGTTACTGCCTTAAGTCTTTCGATTTAAACAAATAGATCTGTTAAATTAAAATAAGAATCTTACTACATTTTTAAAATTGCTAAATTGATTCAAAGAATATACAGAATTATATGTGAGGGGAAGGTTGCAAAAGCGTTTCTGACAAAAAAATGTTGGTTTGTAAAACTCTTTTACTATGGGTCTGAAACTTGGAATTTTTATGTGATGGGTGAATCTTTTGGATTAAAACTTTTACAGAAGTTAGACCCAGTACACCTCTAGGAGCGAAAACAATTTTGGGTGTGGTGGTGTAGAGGGCGAGGGTGGAGGGGGGGGAGGGGATGGAAAGAAAAAAATTATTTTTATTTCTCGAGATTGCTTTTTATTTCTCGATAACTGTTAAGGATAGAAAGTTAAAAGTTGATGAATGTATAGAGCAAGGTACGGGGGTAAGAGATAGTTTGTTGTATCTCAGGAGCGGCGGATAGTAGAAAGTTGAAACTTCGTTTGTATAAGGGGGCTCATATGAGTAGAAAGCTGAAAAATTAGGTGAATTTTAGAAATTATTATCTCAAAAACTATTTGCTCGATTTTATCCAGATTGGTTTTATTCGAAAGTATATATGTTGAGGTACGTCAATAACTTTTTTTTATAAATATATATCAACCAGGGGCGCTGCTGTCAGGGTCGACACAAAGAATGTCCATCGCTCGCACGCTCTGCGGTTTCCACGATTACATGCAGGCGGTTGATCCAAAATAAAAATTTCAAAATGATTCTAAAAGTGTAAAGTATGATTCCCTGCGCCACGTAGGGGTTTTTTGAAAAAAAAAAAAAAATTTTGACAAAATGGCGGCCGATTGAACTTTATTTTCAGTTTTTATGCTCGATTATCGACCTTTCTGGCTTGATAAAAAAAAAGTAAATAAGTTAAAAAAAAAATCCTACGTGGCGCAGGGGAGAACCTATTCAAGAATAATGTGTGAAATTTTAGGAAGTAATCGGTTCAGCCGTTTCCGAAGATTTTGGGAACGGACTTTGAAAAGTATGTTTCGAGATAATCGCGTTTGAATGACGTGCTATATAGAGAGTTTACGAAGGGCCCCTCCTGGTTAGTTGCCCATAACTTCCACAATTATTGGAATTTCAATATGAAATTTACAGACAACATTCTTAAGACTATAAGCTTTAAGATGAGCGAAATTTTTTTTTTTTTAAAAACAAAAGTTTTCTACTCATATGAGCTCCCTTCAGAATAAAAAATTTCAGATTTGCATTGGTTTATGGAGGAGGTGCAAAAAAATTTTCCGTGAAAAGGGTTTTTTCTGCATTTTCATGAATTTCGTCATATCTTTAAGATCTGGCGAGGTATAGAATTAATTTTACCTATGCAAGCTCCTTAAGCAAGCGAATAAAATTTTTTCAGATTTTTTGTGATTCAAACCTGTACGGTTATGTAGTTATGTGCGTTTTTACGAATTCCGACATATTTCTTAGGTCTAATGAGATATCGAATTCGATTTAACTTCTAAGGGCTTTCAAAATAATCAACACAAAACCAATGTCAGCTTTTTTTTTTAAATTGAACTTCAAGGGAGTGTGTGGTTGTGGAATTTTTCACGAATTCCGACAAATCTTTAAGGTCTAACCAAATAAGTATTCCATATGCTTTTAATTCTATGGGCGTTTTAAACAATCGCCTGAAAATTATTGTTAGGATTTTGAGCTATTAAAATTCTAATACTATGCTCAGACTATGAAATTAACGCATTTAAATCGAGTTAAACGCGTTTAAATCGAGTTAAACGCGTTGAAAATACTTCCCGAACGCGTTAAACCGAAAACATGTACTGCGAACCTGACGGAAATTGAAGTAATCTTCGAAAGGAACTATTTAGTTGCTGTAGAAACTCAATTTTGTGCTGGTGCAACGACTGCATCAGCTAATTAACTCACTTTTCATTACTGCTATACAACCATTTTGGTTTCAAATAATTTAGAAAGCATAAATTTGTTAATGAAACATAGCTGGATATCTACTTATCAAAACAAGCTATATGTTCTATATATTATGAATAAAAATTAAAAGAGTTGCATAGTCTGAACACTACTTTTTTAACATTTTTATTTTGATTACTTAAACGTGTTTAAAACGCATAGTCTGTACAGGATATAAGAGGGTGAAAAATTATGATGTACGTTCTTACGAATTCCGGCATATCTCCTAGGTTTGATGAGATATGGAATTGTTTCTTACTTTAACGGTCTTTCTATGGAATCGCCTAAAAATCAATTTCAGAGTTTTTTGTTATTCAACTTCTAATGGGTTATGTCGATATATTATTCAATATGTTAAAGAAATAAATAAAAAAAATAACAACAATCTGTGCACAACTTTATTGATTCTTGGGTAGAAGTCCGGAACGCATTCCATACTAAGCTGTGGTGAGGCTACTATGCAAATGACAATCTAGAAACTAACCAGATGGTCATTAGAACTCTTCTTTTAAATTATACAACCTCATAGTAGAGATGGACAAAGCAGTTCCTCTCAGTGAAGTAGTTCACTCCGAGTCACATAATTTAGGGAGCGACTTCAGTGAAGTAGTGCCGGAGCTCTTAGGTCTATCGTTTCGTCAGGTCAGTAGGTGTAGAAGATGAGAACCAAAAAAAAAAAAGATCAGTCCAATTCAGTAAAGTAGTTCCGGAACTGTTCCGTTCCATCAGCAGATGTAGAAGATGAGGACTAAAAAAAAAGTCGATAGAGTTCATCGAAGTAATTCCGGAACTCTTTGTTCCATCGTTTCTTCGTTTTGTCAGTAGATCTAGAAGATGAGAACTAAAAAAAAAAGATCAGTTCAGTTCAGTGAAGTAGTTTCGGAACTTATCGTTCCATTGTTTTCGTCAGTAGATCCACAAGATGACGACCAAAAAAACAAAAAAAGGTCAGTATATAGGTACATCTAAAAGATGCTGAAAACAAAAAGGTCGGTCAAGTTTCTTATAATGTGTCCAATAGAACTGCAGTTCACCAAAAGGAGTGAGTTACTTCACTCACTCACTTTAATGAAGTGTTCTTTTGGAACAGTTCTCTACCTCATAACAACCAACACCGCAGCTTAGCATAAAACGTCTTTCGGACTTTTTCCAAAAAATAATAAATTTGAGCCTTGTTGGCAGATTTTTTCAATTGAATATTAAACTGCAAGAAGCGCAAAATGAACTCTAAACTGTCGTCAGTATAGTCGAATTGGCATATAATATTAGAAAGTTTAAAAAAAATTCAGCGCACGTTTGTTTTAAATTCCCAGAATTACTCTAACACCACTGCCCAATAAACATTTAGTTAGTTACAAATTATCACTTTTTTAGGGACATAATATCTACTACATATTTTTTGGGTTTTTGTTCCATTTTTTGTAAAATGCGTTTAACAATCCCTCTTTTTTTTATAATTCCAGATTCTTATGTTGACCTAAATTGAAAATAAACGTGAATTGCAACTAGAAAAATGGCTGCAGTCGAAGTTCGAAATGGCTACAAATTCTATGGCCGGACAAAAGATCCGAATAAGAAAATTGTATTAAATTTTCTTAACATGAACGTCGAGCACGGCTCAATGTAAGTATATCCATGAATCTTGTATGATATAAGTAAACAAAAGTGTTTGTATGACGCTTTTATTTAAAATCTGTTCAAACAATTAATTATATAAACTACACAGTGCCAAGTGCAAATGGAAAAAAAACGTTAACCTTTTGTTAAATATCTATTCAAGTGTTTTAATACTCAATTATCGCGGTAGCAATATACGAGTACGTGCTCGTCGTTTTACGAATTCTCCTTTATTTGGTTTTATTATTTGCCAATATATCATAATCAAAAAGAATAAATTACATTGGATCTAGATAAATTGCAAAGTAAATAAATTAATTCTTAAAAAAGTAATAATTCAAATTCAAAATCGTTTCAGTTATTATTTGACGATTTTTTTTTAACACTCTATAGAGACCATGCAAATAATAAAATTCATTTTTTTTATGGCCACCTTGATGTGATAATAATGTCAATAATAATTTTAGTTATGGTCTTCTCGGAGCATCCGGTTGTGGTAAGACGACTCTTTTATCATGTATTGTCGGACAGCGTCAATTAAATAGCGGTGAAGTAAGAGTACTGGGAATGAAACCTGGTAATCCAGGCAGTGGAATACCTGGACCTAGAGTAGGATATATGCCACAAGTAAGTATTGAAATTGAATTGAGTTTATAAGAAACTATTTTTTACTACAAAATAATAAAGTGGAAAAATATTAGCGTCATTCCCTGAAAAAAAATTAAAATTACGCCTCAACCTTCTTCACACTCTAGAAGAATTTCAGATACCAAGTGAAGACCACAGGGGAAAAACACGATAAGTCACATTTTGGAAATTTGTCTGAACCCGTTTAATCGTTAACTGAAAGTTGTTTTCTTTTCCTAAAGATATCACAAAAGGGTCCCTGTATTGTTTGCTGGAGTATAGTTTAGATATTAGCCAACAGATGGCATCAAAATCTCTAAAACGAAAAAATTGACTTATCGTGTTTTTCCCCTGTAATCTTCAAATGGTTCCATGATTTAGGTCTGCAATGTTACCCTAGATACACTGCTTTCAAGTGTCTATCAATCGTAGCTTCGACTGCTAGATATTCGTGCCTATCATGTTCCGGCGAAACGCACTTTCATTGCTAATAACGATTTGTGCAAAGTGGACCATCACACAACACAAAAAAGTTAAAAAAACACTCAAAAAAATTTAATTTTGGAAGAATATCAAAATCCACAACTGTCATTCATTCAAATTTTAGTTGATTTTAGTAACAGATGGCGCTGATGGCAGTTAAAAGTAGGCTATATCAGCTCGAATTATCGAATTTGTAAACCAGGAAAGACTTTGGATACTACATTAATATCAGCTCGTTGACTTAGGTACTATATGCGTTTTATTGGATTATACACTGGTGATATTGACGATATCATGATTTGTATACAAGCAGTGTATCTAGGGTATTACCTCCGACTAGAACAATGGGTGTCTTTTTTTTCAACTGGATCAGATCACAATTGAAAAAAACGATGTGGATCATCCCAAAAGCTAATTTATCAGGGTTAACATCCTGTTGGTAAATGCCTCGGATAAATTTGCAGCAGGAAAAGTTTCGTACACTATACGATGAAACAGAACTGTATAAAGGTCCTTAAACACCCATGTATAGTTTTTGGCTACGAGATATGAAAAACTACCCCATCCCTGTACCATGCAACCCAATCGAACGAACCTGTTCTGCCTGCTGGGTGCAAATACCTGCTACAAACGGTGCTGAGTGGTAGGACGCCATCTCTAAAAATGCAGAAATAGTGACAATTTAAATAAGCTTTAGAGGGGAAATCTGATCCAACTTTGATCAAATTTTAATTTTGGATCATCTCTTTGTTGTTGTTTGCAATGTAAAACGAATCATCTTGATCTTGATCTTGATCCAGTTGAAAAAAAAACACACCTAATATCTTTCTTCTTAAATTATGTGTCGTATAGAACAAAGAATACAAACTAATTACAAAAACCTTTTCCAGGAAATTGCATTGGTCGAAGAAATGTCTGTAAAAGAAACCATCTATTATTTCGGACGGATATACGGACTGGACGATGAGCAAGTGCTAGCTCGATACAAAGCCTTACGAGAATTACTTGAATTACCACCGTCAAAACATCTCATCTCCAAATGCAGTGGCGGACAAAAGCGACGAGTTTCATTTGCCAGCGCAATGGTTCACGAGCCAGAAATTTTAATTCTCGATGAACCCACCGTTGGTTTGGATCCGATTCTCAGAGAAAAGTAGATGCTTTAAGAATTTTATGAACATACTGATTAACTTATTCGTTTTTATTTTTTTTTAAATTTAAGAATTTGGCATTTTTTAATAGACCGTACCAAAAATAGTAAATTGGCTGTGATCATAACGACGCATTACATTGAAGAAGCCCGACAGGCTAATTGCGTATGTTCTTTCTTCTATAAACTAATGAACAACACTAAAAACAATTTTAACACGATTTCTTACAGATTGGTCTAATGCGAAACGGTATACTATTAGCCGAAGATACACCCACAAATATAATGATACGATTCGAAAGTAGTTCAATTGAAGATGCATTTTTATTGTTGAGTCAGCGACAAGGAACATCCGAAGAGGCCGATCGTAATTCGTTCATTAAAGACCAACTATCGGCAATAACATCACCCGATCCGATTAAGGAAAAAGATCATGCTATTGAAAACGATAAGAAAGGTTTCATCAAGAGCTTATGCTCGCAGGAGAATAAAGTTGAACCACGAAATAAGATCTTTTTCACGTCGAAAAGTCGAATGAAAGCGTTGCTAACGAAAAATTTAGTACAACTAATGAGGCAACCATCGTAAGAAACTGTTGACAAATAATTTTAAAATATTTTAATCAATTTTTTTTTCTTGCAGCGGAATAATATTCATGTTCTTGTTTCCTATTCTTCAATTGTCCTGTTTTTATTTAGCAATTGGTAATGATCCGCGAGACTTAAAATTGGGAATTGTGAACTACGAGATTGAAGATCCGGCTTATTGCAATAATAATAGTCTAGTCACGGCTTTTCTAAGCGAAGATTCGTGCAGTTTTCATAAAATATCCTGTCGATATATAAATGAGTTTAATTCAACACTTGCGGATAAGGTAAGTTGAAGCGTAGGTTTAGGAAGTCATATCCCCATGTGGTACCTCAGTACTTAGTCGCTTGTAGGAGGGTCCATTTTAAGATGACTGCCTAGTCGGTCAATTCTTTCCACCCGCCATCAACATCACTAATAGCCCAGAAAAATTGTTTATTAATTTATTTAAAACCATATCCTCCCTTACAACTATGACAAGCTCGTGAAGTAAGTTGTGGCGTCTCAGTACTTGGTCTCTTCTGCGAGGGTCCACTTTAAGATGAGCGTCTAGTCGCTCAATTCTTTCCTCCAGCCAGCAACATCACTAAAAGGGCCGAAGAATTTTTAATTAATTTTTTCAAAAGTATGTCATGAAGATTTGCTGCACGTTTAGATACAGTGTCTGTTCCACTAATTGATCCTCTCAAAATCATATTCCTGAAGAATGGGAGGGTGCACATTTAAATGACTCGTCTCTTTTTTCAACCCTGTCTTCTTGTCGTCTGCATCACTCAGAGGCACCTTTAAATTCGACTTTTCAAAAAGCATCTTCAATAAGATTTGCTGCCACTAGTATGAGCCTCGATGTTTACATGCTCTATTTGAACTATAATTCGTACCTCGCTATATATTTTTGAATAGTTGATAAATTTAATTTTATTTTAGGTGTACTTTAAAACTACTGAAGAGGCATATGCAGCATCAAAACGAACCGACGTAATCGGATACATCGAATTCGCTCAAAACTTCTCCGAATCTATGCAAAAATTAATCGAGGATGGCCGATTTACAGATGAAGAGACCTTTATAAACAGCGAAGTTAGTGTCCGAATCGACATGTCGAGTAAGTATACAAATTCTATTTTATGTTCGCAGTCACTAAGGAGTTAGTTTCACTTTAAAATTAAGTTTTGGATCCATAGCTGGTCTTTACATCAGTCAGTAGTTAGAGCAGGGTGTGTTAGACAAATTAGTTTAGTAGAGCCTATAGAAGCCTTACGACCGAAGAGGTCTTTTATTCCTGGCTCTAGATCATATTAAGGAGATTTTACTCAGGAGAGTCATCGACAGGTTTTCATAGGTGAGAGTAAATCCACTGAGAATCTGATTTCTTGATCTGGTTACTGCATTACAATCACACAGAATTTGTACCGTGGCTTTAGATGTGATATAAACAGAATCGACATGTAGCTAGTGATTCCTTACCGATGATCTTAAGGAAATAATGTCCTGAAAAATATCGCATTGTAATCTACTTAAGGAAAGGAATTCCGAAATTCTCCTACTTGAGAAGGTCAGGCATTTCTCTGACTGTCTATGTCCTGAAAGGGAGTTCAAATAATCTTCCACCTGAAGATGTAACCACTTTAAAATTCCATCCTTAATAAAGCCTTTACCTACACAAGAGCCTTTTCATGTGACCAAAATCAAGAGATTTCTTCGCGTTCACAGACAAATTTAAGATAAAAATAAAAAATCTGCCAAAGGTCTGGAGAAAACTTCATTATTTTCGAGTCGAAGTTTGGGAGATTTCGAGGTCGGAGTATACCATCAGATGTTTCGAAATAATGGAGTTTCTTAAAAAGTTAGATTTATTCTTAAAAAAAATAATATTAATTCAATGTATCATCAGATATGCAACCTCCTTACACCCACATGGGGGTTGAATCAGATATGCAACCTCCTTACATCCAATTGGGGGTTGAATATCCAAAAATCCTGGAAGGAGTTTATAGATAAATATGTAGATAACTCGAGAAAGTATCGTCACATCTTTTAGAAATTAAATTGATTTAATTTCCAATCATTTCTCAAAGATATGACGAAATTCGTGAGGACGTATTCAACCCTTTTATACCCTTTTAGGGGTTGAAAACGAAAAAAACTTAAAAACAAGTTTTAGGCTATTATTACGCAAGTCCGTGAAAGTGAAAAGATATTCAATATCTGATCAGACCTCGGAGACATGGCAGAATTCGTGAAAAACTACACAGCCTCCTTACATCCCTTAGGCGTTGAATTTCAAAAAATCCTGAAAATAATTTCTATATAATTATACGAAAAAGACGGGAAAAAAATTAATTTAATATTTGGGCAGACCTAATATAATAGATATGACGAAAATCGTGGAAGTATATGTATTCACTGATCATTTGTTTCACCCACCCTGAACGCCAATGGATATTTGAAATTTTTTTTTATCTAAACTTTTTTTCTAGATGTTTTACATATAGGTACATACCGAGTTTCAACTTTGTATCTTAAGCCGTTCTATAGATGGAAAAAACACCACACTCCCTACTACGCTTATAAATAAACATATTTTTCCAATATGCTACTAAGCTCTATCTAAATAACAAGTTTCAAAAAATGGAACCTTTTGTTTTTCACCCTTCCTCTCTACACCCTCACCACCAACATTTTTTTCTGCTAGAGGTTTATTAGGGCTACTTCTTGTAAAAATTTTAAGCGTCTATCTTCGCATAGTCGCGCTCTTTCTAAGACGTTTTCCATGGCTTTTTTCAAGATTTCAGGAGGTATCGCTCGAATTTCTTCTCGAATTTAATTTTATAGTTGGGTTATGGTCTCTGGCTTATTCTCGTACACACGTTCTTTCAAATATTCCCAAAGGAAAAAATCGGGAAGGGTTGAATCCGGCGAACGCGGTGGCCAACAAAAACCATTATTTCTTCAAATAAACCGTTCGCAGAAAATGTCCCATAATAACGCCACTGTTTGTCTGGCTGTATGCGCTGTGGCTCAATTTTGTTTAAACCATAGTTGTGAGTAGTTCTACACATCTAGGCGCAAGAAATTTTCCAACACGGTGTGGTACTCAGCAGCATTTATGGTAACTGCAGCACCGACTTCATTCTCAAAGAAATATGGACCAATGATCCTTCCGGAGGATATTCTGCACCAAACTGTAGACTTACGAGGATGTAAATGGTCTGCAAGTTGGAGGATGGTCAGAGAGAGCGCCTTGTTGTCGAAAACGTGCAATCAGCCGATTTATCGTTGCCTCTGACGGTCCATTTGTTACACTAAAAAACGGCGATATGCTCGATGCGTTAAAATAATTTATCATCGGTTTTCAAAGTAAAATTCAATTGAAAATACAAGGTTTTCCAAATGATGATAAAGGACTCAGTCGAGTCCGAAACGTCACACAAAAAAAATTTAACAGTATTCACCGGAAAACCTTGTATTTTCAATTCGAAATGTACTGTGAAAACATTCAACAAAAATGAAAATTCAATTATTTTCGTTCGTTGTTCATTAGAGTAACTTTCCATTTTAAATTTCCCAAGTCTCGTTTACAAGTATCTCAAAAATAAAAGAATTTTTTTTTTAAAGTAATGAAGTTGTAGGCCATTCAAACCGCTTCGTTTCTTTTTCGCCACCCTGTAGAGGTGGTTACTCAGGTGATTAAGAATGAAATCAGAGCTGATCAAGTAGAGAATGTTGTGCATGAGCGTTGCATGGAGTTTTATAATTTCGTCTCGCTTAAAGCCTAAAGGCTTTGTTAGTGGTTTGGATGGTGGTTCGAGGTATGCTCAAATGATGGTAGAAGCTGTCTACTCGCCCCATTAAAAATGATAGCTCCAGAAAAATGTGCGTTCGAAGCGATGTACCATCCACCCTACAATCCTGACTTGGTTTTAGTGACTATTTCCTGATTCCAAATTTGAAAAAAAATATTTTCGTGTATGGTCATTCTTTACTGCCTTTCAATTTTCATTATCGAAATCGATTTTTATCAAAAGGCCAGCGGTTTCGAAAGGTTTTTATCCTGTTCTAGCTAATATTATTTGTGAGAAGGAATTACGACAAAAAAATATTTACATGAGAATTTATTCAGCGTAGATATGGATCGTTCCAAAAGAACACTTTAATGAAGTGAGTGAATGAAGTAATAACTTGCTCCTTTTGGTAAACTGCAGTTCCATTGGATACGTTTTTTTGCTCATCATCCAGTACGAGATCTACTGACCTTTTTTTTGCTCATCTTCTACCAGATCTACTGGCCTTTCTTTTTGCTCATCTTCTACCAGATCTACTGGCCTTTCTTTTTGTTAATCTTTTGGTACTCATAACTGAACACTCTGAACGAAGAGTTCCATTCATTGAGTGAGTGAACTGAATGATGGAATGACAACGAAGAGTTCCATAGAACTACTGCACTGAATTAGTTCCTTAAAGTGAGTAGCTCGGAGTGAAGTACTTCACTGAAAGGAACTGCTTTGCCCATCTCTAAAAGTACGCGTCCACTAGGCCGAATGGACCGCATCGCGAAAATCCGCCTGCCATGCATTATTATGGAACTGCGTACACTGAACGAGACTCGCGACGGTACGAAGTACATAGAAGAAGAAAAATGCTGTTGCGATGCGGCCCGCCTCTAGTGGACGCGTACCTTAATTCAGCGTTCAACATACCTCTAACCGAAATTCTTTAAAGAATTCTTGCCCACGTCGTTCCTCAAGAAGTTCTGTCCAAGTCACGTTATTATGCTACGACTTTTTGACATCGTGTAAAATAAGTCAATAATAAGTACAAACTGTATTTAATAAAAAAAATATATCAGACCTTTTACTTTCCATGTACAGCAATAGCATAATAAAAAATTAAAACTAATTTATTTTCAGACCAACAGATAGCATTTTTTGTGGAACGTCGCTTGCGAGAGGCCTACAAAAATTTCGTTGAAAATCTAATGGTTGACTGTAATCTACCGAAAAACCTGGCAAATATTCCCGTACAATTCAAGAAACCAATCTTTGGAGCATTCGACGAGGAATACAGGACATTTATTGCGCCCGGTGTTGTTATGACGTTAGTAGGATAAAATCAATTTTTAAAATTTAACTCAAACCCGCATTTAATTTTTTCGAACAGAATGATCTTCTTCTTGGCCACCCTAATAACAGCAGCCGTCTTTATAACCGAACGTTCGGATGGTATTTGGGATCGAACACTTGTAGCAGGTATGACGACACAAGAGAAAATCGGTTAAACAAATTCAATCAACCTCGATTTTTCTTTCAGGTATCTCAACATCTGAAATGTTAATAGCGCACATCTTTCTTCAATCGGGAATTATGTTTTTGCAATGTTTAGAAGTTATACTCTATATAGCGCTCGTTTTTGAAGTTGAAAATCGTGGGGATAATTTCTCCGTGATCATACTCTTAACATTGACAGGATTTTCAGGAATGCTTTTTGGTAATTTTGCGTCGCGAGAGAAAGAAGCGCCCGTTTCATTCGGTAACAATGGAAATTTTCTTTTACAGGTCTACTAATATCGGTCTATTGTAAAACGCATACGATGGCAAATTTTGTTGCAACTGGTGCATTCTATCCGATGATAATGCTGTGTGGATTACTGTGGCCGCTTGAAGGAATGCCAAGCGTACTACGTGAAATAGCACTGATATTTCCGTTTACCGTGCCGACTGTATCGATTCGGAATATCTTAGCGAAAGGATGGTCCATAACACATTCGCAAGTTTACAACGGTTTTCTGATAATGTTACTTTGGATAGCATTATTATTTATTTGTTGTATAGTTGGCTTGAAACGTAAAACTTAATCAACTTATTTTTAAATATGTAGTTACTTTAAGAGGGTATTCTAATTTATATATTGTTTTTTTATGTTGTGATCTTTTGTTTTAATAAAAAAAAAAACTTATTGTTTGAAGTGCTTTCATTTCATTATACGAAAATGCCCATAATTTTTTTTTTATTAAAAATATTAATGCTCTCGACTACTACTACACTTTTAATTGTAGTTTAATAATATATGAAAATATTTGAACAAACCATTTTTGTTTTAAATTATCTCGGTCTCCATCATTTCTCGTCTTCTCGGTCGCTGACTTAATGGCCGCGGCTTGTATAGGTCCTCACTTGAATACCGTTGACTGCTCACTTTAAATCCATTGCTCGATGGTTTTTCGATTCGAACAATTCCCTCGGCTACGTAATAAAAAAAAATTAAAAATATTTTCACAACTCAAAAGAAATGTAAAATCACCTTTAATATGTTTACCATTCTTCGGATTTTCGGGTGAGGAATTTTTCGTTTTGTCGGTAAATTCATTTTCCTTGGAGCTAACGCTCAGTTCGGACGAAGTAGGCGACACCTCAATACGATCGTTGTTTGGTCGGAACATTTTATTCGCCTTATTATATTCGAGACAATCGATAATTAGCTCTTTTTCTCGACCATTTCCCGTAAACATGTGATACGAGACAGTGTACGATTCGTCTGGCTTACGTTTTCGTGACTTTGTACGCGATGAATTGTTTTTCGATGCATCGTTGTCAACTGGCATGCTTCTATCGTGTGGCTTTATCGAAAATTCCATCGATTCGGTCTGTTTCATTTCACTGTCCATTGCTATGACGATCGGTCCCTTTTTTGGAGACGCTAAATTATCGTCGTTTGTACCATCAATTGCAATTACTTTCGAACAGAGATTTTCAAACGATTTCCTTGTATCGTGTCCGCAGTCTAGTAAATAGATTGGCGGTTGATTGCGCTTAATAACGTCTTTAAGTTTGCCTAGCAATCGCTGAACAGCTTCCCTTTCAGTGCGTTCAATCGTGAAATATTTAAAGGAGTCTTCACGATTCGGACTACGGTATGAACTTTTAGTTTTGCGCGAACTACCAGATGTTGAGCGCTTTTGTGAAGCATCGTTGCACGAAGTGCCCGAATTGCTGTTAGTATTCGACGACATTCCGGACGAATTTGAATTTGTCGGTGTCTCTTTTAGCGTGTTGGACCTCTCGTCGCCATGATGACTATTGTTCCTGGAGCTTTGCCTGTGACTGTCGCCATCGTTTGAGTCTGTCGATTTTCGTCTACGTTCCTTATGTCGGGCTGATGTGTGATCGTCTTTTTTCTTATCGCGGCTCTTGTCCTTATCTTTATCTGATTTTGACAACGACTTGTGACGATTGGATGAACTGGATCGATTCTTATCGTCTGTCCGAGATGATGACGACGGAGAGGAATGATTTCGAGACGATGAACTCGAAGAACGATGCAAACTGTTACCGTTCGAACTTCTACTTGAGTCCCGCGAAGATTTCGACTTATGATGATGGTGATGATGACTCGAACTTTTACTGCGACTTTCATTCCTTGAGCTCGATTTCGATGGCAGCGGTGGAGTTGATGGTGGCTTTGGTGGTTGAATATCGACAATTTTTGTCGATTCATCGGATTTAAGAGTTGGAGAACTTTCCTTATTTTTGGGCTCGGATGAATTGGTACTCTGCGATGTTTCCGACTCGGTAAAAACTGTATCCTTAGTGGGTACAGAGTTCGATTTTGGTAGCGGCGGTGTTGACGGGGCCTTGGGAACAGTCGCGTGATGCGATATTTCAGACTCAGCCAAATTTATATCTTTGTGTGAATTGGGTATGTGGAGGGATGGTTTGCAATCTTCCTCTTGTTGTTTTGGTGGTGGAGGGGGTGAAGGTGGTGAAGGTGGTTTGAGTGTTACATCCGGATTCATTGGTGATGGCGGTTTTGGTGAATTAACCACTGCCGGAGCAAAATAATTCATTTGTTCATATGGTGGTGTTGGAGGTCTAGGCTGTAAATATTTATTGGCTGGCGATGGAGGCCTGGGCGGCAAATATTCGTTCACCGGCGACGGCGGTCTCGGTGGTAAATATTCTTTGAGATGCGTTGGCGGAATACGATATAAGTCCGCAAGGGTTAGTGATGGCGGTTCGAGCGGTGCATTCGTTTCTAATGCTGGTGGCGACGGTGGCTTTGTTAGAAAATAATCATTTGGTGGTGGCGGTGACGGAGGCCTAGGTCCCGAATCACCATTTGTCCGTCCTTCTGATTTCATTTCGGTCGCATTATCGTTGTATTTCAATCCGGACGAGTTTGTACTTTGAGACGAGTCCGATCCGCCAAGATCCATATCGACTGCGGTTGATTCGTTATTTTCCTCGAACGAAGAAGACGCTTTGGTCGAAATTGATTCGCCTAAGGCTTCTTCTGCTTTGATTGTTGGCTCAATTTTGAATTCATCATTCACAATTTCTGGTTTTATTTGAAACTCTGACTTGACGATGTAGGGTACATTCGATTTTATTTCTTCCATTTTTAAATTATTTTCGTTGCTGTGATCCGATTCATACAAGTGTTTGTCGGCATTTCGATCGGTTCCTAAAAATTGAAGACAATAACTTAAATTAGACGAAATTGTAAAAAAATGAACCTCGATTCTGACACATAAACTATTTGTGCCGAATTTAGAAAAAGGGAAAGAGAAAGGGAGGTCTATCCAAGTGCGCCCATCCAGCTTTTTTAGTGGAAGACAGAACCAAGAGAAATCGATATATTTTAAATCGCGTCTAACTCGGAAAAACATCAAAAACTAATGTTCTGAGGGTGCGGCATTGAGTGTAGACCATTTCCTAGAATAAACATGGGATCGGAGACGAAGTACCGGAAAGAAGCTACAAATCCAAGCTGCCCTGAATTGAGAGGCAAGGATTTTGAATGGCACAAGAAATTTGTAGAAAAAGAAAAGCTTTTAGGAAATAGACGAATACTTGAACCAACTTTTAGCACGAATCTTTTGATGTGGGCTTTAGAAGAGAGTCACTACAAATCGCAATAAGGCTGTTAAATACGCACAAGAACTAAATGAGCGCCTGCAATCGCAACGAAACGAACAAAGTGCACATTATGCACGCGATTCTTATAAACAAAAATAGATGTGCAAACTAAAAATCGGTAACGTCACAAAAGAAGCCAGTGCATAAGAAGCCAAGCGATATTTTGCTATCCTTACTTAGTTCCGGACCAACTAGCATTTCTTCTTCCCCAACTCCATTTTAGCATGAAATTTTGTTGTTGAAAAATTTATTGATTAGCTTCAGAGTCAAACTACACACCGCTTAGTATTGAAAGAAGAGACCCATCCAATCCACTTACCTTCAAACTTGATGTCTTCTCGCTTTATATCGAAATGCAAATTATGCACAACTTTACTCTCGCCCGAACTGTAGCTATCATTAAACTTGGGCATTTGTGCTTCTTCCGAGATTCCGACATTGTCGACCGGTTCACTTACAGCCGGCTTACTGCTACTCTCCTCGTTCGTTACGATCGACAAGCGACTGTTGCTCGAAACTTCCGACAATTCCGATTCCGGTTGTGTATCCGCGCTAACGGTGAACTTATGCAGCGGCGGTGTCGTCGCTTTATGTTCGCTCGATACGGAATCTTGCGACGTAAGTCCACTGATCCCGGACAAATGCGAATGATTGCTGTCCTCTTTTTTAACCGGGCTCTGGACGCAACCTTCGATCGGTTCGAACGGTGGCGATTCGAATTCTTCGTTCTTATCTTCGGTCGAATCGTTGAACATGTTCTCTTTAGTTTCCGATTTTGGATTGGTTTTTTCCGAATCGGGACTGACCGCTTCCAGATCGGTCGGTAAAAGATCGACTTTGATATCGAGACTGCCGTTGCATGATTGCGGACGCGGCGGCGAAGAATGCGGCTTCTCGATTCCCAGATACTTGTAAGCGATATCTTCGATTTTCGGTTGGAAGAATGTCGATATTTTTGGGTTGACGACTTGATCGACAATACGTTCGACACCGGTGTCGAGAAATCCGGCCCTGAAAAATGTAACGAAGAGTTTTTTAGAAGGTACGAAAATCGGTGACCTCGACACCATCACACTTACTCGGTTATGTGCTTCCGTAGCTTTTCGCGAAGTTGATTTTTATTCAGGTCCTGCCGCCACGTTTGCTCGGCCAGGAATTTGCTTACCGTCAACTCGACTCGTTGTCGTAAATTTTGATAGGCTGGTTTTGTGTCGACGTCGGCCATCGAATCTTTTCGGAATTGATCAAATACTCCGGCAGACTTGACTTCGTTCACCATTTTGTCGACGAGCAAACTGTCCACATTTACATGCATTTTGCTAGCTGTAAGCTTATCGAAGTGCAGTTAGTTTCGAAAATAGACAGTTTTAAAATTCTTAATTTGTTGAAATTTACGAGAAAACGCTTCAAAACAATCACAGAACAAATGACATTTTATTGCGCGGACAGCGCAGAAAAGAAACAAAGCAAATGTCAAAATGGCATTGCCTGATCGCAGTACGTTTTATTTAGGTCGAAAAAATTCATCCACTTCTTCGTCAGATTTGTGGCGCGTAATTTAAATTCGACCTCTGAACCACACAGAAGATGAATGATAAATCTCCCAAAATATTTTTAAACCATTTCGTTCGACAAATTTATATGATATTCTGTTAGAATATTTTTGGAAAACTGTACATACAGTTAATCACATAATTATTGGGTCGAGACCAAAAACATTGTTTGGCGCAAAATTATGAATGAAACGAGGAGAAATAAAAAAAAAATTTCATTTTTCTGAGGACTTTTCTTTCAAAGGCGTTAACTAATTTTCCGGACGCCTGAGTAATTTTTTTTTCTCATTATTAAAATATTTGAAAACGATATTTCTCGGTACGACCCCTTAAACCCGTTAGTTGAACTGACTGGGGAGTAACTTTGGGTTACGGTAATTTGATTGGACTCTGAACCCTATATCAGCATACATGCATGAGTATGTTGATACGGTGAAAGTTTTTCCAGTTCATTGAGCTGAGTGACAGCATTTTCACCAGTTCTCTAAGCTGAGAAAGTGCGCCCAAATGGGGCCATTATTTATTATTGCCGCCTTTTACATAGAGAATTGAAGGATTTGAAATTTGATTCATGAAGTCCTGGCGCCGAACCAGCTAACAAATTTCGAATCCTTCAATTCTTAATGTAAAACAGAAGAAGTAATAAATTTGTGTATGCAAAAAGTACCTGAATGGGAATGTGACTTCAAAAATATGATGGCAGCTCGATGGTCACTTGTCCTCTGAAGCTGAAAATTGAAAAAAAAACATAAAGCAGCCACGATCGGCTGCAAGCCAATCGTATGATACTTTAGATGAAATACTGAACTCCGATTTATATTTTAGTTGGAAATATATCAAAAGAATGAGGAGAGAACAAGCAATTATTACATGACCTTTTACTTACAGGTAGAAATTATTGTATAGTGGCTACGATTTTTTGATTTATAGTAAGATCCATAAAGTAAGTTAGGACATTTTACAGAATTTTTGTATGGCAACTACATGAAAGACTTATGGGATATTTTTCATATTAATAGTTTCAGCTGCGACTATTATAAAATTAATGTGTATAAAATTTCAAAGTCGTAACTTAAAGTGTTCTAAAGCTATCGTTCAATATTGGTGAAAATGTTTATTAAGGACTTTTGTATGACAGCTACCCGAAGGAGTCAACAGATGGCGCTAATTAATGAACTCCGTCTTGGTTTTGGTATAAAACTAATTCCTGTAAAATTTTAAACTCCTGCTTTAATTCGTTCTGGAGTTATAGTGGATTCAGTAACAAGCATACATTTTTGAAGGACTTTTCTAGGCTGCTACACGAAGGACTCATTCGATTTGCATCATATTCAGAACATTTGATTTAAACATTGTAAACTTTAAGTGTGCAAAATTTCAAGTTCCTAACTTGAATCATTCGAGCAATAATTGTTAAAACGTGTTTTAAAGACTCTTGTATGGAAGGTACCCGAAGGAGTGGAAGGATATCGCCCATTAACGAACTTAGCCTTATTTTTTCTATTTTACAAGCTGTGACAAAATTTCAACTTCCTAGGTCAACTCGTTCTTGAGTTATCGTGCTAACGGACGGACGGACAGCAAACGGATTTGGGGGTTTTGGCCAAAAATAAACACAAAATAAGGCTCGGTTCTATACTCTATATGTTCATCTAGAGTATAAACATGACTGCATCTCGTCAAACCTTGAGATATACCTACTGAAAAATTACAAAAAAAAAAAAAAAAACAATGTAAAAATTCATGGAGCGTCGAATGCTTAAACTTCAAAACTCAAGCACGGAATGCATCGCAATCAAAATTTTGTTTGACTTGACGCTTGAAAGTTTTCTTGCTTCTTGCATGTGTTTTTCGGACATAAACGTAATGCCTCCAAGGCACGATACTAATCAGTTTTTGACTAAATCTGTTGGCTGGACGCACACTGAAAGAGCAAAAACAAAAATGTTTTTGACTAAAACTGTTTTTGCTCTCTCAGTGTACATCCAGCCAACAGATTTAGTCAAAAACTGATTATTCTCGTTCCTTAGACGCACGCGACTAATCAGTGTGCTCTGATAACTTAATTGCTATTGAAACAGCGACATATTCTTGATTAGTCAAAAATGTTTTTGACTAATACTGTTTTGCTCTTTCAGTGTGCGGCCGGCCTTACTCACATTTCTACGGAGACGGTTTTCGTTTGCTGTCCCTTTCTAGCATATGGGGCTCTATGGCTGTAGAAAAAGTGTAGAATTTCGATTAGTTTTCTATGGGTATGATCTGCCTGTTGGGTTACGACGACCACGACAGCAGCGCTTCCGGTTGATATATATTTATTAAAAAAAAATATTAGCGTACTTTCGAACAAAACCAACCTGGATAAAATCGAGCAAGTACCCAGCAGGCAAAGTTTCACATGGAGCTCAATGGCTGTAGAAATTGTGTAGAATTTAAATGATTTTCTACGTGTATGATCTGACTGTTGGATGACTACTCCCTCCCTCTCTTGAAAACCTGGCAGCCCTGAGTTTAAACGTCAACTTTTTTGAAAAGAAAAACAGTTTTCAGCAGTTTTACAGGTTGTAGTTTGTAGAAGTTAATTTCGAGACGGTAGTTTACAGTCCTGTAATTTAGCTGAATAAAAAAAAAAAAATCAGATAATGTCCTCACGTCCAAGACATACTTCTACATTCGGGGAGTCATCGAGTAGTAAACCACAAAGGTAAAATTTAACAGTTAATAGTACCTCTAATTTGAATTCACAGCAATATTACGGTTTCTGTTTAGATGTAGCAGAATCGCACAGCCAATTCGAAGACCTTCATTACGGGAGCGTTCTCTAGAGCGTTCCTCTTCATTGGATCGAATTAACAATGTTCCGTTTCTGACTGCGGCGTCTTCAGCAGCAAAGTCCGTTCGAAGCTTCAGCGCGACACCGATGCGTACTCCTAATCGCCCAATACCGTATGCAGGTTCGTCAGTTTTATTTACTAATGAAAAGGAGCGGGCACCTCTTGAAGATAAAAAATACATTCAGTTACAAGCCGCACGGATTACTGAACATTTGCATGCCATAGAACACACATTAGGTAAAGACTTCTTCCAACGTGGAGGCTTAAAAACCATGTCGACGAAACAGTTTGTCGCCATTTTCGTATATCTCCTAAAATTTATAGTAGGAAACCGACTCAAGATTGGAGTTAATTATGTTGATGATATCGTCAAAATCATGGCGCAAATCGAATATCCGTTTAATTTAAAAAAATCATGGCTAAAAACACCTAGTGCGCCACACGCCTTCAATAACGTCGTTATCTTATTCGGATGGATGTTGAATTTCGTTTGCAATGACGACGTTGTGCAAGACTTTGAGGAGAATTTAATTCTGGCAAAAGATCTTCCAGACAAAGAGTATGCATTAAAATTCATGTCGTTCGCCAAGGACGGATTCTCTCTCTGGGACCAAAAAAACGAAGAATTCAACAATTTGAAGAAGAACCTGTCCGACAATTTTATTCAAAAACGAACAGGCTTGTCTGGTTTAGATTTTCTTGAGTCTGAAATTAAAGACCACAGTAAACAGGTCGGTAAGTTATATCGTACCAAATCGAATACGAAAGAAAAAGAACAATACAGTAAACTTGATCAAGAGTGGAACAAGCTAAGTCACGAGGTTCGCGCATATCAAAAAGAACTAACAAAGTTAGAGAACAGCTGTAGTGAGGGAAACGATAAGATCGAACGTCTCGAACTATTTAATGAAAACAAGCTAAAACTCATCTCTGAGCTGCAAACACGCATAGAAAATATCGATGACATTGTCAAAGCTCAAAAAATGAGTATAAAAGATCGCGACGATCTAATAACTAAGGTATATAACCTGAAGATAGTTCTCAAGTCAACAAAGAATTCTGTCTTTAAACTTCAAGATATGGATGGAACGAATCAAGTTCTTTATTCGCGCCTTATAAGGCAAACAATCGAAGCCGTTTCGAATTTCAATAACTACCTGTACAAAATTTTCTCGGGTTTCGAAAGCGTAACCGACGTAAACATCCAGGAACTTTGCCTTGTTCAAGACTCGGAAACAAGTTTGTCCGATCAACTCAATGCAGTCGTTCCGATTCTCGAACGTCTGCAATGCGCTTGCTATCAACAAATCAAAGAATCTACACGACAAATTACAGAGGTCGAAAATCAATTGAAAATTGCTGTATACGAACACGATACGTTTATGTCCGAAAAACAGGCGACAGTCATTCAACGTTGCGAAGATTTAGCAGCTAGAATCGAGGAGCTCGATATTGAAATAATTAACATAACGGGACACCGAAACAAAGAAGTAGAAGCGAAGAGCGCCATATATAAGGAACTAGTTGAGCTTAACATTGCTTTAAACGAAGAGATTCTAGTAAAGGATCATGAACTTGATCGAAAAAAAAATGAAAATGAAGCAATGTTGGCAAAAGTTGATGCGAAGTGTCAAGAGATTTTGAAAGCGAAAAAGGAGAGAGTCCGGCGGTTGAACGCATCGGTTAATAGCCTCCGCAATACTTTGGAGGAAATAAATTATAAATTAAAAGATATACCATAATAAATATTTTTGTATTACCATTATTTTATGAATTTCATTGCTCCTTGATGAAGTTTTTGAAGATATTGGGTTCGGGAAAATGTTTGTGGCGTTTTTTTTTTTTAGTAAAATTCAACTGGTTTTCTTGTAGTGTGAAAATGAATTTATTTAAATCAAATATACTCCATTATTATCGACAATGTTTCGCCATTTTTCGGGTAGAGCCATTATGCCATCGGTGAAGAACTTCTGCGGTTTCTGGTTGAAAAACTGAATCAAGTGGTTTTTACAGGCTTCTTTTGAAAGCAGTTTCATTTCATTTAGGAGTTGTGCAGATATCGAAACAAGTGATAATCTAAGGGTGCTATGTATGAACTATACGGTGGATTCATCAAAACTTCCCAGCAAAGCTCTCGCAATTTTTTGACGGGTCATCAAAAAAGTGTGTGTTGTTGGGCGTTCTCGCTATGGAAGACAACATCTTTCCTATTACTCAATTCGGGACGTTTACTTTCAATTGCCTGGCGTAATCTTTCTAGTTGATCACATTAGACTTGTGAATCAATCGTCTGACCAGTTGGAAGTAGCTCATGGTGAACGAATCCCTTTCAGACCGACCATACACACAGCACTACCTTATTCGGCGTCAATCCTGGCTTCGCGAACGTCTGTAATGGTTCACCATCTCTTCTCCACGATCTTTGACGCTTCCGATTGTCGTACGTTATCCATTTTTCATCACCGGTTATGACGCGTTTCCGATTTTAATGCGTTTCAGCAGCGCATCGCAGATGTTAATTCAGTCCTTTATGTTTTTCGAGCTAAACTCACGAGGAACCCATACATCGAGCTTCTTTTTGCAGCCTGCTTTGTTTAAATGATAGTCTGGGTGGCTTAGTGGCTAGAGCACTTGCCTTCGGTGCACCTGGTACCAGGTACAAATCTGCTTGGCGCCAAGTAATTTTCGAGAATGGGATTGGGACTACCAGTTCATTCAGCTGTAAATGAGTACCTGTGTTAAAATCGGGGTAATAATCACGGACGAGCGTGTGGCTGACCACTTCACCTCATAGTGTTCCGTTGGTCTCGTAATGAAGTAACTCTAGCATTACTTCAAAGCATAGGCCCGATTTGGGCTGTTGCGCCATTGATTTTTCTTTGTTTAAATGGTTTAAAACCGTTTTCTGATCAATGCCTAGTTCCATAGCAATATTGACACTGTTGATATGCTTATCTTGCTAATTTCAATTTGTAAAAATAATTGTTAAATTCAAAGTGAGAATCAGATCTTGAAGTCACGTCAATTCCGATTAATAATATTGCTTTATTTTTTAACGACGAAGAGGAGCAATTTTTAATACGGCCTTCGGTAGAAGAACATCTGTTTTACAACCGCAAAGGACAATGTAATATTACAGCATTAATGCAATGATTGTAAATGTAAATATTTAAAAATAGCTAGTTGACCTAAGTTAATAAAAGTTATTTCAGGTTTGCGACTATAAAATGCAACAAGATGTATTGATGATTCACTGGTGTGGAGCTGCATTGAAGAGCTGAGTTAATAAAAAGTAACTATGATAGTGGTGATAAAAATAGTTGGATATTAGGTAATGTACTTTTCATAACAATGGTAATTAAAGCATTAACAACATATAATTTTAGGCGATTCCGAATACCCTCTTCAACCATGGATAATGCCTCCATTTAGAACAGCGGTAGAAGGAAGCGCGGAATCAAATCAACCACACGATCTTCTTCTATATCACCTCTGTTGAAAATTGCTGTTTCACTTCGATTCTTTGCCAAGGATTAATATCAAAGAGGAACAGTAATCTCAATCTTGGCATGTCTCAATCCACTGCCTGACTGTTACGACATAACGGAGAACATAATGGAGAAGAAATTATATGCCATGAATAATCATCTACAAGAAGGTTCATTAGAAGCAAGATTAAGAAACGATATTTTAAGCTTTTTGTTAAATTAAAAAAACAAGACTGTAATCTTCTACTTAATAAATAAAAAATACTGTTTCACATTCAACAAAAATCAACATAAAAACTGCATCTTTTCGTTCGCTTCTCGTAGAGCAAGTTCACGTTACTTTAACTCAAGCTCAATTTTCTTAAGTTTTAATTTTTTCAGGTTTTTTGGTTTTTGGAGTTTAACCAATACTTTGTACTGCAGTTTGTATTTGTTAGTTTCGCCCTAAAAGTATAATTATCCACGTATTCAATAATTAAATTTCTTGTTTTCTACAGTAATTTTCTCTTTTTTCAAAAGCAAAAGCTTACAAAATTTACACCTACAACTTGAATTCGAAAACTGAAATACTAACGAGAAAATATACGGAAAAACGTATCGAATTGTCGCATGTTTTGAGTTCTGTGATGTCTGTTATACGTAAATTGCTGCTCGAAATTTCGTTTCGGGTTCTGTGATAGCGGCCCGGAACGAAAGCGAGCGAACCATTTCCGCGCAACAGATTTTGATAAAGTACCTTGACCGTACACAGCACAAATTTTTTCACAAGCCTGAGCAGCGTTATTCCCTCTGCCATAATAATATTGCAAAATATAGCTAAATTTGTCATTACTTTTCGTCATTTTCAAACCCAAACAACTTTAAAACCACTGCACCAATTTCGATGTTTATACACTCCCATTAACACTCGAATTATCACCTTTCTATACGCAGCAATACGGTTTCACTGCGATCTGTATTTTCTGAGTTATTTGCAATTGACGCAATCTATTGGGAAAAATCCCACGACCTTTTTTTTTTCCCAGACCCAATGTATTGTGAAAAACGATTCTCTGCAGAAGTTCCGACATCAATTTTAACGGATTTTTCATTTTCATTTCCTCTCCCCGATTTTTCTATCCGTTTCTCATGAAGGTAACGTTCCCGGTCATTCAATCTCAACTCAATCATTGAGCAGGTGGACTGGTAACTGCGGTCTCAACATCAATCCGGAGAAAACCGACCTAATCCTCTTTACGAGGAAAAAAGACCGAGAATTCAGGCTCCCACGCTTGAATGGCGTTACCATCCCGCTCTCACATTGTGTGAAGTACTTAGGTATCTATCTTCATCCTAGGCTGAACTGGAAACTTACGATTAACGACAGGATCAAGAAGGCATCGAATGCTTACTATGCTTGTCAGAAAATGCTAGGGAAAACCAGGGGCCTCAATCCGAGGATAGTACTGTACATCACGGTAGTTAGACCTGTTCTTACTTATGGGTCCCTGGTGTGGTGGCACTCAGTGGAAGTTGGAACCAACAGGGGCGCCATGAATAGAATTCAAAGAATGGCACTCATTGGTATCACTGGGGCCTTACGTACCACGGCCACGCAGGCTCTGGAAGTAATGCTGCACGTGATCCCGTTGGAAATAGCGGTAAAGGGGGCTTTGCGTCTCCGCGAGGCAGGCTATTGGTTGGGCGGCAGTGTGGGTCACTCCAGGATCTTGACAATTTCGCTGTGCTCCGCCATGCCGGAGCACACCGACTACAGGACTCCGTCTTGTAATTTTGAACATTCCTATGTGGTAAATATTCCCACCAGGCTGGAGTGGCGATCTGGGAGCACCGCCTTAGACACGGTGGCTATATACACTGATGGCTCAAAGACAGAAGGCGGCACGGGTGCGGGAGTGTACTCTTGTGATTTCGACATTATGGAATCGTTTAGGCTACCGGATAGCTCGAGCGTGTTTCAGGCCGAGATTTATGCGCTGACAAAAGCAGCGGAAATAATTGTGCGAAAACAGTGCGCGAATGGTACAATAACCATTTATGTTGACAGCCAGGCTGCCACCAAGACTGTTGAGGTGCATATTACTAAGTCTAGGCTTGTGGAGGAATGCAAAAGAATATTACAGATAGTGGGTATGAACAACAACCTGAGGATCTCCTGGATTCCTGGTCACAGTGATTTCCCTGGAAACGAAAAGGTAGACGAGCTTGCCAGAAGGGGGTCGGAGATGAGCATGGAGCTCGCCGATGAATCGGTTCTTTGTCCGATTGAGTGTGTAAAGGGAATGATTGATACTGAAGCGCTCAGACAGATGGAGGCTACATGGGTGAATCTCTCGGGATGCCGGCAAGCAAGAATCTGCTGGCCGAAACTCGATAGAAGGAACTCTAGCTTCATTTTGTCTCTGGGCAGGGACATGTGTAGACAACTTGTGTGGGTCCTGACGGGACACTGTCCCTTTGGGGTACACGGAGAAAGAATAGGAATACCAATGGCGGACCTATGTCGCTGTGGTGATGAGAACATTGAACCGACCCTGGAGCATCTGGTGTGTGAATGCGTAAGTCTGGCACGTACCAGATATCGGTACTTGGGGAAATTCTCCTTAACCGATCTATCAGAACTTGCGATGATTCCCCTATGGAGAACTTCTCTCTTCATAAGGAAGAGTAATATTTGGAATCAGTAGTCTAGATTCCGGTTTTTTTTTTTAATAAGAGGGGACCACAATGGATCCGCAGTGATCTCTCGTGATGGACTGTGGCAATGTGCTTCAGTCCACTCTTCTCAACCTAACCTAACGTTCCCGGTCAAGAAAATTTAATTGTTTTTTCCCTTTACAATAAGATGAATGATTATCTAACATTTCAATTGTCATCCGAAATCCACGAAGACTTCATTGCTCTCCCCAATCGCCAATATATTCAAAACAATTCCAGACAGAAACGTTTAAATTTTTTTTTTTTGAGATTAATAAATGTGTAGTTATTCTTTATTTTCATTTCTTTTTTCTTTTGATTTCTCTGTTTTATATTTATATAATACAATAATTTACATAATTTTCATAATTTTTTAATAAGACTCATATTTACAGACCACTTTTTTATATATTGACTTGAATTGAAAACATCTGGCTTTTTACTTGCAAACATATAACCTCTCTAGTAGGCGAATACAAATAAATCATGACTGTGAGATTTATTTGTATTTGCCTACTTCGCATTACATATTACTGCAATTTGACAGCGTGGTCATACTGTGTAATACAAGCTTTAATTTATCAAAATATTATATTGAAAACTTAAATGATTTAAACACTTTCAGCAACAAAAAACAAAAGAAACTCTAACTTTTTCATATAGTATACTAAATACCTCACGCCGATTATCTTTGATAAGATTGTTAAAATATTCTGTTTTATTTCCTGCCTTATCAAAACAAAGATCATGTAACTTTTCAAAAATATGACAAACATTAATCCCTACTCCATATAATATCTTATTTGATAAATTTTTCGGCGTAAAAAGTTTTTCCTCGGCGAAGAAGTGATTTAAATAATTTTCTTTAAAACATGATGTGTGAAAATTTCTTAAAATAGAAGAGGCATTATTTCCTGCCATGGATAATACTTTTGATAGATAACCCGACCTAAAACCTTCCTTATAAAAATCATCTAAAAGCTGTGTTACGTTTCCCGTCTCATCAAAACAAACATCATGAAAATTTTTTAATGCAGAACAAATATTAGCTTTTGCTCCGTGTAATATTCCAGATAAATTACTTGCTGTAAAACCTCCGTCTTTATTTAAAAAATGGTATAAATACTTTTTTGTCTCTCCTATAAAACAAAAATTATGAAATTTTTTTAAACTATCAGCTGATCCACTTACTATACTACATAAATCACATGGCCTAAAACCGCCCTTATAGAAATCATCTAAAAGCTTTGTTTTTTCCCTTTTTGCATTAAAACAAACACTATGCAACTTTTTTAAATTAGAAGAAGTACGAACCCCTGATCCACATAACATACAGGATAAGTTGCTTGGCTTAAAACCTTCCCTATAGAAATCATCTAAAAGTTCTGTTCTTTCCCCCTTTTCATTAAAACACAGATCATGCAATTTTTTAAAAGCATCCTTAGCATTAAAACCTGCTCTACTTAACATACCAGATAAGTTATGTAGCGTAAAATCTTCTTTTCCATCTTTGTTCTTAATAAAGTGACCTAAATATTGAGTTTTATTTCCTTCTGCATCAAACCAAAGATCGTATAATTCTTTAAAAGCTTTTGCAGCATTAGCTCCCGCTCCACCTAAAATACTCGATATATTAGATAGATTTATTCCTTCTTTTCCTAGAGTTTTTAAATATCGTGTCTTTTTTCCGTTCTGACGAAACCAAAGATCATATAATTCTTTAAAAGCTTTTGCAGCATTAGCTCGTGCTCTATGTAAAATACTGGACATATTAGCTAAACTCATTTCGTTTTCTTCTAGAGTTTTTAAATATTGAGTTTTATTTCCTTCTGCATCAAACCAAAGGTCATATAATTCTTTAAAAGCTTTTGCAGCATTAGCTCCTACTCCACTTAAGATACTAGACATACGAACTAGATCTACTCTACTTTCTTCAAGTTTTATTAAGTATCGTGTTTTATTTCCGTTCTGATCAAACCAAAGGCCATATAATTCTTGAAAAGCTTTTGTAGCATTAGCTCCTGCTTTACCTAAAATACTTGATACATTAGATAGATTTACTCCTTCTTTTTCTAGAGTTTTTAAATATTGAGTTTTATTTCCTTCAGTATCAAACCAAAGGTCATATAATTCTTTAAAAGCTTTTGCAGCCTTAGCTCCTACTCCACTTAAGATACTAGACATACGAACTAGATCTACTCCACTCTCTTCTAGTTTTACTAAGTATCGTGTTTTTTTTCGTTCTGATCAAACCAAAGATCGTATAATTCTTTAAAAGCTCTAGGAGCATTAGCTCCTGCTCCATGCAATATACTAGACATACGAACTAGATCTACTCCACTTTCTTCTAGTTTTATTAAGTATCGTGTTTTTTTTCCGTTTTGATCAAACCAAAGATCGTATAATTCTTTAAAAGCTTTTACAGCATTAGCTCCTGCCTTACTTAAAATACTGGAGATACTAGATAGATTTATTCGGTTTGCTTCTAGAGTTTTTAAGTATTGAGTTTTATTCCTTTCTGCATCAAACCAAAGATCATATAACTCTTTAAAAGCTTTTGCAGCATTAGCTCGTGCTTTATGTAAAATACTGGACATATTAGCTGGGTTTATTCCATTTCTTTTCAGAATTTCTAGTCTTTTTTCTATAATTAAAAAATCTAAGAACTGATCAAAGTCAGGTGTTCCATCTCTACCAATCACACTTTTAGCAAATTTAGTTTCCTCATTGTGCAGCCTCTTCGATACTACGTCAACACAACGCCTCCGTTTTCCATAGCTAGAACCAGCTTCAAGACTTTCCTTGGCTGAACTCCTTGAATCACTACTTTGTTCTGATGGGGTAGTTCTAGCATCTCGTTGTTCCTTCAGTTGAAACTTGAGCTTCTTAACTGGTTTGATCAGGGGCTTATCAAGTGGTTGAGTATCTTCTTCTTGCACGAAGGTCTCAACTTCGGGACCATAAACTTCTACGGCGGTCGGGTAGTACCGCTTGTCCTTATGTAGCACGACTGCCTGGGTGTCTTTATCCTCGTCGTGTTCGACTTCTTCCTCTTCCATTGCTTCATCCTGCAGGTAACATTTTTTTACTGGCTATATAAAACGGGGCCAATAACTTACGTCGTGGTCATCTAATTGTCCATATAAACTTTGATCATCTTCCTCGTCACTATCGAAATCAGGGCCTATGTAATTGCCAAATTTATCGTACAGCTCGGAATCCATATTTTACAAAATTGATTAAATTGGCGGTCTAAAAATAGGGACACAAGGCGGCAACGTTTAGAGTTGTTGATGTTCCGAGTATAACCTCAAAAGTAGTACCAATACCGAGCATTTGCTCTCCAACTGGGTAGAATTTTAATACAACTACTTACCAATTAACTGTGTATCCTCTTATCGAGTAAATGTTAATATTAATTAAACTTAAAACGGCTTTTTAATTCAGAAACTACAAGCCGGTAATTTGTTTTGACTTCTGAACCAAAACGCCACTCTGCTGTAAGTCTGCAAGCAGTCTGCAAACTGTCATTCATAAGGCTCTGAAGTTAGCTGGAGACATGAACAAAAAAGATGGCGTCAAAAATATGCTGCAACGGATTTTTCAGATCCGGTATGATTGTTGATCAAGGAGTGATTACCGAAGGAAAAGTAAGGCACTACGGTACATCGAAGGATGGAAGCGAACTCATCGAAATTAAAAGACGAATAAGGATGGTAAATAAGACGTATTATTCGTTACTCCCAAAAAACAAAATTGTGCACAGAAAAAAAGCTTACAACTATAATAAAACAATAAGACCTGTACTATTCAATGGCACCGAAACGTGGATATTGACTCAGCCGTCCGAAAAATTAGTTAACGTCTTTGAAAGAAAAGTCCTCAGAAGAAACCTCGGACCTGTGAGGGATGACTCTGATCTGGAGAATACGATACAATAGAGTATGTTGTATGGCATCTTCGATAATTCAGAAATATTAAACCTCATAAAATTCAAAAAACCAAAGGGCTGGTCATGTGGAGCGGGGGTTGAGGTGCGGAGGGGTAGTGTTCGCTGTGCAACAGAGTGCTTCCTGGAAGTTAAAATAAAATATTTTTAAATGAATATTTTTACTATATACATCGGATAAGGTACCCAGTTGCGAGCCCTGCGCCTATTCCGAGTCACCGTCTTTAATTCCACAAATAGCTAAAAATTCATGAGTTTTTTCTTCACTACCAATTTTAGCCATTGTTGTTGTGACAATAGAAATAGCTAAAATTATTAGTGAAGAAAAGACTGTTATGAATACTTAGCTATTTGTAGAATTAAAGACGGTGGCTCGGAATAGACGCAGGGCTCGTAACTAGGTACCTTACCCTAGTTAGTTTCGGAAATATTCCGAAAGTGGTTTGCGAGATTTTTCCACTTTAGCGAAACCTAAACTCCACGGATATAAAAAGTTTTATTTGGTCGAATTTGTAAAGCTAAATCGTCTTACTATTTTGGGTAGTTGCCATACAAAAAATCATTGCGTTTTCAAAAATATTGGCCAATAACTTTGGAACACCTTAAGCTATGAATTGAGCCGTTGATTTTGAAAGTGGTGTAAGTCCATTTCGTTTTTAAATCGACATGCTTAACGGTTTACGTTTTAACATGTTTAAAAATATTTATGCCATCTTTCAGAAAAATTTACTTGTTACTTGAAAGTTGCTTCGTGTTGTATACAATAATGTTACAATGTCACAAAAAATATTTTTTTCAAAATGGACTTACACCACTTTCAAAATCAACGGTTCAATTCTTAATTTTGTATACATTAGATTTTCAAACGTTGTATTTAAATAAATAAATATGCAAGATTTCACGATACCTTCGAGTGGCTGCTATACAAAAATCCTGTCAAAAAAAGATCATAAAGAAATCCCATTACTTAGTCCTTTGTATAGCTGCCATGCCAACCAATATCTTGTTAAAATGTCTTCACTCAAATTACGGAACTCACTATCGGGCCTATTAAGAAATTCGAGTGTCGAGTGAGTAACTCACTCATATTTGAACTCGACTCAAGCAAAAGTTGGTATGATGAAACTCGACAATTGGAAAGTCACTTCATTTCCAGTAGTCGAGTGAGTTTGACATTTCTTACAAGTAAAAACTCACTCGATCGGCTCTCATAATACGCAGTTCTTTTTACTCACGCTTTTTTCTCGACTAAAAGTCGTGCAATTAGACCACTTGGTCAAACAGTGTAATACAAGCTTGAGTCCCTCCTGCACATTCCATGTTAAAAACCTTCAAAATTAAAATAGATATGAAATTGAACACTGATGATGTTGTCTTTTAGTTCCTAGTTGCAACCAAATGATTTTCCTTAATAAAGAACAATGCACTTCTGATTCTACTTTATCCCAAGTATCTGTTCAGTATTTCATCTTTCTAGAGTATCTTACAATTGGCTTGCAACGATCGTGACTGCAGTATGATTTTTAAATAATTCCACTGCACTTAGATTTAAGATAAGATTGTAACGAAAAAAACGAGGAGAAAAGAAGAGGAAGGCAAGGACAACAGTTCTTAAGAGCGAACGAAAAGTGACCCAATTTGAAAAATTATTTTAAAGGTTATATGGTTAAAAAATATTTTCTTTTCTTAAAAGTATAACAAATGAAAATCTGTAGGAAACATTTTTTTTTTTTAAATTTCATGTGTGAGCCCTTAAATGATTCCTTGTGAGTTACAGTGGAGATCAGATTTTAAAGGACACGTTCTTGCAAAATGGAAGCCAAATAGAGGAGAAAACAAGGTCTTCGCATCTCCCTGGAGAGTACTCCAGGGTTAACCAAGGGACTTTTAATAGTTGGGGAGTACTCCAGATAATTCTGGAGTACTATGACTGATGTCCCATGAGAGACCTCGTTTTAAGCTCTGCCTAGAAGTACTAGAATACTCTTGCAAAAAGGAAGTCAAATGCAAATTGATATTTATAATAAGTATTCTACTAACGATATAATTTTTTTGAAAACTCCCCCCGAAAAAATTCTCTGCGTTCGCGCCTGACTCATGTAATCGTTTAGCTATGAATTCAGAATTTTATAAAAATTAGTTTTGAGTGAAAACAAAGTTCAAGTTTACTAGTCAGCAAAATCCTTTTACTTCTTTTATCGTGACTGCAGTATGTTTCATTTTCATTTCCTCTCCTTGATTTTTCTATCCGTTTCTCATGAAGGTAACCTTCCCCGATCAGGGAAATTCAATTGTTTTTCCCCATTCACAATAAGATGAATGACTATCCAACATTTCAATTGTCTTCCGAAATCCAACGAAGACTCCATTGCTCTCCCCAATCGCCAATATATTCAAAACAATTCCAGACAGAAACGTTTAAATTTTTTTTTTTTTGTGAGATTAATAAATGTGTAATTATTCTTTATTTTCATTCCTTTTTTCTTTTGATTTCTCTGTTCTATATTTATATAATACAATAATTTACATATGCGTGAGTGTATTTTTTTTTTTTTTTTTTAATAAGACTCATATTTACAGACCACTTTTTTTTTATATATTGACTTGAATTGAAAACATCTGCACAAAATGTTTATAGAAAAAAGAACGCATTGAAAAATTTACAATTTTCACAATGCTTTTCGTTTCGTATTGTTTTTTTTTTTCATTTATCATAAGTAATAGTATAATATTTTGTCGTCACAACTCTCTATACAATATAATTGAACTTTGTTCAATGCACGTTTACGTTAACAGAAAATCTATGAAGTTGATTAAATTGGTTTTCGTTTAATTGTTTAGTTTTTTGACTATTTAGCAATATAATCGACAAATTTCGTATCGATTTAATTTGAGGAAATCATGAACAAATTAGAAAAGGAATTACGTTTTTTTTTATAGTTTACTAGGCACTTTACCAACCTTTAATTTTAATTATTGTCAAATGAAAGTCATTATACATTGTATATATATATATTATTCATTTTTTCATGAGCTTGACTGATTTAGGGAAAAAAAAAGAACCCGATAGCAGCCAGAGTTAACGATTTTCTGAGACGGTAAAGAAAACGAAAATGCTCTGTTCATAAACGGCATTGATTTCGTGTAAACATTAGCGGAGTTAATTGAACGATTTCGTTTACAATGAATAATTGTTTGTTTCATTTACTTTTTATTATAGAGAAATTGAATTGAAAACTAAACAAAAATATCATAAAAATTAAATAACAACACATTAACATATTTAAAACCATAATTATTCTCGATAAAAATATGCATTATGTTGCTAAATAGCACGTATCCGCTTTAAAGAATTATTCGCCGGTAATTTCATGTTTCGGATGCTTTTCATTTTCTTTATTATTATCAAATTCAACTGTTTTCTTTATTTAATAACTGTTTTTGTTTTCTTCTCAAAGCAAACACATACTTCAAATGTTTTGACCGAACAAAATAACATTCACTAATCTCTAAAATTTGTGATCTTATTATGTAATTGATTTTTTTTTTTAAATTTATCATTTAAAATTTGTGTAAAAATAGAATTATAGTATTCTCACTGTCAATAAGTTTTTTTTTTTTGTTTGTTTTTATTATTATTTTGACTGATTTTTATTTTAATATATATTTTTTTTTCTTGTTTTGCAAATAAAAATGATAAAATCTCTACAGAAAATAACACTTGGATTTTTTTTTTATTATATTATAATACAACTAACATATAATAACAACATGTGAAACAAATAACTAAATATTTCTTATTTCTTCCTCGCAATAAAATAACAATTTATGGATTTGGACAAAAAAAATTGTTCGAACAAAAATGGGGGAAAAACGAATAATACGTAACGTAAATTTTTATCATATTTAGTTTTTGTTTATATCGCGCGATTTATTTACTTTGTTGAACGGTCGGTTTTTCGTTTTTGTTTAACGTAAAGTAAAGCCAAATAGGCAGTTTGTTTTTTACGTGGATAGTATTTATTGTGCTTGCTTCTAGGCTTCGCCCCCAAATTAGTTTTTACTTCTATTTCTTGTTGATGTCATCGGTGTTTTATTGGTTTGATAAATTCTAGCGAAATTGCTCAATGCACAGCAATAATATCGGCTTTTTATACGGATAGAAAAAAAGAAAAAGAAGTATTGTTCAAATCCAAAATATCATCGATGGAACTCCTTATGGACTACTGAAACCCCGATCGTAGGTTCGCTTAACATCGCTGTGCATTGTATTCAAACTTAACGCATTAATACCGGATACCGCAGATAGTTCACAAACGGCCTTAATCGGTGTCGTTTCTCGTACTCCGGCCGGTAATTCGGCTGTTGTTTCGGCAGCATTAACACTGGCCGTCGGTAGAACATATCGTACCGCACTAATTTTATGATTCATATCGTCGTTACGAACTTTTTCAACGTGCAAAGCCATCGTCGTATCTTTAGGCTGTAAGGAATTCTTTCCTGATATTGATGATTTATAGTCTTCGCGACTGATACCACAGAGTGTAAATTTGAAAAATTCGTACGTTGACCAGCAAATAGCTGTTGCTGGCATTGAATATAGCACACGGGCTCCCAATCCTTTGAAAAATCCTAATGGTCCAGCCACTCTGTAAATCTAAAAAAAAAAAACAATATTTTCATTACAAATTAAATTTTCAGTTAAAACAACGAACTTTTCGTATGGCTTCCTTTATGCCCTTTGTAAAACCCGTCTCCTGAGTATTTAGCAGTGTTTTAACAACGTCTAAAGGTGTAGTGAATGCCGAGGAAACAGCACCGGCTGCACCACCAGCTACCATGTGAACTAATGGATTATATTTTCGTTCATGATTTAACTAGAAAAACAAATTGTTCGTTAAATAATTATAACAATAACCACTCACACCTAAATATTACCATATTTTGGAAAAATTCGTACGTTGTAAAATGTAGCGCCTGATACGGAAGATTCATAATCAATTGTGTCGAATAAGACCGGTAAAATGCTCCAATGCCTTCGGCTTGATAGATTCCTCGGGTACATTGTAAAACTGATTTGTATGGCGCGTTATACATTTGTAATCGCTGCTTTATGACTTCGGCAGGATTCGATATTGCATCGTGTATTAAGGTTGCAGCAACTGCTGACACAACTAGAATTTTATAAGAAGCAACCTGTTTTTATTTACCTGTAGAAAGATCAGTTACATTAAGTTGTTGTGTTCGATGTATCCTGGGTATGTTCGACAAAAAGTTTCGAAATATTTTTCCGATATGACACAGTTCATGAAATATGGAACGGCAGCTAAAGAGTTCTTCATATCAAACTATGCCGTTTGTTGATGATAAGCCCACGACCTGAGTGAAATTTAAGCCCCACCGAACTTTTGCTAGAACTAGACATATATACGGAGTCGTCAAATTTAATTTTAGTACTGTCGATGCGCGTGATCCGCCCATTGTAAGTTTGGTAAAAACAAGTCAGCACAGTTTTGTGCAGCGGATATTCTTTGATATTCGTCGGTAAGATCGGGAAAGTTTTAACACATCAAATTCCCTTTATCTTGTTCACCATAATCTACACTATTACGAGGCGGCTACAATTCAAGTGTACGCCAAATTTACACTTACAGGCCTATTCAGGATCAGAGTCACAAGTCACAAAGTAGGTGGAAAGTTACAATTAATTCAAAATTCATACAAAATTGTGACTCTCGACCTGCTTTGTGACTCGGTCCTGAACAGGCCTGTTAGATTACTTAATAAGCAAAACAACATCTTAATAGTGTATGTTTTTCACTCATTGTTTATACTCAATGGCTTCGAACATTTTTTGTCAAGTAGCAGCTTTACTTCAGTTCCAAAATTCTTTCAAAATTGCTCTAGCTCCGAAAAGCAACTTTAGTATTACTAGGCCATAACTTACGATAAAACAATCTAAACACATATATCCGAAATTTTTGTTGTTATCTTTAAATCTACTGAGTGAACTGTACGACAATGCAGTCCATAAAATAAAAAACCTTTCATTAAATATTAATTCCCGAAAAAGAGGATTGATTTCTTGCCCGTGTTAAAAAAAAATTCATTGTTATCGTTTTATGTTATCAAATCTTTTGGAGAAAAAACGTTTGAATGATTTAATTGGGGGCTTACATATATTCGATTAGTTTGATCAACTCCATGATGTTAAAAACGCTTCCGGGATCGCGGCATTTAAAGCGCTCCGATCCACTGATATTCTTTCGTTTCAGATCACGAAATATTTCTTTTTTTTTATAGGGAGTGAAAGTTTCTCTTTCAAATCGGACGAGTTAAAGCGCAGCGTCTCTCTCTGTTAATGAATCTCAAGAATAGGTTTGTGCGACTGATCCTCAACCTTGATCAGTCATCAAAATGGGTTAATCTAAGAAGTAGCATGCATTCGTCGTTGGAGACAATCTTTCACGAGATTAATCGACCGTAGCGATGCAGTACATTTCTTTTAATTTCCGAAATTAACAATAGAAATTTTGTTACTGCACGGGGAATATTTTAGTCCTGAGTTGAGATGTTCAGGAGAACTGGAATTGTGTCCAGGAGAAAAACGCCAAAATATCGTGGGAGTTCGGGTATCAATTTTGCTATTTCCCAGTCTTTTTCGACGCAAACATGTAGCCGCCTTCGTATACTCGTCAGATTGTTTAGTATGCCTAATTTTATTAATTTCCATCCATACAAATGGTTGCAAGTCAGGGCGAACTACCTCACAAATCCTTACATTCCGGATTGGGTTACAAATTGGAGTGCGTTGTTCAGAGTAGTGATCATTCAGATTATTTTGTGAAGACCACAGAGGAAAAACATGATAGTTACGTAAATTTATTTTGTTTTTGAGATTTTAATGCCAGTTGTTGGCTAATATCATAAAACATATTCTAGCAAACATAAAGAAGGGAAAAATCTGTCTAGTCCCTAGTTATTGCGTATTAAAAATTACCCATGAAAGGGTTTCCGTTCAGTTTAAATTTGCTCTCCGGTAAAATTACCAAAATATGACTTATCATATTTTTCCAATGTAGGTTTCATATTATATTATATATTTTTTTTCCTAGGATGATGAATCGTACGGTTGCCGTAAATTCAAAGCGTTATCTAGAACAGTGAGAATCATTTTTCACCAGCTCTTGAAAACATGAACGTAGACGAAATTTGATAGATAGATAGATATATATATTTTCCACATTATTAACATTTGTGCTTAAGCTAACTTATAACTAATCAGTGCTCAGACTTTCGTCTCTACATCAAATGTTATTACATTATAGCACGGAGGCTGGTGTCTTTGATAATGATTGTGTATTTCTGAAGAAAAATGGAGCAAAACCTTCCTGCGTATAACTAACCTAACCTAACTCAAATCTACTTAACTAGTACATCAAAACTTATCGTAGAGGCTTTTGCTATGATTGAAGCGAAGAGAGGATCAAAGGGTTTACTGTGCAACGAAGCAAGAAACGCTGTTATAATGTTTGTACGGTATTGTAAATCAAAGCCATGTTCGCATTTTCGTGTAGTAATCGCGTAGAGTAGTCCCACGGTTTGTTAAGTATAATCTTCAAGCATTTGTTTTGCACAATTCGAAGAGTTCTCTTGTGAATATTGGCACAACAACTCCATGTAGGAGCGCCATAGAGCAGCATTGGCTGCATCACGATTTTGTATGTTTAGCAACTTATTTTCCAGGGACAGTTTCGATTTCCTGTTTATGAAGGGATATACCACTCTAATACATTTCATTGTTTTAGAGGCCGCTTGGGCTATATGTTGGTGGTATTTGAGCTTCTTATCCAAGTAAACGCCAAGATATTTAATATCATTGCTCCAATTTTTCAGTTGGCCCAAGGCATTAATGGAGGGGTAGGGAAGGTATCTCTTAGCTCTTCTTTTCGTGAAAAAATTGCTTGCGTTTTATCCACATTAACTTTGATTTTCCAATCTTTGAAGAATGGTGAAAAGGCTTCCAGTTGTAGTTGAAGGTTGTAAATGATTATACTGGGGGGAGTTTAGGGCCGTATCATCAGCAAAGGAGGCGATTTCGCAGTCATCCATTTTAGGAAGGTCAGAAGTGAACAAATTATATAGGACTGAGACATGAGCCTTGCGGCACACCCACACCTGCAGGTATTCTACGTTTATTTGAAAGATGTGTCTTTAATTTCACTTGGTAGAATCTCGATGATAGAAAGGAAGATATAAGCTTGATTAAATATGTAGGACATTTCAGACGAAATTTGTATTGAGCAGGATAAGACCACGATCGATACACTACAATTTCCAATCGGTTTGTCGGACAGCTGATCGCCATGGAATCACGCCCGTCAGATTATCACTCTGTGTCGCTATCTCCTGAAGTCTAATTTGTACAACGATCAGCCTACAACACTGTAAGTCAATATTGGAGTCGAGACAACCCGAAAATCGGTTGCTATCATAGAGTGAATTGACAGTAACGGTCGCTACTTGTAAGATATTTTTCTTAAAACTATTTAATCTCAAACTACCCGTTTTATATAACTCTACTATCTGTTTATTTACTTTTAGGCGCTGTACAGATTGCATACGACCAAACGAATTTTCCGATACGATATTTTGTTGTTTGACCTATTGTGAAATCTTTAGTTATTGAAAAATTAGTTATAATCGTTATTATAACTTTTTCAAGAACATCATGAAAGAAAATCTCCAGGAATTTAAAGTTTTAATTGATAATAAAAAGAAAAATCATTCTGTCGTACGACTAAAAATATTCGTACCGACAGACGGACTTTTTTTTAAAATATTATTAATCAAAATCCAAATTCCTAGAAATTTTTTCTTATGATATTCTTAAAAATGTTATAATTTACGATTTCAACCAATTTTCTAATAACTGAAGATCTGACAATGAGCAGAAAAGCGAAAATAAGTATCGGGAAATTCGTTTAGTTGTGTGTACAGCACCTTAAAAACGGGAACTTTTCGCAGCACTCGAGAAATAAACGTTGTTACTCCGTCGTAAGGTCAACGAATGACGACGACAACGACAACGACAAAGCTATTCAAATTTCTTCAGTAAAATTTAACATTTCTGCTGCGCAACGCACGAATATTTATCAATGAAAATTATTTGAAGGTTGAGTTAATCGATGTCGTATTATAGTTGTCGACCATTTTTAAATTGATTGAAAAATCGTTCGTGGAAAATGTGCAGATGCTGAATTCTCACGATATGACGATGATAGCCACATTCCAGTCGAACTTACGGCTTGATATAAATTTCCTATCCTTTACTACAACAGGCGACACTAAACATTACTTAAACGGTTTTAATTTCCTCCCACTACACAATCCAATTTGCGTTTTAACGTTATTATTTAAGACACGCGACCAAATTATCAAAGTACATAAGTGGAATAGTTGAAATACGGACGGAACTTGGGAAGAAAGTTGGACATTCAAATAAGAAAGTCTTCATGAGGTATTCATAAAAATTGGGACATACGAGAAAATATTCGACGATTGATAAGAACATTTTATGTATGATTAAACGTTTGGAATGTGTAATGTCGAAAAAATGACGAAAATAATCGAACAAACACTAAAATTACATCATACAGAAATCATCGCAGAATTCTAAATCACCTTTAAACTTGGACGATCTACAACTTGCTAAATTTTTGATGCTATCAAAGTGGTGGAGGTTTAGCATTGACATGCACTAGATTTTTGAAAAGTTCAGATTTTACGGTTTCATAAAATTAGACATAATTTTTTTTTTTAGTGGCAGAGAGTTACTACATACCGCTTTTGACTTTTCACGTCCAATAAAAATCTTAATGCGGATTTAACTCATTTTATTTAAACATTATTAAGAGGATGCTGGTGTACCCTGTACTAGAAATTCGACGACAAATTGTCATTCTGACGAATTTGACGTTATAAAACTTTTACACAAGTTTCGAAGAGTATTTTTTAGCTACAGCGCTTTAAGAAAAACCTGAACACAAACGAAGAGACGATGATATAGCCCAACAAAAATTGGGTGAAATTGATTGAGGATGCAAAGCTAAAGTAAGAGACAAATATCTGGTTTTATGCATATTTATTTTCAATCTGTCGTAGATAAACCATTTTTTTATGTCCCTTAAGTCTTTTGTCTTCTCGAAATCAAGGAAAAAAATTGGGAAATAAATGGGAAAAAAATAATGGCATGTTTTTCCAGCCTTCCATCTCATTCCGAGCGCTTTAGACCACCCGTCGTAGCTACATAGTTCCTTCATTGCAACCCCACAGAGTAATACCCATACCCTTTGCAAAGAAGGGGGTAATACAAATTATTAAAAAATCGATAGAGCACTTCCTGTTCGCTTAAAAGGCATAATCGAAAAGTAGCCACCTCGTTTCAATGTCGCTTTAAGGAGTCTGCTATTGACCGGATGGTTGCTCTTTTTTCCGGGAGATATTGAAGATAATAGAGGAGCCTATTCATGACGGATATTATCTTTATATTTCCACAAAATGTAAAAGGTATCACAAAAATAAATATTACAATGACTCAACTGAAAGGTTCAGTCAAGAATGTGGCGACAACCAAGTAGACTTCTACACAGAAATTTTAATAATTGTATGAGCAAAATACACAATTTGCGTATGTAATAAAAATCAATAAAATAGTCGATGTGATATAATTTTGCAGCTAATCACCAACAAGTTAGTCTAACAACAACTAACAATTTAAATCAATTAGATACCTAAACAATAAGCATACAATTAGATCGTATACTGCATGATAATGACTTCAGTTTTGTTCGTTCAAGGCCCTTTTAGAAATAATTATTACACATTTCTGTTAAGTCGTATCGCAATTGCATTCAAACCCCTAAAAATAGAGCAACAACATTTCATATCTTTGGAATGTGTTTTTTTTGCCAATAAAATAGATATACGAAGCAGGGGCTTTTTATGATGATGAAATTATGATTAATAGATTTTTAATACAACAACGCAATAATATTAAAAAAAAAACAACAAAATAATAATATACTTACTGTAATTGAGTTGATTGTGCTTTGTAAATTTTGTCAAGAATTCTTTTGTAAATTCATAGGTTCCAAAATAAAAAGCATGAGCTGGACCGGCACCGGCAATTACAGCTGATACGCCACGTATTGGTCTAAATTTTTAATGTGTACAGTGAAGATTAGAATTGAAATTAATTGTTTTTTTGAATGGTGGATGGGATAATTACCTGAATATGCCTTCTGTTTTTATCATATTCCTAAATGTATAGGAAATGCTATATCCAGACGTTCCCGGCGAAAGACTCTGCATTCTTGTCTGTAAAAGAAATCATCAGCTTTATTATTTTTCGGGTAAAGTCAGGGTGTAGTAGAATTGGAATTTGTTGCACTATTTCTGTTCAAGCAGATCTACAACGTCGGAATGGGGATAATATTTCTACAAACATACGAATAAAGGCATTCCACAAGGAAGAAAATTATCGCCGTGTTTGCGGATAGTAATTCTGAATGACGTACTGAAAGCTTTGAACAACTTAGCAGTGGACGTTGTGGGCTATTCCCACTAGAGGGAAATACACAAATACGTTATCTGAACTAAAGATAAGTGCTCTTAACAAACTACAAAACTGGTCAGCCCAATTCGTCTACATGGTCTAACAATATGGAGGTTAGAACTCAAGAAAGTAGGCAGATAAATTTGAAATAAGGATTCGTATGGATAACCTAGCCGGTCGCAAACCCAGGTTGAAATAAGGAGGAACGAGTGAACACATCCTGAATGGCCACTAACCCCAGTGCGTCTCAGGAAGTAGGTAGGTCTGATACCGGTATTGTTGGACTTGCGGCATAGCTGTAAGAACTCCAACACACCATAACCGGCTGAAAGTTCTTCACATGTACTATTTGATGATTTTTGAGGTTTTAAATGTGCTTTATTTGCCTTATATACTTAATACTAACAGTTTTGTATCTTAATCCTAAAGCTAAAATTAATCTATATCTAGGCTCTATTCACATGTACTATAGACCAATAGACTTGGTCATCCAGGTTGGAGGTTGGGCGATGTTGTAACAACAACTCATCCCAGGAAAAAAAAACGTATTGTTCCGAAAGCAGGACTACAGCCTCGGATAAGATTGGATCAACGGCAACGACTCTGGCAACGCATTGAGGACTATTCGTTTAGATCTTGGAACGTTCGCTTCCTTTACAGAACAGGTGCACTGCGAAAGCTACTTAATGAAGTTTCAGGATACAACATCAACATTCTGGCGGTATAAGAAAGATCGCTTCTTAGATTCATAAATTGGAGGACGCGGGCGCTGAACCGAGATGATTTCAGACAATGTATCCTGCAGGCCCTGGCCCGATTTGGGCTGTCGCGCTATTGCTGGTGATGATGGATAACCGCTGTCACAGAAGACACAGTTGGGTTGAGATGCTTCCTCATCTGGCAATGTTCAGTCAGAGCCACTAGGGTTCGAGTCTGATGTCTGCATAATTTTAGATAATCAGATGTTCTTTTTTTTCCGAATGCTTTGGCATAAAAAGCTTTGAGTGCCTGTTGCTCGGTGCCACCAAGTCCTATTCAATGGCAATTTGCGTTTTTTGTCACATTCGGATGTTCATTCTGGCTGTGCTTAATGGTATCCCAAAGAATGGATATGGTACCATGATGTCAGCTTCTGAAACTTTCTTAGCTATTAAGTCGGCCATTTCATTATCTTCATAGCCGCTCTGTCCCGGAATCTAAATGAAGTTAACTCTGTTCTTATTTCCGAGTTCAATCAGGAGGCATTGCAGGCAATTTCAAACAAGTCTGGAGTAGATTTCAACGGATTAAATTGCCATTATTGCTGCCTTGCTGTCCGAGAGAATATATATTTGTTGGCTTTTGTAGCCCCGTCTGATAGTTTCTCTAGGGCATAAATCAATAGCATGGAGTCTCCGCCTGAAAAACAGTAGATTCTATGTACATGCTACAATACATTGACATTTGCTCAAACTCCATGGACTCCTGCTCCTACATCTCAACAAAGTAATTCACAAGAAAATGTTGGAGAAAGTTTAACAGGTACCCTTAGAAAGACCTCCTCGAACTCTTTCACTCAACGCGAAACCAAAGTGTTCGGTTCCTTCTTCATCATTGAGCAGCAAAGAAGTTTTCTCGTAATGGTTTTAAAATACACTGCCATTATGATTCACACCAGGTTTCCAAGTGAGGGGTAATCATGTGAATCGCAGTGTATTCTGAAAAACCTTTTATATAATCTGAAATTAACATTATATAAACTGAACTACAAGTGGAAATGATAATCTTAAAACATGAAAATCCAGTCATTTTTCAATCGAACAAAAAATAACAAGTCATCGTTACTTTGCTAATTTCATTACACTGTGGTAATACTGTTAAATTTCCAGATTTAAATATAGACGAACAATGGTGCGCGTAAATTCTATTCAAAAGTAAATTGTATTCTTGATAAAAGGCACTTCTAAATAAAAGACTGCAATCATTTAATTGAGAAAAGAAAGAAATCATCCAGTTTCAGTTGAGTATCGTGCGAATTTTTTTCGGTTCAACTTGATTTCTGGACGCTCGTTTTAATAATTGTAAATTGTCATCTACCTAATTAAACACTACGAATTTAATTCGTATTGTACTTTGATATGGGGAAAATAGAATCGTTAGGAAAATATCCGATTTGTTTTTCTTGTTTGATACGATATAAAATTTTTAAATGCTCGCGCTCTGGTATTGGAAATGTAAATGCTGCGGTTTTTGGTTACATGATAGGACAGACAGCATTTTTATCTACGATATTTAAGAAAAGAAAACAAGATGACTTTGGCGTGAAAATAGAATTTCATATTAAGACCAAACAAACGGGGGGATTTTTTTTTATTAGTGCGTTGTAATGATCTTTTCCAGAATATCTGTGAGTCATGATGTTTTTTACAGCCAATCTACGGAACAAAACAGACAAATAGAATCGTATAAAAAATAAAGTAATCTTCAAAACGAGTTTATAAAATAAATATTGTCAATCACGACGCTCTTCAAATAAAATAAAATAATTGCTGTAGTTAATCATAGTAAGACTCTGCAGAATTATTTCGTAAGAGTCGCACATAATTGCTGAATTCATCGCAGGGAACAGATAAGTAAAGGCAAAACGTAGAATCTGTTTAAAATTGTATGTTTAAGGAGAAACAATTAAATTTAAAGATAAGGCAGGCACCCATATCATTTTAATTGCCTTTTATCTGAAATTGGTAAATGAATGACGAGAACGTAATAACTTTAAATAGTTTCGCCAATAATTTAATCAATTTTATTATCAAGTTGATTTTTTTTGCTCTATAAATTGATATGGACTGGTCTCCACCCTCCCCTTTATACTTCTGGTAATCGAAACTATAAACTAAATTAAAAAAAATATACTGTTCAGGGTATATTTATTAGAAGAAAAAAATGTATGAGGTTTCACGTCCACAAGATATGAGAAAATGAGCGATAAATTATAAAAATTAAGACAGTGGCGCAAATTTTTTATATAAGGAAGAATCACAACATAAAATACAACCAAATGAAAAGTAAAGTTAGGAAGTAGCGATATCATAATACTGATTGAGATTGAAACAATAAACGTGATATAATACACATTTTCTAATCTCATCTAAAATAAACAATTGACGCAGATAAAAAGTTTTTTTTTCGCAACTTTATCTTATCGTCTTTTCCAGTTCATGACATTTACTAAAGACCGATTTATATTCGCGGAATTGTGTGATAGGCGCCAAGTACCTAGTTTTTCTAATTGCGTGAAAATAAGCAAAAAGAAAATTGAGTAAAGTAGAAAAATGTGTAGTCTAAATGTATTGACATTTATCGATACATTTCACTACAGCTAGATTAAAATAAAGCTTTGCGATAAAAATAAATCTGGGAAAAAACAAATCCTTCTAAGCTATGAAAGAATCGGATCAGAAATTTATGATCGAAAATTTGAATATAAAAAAGTGCCTTAATTTTGATGGTTCAATAAATGTTGTTAGTATTTGCCTCTTCTAAACAAACAGAACGTAGGTAATCGTGAATTTGAGTTTGCCTACTTGTTATCTTAATTCTCCATTAAACGCAAGTTGCTTAAAAAAAAGCAAAATAAGCCAAGTCTAGACAGTATAAACTGACGAAATGCATATATCGCCTACAGGTGTACGAACACAATTTCAGCCTATAACACCGGAAAACACTACGGCCCCTTCCTACGATGTTCAGTTACGTTCTAACTGGAACTTTAACTGACCGGTTTTCATACAAAACGTCTAGTTAAAGTTCCGGTTAGAGTTTAACTGAAGATCGTAATAATGACCCTAAAAGTTCTTCTTAAGTCTAGCTTCTCCATCATGAAAAGTATATTTTATATTAATCGTTCATGGAACAATAAATTAAATTGAATTTTATGTCTGTCTCTTCTGTGATCGATAAACAAAAAGTAAATGAGGAAAATTGCATACAAATTCTATGAGCTTAACATGAAGTAATGGCTTCGAATTTGTGCTCGAAAACTTTTTGATTCATTCCCTGATGATTCAAAACCATACGATACGGACGAAAAAGCTAAATTTTCGGACGATGAAAAACGAATCATGCCTTTTTACCTATGATTTTCATTCAGCATTCAGACCAACATAGCCATTAATACTTGTATTCCCCAGTCTCTACCCGAACTCTTTCGTCCTCTTCACGAATTTCAAAAGTCCTGGTAGGGAGCGCGAACGAAGTTTCTCCATCCTCATAATATTAACGCCGTATTCATGCATACTCGCAAAAGAATAAGCTGGACACTCGAGAGAAAAATTCTTGTGTCGGTCTCGGGGAATCGAGAAGAACCGGAAACCCTTTTCATCGAATTGATGGTAGCATTTGAATTCATTTATAACTTGAATTTATTCAATATATTGGATTGTGTAAGAAATTCCCGCGTTTTTTACTCATAAGACTTATTGAATAAAATAATAATTATAAAGACAAACTAATCAAAAATAGGGGTGTTTTTTTGCTCCCTTATCCAGTACAGAGTAGGTTTGAGAAATGAGAAAACAACAACAAAACGCATAGCGAAAAGAGCAACTACACCAAATCAAACAGTGGTGCAGCTATTCTGGCTCATGGAAAGTTCAAGGCTCAAAGCATATATTCTAGATAAAGTCGCAAAAACACGCCTAATATATTCTCCATCATTATTAATGACCTGTTTCCACCTATTGACCAATTTGTTGTACCTCTTTTGCCAAAATTCTTCTGGTTCATTATTTATTTTAATGGCATGGGGGTTTAGATCGTTTTTTTTGTCGACCTGAAAAAGTCGTAAAAATATACCAAAATTGACGACATAAAGTTCAATAAGCTGCCAAAAATTATATATTCAATATTTTTTTGATAATCCTAGTTCCAAGACTAGTTCAAACTTCACAGATTAAAATGCCGTTTGTTTTTTTTTATTTGAGATAAGCAGAACGCCCGCAATCGTGTCTACCGAAAACAAGGTTTTTGAAAAAGGGTAGCCTAGTTGTCATATACCTCAGCAATGACCAACAATTTGGAGCTGAAAAAATTGGTAAGTGTGCTCAACATGTGCATAAACATATGGTAGAAATTTCATAGTTCTATCATTATTAAGTTCGTCAGAATAAATTCCCAAAAATGGCGTAAAATAAGAGCCTGCACACGAGAGGACCATGGGGAACACCAGTTGAGTAGATTGGAAGGTCCTTAATACAGTAAAACCTGTCTAAAACGGAATGCTGTGGTACCCAGCTTTTCGTTCCGTTTTAGCAAGTTTCCGTTTTATATAGTACTAGCCGCGTACCGCGACTACGCTCGCTACGCTCACGGTGTTCTATCGCTCCTGGTACTCCCGTCTCTACTGTTGATCCATTAGTCCTGTCTCTCCATGCTCTATCCCCCATCCTTCATCTTCCATCCTATATCCACCATCCACCATCCCCTATCCCCCATCTTCCATTTTCCATCTTCTATCCACCATCCTGAATCTTCCATTTTTCATCCTCTATCCACCATCCCCCATCATTCATCCTCTATCCATCATCTAACATCCTCCATCTACAATCCTCCATCTACAATCCTCCATCTACAATCCTTCATCCTCACCCCTACATCCACTATTCTCCATTCTCTATCCACCAATCTCCATCTTCTATCCACTAACCTCTATCCACCATCCTCCATCTTCCATCCTAACACCCTCCATCTACAATCCCCATCCCCCATTCTCCATCCTACATCCACCATTCTTTATCCACCATCCTCTATGCACCAACCTGTATCTACCATCCACCATCTTCCATCCCCCGTCATCTAACATCCTCCATCTACAATCTCCAACCCCCATCCATCATCCTCCATCCACCATTCTCTATCCAGCATCCTCCATACTTCATCCACCATCCTCTATCCACCATCCTTCATGTACCATTAACCAACCTCCATCATTCATCCTCTATCCAGCATCCTTCATCTTCAACCTACTATCCTCTTTCCACCATCCATAGTCCAACTTTACCATTTAGTATAGGAACGCGTAACTAATACACCGAAAACGAACAATCTAAAATAAAAAATAAAAATCATTGCTTTTGACCGCAAGCTTCCGTAGCTTTTTGACCATGACGAAAGACGAAATAGATCAGATGTCGAAAATGAATTTTTAGGCCTCCTGGAACTTCCATTTGTGAAAGTTTCAGTTTCACAAGAACAAGTAAACTTGTCGCTTCGGATATCTCATTCCATCGGTCTAATGTCTCATTTCATCGGTCAGCCAGCATCAATGCGCTGTACACATTGCATACGTATACGACCGAATAAATTTTCCGATACGATTTTTCGTTTTCCGACCTATTGTGTTACTTATTGAAAAATTAGTTATAGTCGTAAATTACAACATTTTCAAGAATATCATGTAAGAAAATCTTCAGAAATTTGAAGTATTAATTGATAATAAAAAGAAAAAATGAATCCGTCGTACGACTAAAAATAATCGTACCGACAAACGGACTTTTTTTTAATATTATCAATCAAAATCCAAATCACTAGAAATATTCTCTTATGCTATTCTTAAAAATGTTATAATTAACGATTTTAATCAATTTTCTAATACGACCCAGCACAGTTTCGCCTCTACCGGTCACGATATAGGACAAGCCGAAATCAGGTCACTGGGTTACGCTTAGCTCTTTGTTAATTTCAATGTGTGGCAGGTTTCTTCAATTCAAGAAGCAAACGAGAAAAAATGAATATCTTTTAACCGGAAAAAAACAGTTCTCTTGTCAAGTACGGTGGTTTGAAAGTGACTCGGAGATCCGAAAATGAATCACACTGAGCAGATCGTCATCATCAAAGGCGCGACAGCCCAAATCGGGCCAGGATCTGCAGGATACATTGTCTGAAGTTATCCCGGTTCAGCGCTCGCGTCCTCTAATTTGTGCATCTAAGAAGCGATTTACAATCTGCGTCAACTGAGTCCTCGTATCTTTTCCGCAGTTTTTTTCACCGGTCGTGTGCCCTGAGCTCTTCCTTTCAGTGTGGATTTGAGAATTTTTCCGTCCTCCATTCGCTCCACATGGCCTGGCCCATTGTAGCTTACGAAATTTTATAAAAGTTGATGTGGCTGGATCGATGTTATACAACTCGTTGTTGTACCGAATACGCCATTCAGTGCCTTCTCTTACTGGTCCCAAAATTCTTCGAAGAATTTGTCGTTCAAAAGCGTCTATTGATTTTTCAGACGCTTGGGTGAGAGTCCACTTTTTGCTAGCACAGGTCCTGTTATGGTCTTGTAAATATTTGCGAAGTTTGCTCTGCCCGATTTGAAGATCGGGCGTACGGTGAAATACGCCTTATTTGCTAGTATGATCCAATGTTTTACTTCGTCCTGTTCGTAGCCGTCTATTACAAGGTGTGACCCCAGCTATGAGAAATGATCCACAATCTCCAGGTTGTACTGAGCAGATCCGATAGTAAAATCTACGAAAAAAAATTTAATTGATTTCATCCTTTCATGAAAATGGGTAAGTCCTTCAAAACGTCGCCCTTGGATGTAGCCAGAACCGATCAACACAGTTCCTTTAACCCAGTAAATTCGGATAAAATTGTTTACCCATTTGAATCCACTTTCTCAGTTTAAAGAGCTGATGCCAATGACCTGTTCTATGCCTCTATCGTGCGTCACACAGGTAATCAAAACAGATAGTGATGCCAATGTTGCACCAATGTGTCTAAATATAAAAAAAAGCCGTACGCTAGACCCCAAAATCTTACTGTAATGCTTGAAGAGCTTCGAAACGATTTACTTGGTTGGTCTCCAATGACCAGAGGAAACGAATTGAGGTAAGAACAGCTAAGTGGAACCTCTCTGGCTTCAGGTCACTACTTAAACCCATCAACCGAGTCTTTTTTTTGAAATATTCTTCTGCAAAACCTCCCCGCATGATTTGCGATTCCATTTATCTCAAACCAATTTTTCTTTCGATATTTATCTGATAGTATTTCATGTCTGAGATAAGCCAGCTCTGCTACTACACGGTTTCCACAGAACCAGCACAGATAAGAGCAATTCAAGCCAATCCTAAAATTCAAACTTTTCTAGTTCAACCAACTGTTCGTAAACGCATCACGATAAGTTAGGATAGTCAACTTGGTATCGGGGTTAAGACATCCGGGAGAATTATTCAGTCTACCTACAGTTGAAATAAAATTGCCTGTGTACGGAAATTAGACGGAACTTTTTTTGCTCGTAGTCATAGAATTGTCAGTGGCTTGATACCGTCAACCGATAAAAATTCATGTTTTCATAATGACTTTAAAATGGCTCAAAGTTCGACTTGATTCCGTCATGAAATGCGAATGAAATCAGCCGAAGTCAAGGAGCAGTTAATGCCCGCATTAGTGAAAAGACGAATATCTAAAAATAAATTCGGTCGACATTAATAAACAAATTACACACACTTTACAATCTGAACAATTCGTAGCCGCCACCGGCTCTGCAATCTGCCAGTAATTGCCCTGCAAATTCAGAGTGATAATTTTAGAGTTCGTCAGTTTATCGCAGAAATCGTCTCGATAAGAGCAGACCTAAATAAACAATCGCACCGAAATCTAATCTACGTACGGAACGAAAAAAACTGCTTTATTATCGTGATACTGCAGAAAAATATAGTAAGAACCAACAACGTTGTTGCCGACTGCGCGACCTTCGGCCCGCTCCAGTCTGCACAATGTCACGATGTAAACAAAATCCTACACAGTTGACTCGCACGGAAAAACCACTAACTATCAATTAGTTTACGACGATTTATCGGAATATTACAATGGAAAAAAATCCCCGGCATGTTCTCGTACAATCGCCGAAAGAATGAAAAGACATTTTTTTTTTTCGGATCTCACAATTACATCACAAATTCAGAAACCCGTTTGAGGTTATGTCACCGAACCAATCCTACTAAAAAAAAAAGCGAAATCTTCGATTGATTAATAAACGAAACATCGCCTCTATGCAAATCATTTTCGAATTACCTTTACGGAATCCAGCGGGTACATGAGACAGTGCTCCAGGACTCCAGCGATTGCACCTGCCGTCATATTCGTCGCAACACTTGTCGTCGGAAGTTGCTCATAGTCGTCAAAATTCATAATTGATTCTTCCTTGCTTTCCTGATTATTTTCCTGCTGTCTGTTGCTCGTCTGTCCCCGTCACGGCTGATCCTTTTCGCGTTTCCGATCGAACTTAACTTCGATCGGCACTCGAAATAATAATGAAAAAAAAAAAAAAAACTAAAACAAAGTTCTGTGGCGCGCGGACTCGTGAACAATTATTTTAGTGCCGCTGGCTGGCTGGCTGTCCGCTGCTGCCGTAACACTTTTTTTTTCCTCGTTCCACGCTTGCGAATCCGGGGATAAAATACGTATGGGAATTTGACAGTACGCAACTTTTCCCTTTTCGGATCGGAACAATTTTCTTTTCTTTTTTTATGAAAAATGCACAACAGATAATTTTCCGCCCGGTTTAACGAATAATTTAACAAACGGAAAGAAAAATACGCAACTTTTTTTTTTCCTTCTCTGCGTGTAATACTTTCCTTCGGGGCAATTGAATTTCAATTGGGAAATTTCAACATCTCATGTGTAAAAAAAACAATCGAAAAAGACAGTACGACGAACGGAATTTAATGCGAATTGTCGTCTTTTAAAAAAAATGCGATAAATTTAACGATGCCGAACACAAGAAATTAATTCTTAAATTTTTGCCATGCAACCTTTCCGCGGACACTTGCACACGGACGACGTCTTCTCACTTCGTGCAAAAATTCAATGTATGTGGAGAAAAAAAAAAAAGTATTTTATTTCGGATCTGTCAAAAGTGCGGCGTAAAAATTTTCTCCGAGCTCCGTAGCGATTGTGATGCCAGCGGTTACTTTTGGAATTAGGCGAACGAAGTTTTTAGTGGCGCGAAGCGCGCACATGTGTTAAATTTTGTTTTTTGTTTTTCTCGTAGTTCGTTTATGTTTTGTTTGCCGTTTTTTCAGACGAGATTTATTTTTGTGCAATGTGCAGTGCGTTTGCCAGTTTTTTTCATGTGTGACCTTTTTGAGTGATCAAGGGTGGAAATTGGGTAGCGACAGTCAAGGTATGCATGAAAAGTTCGATTAATTAACTTTGAAAGATGAATAACAATTTATAACGCGTTTCCAGGTTCGTAAACATTTCTGGAAAAATATAGCAGACCAGCTTTCAGTTTTTATAGTCCAGATTCTATTCATCGCTGGGTTTGGTCCCGCTCAAAAATTCTTAAAACGTCACTGACTACTTTAAAACCCTTCAAGTTAGGAAGGAGCACAATTATTAACAAATTTCTCACATATAGGGGAAGTGCACCTATAGTCGGACAATGTACCACAATGCTTTAATTCTTCCTTTTGTCATTTGTTTAATCCTTACATTCCACTTTGTTCAGAAAAGCTCTTTTACACAATTACCAATTGTCTAATCGCTTTTTTGTCTTACATCACATAAATAAGGATTGGTTTTATAATACCGAAAGACTGGATCCCGAAATCGAAATCAGTGAATCCAGCATGTGCGCATGGTGCTTATACAACGTTTCGTAGGGAGGGTCAAATCTATAGCTTAGACCCGAACTACATAGTCCAGTTTTTTACTGTCTGGAGAAACCTTTGCACGTTCTGTTTTTGCCCGAATGACCGTTTTTTCCGGAACCATGTAGTCAACGAGCTAAAATCCTTAAACTTTTCTCTGGGACATGGTTTTCATTCTTTCTGGAAGGCGGGTCTATTCTCTCCGGACCCGAAAAAAATGGACTATGTAGTTAGGGCCTTATAAAAGGAGTTTGCAATTTCGGCAATTATCTTGTGACGAATAGAATAAATGTGGATTTTGTTCAGTTGAGAATCATTGAGCCTTTTTGCCACACTAAAACAATATCGGCGCAAAAAAATACATACAGAGAAGTCTGGCCCGTGTGCTGGATATTATCGAGGGGGGGGGGGGGGGGGGGGGTTTAAATATTTATTTAATGATGACGTCTATTGTACAGATAAACTTCCAATTGCAGAACAGAAAATACAGAAGAAAAATTTAAATAAAAAAGAAAAATAAATGAAGGAGAAGTAAAGAAAGAGGAAATAAGAAAAATAGAAGAAAAAAAAATAACAAAAGACTAGTAGTAAGTCTATATAATTAGAAATTAAGTTTAAAAAAAATAATAATATTAATAATTCAGAGGACCAATCTTGAGGTCATCATGATTTCTTTATAAACGAATAATCGGTGAAAAGAAATACACATTCGTACGCTCCAAAGGGGGGATAAATATAGAGTCTGACCTGCTAGGACGCAGTGGTTGACGCAGCATCAAGTCTAAACTTAAGGCTGAGTCCCCTCCATCACCGTTATAAATTTTGACGAGAGCACATTCGTCTATGTACAGTCTGCGTTGTTCAAGGACGGTGCGTTATCATAGTGCAAAATCCACGAGTTTTCTGCCCACAATTCTGGTCTCTTTCGGCGAATTGCTTCACGCAAACGTCTCATAACGCCCAAATAATACTCTTTGTTTACTGTGTGGCCTTCTGGCAAAAATTCATGATGCACTACACCGTTGTAATCCAGCGACTGTTTCGAGGCCGGACGATTCTACGCAAACGACCGACAATAAACACTACGCTAATACTCGTATACATCACAGCAGACCAAAAAAAAAACGAGACATCCTTCAGTATTCCGCTGGAAAGTTCTTTATATAGTCGGGAATTCCGGGCTAGAAGTCCATGCTATTTCCGACAGATTTCCATATGACGAGGTTGACGCGGTTCCGTGGGATCTTTTTTACCGCAATCTTTGAGAAATGTCCGAAGCATTTCCCAAAGCTTTTTTCCCTTTCGTCTGCTGGGATTCCAAAGCCTCCTGGCATTGTCAAACGCCACATACAAAAACGTTCAATTTGGCTTCAAATTGCTTCATACTTGTCTCGTATTTATATTTCTATGATCGAGACCAAAACCAAAATTTGGAATAAAAAAACAAAAAAACTTAAACTTGTATATTCATATCCCTACAGGTTTTTAAAAATATAAATTGAACAAATATAGGTACATACGGAAAAACTGTATGTCCAGTTTGGTACTATAAAAAAAAGTATTAGTTTTCTTTATTTCGGTCATCGTCCTCCTCCCCTTCACATACCTTCATAATGAAAACTTAAAAAAAATACCTACTTGAAGGGAGGATTTAAGATCACACCTCGATGAAATTAAATTAAATTAAATTTCAGACGGCAAGAAGGACATGTGTTGGGAATGGGAATCGAATGTGAATAATCGCTTAGTCGACAGGAATAAAAAATTCAGTTCATTTAACAAACATGAATGCGCAAGACACAGCAAATATATTTTCATCTTAAAATTACTTATTAAATCACTGCATGCAAAATACCAACATCGAATTAAACTTTCGTCACAATTATGAATTTAACAAATCTAAAATATATAATAGCGAAAAAACATTAAAAAACAATTTAAATTGACAATTTACAGCAATTCTAAAACTGTTCGTGATTATTAAAATTACAACTTGATATAACAACGTAATGTAAAAAAAAAGTATTCAAATTTATAAAATTATATTAAATGAAAATGAAGTAAAACAATATTTGTTATTATTGTCTATGCCAGCGGCTTTTTTAAAATGCTGCAGATTCCACATTAAACAGTGAAATAAGCTTATAACCCTTTGTTGAAATAGACTACTTCTAGATTTGGATCCTTTTTTCGTATTCCCTCTTGTACTGACTGTTCTAAGCTCGAAACCTGTTGATCAATCAAAATTTTAGTAAATTTTTAATTCGAATTGCTATTTTTGTGGCTTACTTTAATAGCTGCTCTTTGACTAAAGAATGCACAGCCAAGCGGTGTTGCAAAAATCAGGACGAAACCACAGAAAAGAGTCTGAACTGGTGCATTAGCCCACATATATCGTTTCAATACTCCGCGTCTTGATAGATATTCCATAAGCATCGGTGTAAGTACTATAAAGAATGATTAATATTATGCCGTACAAAATTATCTTTGGAAAAATGTTACCCATTCCTGGCATGGCCATTGCAATTCTACTAAGTACTACGGTACTGATTCCGGTTGCAGCAGCTTTTTGGGACTGTCCGACAACGTTGTTCTTTTCATCTAGCAGTACAACGCCATTCTGAAGTTCTCTTCATGAACAGAAATAAACAATTTGGTTATATTAGTTTTTAAAATTATTTGTTTATTTTGTACTAACTGCATTCGCATCATAGGAATGTTTATACAATTGGCTGCAGACACTGCGGCTAGTGGAACTAATCTTCCAATAAAGGGATTTAAGTTCTGAAATTATATTACGAATTTTTGATGATAATATTTCAACTATTGTCGATGTTATTAAATTTTAGAGTCGAGAGGGCGCTTTTTCTTTACTTTAGGTTTACTTCAACTTTACTACAAGATTTGTAATAGGAAAATGAGAGCTTACCTTAACAAGACTATTGAGTGATAAAGCTGTTGCCAAGGCACCTCCTGTTGCAAGACAATACGAAGTAATAAGTTGTCTAGAATAAAAATTTAAATGTTATTTGGGGATATTTTAAATATAAATAAATAGATAAGTCATTGACGTACACTCTAAGGGCCGTTATTACGTCCTTCAGTTAAAATTTAACCGGAACTTTAACTGTAAGTTTCGTATGAACATCTGTCAGTTAAAGTTCCAGTTAGAACGTTACTGACGATCGTAGGAACGAGACTTAATTTTCGCTGATTATGTAATACGTATGATTATTTTTTTTAGAAAAAAGGTCAATTTGACAAATGACCATGGACATTTCCATCTACAGGAGTACTTGGGACTTGGCATACACATCAATAAAAGGACGAGATTTAGTGGCAAATCACATGTATCAAAGCAAACAACGCGCGAAGAGTACATTTATTCCTTATGTATTATACAATCGAATCAGGCTCAGATGTGAACTGATCTTCTTCTATTTAAGCGAAGAATACTTCGGTGAATCATAGTAAACGATATTAGAATAAGTTCTTCAATCTGATGATCCTACATCCAATAGACAACTAGTGGTAGTAGCGAAACATATCCAAACCTTGGAAGTTCTTTGCAGTGATGCGATCGATAAAATTATGAAGTGGTTGAAAAGTGCGGATCTAGAGTTGGCTTCGCATAAAACGGTGGAAGTTCTTTTGAGCTCTCGAAAAGTACACGAAGTTTCTCGTTTTCAGAGCCGGAGAGCACAAGATCATCTCGCAGCCAAAACTGCGATATGTTGGAGTGTTATAGTGCATTTACACTCAGCGTTTGCGACGAGCCTCTATCCTCACCAAAAAATCAATCAATGAAATAGCTCGTGCAGTCGCCAGAGTCTTACATTGAGAACCGGTTTGCAATGGCCTGATGGGGGTAGCTTCTCGCCTCGAAGCGAGCCTCATGGGTGAGTGTAAGCGCACCATTAATCAACACTCGAATGTCCTTTAAATACCATCTTCTGGCGATCAGTGAAAAAGTTTCAAAGGTAAATGGAGCGCTCTTACGCATCATGTCAAACACTGGATGACCACCCTCTAGCAGCCGAAAACGATTAGCAACAGTCACGCTGCACCGATCTGGGCAGATGCAACGAAGAAGAAATATATAGTATATAGCCGGAATTCGATCAATCTATCGTCTTAGCGTACTAAGGATTGCTAGTGCTTTTCGAACAGTTTCCGATGAAGCAATTGGAGTAATATCGGCAATGTTACCAACTGATATATGTACTATCGTGTGAACTTCAGGGACTCTACGTAGCAGGCAGGCCGGTGCGCAGGATTGCATGGAGGGGAGGGGGGTTTCATAGCACTGAATGTTATGAGCTAAAAAAAAAGGTACTCACTTCCGTTGTGAACTACACAACCTTACGAAGCAATGGGGGAGGGGTTGTTTTTTTTTAACCGTCCGCTTCGAAGTCGACCGAGCGGAAGGCCACCGCAAGCCTTCGAAGAAGATCCGACCGCAGGAAACTTCGTTAGACACATTTGTGACACAGCCAAGTGGCAAGCTTTTCAGTCTACAGTAGCACGGATTATTGCGAAACTTCACAGTTTTGAGCGAATAAGAAACATCCAACGCGACATACCACAGGAAAGGACTGACTAGACTAGACAGACAATAACTGACGGTCTTAGCAAAATTTCTATGACGGCCTTTCGGCGCAAAACTTAATAGAGGTTCCGGGAGGATCCAGTCGTACGACTGAGGAGATGTTTAGCTGATTAAAGTCCCGCACTGACTTAGGTTTTCGATGCTTTTACTCATCGTTAAAAAAAACCTATTGTTCCTTGTTGCAACTTTTAGTAGAGAGACCAACTCATTATCTTCGGCAAATAAATTTCTAATCAGGTTTTCTCGCAATTGAACGCGTGGATTGTGAACTATGATTGGATTGGACTTAAGTTAAGACCACGTTAGGTTTTATCTGAACTGCTGATTGGCATATCTGTAATTGCAACGACTTGCAACTATTTCGTAAAATTTCCATTCGTATTTTAACCTAGATTTGTTTATAGACTCGAGTAACCTAGAACACACACAACTGCGCTTAAACAGCGGTAGCAACTAGCCGTACACGGCTGAAACGGTATAGGGTTTAGGGTTTATAAATACGCTTCCGGTACTTAGCCGAGACACAAAAGCAGCTAAATAGCAGCTATTGCTTGCACATTATACGGACTCCAGAGCTTCTGCCAATTTTCACGCATACGCGTGTACTACCATCTGGTGGTAATGATTCTAAGTATAGGTTTTCGACGTCTGACTTGAAAATTTTAAAAATTCATTCGAGCTTTTCCCATTTTTCACGCATGCACATGCGTGAAATGTATGGCGAATATCTAGAAATCTCTCATGTACACAGCAGACAGATAAAGCCGCCGTGTCCATATGAGTTGTTTCCAGTAAAAAAACGTTGGGGTGAACCCGATAAGAACCTTCTCCTGAACGTTCTGATTTGTCGTTAGATAGGTCAGACAATTCAAAATATAGATCATACTTACTTTTGTGAGAGTGGTGTAGATCCCGATCGATTTGTATAATTCACAACTGCATTGAATGTTTGATTGATCCATTGCCAGAACACAACAGCTGGTGTACTTTTGTAGAACGATAACATACCTAAAAATTAAAACATTAAATTAAATTGTTGGGTCAATAGAAAAGCGGTACTTACATCCAGTAATCAATGTATTCATTGGAACTTGAGCGGCCATACGACCAATAATTAATGATTTTTCTCCAGTTTCCGGATGAAATGCTGAATCGTACAAATATTTCGCTTTCCAAACATCATCGATTGTTTTACATTCCGGAACCGAATCGCCAGCTCTATAACTTTTTACAATGCGTTTCGCTCGTTCTAAGTCCTCACTCGACGACAATAAATTCAGTGGATTCGTAAGCAAGAAGAAATGCTTAGCACGATTGAGATAAGTGCTTTGGTCAAATTTAGGACTATCAATATCAACTTTAGGTAGAGAAGTCATTTTTGTTTCGTATTGTTTGTTTATACCCTGGAATGTTTGGAATCTAATTAATATTTAATTGATTAACAATTTGTTTTTTTATTTCAGAAACTTATATGAACCAAAATCTAGTCGGTTCTTTTAATGATTGAATGTTTCGTTGTGATGGACACGAAATTGATGGTTTAATTTTAACGATGACATTGACAAGGTTAGAAAATTAAATATTTTTCGCGTTAACAATAATCATTTGTGTATTTTTTTGCAGTTTCATAAATGAAATATTACGCTATTGACGAGAGTATCCACAACGTATTTTTGCGAGCATTAAACTCTTGGCAACATCAAATTTAATTCGTACTTGGTAAGTACTCTCAAGATTATTTTTCAATTATTAAGTCAATGAATGGCTTTGAATTATTTATGTGTATATAGTTTGTTTTTAAAGTCAGATTCTGATAAATCTTGTTACGGCATATATTTACATTAAATACATATAAGTATTTCGAAATTCTTCTGCTTGTTGGAGATAAGATCGGTTTCCATTCGTTAAGTCTTGGCATCGTAACCACATTTTTGAACTAATCTTATCGCTTACTAAGACGATTAATAGTGTCGCTTCGTAAATGTACTTTTAATTAAATTAATTTATTTATTTATAACATCTCGTGATAAGTATGTCTATTCTATAACTTGTATATGATGTGGGCATCTCTATATTTCTCCAGATATAGATACAATTTTGATCTGTCCAACAGTTCTTGTAAATGTATCAACATTAATATTCGAGATTGATTTCAAGCCGCTGTGTTAATAAACATGAGTGCGGCAATTGCTTGATTCGTCCAATAAAAAACTTGACATTGAAACTGATAAAATTTTCGGGTACTAAGAGATCAACATCATGTTACATAATATAAATGGCTCACGAAAAGCCGCGAAATATTTTGCCGTGACCTTCGGTCAAAAATTTATCACTGCAGCATGTACATAGCAATTAATCGACTGCAATAGGAAAACCGGCTCTATTCCATAAATTAGATATAAACAAATAGTGGATAATTTATGTATTATGCAGCATAAAAAAAATCGATATTAAAATTTCTGATTAAAATGATTCACATACCTGTGTGTGGCTATGCCTAATATACTTAAGTCGAGAGAATATCTGATGGGCAGTGGGAGTAGTGATAGGGTCTTAATTTCCGCTGACCCCAACAAATCACAGTAGCAATTCTATAGAATTTTTAAACTAAATCAAATCGATAGGCAGCGGCACTGAAAAATAATACCGCTCGCGAACGTATTAACTCACACCCGAACTACACGACTCTGTATGCCGTACAAACGTATGTACTTTGTCGGTCTTGTGGGTGGATATACTGGGTTATTCGCATTTCCAGTCCGAGCAGCTGACTCTGACATTTCATTGCCCCTTAGTCAAGAGATAAAAATGCCGATAAGGTGAACGAGAATATTTCCTAGAGAGAATTGTTAACGTTTACACTGGAAAGTTTACTTGATGTTAGGAATTTTTAGACGACGATGAGAACTTCTTATGTTGTATCTTTTGATATTGATACCAGCAACAAGAAAATATGTAACGGAAGCGAAATTAATCAACAAATCCAAAATGGGTTGAAATCATTCAGTTGTTGAAATATCAGCGGTTTTGTGATTAATTTTTTTGAAAAATTATATCTTTCGTGGTACAAACACCGTGGAAGTTAAAGATTTGAGATTGTTTTTCAGCACAAAGAGTTTCTTGTATGAGCGCACCACACGATATATCCCGACTGGGATTGATTGTTGTCTTGGCTAGGACCATTGAGGACATGCCACTGCATCGTTGCCATTATTGGTCCGTTTGGTCTAATGTTGGTCCTTTTTTTCAATTGGTCCGGTGGTACTTTTTTTTACGAAAAAGACCATTTTTGAAAATACGACTTTTGTCAAAATTTTAGTTCGTATGCTCTTCTATTAAACAACAGGGTTATATACTGCTTTTAACCGAACTTCTTTTAACGTCCCAACTAGCAAACAAACTTCGAATTTTGATTTTCCAGAGACTATTACCGTGTTTACATGGAGAATCAAAAGATCGAAAGATCGAAACATGAAATATACGACATAACCGGTTTCGATTCGATCTCGATTCGATCTGATCTGCGTTTACACGCGATTTTAGAGGATTGAATCCGGATTCATCCTCCATGAAAACGCGGTATATAATACTGTTGACCGCAAGTTGTGAATTTTTAACTTCGATAAGTTTTCGGTAGGACTTACCAAACTGAACTTTTAGAAGCAATATGTTCGGTAATAGCCTCTATAAGGTCTCATGGAAGTAAATACCGACAGTCTTATGGAGGTTTGCCAACGAGCTTTGCTCGACATGACTAATACCAAGTGATTCGGCTTTAACCCTATTACGACAATGTTTCTGATTGGCCTAGTGTGTAGCGTAGCGTCACTGACTAATGTGTGACGGGACCGTGGTTCGAATTCGAGAGTGTGCAATTCACATTTTTGAAACAAAAAATAATAATTAAGAGGAAAATAAATTTTGGAAGAAAACAAAATTTTGAAAAATTATTTTTCGGTTTTTTTTGCTTCCGTACTTTCAAACTTCCGTACGAAAGCAAGAACAGCTTCGATGAGGCCTTATACCAACTGTTGATGCTTGCCTGTTAAAACAAGGGGAAAACATGCGCCAGATTAGTTCGGTAAGACCTTATCGAAAGCTTTATCGATGTACGAGAATAGCTTCGATAAATAGTTAGTTTTGCTAGTTGGCGTATAGTACACGCTACTTTGCCTACTGGGAAATACAACTAACTCATGATTCTATTTTCTGATTCTATACATTTTTGTTAATTTTTAAATACACAATAATATAAAATCTATGGTCCTTTATTTTCCATATTAGACCATTTTCGTGAAAATGTGGTCCTTTTAATTTTCGTCGTGCGGCAACGCTGCATGCCAGTTTAAAAAAATTTCACTGGAAACGATAGTTTGTAATTTGAGTTGGACTAGGTACGAAAGAGCTGTTTTATCATCAGGTTACATCATCATAGGAGGTATTATGAAATTATCCGAAACACTCTTACATCTAGCCATAGTCGGGGATTCCATTCCTGGACCGAGTTTTATTACAGTGAATTATAACAAGCTTAACTTTAGTATTTTATTATTAAGCAATAAAGTTCATATCACAAGTTACCCGGCTTATTAATCAGAGTGGAATGAAGGACTTCGAGGTCGAAGTCGGTTAAGTTCTTTCGTACTTATGGAAACGCAAAAGGATCTCAAGAGGAAAATACATATTAAACTTTTTGGAAGAGGCAAGAAAGATTGCATTGCATTAACAAAAATTACTTTGGATGGAATATATGTCCTAGTCTCCAATTAAGAAAGATGTGGTCACCAGAAGAAGGAGCTTAATCGAGAAATAGGCGGATAAAAATAAGTCAAAACTGAACTTAAGAATACTTATTCTCAATCTTCTTGTACCAATTCTTTAGTCTCTCTCTGTAGAGGTAGGCAATTTCAACTAGGGCCTTTCACACTTAGGGCCGAGTATGTATAGCGCACATGAACCAGTTTGTAGTCTGAAATTGACATCTTTCATAATTATTTCCTTTATCAGAAGTCGGGGATTTCGTGTTGGAGTTTCACACCAGAAACCCAACTTACTGAAAGATTTTTATATAAAACTTCCTGTTAAAGTTTCGGTAAAAGTTTAAGTTAAGATCGTAATACATTTACTTTTCGTTTTGGCAGAACCCAAGTTTCGGGAACTCCCTATCAATTCGACCCCTATCAATTCCACTCCTATCAATTCCACCCTAGTGTCCACTTCTTAAACATAGAAAAGAAACACTCTCATTTTCAGGAAAACAAATGGCTTTATTGAGGAACAATACATTTAACAAATTATTAATAGTATGTATATCTTTCATTTTTTTTTTCAAGTAGTAGAAGAAGAAGGAAAATAGCATAGCTTCCAAAATAAATACAAACATGTATGGAAGTTGTGTTTTTTTTTTTGTTTGAAACATTATTACATTTTTTAACTATATATTATTATATTTAATGCCATTTTTAGCAAATAATAATTAACTTTTAATCTTCTATTAGAATAATTTTTTTCTTTCTTAAGGTTGTCCTTTTTTTTCCCTGTTTGAGAGAAACAAATTTGGCTAACTTAATGGAATATTAAAACTAAACATATTCATACATACAAATTCAATTAATTGGTTTGTTTTTTTTTTTTTTTTTACACATATTTTACCAGTAATGCGAAAATTAAATGAAATAATTATCGAAGCAAAATTATGATTTATAACAATTTCTCTCTGGTATTGTCTTTAGACACATTTGTTTGATTATTAATTAAATTTTTTCGTTATTTTATACTCCTGTTTGCCTTGTTCTTTTGTTGGAGAAAATTATTCGGTATAAATTGTTGATAATATATTTTGCATACATTGGAAGCTGTCGTATAATATGGAATAGGTATTTTTTTTTGTGGAGCACTGTTTACACAAATGATATCGAAAAGTTTCATATTTTGTTCGGAGTCTGCATGGCGGTAATTTATCGGTAATATGCGTTTAAATTATGTGTTATTTCCTAGCGAATATTATTTCGGGGTTTTTTTTTCGTTATTTTTTCTTCGTATGTTTTTGTTTCATTCCTAAATAATTTTTGAGAACATTTAACTTGTTTAATTTATATATAATTAATATACATAAGTAATTGTTATTTTGTGTAGTATAATGAAATAATCTTCTTTTTTTTCTTAATAACAATCTATTTTTGTTGCTTCGTTTCTTTAGTACTTTGTTTTGTTTCATTTTCTTTGTTCGGGATAATCATTTAACAGTTCTTAGTTACAATATAATATTATAATTAAAACTTTTTTTTTTCAACTAAACTAATTTTTTTATTACTCGTTTGTTTATTTATTACTTCACCGTTTAATTTATTGTGTGTGTGTATGTGTATATATTAATTGATACTTAATAATTGAACGTTAGGTCAATTGGAACATTTTCATATTCCATCTGTTACTTTTATCTCCAAAACATTAAATATACAAACTACAGTTTTATTTTTTTCATAAAAATTATAATTATTATTAATTATTCCTTTGTTTTGTTGATTTTTTTGTTTATACAGTTTAATATCAAGCTTAATTGATTATTGTTGGGTAATTGAAATCACTAATTGAAATATTTTCTAATTTGTTTATTTTGCTTGATTCGTTTTTTCATTTCACTCGAGAAAATAATTGCAAATGTAACTCACACTTTTATTACTTTATATTTTGTTTTAATTGGTTTAGTCGTAATTAAAACTCCTTTTTTTATTTTTTGTTTTATTTTAAAATTTGTTGTAATGCTTTTTTTTACCTTAATCACATGGTTACAGCTATTTAAAGTTTTAACTAATATATATTTAGTTTTTGTGTATTTTTTTTACTTATTTTTGTTTCTCATAAGATTTTGCTTTGGTTAAAAGCATTTTCTTAATATTTATTTATAATATTATTTATTTCGCTGCTCATTTTACACTTTCAATAATAATGCTTTATGTTTCTATGTTTGTATATGTATATATGGTATGTACTTTAACAAATGCTGATACGATGATTAAACTTAACTATATAAATATTTTATATAACAAAATATCACAAAAAGTATAAAATTAGGATTTAATTTTGACGAACTTGATATTTTTTTTATGTCGACTATAGAAAAATAAATTTATGGCTTTTTGACGATATTACGGAAAAGAAATTCATATCGTCTAAACGATTACCAAATAAATTTGAACTGGTAAACAAGTCTTGTTTGTGGTGTATTTTTAACGTTGATAAATTGTTATTATGTGTTCTATTGGACGACGATGACATCATCTACTGAAACCTGATGATTCTTATTTAATATAGGCCTGAAATAGAAAAGGATATTTTAATTTCATTTGAATGGTAGATCGCATGGGGGAATTAAAGTCTAATTTTAAGGTCGACAACACAGTAGAATTGGACAAAGCAGTTCCTTTCAGTGAAGTACTTAACTCCATCGTTCCTTAGTTTTCGTTCGCACTAGTTCGTTCTTTTAGTTCATTCGTAGTTTAACTTGAGGGGAGAAGATGATGAGCAAAGAAAAAAGATGATGAGCAAAGAAAGAAGATGGTGGGCAAAGAAAAAAGTTCAGTAGCTGTTTAAGATGATGACAAAAAAAAGGCCAGTCGCTCTAGAAAAGATAACCAACAAAAAAAGGTCGGTAAAGTTTCTTGTTACGTGTCCAATGGAATTGCAGTTCACCAAAAGGAGGGAGTTACTTCACTCACTCACTTCTTTGAAGTGTTCTTTTCGAACAGTTCACTCGTGAATGACCCATCTCTACTACACAGTATAGGCTTGCGCACTTTAGTTCATTACAGTAGGCTTGTGGAGTTCGTGAACGAACTAGTTCGAAAGATCGTTCCCATAAGTAAAATGAACGAACTAGTTCGCAGTGAATTCCGGTCCTAGTTCGTTTGTAGGAAGTAGTTCGTCATGAAATTTGCATACCACGTATCATTCCACTCTCACGAAGTTGGAACTGAAAGAAGGAACTAGTTCAGTTCGCGAGGGAAGTCAGGACCTTATTTTTTTAGCTCATCACATTCAGCGTCTTCATTCGTGAGTTGGGACCTTTTTTTTTAGGTTATCATATTCACTACGAACTTGAAAGGAACTAGTTCCTTCGTGAGAGTGGGTACCTTTTTGTTTTAGGTCCTCGCATCACACTCATTATAAACTTGAAAGGAACTAGTTCCTTCGTGAGTAAGACCTCTCCCTTTTTTTTTTTAGTTCATCACATATACTCTGAACTGCGTACTACAAGAACGAACTAGTTCGCAAGGGCTGGGGAACTAGTTCGTTCGCGATCACTAATCGATCCGTCGCGGACTAGTTTGTTCTTTTAGTTCATTCGCGTGAGTTCAGTGTAAAATCGTGTAGGAAAATGTGATGTTAAAAAAAAGGTCCTCAATGTGGAAGTATGTAGTATACGGCAATCCATGAAGAGAAAAGAGCTAGGGATGGAACTCACTGCGAACTAGTTCCTTTCGGAAGTAGTTACAGTGTGATGTCCTAGAAAAAAGGTTCTCATTTTCAGTGTGCACTTATACGGAAATGCATGAATAGAAACGAACTAAGAACGAGACTTACTGCGAACTAATTCCTTCGCTCTTTTGAACTACATAGTTCGTTCATTAGCTACACAGACTCTATTAAAGTAATCTGCTGCAAGTGAATAGTTTACTTCACTTAACACAAGTAAGATTTAAAATTTTGTGGCAATACGTTTCTACAGGCAGAGTTACATTGATTCTGCAAAGTATGAACTGTTTTTGATTTTGTTTTCTGAATTCTGCAACCCTTAAGGCCCCATGAGCACGGTGCGACATTTTTTCATCCCATTTTGATTTTTCTTTCTTGAGAGGATTTTAATCGATTGAAATCGTTTTTCGTTCGTGTAATTTGGCGTGGACAATGCGACTGCATCGTTCGCTGTCTATTAGCGAACTAATTTTGAATTTACAGAAAAAAATAGTGTTATAGGTTTTTAAATTATTTCAAACGCATAACTATTAAAAACCAATCATTTTTTCATTGATTTATCTTCTAGAAACACCAATATTAATTATACTATCTATGATACTTTTCAATGAAATGTGGTCTTCTTATGTACTTCTTGCCATGAAAATCCTGAAAATTTGCTTCAGTTTGACTTCATATATTATTAACAAAAATGAAAATTTTTTAAAATTTGATCTACACAGGACCTTCTTTAAGATTTTTTCTAGCATTATATTAATGAAAATGGCATGTTTATTATTTAAGAAATAGGTAATATGCGTTTAAAAAACTTGTATTTACGAATTTTAAAAAATATTCAAGGGTTGTTATTCTAATAGCAATTTTTTCCGAATACAGTTTTAATTTTTTCTCTATGGACGACCTAGTTTACATACCAGCTAATAAAGTGGTATATATTTATTTTGTTTTCTTGTTGCCATTAACGTGAAATATTGGCATGAAAACAGTCATACAGGCCTATTCAGCGCCAGAGTCACAAAGTAGGTGGAAAGTCTCAATTAATTCAAAATTAATACAAAATTGTGACTCTCCACCTACTTTGTGACTTGTGACTCTGGCGCTGAATAGTACTGAGAAATCATCAACAAAATCGCATTTGACGTGCACATGGGGCCTTAAGCTATTCAGAAAGGTTGTTGCGGATACAGCATTAAAACGTAGCTCATTTGTCAAGTAATGACAACAAATTCAATATTTCCATCAATGTCAAAATTCTACAATGGGAATTCGAGTAATTAGCTAAAACATGTCAACAACCCAGCTTTACACAAGTGATACTATCCAATAGACGAGAAAAGTTGAATGGAAATTGATCGTATTGTTTGTTTACATTAATTACGGGTAATAAAGCTGTTCTAATATGAAAGCATCTGTAGAATATTAGCTGTGTTTTTTTATTCCCGGTTAACCATAAAGCTCGACAAAATTGCACGGCAAAACAACAACAGTGCGCTTACCGTAACCGCACTGTTGTTGTTTTGCCGTGCAATTTTGTCGAGGTTTATGGTTAACCGGGAATAAAAAACAGCTATTATAAGCTAGAATTTATACAACTCATGCTATTTGAAATTTTCAGATCAACTCATCTGTTCAGTTCATCTTAACGTTAGCTTTCCGAGTAATAGTAACAGAAAATTTCGGCTACAGCGAAGTGCGAGATTTATTAATTATTTTTTTTCGTCGTAAAACAGTAGCCTCGTTCAGTATAGAAATTCGGGTTAAGGTTGATTTACATGACGAATGCAAACATTTTTTACTGAGATTGTGAGGGAGAAGGAAAATTTCTAACGACAAACTGATCAATAGTGAAACGAACAGATATTATGTTCAGCAAAAAATATTGACGATATTTCTGTCAATTTTGTTTTTTGCAGTTGTTGCTTTCTGCTTCATTGAAAATTCGATAAGCTAGCTCCCTCACAATCTCAGTAAAAAATGTTTGCATTCATGTAAACCAGCCTTTACTGCGAATTTTCCGAAACAGGCGACCGGCTTCGTTTTCTGTCTGTCTGCATCATGACCCAACTATCTAGTAAACAAATTATACTTACTTGAGCATTCTGGTGGATTGAGCTGACCGAATATATTTAATTCGTAAAGAGCAGCAAGTGTGATAAATAACAAATACCAAACCATTAATATAATTCCCAAACGTTTATCTAATTTCCATCCATTTAAATGAGTCGAAAGCAGAAGAAATACAACGGTGGATAGAAGTGATAGCGTAGAGTATGTAAGGCCTATATTTAATAAAGAAATTTATGTTTAATTTTACTTGGTCGGATTATGGAAAAGTCTTAATACCTTTGGAGATAACATTAACATGAGACCCTGGTGCAATAATTGCTGTCTGAATAAACCACGGCAATCCCAGACAAACAAGTATATCGAAAACATTTGATCCTACAGCATTCGATACGGCCATATCACCATATCCCTCTTTAATTACAGCAATCGAGCTTAGAGCGTCCGGTACAGAAACACCAGCTGCTACGAATGTCAGGCCCATAACTGTGTCCGGAATGCCAAGTGTCGATCCAATTATTGTAATCATCCACACCTGGCAATTGGTAATTAGGAAATTATCATTAGAACACTTTGAATTAAATCAATTTGATCATTACGAGATTACCATAAAGTACGAATAGAACGATATCCAGATCATTGATACAAAAAATGTGAATGGATACCAATTTTTGTATTTTTCGGTTCGGCAATCGGGCATAGTTAGTCGACACATGTAATGGATGGGATAGACAATTGCCCAAGAAATTTTGCCTGGTAGACCAGCATCAACCGGCTTTTCGAGTGGATTCATCGGCTCTATTCCTTTTAAATCCTTTGATTTATAATAGCCACTTTGAGCTGGCTGCTGCTGGCCTGGTTGTGTCTTTTGTAAAGCTGTCTCTTGTTGTGCGGCAGTAGGAGCTATTGCTGGTTTCTCTTCTTGTGTTGCATTATATCCATAGTTTTGCTGACCTAGATTCTGATTCCATCCGATATTGGTTGCGTTGTAGTCATTTCCCCATGTATCAGCAGCAGGTTGTTGCGTTGGTTGAGCTGCCGTATTCGATGTATCACCCCAAGCTGCATTTGGATCCCAACTTGCATTCGGATCCGCGTAACCTTGATACTCGTTACTTTGATCGTATTGTTGAGCCTGTTGTTGTTGCTGCTGTTCTTGAGGATCTTGCGATAAGCTTGTCACAGCTTGACCTTGCCCTTGGGTATATGAAGTATCTGGAAGATTCTTATATGTAACTAGGGCGGATTGTTCTTCTTTTGTTGGAAGCTTAATTGGAAGATTTAATGATAGTGCCCATTTTTCTAAAGGTGTATTAAAATGCAACGTTATACAGTATATCACGTAAAATATAAGCATGACTAGGGATTCTTGCTGTAAATAGGAAAAAGATTTGTTATTTCACTTGAATAAACTAATTAAGTAAAAACTATTTACCCAAGATATAACATCGTTAAAAATGATTATCAACATGATTAAAATGGATAATGAATAAAAGAAGCAGTCTCGCACCAAAGGCCACCAGTTCAGCTGACAAACAGTTCCAGAACACAGAGCACAAACGGATATAACAAACATGATATTGAAGACAGCCGATCCAATGACTCCACTTATCCCGATATCATCTTTTGCAAAGAACACACCGATTATAACAGTTGCCAGTTCGGGTGCTGAACTACCGGCAGCCATAAAAGTTGCGCCCGCAACATCAGGTGATAGTTTCAATTCTATTGTTTATATTTTCAATGTTGATTATTTATTAAAACTATGAAATTTTTATTCAATATTCTTCAGACCTTCACAAATTCGATCCAAGCTGGATACAAAATAATCATCGCATACTATCGCTAATCCTAGAAATGTGAAAACTGCGACTAGAACATGAATTACTAGTCCACCGTGTCGACGTGCAAATGGTCCCATCAATGGTCGTGGGAACTGTTCGATTGCTGGTGGTGTACAGTTCATTCTTTTCGGGCGCCAAGTTGGATGTACATGGGGTCCATGTTCCTCGGCTTTGGTAGACGTTTCGGTTTCCTCCTGCCGAGAAGAAAAGTATAAAATTCGGACCCAATTTTAATGATTCGTTGACTCTTAATAAATTGATATCAGGAAAGAACATATCGTAGAAGAGATTTTATGGTCGGTATTGTTGATTTAAATCTAAAATTGTCTATTTGTTGTAATGCTATGTTCAGACTATGCGTTTCAAACGCATTTAAGCAGGTAAATTTAACATGTAAAAAAAAATGTGTTCAGACTAGGCAACTTATTTTACTTTTATACAAGATAGCTTGATGTGATTTGTTTTGACAAGTTGATAATCAGCTGTATTTAAATAGCAAATTTATACCTTTTAAATTGTTTGAAACAAATTAGTTTGTGTAGCAGTAATGAAAAGAGAATTTATTAGCTAATGCAGTCGTTGCACAAGCACAAAATTAAGTTTTTACAGCATTTCAAAGTTTCTTCCAAAGTTTACTTCGATTTCCGCGAGGGTCACAATATATGTTTTCGGTAAAATGCGTCCTAGCTACGTGTTTTCGTAATCGCCTTCGGGAAGTGTTTTCAGCGCATTTAACTCGATTTAAACGCGTCAATCTCGTAGTCTGTACATAGCATAAGTCACGACGGCTTAAACACGATCGATAAATTTTAATAATTTAATTTTGATCATATTTCTAGGCAAGCCAAATTTACTGAAACAAAGAATCCCATTTTAGACTTCTTTACTTTAACTGTCTACGACCGCAAAATCTCATCTACATCATAGTCCTGAATTTCTCTCAATATAATCGAACCAATTTACCGTAGATCCTTCGACTGTAGATTGCACATCGTTCTGAACAAAATTCGGATTAGGTGATGTCAAATCTTTTGCGGTCACTACGACTTCTTCTGGTTCATTATCCGGCGTTGTTACTACTTTTGCTGAATATACTTGAATACAATAATAGATTAAAAACAAAAGTCCCATATTCCATAGTCGTGCACGTCTTGATCTTCTTATCGCCTAAAATGATAAAAAAAAAGAAATTATATTAACAATTATAATATGGACTTGTGCTATTTTACTCTTTGGTCTGTATACGTGAAATTTTGAATTTAAAGACAAAGTTCATTAATTTCGTTTGAACTTACTTGCTATTATTATTAAAGACCGATTAACTTTAGAGATTGCAATTCACGAGTTTGTGTTAATAATGAGGAAATGGAACTGCTCGTGATATTTAATTAATTAAAAATCACTACTGGAGAAAGCAAGGAAGAATTGTGTGCGAAACTTAAAGCGCTTGTACACGAGCAATTAATTGCCCGACGATTATTGCCGAAATTAATGTAGCGATAAATAGAGCAATACAGGCCAATATCATTCTAGTTTAGGCAATATTTTGGCAATGTGGCAATGTTTTCACAGATTGCTGACCTTGTTCGCCCTATAGTTACTGCATTTCCACTGACTTGGAAAATGCCGAGCAATTGTCCTCGTTCTGTGATTCAATTGTCAAGTTTTGTTTTGAATTTTGCATTTATTTGTCAAGTTTCGTGTTGTAATTGGCTTGGAATTCAAATATTTCCATGTTTTATTTTAAGTTTTTGATTCGTTTCTCAAGTTTGATTTCGTTTTGTTCATAGATTGAATTGCTGTGTAAGCCTTTATTGCTGAATTGCTAGATATTGGTCAATATCGCTCATCACAATTCAATAACGAGTTGATGAAAAGTTTATCCACATAGTTGTGTGCTGCTTCATATTTTCGCGACGTCAAAATTGAGGAATATTGCTGCAATTGAGCAATTTTAATCGCTCGTGTAAGAGCAGCTTTAAGATTAGGGACTTATTCCTTGACCGATTCTTAGTTTTTAATGGTAGAAATAGTCACCGAGAACGTCATTATTTCTTTTATAAGTATTGTGATCTAGAATCCGTTATCGTTGTGCATTAAAACTTATCTACTAGGCCCCTGTTAGAAGTGAATAGGATAAAAGCAATGCTCTTCCAATTCTGGATAATAGCCTTAATCTGTCCCCAGGACTTGCAATTCTATTCACTTCTAAATTTTTTTTTTACTATTAATAAAACGTACCAATCTAACAACTTCGTTTTGATAACAAACACAGCTATCACAGATACAACGCCGATAACTACCGAACTGGAGTATAGTACTATACTCTAGGCTGTAATTGGTTCGTTGGCTGCTAGGTTGAGAATCATTAGAAGTTGAAAATTGTGTAATAATTTCCTTCCAGCAAACATAAATGGGCTGGATAATATTATTTCCCCGAGGACAAACGTATTTATTCAAACACACAACTTTTGTCTTAGTAGACTAGAGTCAGTTTCGGTCAAAAAAAGTGCTAGAATTAAAGTAGCTTAAAGGATGGCTTACATGACGAATGCAAACAATTTTTACTGAGATTTTGAGGGAGAAGGAAAATCTCTAACGAGAAATTTATCAGGAGTGAAACGAACAGATATTATATCCAGCAAAAAATATTGACGATATTTGGGTGAATGTGTTTGTGACAATATTTTTTGCAGTTGTCGCTTTCTACTACATTGAAAATTCGATAAGCTGTATCCCTCACAATCTTAGTAATGAATGAATGTTTGCATTCGCCATGTAAACCAGCCTTTAGTCCTGTTGCTACGATCGTCAGTTAAATTCTAACCGGAACCTTAACTGGAAGTTTTGTATGAAAATCTGTCAGTTAAAGTTCCAGTTAGAACGTAACTTACGATCGTAGGAACGGGCCTTAACAGTGAATATAGATATGGTTCCCCTGACGAGTTTATTCGGTGTTTGGGGAAAGGAGTACGGCTGGCAGCACGTTATTTTTCACAAAGATCTACAAATATCTTTCGTTAACGATGAAATTTCGAGACCCAAGTGAAAATTATTTCAGAATGACAGATGTTCATCTCAATTTTCCAGCGAATAAAATCCTGAAGTATTGTCTTTTCATCGAAAGGATGGTAGAGAATTTAAATGTGAAAATGTGAATTACTGTGGTTGACCCGGAGATAGAGGACATAATTGCTGAACCTTCCAGGATGGAGTATTGCCAACAATAGTTACATGGTAAACACTAGATTACCACTGTGAACTATGAAAGAATTTAACAATATTTTCCTTCCGTCTGCTGATATTGGATTCGTAAAAATATCTGGGAGATAACTGACCAGATATTTACTGTCATGAAATTATTAAGGAAATCTTGGGAATTCAATTCAATGCACACGATCCTGTTTTTAATACTTATGAAACACGGTTCTAAGAGAAGCGACTTGGGAAGGTGCAAGAACCTGATGTATGGTTAATTCTGATGAGGGAGGAGTTCACAATCAGGACCTCCAAGTTACAACAAAGAAGTTTCGTTACATTTTTTTTTTTAGGATACTCAACTGGACTTGAGTATTTAGATTTTAATACACTTTAGTGTACAGTCCAGTCAGATTGAAGGGCAGATATCGGGCTGGGTATGACTTTGTACTAGTAGGTGTTAATAGCTTTTTTAGTGCTGTTCGTGGTTTGTGATATGATCTACTAGAACAGCAATGTTGTCTATAACAAATCACCTACACAGCAAACATATTGGCGTGGGTTTGCTAGCAGCAGCAAGCATTAGTCAAGGGTAAATAAAATGCGTTCAGCTTGCCCTTCCATCGAATTGCAATTGCCACGGACATTGATTTAAAAATTCTTGCTAAATGCTTGCAAAAAGATTGTAATTTGTAAGGTATATATATATATATGTATAGATTCATATTGCATATTATCATTAGTCTGCTCAGTATTAAATCCTTTAGTGAAAAAAGATTCTGTACTGTCCATTGTTTATATTTTTTTTCGAAGCCAATAGAAACTGAAAAATTTCTATAAATAATTTATGCGTTGAGTGAGAATTGAACCCACGACATCGCCGTAGCAATGTTTTCAATACCAAGTACTTTACCACTGGACTACACCCGGACATCTTCGACGGTCCAATTTTGTTCTCCATACTGAAGAGTGAAGAACAATAATGCACCTAAAAAAATCAGTCGAAAAGAAGAAAAGACCAAAAATGAAGTAGATACCCATGTTCACGTCAAGAGACATGTAAGGTAAGCCACCAAAAAAATCTAAGCCGAAGTGGTGTTTCTCCAATAATTGTTAAAACGAATCTCAAAATGTTACAGGCTAAATATAAACAGTAAGTACCACAATTCATGGAATAATATGTTCATTTTCTAATTATATTTAAACTTTTTTTTTTTTAGATCTACCACCTGTGCATATTGCGTATTTTCCCACAACCCACCGTCTATCGCTCCAGACGAATTACATTCCAGTTTTTTCTTTGTATGCATGAACGGATCCAATTTCTTTTGCGACAATGTGGAGAAACTTCAGAAAGCCCTTAAAAAAAACGTGGCCGTTCATATAATGAAGACAAGACAAGAATACATTTCAGTCTTGCAGCTTAATATCAATTTTCATATGATTGTACCTATGTAAATAATTACATGTATTATAGTCGGAGTAGTTGCCGTCGGTAGATATTGGTCTGACGTAAAATATGTAATTAGTTTTGTACTACTATATAAGAAAAATGTATTTCCTTGATCGTAAATTACGGGGGTGGATTCGATAGTTTGAACATGAAAAGTTTAATATTAAAGGAGTTTTACATTATATTGATTCGAAAATTATCTGATTCTGACTATGTCCTAAGTAAACTTATTCGAACGAGATTGTCGTCATCAGACAACCCAAACTAATAGATATATTGGGCATCTTTTAAAGACATATTTATTGTGGCAAGTTGCCAAAAAGGTTGAGGATTAAAGAACCGATAATGTTTCATCACGATACGCAATGCTACAGCACAGTTCAATTAAAAAAAAAGAAAAACAGTTTCCTTAGAGTGACGCATAAAGATGTTAATGACCTCCTCCAGAATTATGTAAAGCATTTGTATTGATGAAACCTTATTGCAGCAATAGTATTTCCTCGTATTATTATAGTAGAGCTATCGTTCAAAGAACGATGGTCCTGTTTTGAGGGGTGGTCCCAGTCACTTTTGAACTTCACATTTAAGTTTTTGTGTTTGAGAAGAGTACCGACGAAAATTTATGAGTCAGCAGACTTATTTTCTATGTGCGTCACTGAAAATGTGAAAAACTCCTCATTTTATTAATACATTTTTTCCGTAACCCTAAGTAACTTTATCACACCATGCCAATTCTTACAAAATATTTACACTAGAGTACATACTTTGTTATTTAATTTAAAAATTAAGAAATTAATTCGACATGCACAAGATAACAAATAAAAGAGTAATATTATGGACAAATCAAAAACCTCACCATAATAATTAATTACAACCGACGACGTCTAGCAATAATATTAATTTCTTTGGGTTCGTGTAGTCGTTGCTCCAATAAATATTTGTCCCTTTTTTTTCTCATTTCATTCGCTCATGATATCGATTTACGATTTTGTGGTTTAATTTCTTCGGTCAGTCGCCGTTAACAATACTTTGCACCATATAAAAATAAAACACCCCACTGAATTACCATAAAAAAAAAAATCTTAACGCACAACAACTTATTATTTTCTTTTTTTTAATTAATCACATCGAAATGAAATGATTGCACAAGAAAATTTTCACGTCAATTAAAATTCCCAGAACGGATGTCTCGAGGTGCGATGGTTCTATTCGCTCTCCCTACCGATAGGGGAGCCCCTTAATTTAGAAGATATCCTGGGTCGACACGGAAATGGTTTGCACTTTCGCACGACTTCACTTCCAATATAAATAGGACGAAAGAGTAGACAAATTTACCATTTTATTTTTTTTTGTTTCGTTTGTTTTAAGTAATTGCTGATGAGACTCCGTTTCACCGTTGTTTAGTTTTTAGTAAAGCCGCAATGAAAAAAATGAAAATTTTCTATTGACTGGATTACAGAAGAAGATCAGAGACACAAGACAGCTTAAGCAGCAGCAGCATTCAAAGAAATTCCTCCTCGGTACAGTGGCTCTTTATAATTTTTTCATCTTGACTCGACTGTTTGGCGACAAAATGTATGAATGGTATCGGATATAAACGAAGACTCCAACGAGTAGGCAATACTACGAGTATACGAGAAATTTATTCCATTGACATGGGGTAGAGAGTTTTCGCCGTTGGACAGGCGCATAGTTGATTTTCTGGAAAAAAATATTATTCAGTTCGCCTGCTATGAGTACAGGGTTGTATAATTTGTTCTGATGATGGTTCAAGTCTTCGATTTGGTCAAAGAATACAGGAATTTCGGTTCAGTTTTGAACGAATACTAAACTGTACGTGTAACTAAGAATATTATCAGATAATACCAAGGGTGGCTTTAGAGGCTACCCATCTATAAACTGACTGTATGCTCCAATCCAGCACTATAGCAATATTTAAAAGAAAAAGATTCGAAACTGTATAGCGTATGCACAACAATGTCGAAAACCTGAACCGACTCATCTATCACTTAGAATGGCATATGCTGGGAAATAGAAACTTAGAACTTATATATTTAGTTATTCTAGAGAATGAAAACATTTGCTGAAAAATGCTAAAGCGTATGGTAGTTAGTCCACCGCTAAGCGGCATCAAAGCGCTTATCAGGGAGCGGGCCATAGACGCAGCGAACTCAAGGTGGGAGGAGCTGACGAGATGTAGGATCTCTAGGGCATTCTGGCCAAGGCTGGACAAACTTAGGTCCAGGGAAATACTAGCGTGGAATAGGGAAAGATTGCGGGTACTCATTGGAATACTGACGGGGCACTGCTTGCTAGGGAAACATGCCATGCGGCTGGGGATAGTTGACTCTGACGTGTGTAGGTACTGCTTTGACCTATATGCTGAGGAGGACATTCCCCACATTTTGTGCGAGTTTCAGGCGGTTGCAAGAAGGCGCTTGAAGTGGTTGGGCAGTCTCTTCTTCGATAGTTTGGGAGATCTTAAATTGATAGACTATGACAAGTTGGTCAAGTTTATTAGGGATTTGGGATGTTTTGAAGGTGATTAACTGGCAAGTTCCACGATTCTATCCCAAGGGATCGCCATGGGCCCTCTTTTGGTGCCTAGTGCGCGATGCAGCTCAGTGTGGCGCCCCTTCCTGAAACTAAAACTAAAATGGTAGTTGGTCGTTACAAAATATTTTAGATAGCTCTAGGTCTGGATTCGAGATTATTTTGATTTTTATAACTCTTAAATATTGAAAGCTAGAAAAATTGACTTGGGCATTATATACAGGAACCGAATACATCTTTTATAGCTAGTAATGTCATAAGAAAGTGGGGTCACAACAAATTTCCTCAAGAACTAAAATTAATATTTTTAGATTTCTACAAGATAAGACTTAATTTTTTACTTTCTGTATGACTCAAAAAAAATGTGTAGCAACATTGGGTGCTATGATTGAATCAAATCCTATAGTGATCGGGCCAGTATTATTAAAACTGAGCAATAAATTAGTACAATATAATACAGGATAATGTGCACTTAATTGAAACCGACTGATTTCACATTTTGGAGGTTTTCACTTTATTGGAGACGAAAAATACATGCTGTAGATGACTTTATAAATGTACCTATGTGTTTTATTGAAAAAAAAAAAAATGAAATTTACATTTAGCATAAAACCAAAATCCAATTATATTTTTCGAAAACCAAACCTACTTTTAATAATTCTGAAAATGATAAACAAAAATACTATTCTCTTCTGAAGAGTTAGTTTTAAAAAAAAAAATTTATTTTGGATTATCGGATAATGTTGAATGCTTTTTCGACGACTATGGACCTAATTTGTACATTTGATGGTAATACATATATATCAACGCCCATAACTGTATAAACAGAGTGGTTACTTTATAGGTAACCATGTTCACATTATAGAGGCGCTAAAATTACCACCGTGCACATTACGAGAGACATTTAAAAAAAATATTCTTGTTCACATTACTGGAAAAACCACATTATCGAAGGTTCACATTATCGAGATTGTACTGTACTATTAACAATTAAAGTCTCACATCTTTTTTCTTCTCTCTTCAAGGCACAATTTTGTTTATTTTTGGTGTCAATCCAAAAATTAATTTTTAAAGTACAATATCAAGGCCCAAAAAATCTGGTTTTTGAAATGTTACATCTTCTCAAAAATATCTTGGATTTAAATATTTTGAGATTTGCCGAAAATTAGGCCATTTGAAGGGGTCAAATATTTTTTTTAAAAAACACAGAGCCGTGTGGCTAGCACTGAACATGTTAAATTCAGCATTTTTAAAATCGTATGCTTGAAAATTCGATTTCTATGAGTAATTTCACACCAACAGAAAAACATAAAATTTTCATTGAAAATTTAAATTTTTTTAAACATTTATCACTATGTAGGTACATTGCTCTTTATTTTTTTTGTTCCAAAAAGTTCTTTATTGAACACAACAAAAATAACTTATTACTATATAAAAAATTACTTGGTGCTAACATAAGTTGCGGCTATAAAATTTGTTCTTTTTAGGGGGTTACTGACATGGAAACGAAAAAAAAATCGATTCTAAATAAAATTTTAATTTGGAGAGAAAACCATTGAAAAAAGATTGAAACTAAACGATTTCAGTTTTTTCGCTAGAAATCATGATAACCTCAAGATTGGTCCTCTGAACACATCGTATCCTCTTTTCAAATCAAAGCTGAAACTAAATTCTAATTATCTAGGTAACTAATCCTTTTCTCTTTCATTACTTCTCCTTAATTTATTTTTCTTTTCTCTTTAACTTTTATTTTCTGTACTTTCTGTTGTGTAATTGGATAAGTTTATCTGTACAATAGACGTTCATTAAATAAATAAATAACAATATTACGAGCATATATTCTTTTTTTTTTAATTCTTTTTATTATTACCTTGCCGTTGGGTTAAATTCGATATAACTTAATAAACGGCTTCTTTTCACGTCAATCCATGATATCTTTACTGTCGATGAGAACCAAAATTCCTAAGGTAAGATACTCCGAAAAAAAAAATTGTCAGCATTACACAGAAATTGAGCCTTTGAATTTTGTAAGGTGAAAAATTGCGAACCGAATTTTTACGCCGCCAAAGAAAGTAATAAATGCCGAAATTTTGGAAACGTCTCTTGAAGTAGCCGCGCGCGCTAGGTAATAATCAAATCTTTTGACATCCGAAACAATTGCGAAAAAAAATCTGAACACTATAAAAGAAAACCCACAAACTTAACTTGTGTCCTCCGTAACAATTGTAACAATAGATCAAAAAGAACATTAAAAAAAAGGTGTCGACAGAATTCAGGACACCTGATCTTATACTTTACGAGAAGGGATGACTGTTGAAATTTAAGAAATACACTATTGCAAAAAAAAATAAATAAATCGGGTCAACTCTAAAAGGAAAATTTTAAATTCAAGAAATATTTGGGGAAAACGAATTATTCGGATTTGACTTGTTTTTTTTTGCGACTTTTTTCTAGAGTAGAATAGAAGCTTTGAGCTTTTCATGAGCCAGAATAGCTGCACCATTGTTTGAGGTAGTTTAGTTGCTCTACTCGCTTTGCTTTTTTGTTGTTGTTTTCGCATTTCGCTAACCTGCTCTGCACTGGATAGGGAGCAAAAAAATACGGCTAATGTTTTAGTGTTTCAGCTACACTACAATTTAACTTAGACGTGTCAGTTTTTTTTAAAGTAGTTGACTGATTGAACCAATAAATGATTGTGTATATGAATGAGTGTATGCTAAAAAAAATTATGAACAAAATAAACCCTTACGGATTCACTCCTTTTCCCCTTCCCTTTTATACATAACAAATCGCGAAGCCAATCTTTTTCTTTCTCGCCCCATCGTATTCAACAATTCGGATTACTATACCACTTTGATCAAAAAGTTCCCGGAAAAACCACCGTGTGGCGCTTTTATTGTTCCGATTTGGGTTCTGTTTTTTTTTTGTTAAGTTGGTACATCTGTTGTTGATATTCCCTCTAAATCTTAGCGTCATAGCTTGAAAACAGAACTCAAATCGGAACAATAAAAGCGCCACACGGTGGTTTTTCCGGGAACTTTTTGATCAAGGTGGTATTATCATTTTCTGAATTTATTTTGCAAATAGTTTATTCACGTTTTTGAAGGACTTTAGTACAGAAGCAGTCCTAAGGTGGTAGAAGATTTTTGCTTGTTAATACCAACTTAATAAAAAAAAAACAGATATTTTAAAGTTTTAAGGTGGACTTATTGTGAACATGACGCGACGCGATTACATTTTCGTGCAAAATTTTGACTGTATGATTTCTGGTGTTGCAGAGTATTTCGGAACATATTTTCAAGGAATTTTGTATGGACGTTACAAAAAGCTTACGTCCCAATTATTCCATATTCATTCTTTTATCTACCTACGATGGTCAAAGCAACTCCTTTCAGTGAAGTACTTCACTCCGAGTCACTCACTTTAAGGAACGAGTTCAGTGAAGTAGATCCGGAACTTCGTTTTCTTTCCTTCGTTTTCGTTCCTACGTTTTCTTTCCTTGCTTTTACGTTCCTTCGTTTTCGTTCCATCTTTTTTTTGTTTTCGTTCCATCGTTCCTGCATTTTCGTTCCATCGTTCCTTCATTTTCGTTCGCTAGTGAACTAGTTCGTTCTTTGACTTCATTCATAGTTCAACTTGAGGGGAGAAGATGATCAGCAAAAAAGAAAATGTCAGTTCATCTAGAAGATGATCACGTGTCCAATGGAACTGCAGTTCACCAAAAGGAGTTACTTCACTCACTCACTTCAATCAACTGTTCTTTTGGAACAGTTCACTCGTGAACGTCCCATCTCTAATCGTATGTATTCCAAATTTCAAATACCTACCTGAAGTGTCCTGAAGAAAGTAGTCGTCTAATTTTATGATCATTATTTTTAAAGAACCTTAGATAGGAGCTTCCCGAATGAGTATGGCGATTTGCTTCACTAATAAATTCGATATTTTTGGTAGAAAAAATTTTTGAGTAATATTTCTGTTTCTCTGTGGAACAATTTCTTGGGTTTTAAACGATCGTTGATTATACAAATTTTTTGATGAACGAAGTACATTATTTTACATGAACCCATTGGAAAAGTAGAGTGTGCCGAATTTTAAATTATAGCTTGAAGCGTTTTGAAGCTATCACCCAATATTCGTAATCCTGTTTTAAGGACAAAATTCAGCTCCTTTTTATTTATTATGGAGTTTATAGGCTGGATTAAACTTATAATACTCTGATGTAGATTCCATCTAGATTATACAAAGACGCAATATATAATTTATTGAGTCAACATTCAGCTTGCAAACTAAAAATATGATTTGTTGCAACTGCCTATATTCGGTTCTATTCGTGTACCCCATGGCACAATAGTTCCGCCCTCATTGTCCTCCAAAGATCATCGAAAGAAATACATAAATCAAATTGTCAATAGGTGCCGAAAGTTGAAGCGATTATATTGTCCGCGCCAAACTGAATTGTTTGTATGCATTTCGGAGCATATGCCTAGTTATCCCGTCAGGTAAACAAAATTTTCTCGGTTTTCTCACCTTTTATTTTCATTGAAGGATTTAAGCAATCGTCCTGAATAACAACATACAAGTTATTCTGATTTTTTTTGGCATATGAATAACTCAACATTTGTACGTATAACGACTTGACTTTGGCACAATTTATCCGAGATTGAGTCGAAAATCCTGAGCCGGTCAATCCGCGTCGGGCTTGACAGAGTCCTACACTAATCCGTAAAGTGTGTTGTTGTATGCGCTGAATACGGTGTTATTGAAGTAAAATTGAATAGAATTGATCTTCAGGTGACAAGCGTTTTGAGCACTAGTTTCGGAATCGACAAAAACATAGTCAAATGAGGCATACGACATGGCTAACCGATAGCCCACGGGGGTCACTTAAAATCCACGATAAAGTGTGTAAAAACTGATGAACTCGAATTTACATGGTAAATATTGAAAGGGGATTACCCGGATTTTTTTAGATTATACCATAATCGGATTGTATTGTTGCAGGAACTGTTTTTTTCGGAATGGGTTCTACGTTAAGTGGTTTTCATTCATGAGTGGTGTTGATTCATACAGACGCGGTACCTACGAATCAATTTTGCGAAAGATTTCCGTACTTAGAGAATTTGTAAGGAGTTTTTCTGGATTAGTCAAGTTTTTTTCTGGACCAGGACATTTAAATATAACAGTATACAAGTGAAAGAAGAAGTTCAGTTGTATCGGTAATCGATTGAAAAATTACATAAAATCTTAAAAAAATATTTCAGTTTATTACCAATCAATCCAAAACATTTTTCCAGCGCTATGCATAATATTTATACCTAATACTTTTTTAATATAAAAATATATAAGTATTTTTACGTTATTATTTTTTAATAACAAAGTATTTTTACTCGTTTCGCACGGAATTAGGGTTCAAACCGAATAATATCCATGTTTCTAGAAAGTTGAAACTTGGTATATATTACACTGTTTGCTTTTTATAGTTTTTAGAATTCAGTACTCTTCTAAATATAATTTTTGTAGGTTCGGCTCAGCACTAACTAAATCTTGAAGGGCAGGATTCTCTAGTTTTCGATCTTCACTGTAACCTACTCCTCTTTATACAGGGTAATTCATTGTCGATAAGACAAACTTATTATTTTTAAGTATGGTAACATTAATATGGTCTGTATAAACATTTTACAGTAAATATGGGGTTGGAACTAAATTTCTTTGTCATTACCATTTTTATAAAGTTAAATTTTAAAATATTTCTCTACTATAGTCTAGATATGGGTCGTCGTTGACGAGCTGCTCCAAAAGAACACTTCATACACACTACTTTTGGTGAACTTCAGTTCCATTGGACACGAGACAAAAAACTTGAGCGACTCTTTTTTTTGGTCATTATCTTATAGATCTACTGACCTGTTTTTTTTTTTGCTCTTCATCTGAACTATGAATGAACCTGAATTTGAACTAAAAGAACGAACTACATAGTTCGCAAGTGACCGAAGTAACGAAAACGAAGGAACGGTGGAACGCAGAGTTCTGGAACTACTTCACTGAACTCGTTCCTTAAAGTAAGTGATTCGGAGTGAAGTACTTCACTGAATTGAACTACTTTGCCTATCTCTACATGATTAACCATAGGCAATTTTGTTATAAGTTTAAAGAGTTCTACCTTATACCTTTAAACTTTAATGCAATAAGCTTGTAAAAGTAATCATGACAAAATATTTAAATTTTATTTTGAGTTGTTCGATCAGAATACCAGATGTATAAGCTTAAAACGATCGTTGACACATAAATGGCGTTAGTGAGCGTATTAAGCAACCTAGGGAGGCGATTTTTTTAAGGGTTGATTAGTTGTTAACATTAATCAGTGCACATCGTAACAAATTTCATTGAAAAACACGCATGTGTCCTGTGCTGATCATGCTTAGTTTTTTGCGAGAAAACGAGCATATGCGGGAATCTCTCATTTTTTGCTTCTATTTGAAGAAAACGGCTGCTGAATTGCATCAAATGCTTGTGGAGGCCTATGGTATCAATGTTTTAGCGGAATCAACGTCAGGGCTTGGTGATTTTGACCGCAGCGACAAGAAGCGCGTTTGGTGGGATCAGCAGGCTATCGTCTACTATGAGCGTTTTTGGTGAAACTGTCGATGCCTACCGCTACCACCAACAATTGATCAAATTGCGCCGTGCTCTCCGTGAAAAAAGGCCGGAGTATCAACAAAGACATGACAAGGTGATTTTCCTCCACTACCACACGTCAAAACTGGTCCGCAACTACTTGGAGACACTCGACTGGAAGTTTTACACACAGTAAAACAAACTCCATTGAATTTTACATCTTTTGGATAGTAGGCAAATATACCACACATTTTCATGTAAATTTACATTGCCACATACTTTATTATTACAAAATAATAAATTAAAATCCATTGAATTCTACTTCATTTTTTAGAATGCAAATATGACACACCTTTTCAATAAAATTTACATTGGAATGTAATAGTCAATTTGAATGTAACTTTCAGTTTTCGGTTAGTAAATTTTAATTTGCAATCAATAAATTTAAACTTCGAAAGCAGCAAATTCACAGGATATTCTCTTGAATTTACACTAAAAAAAAGTGTATAATTAGGACTCCTTATGATACACTTATTTCTACTTCTAATAATATTTCCTACTTACTTACTCAATAAAACATTTGGCTGTAGGTAAGAATCAAACCCGCGATTAATTCTGGTTTTGCTGCGTTGGTTTGGTGGTGCCATTGATCCACCGAAGACGTTACAATTTAATTTCAGTAGAAAACAAAATCGAACGAAACGTCTAACTTTGTGGTGTACATGAAAAAGAACGTAATTTGCAAATATAAATAAAGTTAATTTTACACGAAATGTTGCGTAATTTTGTGAAACTTTTCATGTAAATTGTACGCTTCAGTTGAAAAGTACATGAATAATTTACTAATGCCAGTAATTTCATGTAAAATTGCTAGAAATGAGTACTTTTACTTGTAACTTCGTGTAAAATTTCTTTAAATGAGCACTTTAGAGTTTGATGTTAATTTACCATAATCCTTCAGCAGAATTATTAAATTTCTTAAAAATTTTACTTTTATATTTATAAAAAGTTGTTTAACGAAATTTATCTAAAGTGTGGGGAAATATGTTTGGTTTTGTGGGAACAGTCCTAGATATTTGTCAGTTATATCTAGAATATAAAATTCATGCTCCTTGACCTTAATCGCTGCTCCTTCTAAATCGTCTATTGCGACTATAAAACCCGCTATTAAAGAAACATAACAAGAGCTGATCGCTTCTAAAATAACCACCCGTAACTAAAGCAATTAGTTCTAGCATATTCAAAGCCAGTTATTATTATTTCAAATTGCGTTTACTGGTAGAATTGTATTGGACACGGTTGTCTCATTTTCAATATTAAATTCGTCATGTTATCAACTAGACAAGACGGCGACATACTCAAGAAGAACCCATATCTTTATTTCAACTTTAAGATCCTTTCATTATATACTACATGAGACGAAACGGACTCGGGCCTAAGTTTTTAAGGTACGAATTGTCATAAAAGTAAAGCGGCACAGATGCGTCCTCCTTAAAGGTTTTTAGTTGGTTTTGAGGTTGATTCTATTGAAAAGATTTTAGCTCGGTCGACTTTTGAGTGCATTTCGTTTTTGTGTCCCCTTTTTGTAGTCGAAAATTAAATACCAAACGCATTTTTGGTCGCTTTATACAATGGATGCAGAAGGGTGGAAATCATTGAAATTTATTATTTTGGCTATAAATGTGACACAAAGAGAAATTACCGATGGGTGACTTTTTCGCTTAAGCCATGCCTACCGAAGGGAAAGGCAAGTTTTATATTAGGCCTCGGTAACGAGAACCAACCAAACGATAAAGAGATTTATGAAAAGGGGTAGTCAATGCCGGTGAAATCGAGCTCTGAATTTCAAGGGTATGTTTTCGCGAAATTAATTTTCTGTGTTTTTAAAATTGTATAGTCCTTCGTTGGTCGTATGGGCTTATCACAAGAAATCAGAAAACATATGTGAAAAATGAAAAGTGCCCCGGCTTGATCGCTGTTATTCCTCCGATTACAAAAAAATCTCGGTAATTGCAATAGGATGAAATCTCGAAAAATAAAAATTTCCGAAAAAAATCTCGAAACACAGAATGCCGAAAAAAATAGTACGGCGAGAGGAATCAAGGCGGCTACGACATTTAGTTAGTATTTAGTAGGTAATGAAAAATTGATTTTTTCTCAATTGTGAAACAGAATCTTTAATTTACCTATTAACGTAGATAAAGCGTTTGCATTTTTTCGATAAGTGTAAAGAGAATCGGTGGGTACTTCATGGAGCAGTTTTCATGGTTTCTTAAACATTTAAATGAATGTGCTTGGTTGTACCAAAAACTCAATGGAATAGGATTTTAAACACAAAACTTTTCAAGCAAAAATGCAGAAATTTGTAAAGTCAATGGTACTAAATTGCTTCAATTATGTACCGAATGATCACATAAAAGTAAATCTAATAGTATCTATACATATGTAGTTTTTGAAATCATAAAATTTGAGTATAATGACAAAGTATTTCCAGCCATTTAAGTTTCGAAACAAATTTTCCTCGAGATTCTGCTTTCTGGAATTTATTTTCGGGATTTTATATTTCGTTGTTACGAGTATACCCCGACCCATTACTTCAATCTCGAAACCGATTCTTCGGCGTTTATGCAGATAGGTATATGATGTGTGAATTCATACCGTTTAACCGTTAAGGTTGACACTACAAAATCCTGAAATGAATTTTTACCCGATTATTTTTAAAGCCCATAGAAGAGAAATCGATTTCGCATTGGGCACAAGAAATATGTCGGAATTCGTGAAAACGTATACAAGTACCTACTTTACACCACTTGAGGGTTGAATGTCGAAAAGTCTGGAGAACAATTTCTAGACAATGTAAGAAGAGCCCGCAAAGGTAAAGTTAACTCGATGCCCCGACAGACCCAATAGGTATGACGAAATTCGTGAACCCATTTACTCAGGAAATTTTTCGACCCACTTCCGCGAATGCAAGTCTAAATTTCGTGTAAACTGTTTCTTGTACTAAGTGTATAACCTTAAAACGATCGTTTTTTAGTCCGAAAAATACATGTTTTTTTTCAATGAAAACAAAAACAATTTGAGAGAGCTTGCATTGTCGTGGTGCAGAATGATTCGTCTTCGGCGATTGGTTTCCCTGATTTTTCCAAAAACTTCTGGCAAACAAATGCTGGTGTACCATTCAGAATTCACTGTTCTACGTTGCTCTAATGGAACGGTGGCGACTTGTCCAGTTACTCCGAAAAAACACGCAACCATTTGCCATATCTCAAAACTTAAGAAGTAACCTGCGTAACAACTAACCAACCCTTAAATAAAAAAAAATGATGTCCCCAGGTTGCTTAACACGCTCACTAACGCCATGTATGTAGGTATGTGTCAACGATCGTTTTAAGGTTATCCATCTGGTATATCTATATGCCAAGTGTCAACTTTCTAGCGTAAGCCGTTTCTGAGATATGAAAAAGAACCGCCGTCTCCTTTCGTAGGTTAATACTCATATAAAAAATTTAGTGTATCCCTATAGTGGCTCTGTACAGAATAGGATAGGTAGCAACCTTTAGCGCTGCTCGAGATCTTCATAAAAGGTTTTCCAGAAATGACTGATTTAAATTTTCAAGATCATATCTGGCTCTGTTCTTGAGATTGAAAATAGATATTTTTTTAAATTGTTATTCCGCCACTTCCGTACTCTAAACCGAGTCTTGGCGGCCAATGAGATGCCAATGTGGCAGGCCGTGTAGACAACTCTGGTTAGACACCGGAATTCGCACATGGGCAGTTCAAAAATATTTTTTTTTAGATGACACCACTATCATAGCTCTATACAAATTCCAAGTTTCATCTTCCTAGCAGAAACAAAAAAAAAAAATTTAAATTATGAAGTTAATATATCAACGGGTTTCTGAGCTACGAGCTGAATTGATTTGCTCAAGAAGTAAAAATCATACTCGATCAGTTTTGAATAAGACGTAAAATCAAATTCGCAATATCCCCATTGTTAGCTCCCATACAAAGTTCGTATTAGTATACGTACAATCTTAATTTTTAGTTTTAATCATGACTACACAATAAGACGTTAGCCAATTGTGCAAATTATTGGAATAAAATTGAAATAAATTAGATTGATGGATAAATGGGCAAAAAGCAAAATTTCAAAATTATCGTTCAAACCAAAAAATTATTTCCGAACAGTCAAATTTTATGGCACCATTAATAATCCCGGAGCGAAACCGAAAAACCTCAACGAACAATAGGAACAGGCATGTGGTTTCCACTAAAAGTCACATATAGTACCTATCACACTATGTACCCTCGTGATGATCAAGTCGAAGGACTCGCATCCATATTCCATAGTGCTATTGTCAATATAGCGAGAAACCATCAGTTCATTGTGTCGACGTGCGCTATTCTATGTATTTATATAAAAATGCATTTGATCAAATAAATCAAATTTGCTCCTTTTCAATGCTTCCATTATACGAGTACAACACATATGATGAGGATATGCATAGCCCGCGTCAATTTTTATTATATTTCTTGCGGCTGCATGAATGAGGTATCATATCCAACACTACAAGGACTTCATATTATAAAAGTCATAGAGCGCGCTATCCATATCCACCCTTAGCACGATCTTATTAGATATTTGCCCTCGATACCTAGAAGGCATCGTTATTGAGGGAAAAATTTTCGGAGGGCTCGCTATATATGGCAATGTTGTGGTAAGGGTCGAGAAGGAGGCGTATATGGGTATAGAAGTGGGACAAAAAAACAACACACACCGAGGGTGAAAACCACGCCTTCGAAATAATTTTCGATAGTGTGAAATGCTCGAGAAAAAGTTTTTTGAAAAAAGAAGGAAGTGTGGTATTCTTAGTAATTTGATTTATCTCGTATTGATTTTATTTTACTAATTTTGATTCCGGCTTTTTGCGGTTAATAAATTATGAAGGAGTGAAAATTGTAGATATTAATATATTGGACAAGCAGTCAAACATGGAGTATTCGAAGTTTTGCAGTTGATCGAACATATTAACGAAGCTACATGCACGCACTGAATTACTTCCCTCTCCTATCAAATTATATTTTCAAGTACTTGTTGGCAGCTTGCAAAAGTATATGCTGTTTTTTTTACGCTCACGTCCGTTGCTCCCGTTCGTTCCGTTGGTCCCATTTCTCCCGTTGATCCATTATTCCTGATTCTCCCGTTGCTCCTGTTTCTCCCGATGCTCCTGTTACTCCCGTTGCTCCCATTTCTCGCGTTGCTTCCATTGCTCCATCCTATATCCAAAATCTTCCATCCACCATCCTTCATTCTACATCTCCCATCCTCTATCCATCATCCTCCATCCAGCATATTCCATTTCACCATCCTCTATCCAACGAGCTCCATCTTCCATCCTCCATCCTTTATTCACCATCCTTCATCCTCGATCTTCCATCCTCCATTCTATATCCACCATTCTCCAACCATTCTCCATCCATTCCCCATCCACCATCCTCCACCCTCTATCCATCATCCCCCATCCATCCATACTCCATCAATTATCATCTATCCATCCTATATCTACCGTCCACCATCCTCTATCAACCATCCTCCACCCACTATTCATCTTTCCTCCATCTTCCATCCTCTATCCTCCTTTGACCATCCTCTATCCAGCATCTACCATCATCCATAATCCGTCTCCATCCGCCATCCCTCATCATCTATCCTCCATCCATCAATCCTCTATCAATCATCTACCATCCTATATCTACCATCCCCCATCCTCAACCATCTATGGTCCAACTTTACCATTTAGTAATGGGAATGCACAACTAATGCACCGAAAATGAACGAACTGCCGCTGAATCATATGAAATACACTCAAATGATGTAATAACTCGCGAACCACCAACTGTTAAATGATTTTTTTAACGCTCAAACCATTGCGGTCTTATCCTCAAAAAATCATCAAAGTTTCATCGCAATCGTATGAGTAGTTTAGGAGCTTATACCGGACAAACAAACAAACATTCATTTTTATATATTATGAATAACAAGCCACGTACCGTAGCTACCCTCGCTACGCTGACGTTGTTCTATCGCCCCTGTTACTCCCGTCTTTTCCCCTTTCTCCGGTTGATCCTGTTTCTCCCGTTGTTCCCGTTTTTCCCCGTTGCTCGTTTTTCCCGTTGCTCCCATTTCGCCCGATGCTTCCGTTACGCCATCCTCTATCCATTCTTCCCCATCCACCATCCCCAATCTTTATCCTCCATCCTATATCAACTATCCTCCATCCACCATCCCCCATCTTTAGCCTCCATCCTCTATACATCATCCTCCATCCACCATCTTTCATCCTTTATCCACCTTCCCCATGCACCATACTCCATCTTCCATCATCTATCCTCCATCCTCAATCACCCATCCACCCCATTCAATCTCAATCTATCATCTTCGATTCATCATCTACCATCCTTCATCTACCATTCTTCTTCTACCATCCCCATCATTCATTCTTCATCCTCTATCCACCATCCTCCATCTTCCTTCCTCCATTATCCACTATCCTCTATTCACCATCCATCGTCCAACTTTGCTATTTAGTAATAGGAACGCATAACTAATACACCGAAAACAAACGAACTGCCGCTAAATCATATGAAATACACTCAAATTTGAGATAACTCGCGAACCACCAACTGTTAAATGATTTTCCTAACGCATAAACTATCGCGGGCGTACCCTCAACAAATCATCAAATTTTCATCATATTTTCAAGAAAAAAATTGAGTAGTTAATAAAATACTTGAGATTTGAATATGAAAAAGTACCTCTCTTGATCAGATTTAGCTATCATCTTTGAAGCTTACAAGAAATCTATTCAATAGTTGCTATTTTTGACTCCTTGGAATATCGATAAATCTTTCAAAGTATATCCTGAAACTTCCTTCCGCTTCTCCTCTGATGTCGAGAAATTAACTCAAAAATTTTGTAAGTAGCTTATAACTCTGTTTGAACTTTGAGTTGTTCAAACCGGATTTGCTTGCATGAATAATATCAGTCGTTTTAATATTTTGAACTTGCAAAGTTTCCTGGGAAAACACTTCAGCAAATTTGGAAATGGAGTAAATATTCTACATTCATATTTGGAACCTCAATACAGTTGTTTCTATAGTCTGTGGTCAGATTTATCTATGCTATCACACTTTCACGCATTAAATATGTGCAAAAAAGTATGAAAAATCAACGATATTAAAAAGGAAGCGACTTGCGCAACAATAGCAACCTTAATAACCAATCGATCAAATGTGTCTCGATTTCACACAATAAATCCCAAAAAAAATGGGAAAATTTCGGTCAGAAACTAGGAATTTTGAAATAAATATAAATAGAGAGGTGAAACACACGTGTCGTAATTTTTTTCCCTCGAATTCGTCACAAAATGAAATCCTCATCGATCATATTTCTCGAACATATGAACTGATCCTTGCCGATCGTCTCCGACTTTTCTTTAATTTCATTTCACGGTTTTTAAAGATTTAAGAAACTGAAATATATTTGTTTATGCTTAAGCCCACTAAAATTTTATGGCGTGAAAGTTTGCTAGGTACATTGTGTGAATGATGGATTGGTTACTCTAGTTGTTCTTTAGCAATAAAATGTTGTAAAAGATGTAGGATTTAGATTGATCAATTGATGCTTTTTATGTGGATTGCATACAAAAAACCGATTACATGTATTGTATACTACTCGGTAGTTGATCTTCTTTCATACATTGTCGTTTGAATTGAAACGGCGCGAAAATCTTATGCACCGCAGCAATAACTGCATGGAATTAAAATTACATACAGTGGAACCCGGCTCTAACGTACCTTGCGGGGACCACAAAAGTAGAACGTTATAACCGATAGTACGTTATAGCCAACATATGTTAAGAACCTTTCACATTTGTAAATGAGGATTGAAAACAATAAAACCGAAATTATGTTATAAAAGTGCACTTTATAAGCGGGTTACACTGTAGAATTAATCAATAATAAAAATATATATGTATATAGTAATAAAAAATATATAATATTAACAATAAAAAACGTAGTGGAAATAGACGGATTACACGAATTAGAAGCTGTAGCCAGGAGACATATTTCAGTCTTTAATAAATTATATATATATAATATTCAGATTATTGGAAAATAGTAAAAAAAGTTAATTACCTTCACAGTAAAAATATGTTGGATCTTTACAATGATTACCACATTAAAATGTATGTAAATTTAAAACCGAGTGTGAATTTAGATGGAAATCTATGTAAAATGCACTATTACATTTAAGCTATTGTAATTTTACTTCGATTGTATGAAATATACCTCTGAATTGTAATGTTAATATTAAAAAATCTGAAAAATATATCGCCAGTACTTTTACAATTTTTAATTGCAAAACAAGCCGATTAATATGTAGACAAATCGAACTTCTTAGGAAAAACTATTCGAAATGTATCGAATGGCTTGAATGCATGTGTGTGCATAATTGATTCTGATGGCGTTACTTATTGCGCATTCCATCATTACGTGCAAGCTGCTAATAATATTCAGTGGACTTTTTTCGTTCGTATGTACTTAATTGAAATGTAGCAGTGCTTAAAGTGCGAATTAACTTTTGAAACAGTGAAAACATATAGCCAGCATTTATATAATCTCAGGTTTAACTCGACCTTTATATTTTACTTTAAATTTAATTCATTATAGTATTAATTTTTTGAATTTATATATCACGTATTAAAAAGTGACTCAAAACTGGAATAAATAAATATTTGATTAAAAACTTTATAACGGATCTTTCATTCTTACGACACCCTATGGACTACACAGTAAAAAATTTCAGTAAAAGTATTATTTTTTGTATAGTAGTTTTTACTGTAGGGTTAATGTAATTTTACAATTAGAATGTAAATTTAAGGAACTAATGTGCTTATTTGCTATATAATGTGTAAATGTTGTACTTTCTGTAAAAAAATACATAAAAATACGTAAGTTTAAATTAAATTGTGCAGAATTTAATGGTGTTGTGTAGTTTCATACATATTATTATGTATTAATTTTAATTCTGAGTAAAGTTGCTTGATGGTGTTCTTATTTGTGTATACGTAAAACAAAAGCAAGTTCAACGCCGTGTTGTTGACGATAGAAGTCAGTTTAAGTGATAGTTTGTGCTAGTGGTTTGGTCGATAAGAGTTCATAATGATTTTATGCGAAATGTGCTTTATCGAATTTCAAGATGTGATTATAATAATGCATATTTATCAGTAAAAATTTACACACTAATGTGTAGCGGACAGAATCTAATGTGATTTTTACATGACTTACATACATCTGTAAAGTATATAACTACGGAAAAGCATGTAATCACAATACACATTTATCTGTAACAAATTACACACTATTATGCAGCGTACACAATGCAGTGTAATTTTACTATAATTTATGTTGGCATTTTTTAAAGTAGTAAAAATTTGATACAGTGTAACTACATTTCAGATTTAAAATAAATATGAAAAGTGGATTTCTAAATCTAATCAATGGAAAATATACATGGATTTATTTTCAATAATTTTGTTTGTAAATCTTACAACCACAATTTGCTATTACATTTTAAGTTGTAAGCATATTTACAATACGTATGTAATTTTGCTAAACAAGCTTATGCTATACTTAAAATAATGGAGATCAGACAGTAATATAATATTTGTAGATAAATTAACTTCGATATACGCTTCGATATTGAATAAAACCTGAATCACAAAAATTCATAAGCTCTGAATTCTTTATGTACTATTCCAACAAACTATTAAGGAATATGTCTCAAGGAACAACATTAATTACTTTTTTAAAAATGGGAAGTATTTGACAAATACAGAAAACGGTATTAAATCAAAAAGACATTAGTGTAACTTATTTTCAAAAACAAGAAAAATGATTTGAAAACTAATTAAACAGATTTCTAAATTGAAGTGAATTCATATCTATCTGTAGATGTACAGATTATGCAAATCAAAAATAACATTAGTCATGACGACTAATTTTTATTGTACAGGTGTCGCTTTCGCTCGAAATTCTCCCACTAATTTGGACATAGTTTTTTGGAGTTGACCCACTGTTTCCTAATGCCTTACCTTTCCTTAAATTATTTCCACTTTTTCAAGTCGTTCACGTCAATTTTTGTAATATCTATACATAAATGAAATCATTTCCCATTGCACTTTTATGTTTTTATAATTTTTTGGAAACCAGAAACTTATATTAGACTTTATTTCACATTTTGAAATATTTGATCATACAAATTTTACAAGAAATTCAGTAAACTTTTCAGGTTTATCGAGAACAAATTAAATATTTTGCAAATAAAATTTGTTTGCCAGTGAAATAGTCAAATATTTGACAAAGTGGCATGGCATAAAATTTTGATATTAAACAGCTGTAAAAAATATTTATAGGATTTAAACTTAAATGTTAATTATTATTATTATTATATTTTAATAAAAGGTATATTATCAATTATTCTTAAGCAGTAGCTACAAAGACCATCCAGCTTATAATGTTGATTAACTATGAAGATACATTCGGTTCTGAAGAATTCTACTTAATTTCGTAGTTATGCTTGTATTCCATTGTATGACGTGCTGTCAAATATTTGACAAAATTTTTTGGTCAAAATAGACATTGTATGGAGATAAATAAAATAGTGTGACAAACAAATATTTAGCGATCACATTATCTCACTGTATTTGGCAGCGAGAACAGTCAAATATTTGGCATAGTTGCATACTGTGCAATATAGACTTTAAGTAATTTTTTGGTTCTGTTTTACAGAATTCATTTGATTGAACTTTTCGTCAAATTTGTTTAGTCAAATATTTGATAACAATGCATTCAGTGTAATAGTTTGGGTCTTTGTTCGGAGAACTTTGTTTTATTTAAATGCAATTTTTTCCGTCTAAAATTTGTTTCTACATTTTTTGGAGGTTGATCTTCGTATCTATCTAATTTAATGGCGCTGGATTTTAAGTATTTTTAGCATCTTTTTAATTGTTGTGAATAGGATGAAGTTCAAGCATTGATGTTATTATTTGCTTTTAATAAAAATGTAAAGTATAGTAGTAATTTTTATCCTGAACCTTTTTTTTTACAACATCGGTGAATATCATTGATTTTTTGATCCTTGTCTTTGGTGTAGATAATAATAGGTGAAGTTTATAAATCTGTAAAAATTCACACCACACACTTAAAGGATTTGAGCCATTATATCTGCAAAATGTCCGCCCGATTTCTTTTATATTTTCGTATATGAAAAACCACAGAATCAAACAGGGATGAAAAAAATAAAAACCAATAAGAACAGAAAAGGGAACATCGCGTCACCCTTCGAAGAGCACATTTGATTTTTTTTTTGTATAGGCCTCACCCCGAAACTGTGAAATGCTTAACCGAACAAAAGGGCATAGAATCGTTAGAATTGCAACCAACAAAAGGGGAGGAGGTATATTGTCGAGATCCTTCTTATATGGGCATAAGGACGAAAACGTTAGGGGATGAAACTCTTAAAATCCGAACAAGGATAGTGTTGACTTCAGTTAGGGTCAAGTGTTCGGAGGGTAAACAGCATCTTGTGAATCGTTTTCGTCGTCCATATTTTTTTTATTATTATTATTTAGTTCTATTTTCGTTTATTAATTTTTTATAAAAACTAAATCGTTATGTCGATGGTTGTTAAAATGCAACCGCCTCAAACATATTCGCGACTATTTCGGCCGTGGGATATTAAATGTGCAAAAGATTCAGCATCCGGACTATCGTCGAATCCGAATAGTCCTAAATGTCCTTCGAGCAGTTTTGTGAATAGCGAGATCAAAGTGAATCAAATGTTCTGTGAATCGAATTTAATGCCGGAATATATAACGACCGATCAGTTTTCCGCCATGAATTGTTTTTCATCGGAAAATCCCTACGCACATCTACTAGGAGTTCCAGCATCGCCGGATTTTTGTTATCCTGGAGCGATTTCGGTTCCTCTATTGGGAATGGAAGGAGGTTCCGGTGTGAAAATGATGGAGCAAGAATACTTACGGGTCTTAGCTGAAGATGCGCAAAATAAGGCGCACAACGCGCGAAAACAACGGCCAAAAAAGTTCAAATGTTCACATTGTGATGTTGCTTTTTCCAATAATGGTCAATTGAAAGGACATGTTCGAATTCATACTGGTAAGTTAAAATTTCGATCACGAAATTAATGTAGAACTAACGTTTAAATTTTTCTAGGTGAACGCCCATTTAAATGTGATGTCAGCACTTGTGGAAAAACATTCACGCGAAACGAAGAACTTACCCGTCACAAAAGGATCCATACAGGACTGCGACCGTTTGCATGTACAGCATGTGGGAAAAAATTCGGAAGAAGAGATCACCTTAAGAAACATATGAAGACTCATATGCCGCAAGAACGGCAATTATCACCTGCGATATTTATACCGATGTATCCCTATCTTTACGGGTACTAGAACCGTGTAAGGCGGCCGTGGATTTAAATAATAGTGTTTTTTTAATTGTAAAAAGTGTATATATGTATAAGAGTTCGAGTTAATGCAAATATTTTCGTAAATATATAATTGATAGAAAAGAGAAAATCACTTTTTGCACCGAGTCCAGAGAGGAAGATTTTAAAAATTTCAGTAGTTTTAAAAAAATGGTTTATTAATCATCCTGTATGATCAAGAAGTTGTGCCAATCTACCCATTAAAGCGTATTAGAGTGCACACAGGCTGAAAGAAAAAATTAAATTTTTTAGGTAAAGGGATTAATGTTTCATTTCTGTTGTCTTCTCGTAGTATTAAAAAAATTGTTAACAAAGTTATTGGAATTAATTTTATTTTCTACAAAAAAGGAGTAATATCCAACATCTAATATAACATTATCGTATAATCATTCCTTTCGACTGTAATAGTGGGTGGTGGCGTATGCTTCTCAATCAGATACTTTCGCAATAAAAGCAAAAAAATATTAATCAAACTGAAAAATACCGATGCTAATATAATCCAATAGGAGTAGCCAAGATTCGCCAATCCGTTCGATGAATATGGCGCTTCAGGTTGTAATGTATCCGTAATAGCAATGTTATATTGAAGCGATGTCTCGTATAAAGAACCCCATAATATTAACGATAGTAGCATACTTGCACTTCCGACTCCATTCCAAATATACAAACCAAATATGCTAAAAATAAATTCAACAGGATTAAAGATAACATTTATTATTGAAAATAGTGCCGCGATGAAAGTGAAGATTATTGCGATGATTAGAAATGCTACGGTTGATGCCCAATAGCCAGGAACGATGTATTGCCCGTTCAGGAGACTGCCTGAAAATAAATAATAATATCGTTTATGGAAAGGAAATAAAAGACAAATACATATTGGCCGCTATTCACAGTCGTCATAAAGTAGGCTTTAAGCTAGAGCTGACTTAAGTGTCATATAAATTATACGACACTAAAGTCAGCTTTAACTCAAAGCCAACTTTATGACGACTGTGAATAGCGGCCATTATGTTTTAATTTTGTTCTTGTCTGGAATTTCTGGATAAATATAATTATTTTCGGCACACTTGTTAAGACAATAAGTTGAACTAAATAAAACTGCTAACGTAAAAAAATACGGGTATTATGAGACGCCAAAAAATATTTTTAATGCAATCTTTATTGAATATTTGGCACTCATCTGGGTTCCAAATCACGCTCGAATTAAAGACAAAATTCATGATTTCAACTAGAAAATCTTTGTCACTAGCGCTTTTTCTTGTTAATAAATAAATACCTGTATAATGTGCCAAATTTCAACATTCTAGTACAAACAAGCTGTTTCTGTGATAACCACGATTACCGTGTGATATCACAAACAATCGTACTTTTAAAATGTTACTAGTAAACAACTCTGTATCATCACTAAGCTTAAATTTTCTATCATTAGTTCAGGGTTATATTGAGTCAATTTGAAGGTAATACTCTTAAAATGTTAAGAAGAGTTTTTAGAGCTGCAACCGTATTTATATTGGGTTGGCAACTAAGTAATTGCCGATTTTTTCATATAAATAAAACACATTTTTTAAATTAAAAGAAAGAACAAAATGGAAAATATGTCACTGATTATATTTTCCATTTTTTTCAATGACCTTTAACCATCTTTCTGGCAACATAATTAAACGTGCGTAGAACTTATGATCTTTATTGGCCAAGTGCGATTTCACAGCTTCTTTATCATTGAAAGTTTTACAGTCCAAGGAGTTTTGCAAAGATCGAAATAAATGGTAATCTGATGGAGCAAGGTCAGGGCTATATGTTGGATATAACATCAATTTCCAACCAAGCTCCAATAATTTTTGGCGAGTGACCAAAGATGTATGTTGTCTAGCGTTGTCCTGGTGAAAACTTTCAATGGACCAAGTCTGGCCGTTTTTTATTGATTGCTGTATTTAATTTTTTTTTTGTTATTTTTTATTTATTTATTATTTTTTATATATTATTTTTTATTAAATAATAAATTTTATTTATTATTTTTTATTTATTTATTATTTTTTAATTTTTGATGAATGTTTTCACAGTACATTTTGAATTGAAAATACAAGGTTTTCCGGTAAATACTGTTAAATTTATTTTGTGTGACGTTTCGGACTCGACTGAAACTAGTTTGATAAAGGACTCAGTCGAGTCCGAAACGTCACACAAAATAAATTTAACAGTATTTACCGGAAAACCTTGTATTTTCAATTTTATTATTTTTTATTTATTTTTTATTTAGGTATATATTATTTTTTATTTAGGTATATATTATTTTTTATTTATTTAGTATTTTTTTTAATATTTTTTTTACCTGACCTTTTAGCAGCTTGTGCTGCATTCTTTTCTTTACGGAAATAAAAAAGTAAAATATGACGAAAATGCTCGTTTTTGCACTCTATTTTAAAACTGACGCCAAACTAATACTTTTTAAGAAAAATACGCGCAATTTGCTTCTAAAGCAAAGTAAGACTGACAGCTAACAAATTTCAAAATGACAGAAGCCATTAAAAAATATGGCAAAAGTCATCATGTGTGAAATCGGCAATTACTTAGTGGCCAACCCAATACATTTGTTTTTTAGCGTAAACTGTTTTTAGAAATAGGAAAAAAGTACCCTCTATCTGTTCCATAATAGCTACCACAATAAAACAAATATAAGAATGTGCCATTCTAAATGGCTTCGATTTATTATCACGTTTTAATTTTTACCATTTCTTCTTGAGATATAGGAACAAAATATTTCTCCCTCTCCAATTAATTAATTCTTTTTCTTCATACATAAACCTATTTCTCCTTCATAAATCCCAGCGCATAAATACCTGATCCAGTAATTTAACGTACTGTTTTAATTTTAAGTTCATAACTCGGAAAATTCCTGAAATATAAACCACTCCCTCTTTCTTTCGAACTCCTCCCTCTATCGTTCGTACCCCGCTACTAAAAAATTTAATATTGCCTGAACTGCTTTTTTTTACATGTAAATAAAAACAAATTTCAACTTTTTATTGTCGTGAGATATCGTATAGTACAAACTTGTACCCACTGCGACTAGACTACAGCCAAACCAAAATTATTTTTGAGATGCTCCCCAGCTTGCCTACATTTAACAGTAAAAGTTCGACCTTTCTAATCTTAAGCGTTTACAGGATATACCAATCGAGAAGTTTTGTTTTGAACCTATAATTATATTCTGTGTCGGCACTTACACTACGGTACTTAATGTTTTGCAATCCTCGTATCTATGGTAGGTGCAAATATGTAAGTTCCAACGATGAATATCCTAGCGGGAGTCGGTCCTAATCCTAAGATATAATCTTGAGTCTTTCTAATTTTCGTTTTAAGTCCCCGAAAAATTACTGGACTGATTTATTAAAGGATGAGACTTGATGGTCAGTTCAATATCTTAAAACGAAAACTCATCTTAAAAAAGTCTTCATCTGTGAGCCGTCCTACAAAAACTTTGTTGACTAATTTTTTTGAGCTTAAGGGGCATTTCGAATTGTACATATATTTAAGTATATTCACAGAAAGTTTCATGACAATCTGTCAAATATTTGAAATTACACTTATATATGTAAAGACGTCTCGGAGCGTTTTAAAGTTCTTCTGAAACTTTGAACGCGTTTTTCTTAAAACTGTGTTAAAGTCGGTGACCAAGATTTCTAGGAAACGGCAAACCCGATCTGTTTAAAAAATTTACACAAGTTTTTTTTAAATGTATTTTTTAGTTATTAATCGAAGGTTTTTTCTCGCCTATAAATATTTCCCATTATATACAAAACTAGCCCCTGTTACTCACGTCACGTGTTCGCAGCCGGTAGTAAAATCAAAAAAAAAAAAAAATGAAAAAAAAAAAAAAAAATTACAATTGTTCGCGGTCGGCAGGATTGGAATCTACGCTCCCAGAGGGAATCATCTGATTTCTAGTCAGACGCCTTACTCGCTCGGCTACGACTGCCTGTTGTAAATTTTTAATTCTAAGTCAGGTTCATCTGGTTCAACTGATTAAAAAACTCAAATGTTGAATTAACTCGCGAATCACCAATTTCGGGAATATATAATTATGTTCTCGACCTATCCGGTAGTCTCGAGAATGTCCATGCAAAATTTGGGAGGGAATGGTTCACAGGTGTAGATTTTAATCGCGCTCGACCAATTTTTTTTTTTTAAAAGCCGCCGTTTTGCTATAAATTAATATTTTACGTATTCCTTAGATTAAACACTAGATAATACATTATACTATCGAAATCTTTGTTTTCTTATTTTAAATTATCCCCTACCCAGAGATATCGTGGTATGCGTTTTTTATTGGAGTTCTTCCAGTTTTAAAAATCATTATTTGTACAAAAAAAAAATACCAGAATAAAATTAAATGTTACCATAATATCGATATAAATTTTTACGTTAATAAATTAAAATATCTTTCCTGGAAAAATCTCTTTTCGGCCTCCTGACTACGTATAAACCCCTTAAAATTATCCTAAGAACTATTAAGTTTTTGCTCCCGTTCTACTGAAAAGTATGAAGAAAATATCTTAACATATTTATTTTTAGTGGGAATATCCCTCATCTTATGATCTTTCTCTGTATAGATTCACCCTGGGGTAGGTCAACAAATTTTTGGCTAAGAGAAGCAAATAGTCACACACCATTGGTAATACAAAACTATTGATTCTAAGGACCCAGCATCGCCATCACTTGAAAGGCATCGTGACTAAAAACAACGGTCCTCGTCTTTGTTAAATTTAAATTTTTACTCACTATTTCCAATCTGCTTCTGATCTAATACATTTGATGCTGATAAAATATTCAGACTTCGTGCAGAAGGACATTGTAGAACACCTTCACCTTTCAATATTCGTTCGAGTTCATCTTGACGTGCTTCTTGGTTCGACTGGCAACTATATATACAAGCTGCATCGCCATAATTACAAGTTACTTAAAAAAAAATTAACCATTGTAATTATATTTCACTATCGACTAAATTTAGTCTTATTCCATTTTTGCCTACTTGATAAGTCGTATTTGCTGCCAGAAGATAAAACATATTTGTCCACTGAACCGGAAAACAAACCATAGTTTATTTCACTATCGCGAGTTGCACTGTTATGTTTAGCCGATGATACAATCTAAAGAATATTTATTATAAAATTATTGTAGATATAGTATTTATATTAGTAATTGATCGCACTTACCCAATAAGGAGTCGAAATGCTAACGATGAGAAGTGCCAATGAAATACAAGAAATTAAAAACGTTGCAAAAAGAATGACCCATTGCGTTTTGGCCATTTCAATTGAAATCTATTCACACTAAGACCCCAATCACTTGTTCCGTAAATTTTGATTGATTTCCTATGGTACCAACACACTCGGACAATATTAATAAAATCAAAAAAAAAGCAATTCAAGCAATTACTGTAATATTATCTAAATTGTTGTGCTATCTTATCTTATGGGAGAATTTATTGTTGGCACAATTCCTTCGAGTCTTTCGTGGTGTTATCTACCTTCTTATATCTACTTTGTGAAAACAGTTCAAATGTATATTGCTAATCACGATGTGTAATTTATTGATTAATTAGTTTCGTTGAAATCAGTTTTTTTTTTGTGCAAAGACAGTGTTGATAGTATGACGAAGGATGATCGAATTTTTTTTTTATCTAAAAGTATAATAGATACACAACAGTGTGTGCTTCTTTTAAACGTTTTTTGTTATATTGTTCTTCTGGCATGTAAAATGTAAAATGAGAGAAAATTTACAAATTGATCACCAGATCTTATCTTGCATATCAGCGAAAAGATTGGGAGAGGGGTCGTAATGGATTTATTCTGTAGTAAAAATCAATAAGATCTGAAGTGTGACAATCACCCGGCATCAAATTTTTGGACCAAACTCCGATAATATAGCAAATTTAAAATCTGCCCAATATCACTTCCAGCAACCTCAATTGCTCATCTCCACTATTCCGTTCAATACGAACCCTATGCGCGCAATTTCTGTAGTGATTACTTTTTTGAACATTGCAAAAGGCTATCTAAAACAAAATCTATAATTTTCTACCTAAATAACTTCAAAAGAATTTATTTTGTTTTTTCAGACATCCAGTCGCCTCTGAGTCTATCTTCGCCACCAATATCGATCCTGAATCCTAGTTGAAAAAGGTCGAATGTCCACTGTGAAATTTCTCAAGATTCCCATGAAGAAGAATAGATTCGATGTCGGCAGAAAACCGAATCTACCTGTTCGAATCGCATTGTGTAAATCAGTGACGGTGTAAGGTATGATAGAAAGAAAAAAACCTTCTAAACACAATCAATTCTTTGTGCATTTCATTCATAATTGTCTCCTTCACATTTCAGAAATTTTTGACTTCATTGAAGGCGTTGTAAGTACCCAATGCGTTCAAAATGTTCGAACAAAAGATTGGTCGTCGAAAAGGGCGTGCAGACTTCACCCATAAATTACACATTAGCTGCTTAAAATAGCTTAATGGTGTTCTTTTTTTTTCTCGACTGGTTTTTGTAATGCAATCAAAAAAGATATTGATGTCGATCGGGAAAGGATCGAAGCGAAATAAGTACCAGTGAATTACAGAAGAAGAAAAAAATAAATAGAAAAGAAAATTTCAACTCAAGAGGATAGGAGCAAATATTACCGAGGACAAGAAGGACAAGTAATATTTCATGGCTCTATATTTTTCTTCATCAATTTCACATATCTGTTTCTTTTCGCAGTTATTATCAGCTAGTCAATGGAGAATAAAAGCAGTGCAGTTCTTTTCATGTCCAGTGGTTCTGGTAAAGTACAAAAATAAAAACATTTTAAAGACAAAATTAAGTTAATATAAGAAATTGAAATATCTTAAACTTAACCGTGGTATAACACAGCCTATCACAGGAACCATCGGAATTCGTGACCATTCCTCTTCGCAAAATACTAAGCTTCTTTGAAAGCGCAGGGCTTGAAGAGGAATCAGTTAATCCGGGGGGACGTCACAATAGGCCCAACTGTGGCTTCAGTGCCAGAGGTTAACCATACCAACCTCTATTTCCAATCTAATTTTAATTCTAACACAGCCTTGAGAGGTATACAAGTTAGAACGTTGAGCCGAATATAAAGACAAAGTTAATTAAATATTCCAGCAAATACATATTACACTCGAATAGAACTAAGAAACGACGGTAATGTCCTAAACCCAATCTGTGAAGTCTCCATAGAAGAATAGAATAGAAGTGCATCAAGTCTAGTTTAAATACAAATACAGTAGAACCCTGAAGAAGTGACCTACCGTGACTACTTGCATAAAGTTACTATTTTTTTATGGTCCCGATGTAAATCAGAAACGGATTTTATTTGTTAAATTATTTTTATAATCTGACCAATCGAAAAAAGGGACCAGTTTTACACAGTCTCTTGGGTTGTCACATATAGAGATTCTACTGTATTTACCTCTCACAATTATTAAGGAACACCCCAAAACAGCTGTGACCTTATGAACGAATCTCACATTATTCTGTTGATTTGCCGTTTACAACGACTTTTCATCGCATGCAGAAGCCATCGAAGATGGAGCTTTTCCGAAGCAAAGATTCATCACAGAAATGATCTGATCAAGTGCATGTTCGTTGGTTTTCGTGTGGATGTGTTCTAGCGATGGACAAAGCAGTTACTTTAAGTGAAGTACTTGACTCCGAGCCACTCACTTTAAGGAACGAATTCGAGAAGTACATCCATTGAACTCTTCGTCGAACTCTTAGCTCCTTCGTTACGGAATCACTAAATGTTCACTAAAATAGAACTCTTCGCTCTTTCCTTCCGGACTCATACCACAGTTGTGCTTGTGAGTTGGAAGATCGGAAGAAGAGTGAGTTACTTCACTCACTCACTTCAATGAAGTGTTCTTTTGGAACAGTTCACTCGTGAACGACCCATCACTAATGTGTTCTTTTTAATTGGTTTGAAGTGCTCATACAAATAATTTAAATAAAAAATCAGCGCCAAGAGCTGAATTTACAACCCAGTTAACATTAGGTCAAGGCTCTACATAATACAACAATAATTCTATTCTTATTTTGTCATCAAATTTCGAAGGAAATTCTGACCTATTATTTACGGAAAAAACACCTTAATAAAAAGATTAGAATCACGGAATTTTTAAACGTTTTCATAATCGCAAAAATTATAAAACATTTCGAAAACCACCCAGTACGATTAGTATCAATGGGGCTTCTAGAGAAAGGACAGATTGTGACAAGGGTAATCATATTTATTTCATATAACGTAAAAACCGCAAAAATTATCGAAGTACCTTCCTTTATTTCGCCATGCGATAAATTTCTAATCAATAATACAAGCTGACATTTTTTTTCGCAACAAAAGAACAATCGTTTCGATTGAGCTGTGAACTGAATTTTTTTTTATATATATAGCTAGTCTTTTATTATTCGTAGCTTGGTGAGATGCTCACGACACCTTCTTCAGGTACGAAAATCGTAATGAAATCATCTTTTTTTTGTTGGTACAGATCAATTGGGAAGATGGGTAGACAGAATGTCGCCCTGTGCAGAAATTTACTATGACCGTAAGTTATATGGTGTAGAGTTCGCCTATGCAATTTCGAAATAAAAGATCATACCACCCGGCGGTATTATCCCTTATTAGTACGGCGATTATGTTGTGAGTTTGGTCAGTGGATGAAGTAATACGATCATGACTAGTGTATTGAGATAGAGTTTTTTTGGAATTTTGTTGGAAATACATTTAAAGGAAATTTATATCTTATCCCATTTCTTGAAATCAAACTCAAACTCAAACAATATTTATTTATAATAATTCAAAATGCATTAACAGAACAATAATGTTTTAGAGATTAGACTTATCATTGGATCTATTTCCGTATCAAAATATTATTTTAAATTTTTGTGGTATATGTACTTTGTTTCTTTGCCTTTGAGCCAGCAAAAACGTTTTGAAAAAAAAAAAGAATGTCTGAAATAGTGTGATTTTGTCATAAATACAACCGAATGATTCGGACTAAATTCTGTGAAGAATTAAAACCATTACTCACTATTATAACTTTGTAAAAGAAGATTAAAAAAATTAAAGAAAAACCATTAACATTAATCGCTTTAAGTCCTTCCTCACGAACGTACTAATTTAGTGTAATATACCACTTTGGATCACATCCCAATGGGAATATCCTTAAATTCAACTTAAATGTATAAAGTACAGAAACCTTAACTATTACGAGGGGGATACGAGTCGAACAAATCGATTTCCTTCATATCCTCCATTTAAAGTCAGTTTTTCGAAAATAGCTATTGTAATCGGTACAACGGCACAATTAAAATTGCACAATAGCTCTCTTCCGGATCGGTATTGTTAAATTGTTGACCATGTGGACTCTGTTGACGTAAACATTGGCATTATGCATGCATCCTGGGTGTTCAAAAATGCCATTCGGATAACAAATCAATTTCTCAAACCGTTTGTGAATAAACGTTGGATATTCAATGGCCTCTATCTTTATTGTATGTTAAAGATTTCTTTTTGTAATTCTAAAGAAACGGAAGAAACCATCATTCTAATTGAGACAGTATCATCTACGGGCTACTGAGAATGTTTAGAATTTATTTTGTAGTTATTAGATTTGCCAATGTCGGTCGTCTAATTTTGCTTAACACAGTAGTGTGCCTCCTACTGAGATTGGATATTGCCTAAAATTTGCTTATTGTAAGCAATTTGGGTAAAGATATGTCTTCTTGATGAATTGAAAAGATGTTACAAAGATATAATTTTGTAATTTATGTACGCGAAATATAATTCTAAGGAAAAAGAATATTTTTTTTAAAAAAGGACCACTTATGAAGTCGTCAAAGCCATCTGGTCTCCCAAATTAATTTCATCCGTAACTGATTCTTTGTAACAACGATTGTTAAAATATTCGGTGAGGTGGGTTCGCGCAACAAATGATATTAAAAAAATTTCAACTGCGCTTCTAGTAGTTTTGGGGTGTTTGATAGATACTAAAAAGAAAGAAAAAAAAAACTGCCAATGGTCTGGAATTGTTAAAACGTATAAAAACCCAGTACATTCACTTGGGGGTTGAATATCGAAAAAATTGTGAAACAGATTTTTAGACGATTTCATAAGAAGCAACTCTTGAGACACACGAGGGATATTGAAAAATTTGTGAAAACATAAGCAAACCCTTCACACCCTCTTAGTTCTTGAAATTCGAAAAATCGTTAAATTGGTTTTTAGGTATTCACATCAAATGCCGAAACAATCAATTTTATATCTCATCAGAACTAAGGGGTGGCAAAAATTATGAAAACATATGCAAACCCGGGGGGGTTGAATGTTGAAAAATTAAGAAATGGGTTTGTAGGCGATTATAAATATAACAAGTCTGTGGAAGTAAAGAGCCATCTAATATCTCATCAAACCTAAGAAATATGTTGAAGCTTTGAAATGCATACAACCCCCTGACACCCTTTAGGATTGAATATCTAAAAATACTGAAATTGACTTTTTGCGCATATAGAAAACCTTAGGAAGTTTAAATGAATTCGATATATCATTTCATCAGATATACAAAAATTATGAAAAGAGCTAATAAAGAAATATGAAAACAGCCTGAGAAAGTATTATAGAAACCAATCCAATTTCTTATCACTTCTAATAGAAATGACGGAATTCGTAAAAACGTATTCAACACTTTTATATTCTCTTAGGGGCTGAAGAAGGAAAAAACTTAAAAACGTGTTTTAGGTGATTATCACGAAAGCCCGTGACTGTGAAGAGACTATCGATATCTTATCAAACCTGTGGATATGACAGAATTCGTGAAAAAGTATACAACCCATTTACACCCCCGGGAGTCGAATTTAAAAAAATCCTGAAAAAAGTTTCTAGGTATTTATATGAAGAAGCCGTAGAAAAAATGAAAAATTAATTCTATATTTGGGAAGACCTAATAGATATGACGAAAACCGTGAAAATATATGCATTCCATTATCGCTGATTATTCACCTTCCGAACGCCAATAGATATTTCAAAATTTGTTTAATCTTAATTACTTTCCTAGTTGATTTATTTATACATATCGAGTTTCAACTTAGTAGCTTAAGCCGTTCTATAGATAGGAAAAACATCCTCCATATAAAAAATTATATTTTCTAACATGCCGCTACTATTGCTCTATCTGAATACTAAGTTTCAGCTTTATATCATTAATAGGTTCTCGAGATATAAAAATAACTTTTTCTTTTTCATCCTCCTCCACTCTCACCATCAAATTTTTTCTGTTTGGGATCTAGTAGGCTTACTTCTGGTAAAATTTTAAGAATTTATCTCACACTGAGATATGGGACGTTAAGTTCAGTTAAGTTCAGTTCGATGCTATAAAAAATAATAAGATAACAGTAATCCAAATTTCATGATAAGTAGTTTAAACAACTTTGCATTAAATTTTGGATTTGTTTTATACAAAGCAAAATGATTAAAGAAAATTAGAAGAATGACACATTCTCTTAATATCTTAGATATAATTTTGATAACAATTTCAATTTACCTTATAGATGTTACTTAAACTAAAACTTAAATAAAATCATTCAGTAGCTTATCGTAATATACAAATACATATTGTGGAACAGTGCCAAGGTTTGTCCAGAATTAATTTTCGATATTTGTTTTGAACGATTTGTAATTTTACTTTATTATTTTAATAATAAAGTACATATTGTGATCGACCTGAAATTTAAAAAAAAAATTCGTACACTGAAATTTTGTATTTTCACGTTTTAGGACTAGTAAACCCCAAAAAAGGAAAAAAAAAAAAAATGTCCGTCTGTACGCCGTACACGAAATAATTTGAAGGCGCGTAGCTCCCAAACCCGTTGAGGTATTATCATGAAATTTTTATGGTGGGTAGATTGGGTGAACCTCTACGTCTGGTATCTTTTAAAAGGGTGTGGGTATGAGGGGGAGGAGAGGGATGCGTTTTAGACGAAAAAATTTGGATCTCAGTAACCGCAAATGTTAGGAGCTTAAACTTAAAATTTCCAGAGACATTCAATAGTGAACCCATTTGCAAAAAAATTGCTGATATACATATGTAGGTGAAGAATTAGATCAAATATCTGTAGCTATGTTAGGAGAAAATACTAAAAATAAATGTTTGGGTGGGGGGTAGTGGCGTACGAGGGTGGGGGTGAAAAACTTTAGATTACGATATCTCACGAACCAATTGCTCTAGAAAAATAAAATTCGGTTTGAGTATAAATGTCGATAAATAAAGATTGCTCAAAGTAAAATTTTTTAAGGGGGCAGTTTGTCATAGAAGTGGAGGGGATAAGAATTTTACAAAAAAATCTTGTTTCATATCTTAAGAACAGTATAAGATAGATGCTCAAATTTTTTACCAGACGTAGCCCCAATAGAACCCTAGCAGAGAAAATTTTTCGGGGATGTGGGTGTAGAGGGTGAGGGTGGCGGAGGGTGAAAAGGAAAAGGTTCCGATGTTTATATCTTAAGAATATAATGATAAAAAGCTGAAACTTGGTATTTAGATAGAGCTACAGTAGTGGCATGTTGGAAAAATTTAATTTTTTTAGGGGTAGTATGGTACGGGGGTGGGGTAGTATGGTACGGGGGGTGGGGGGTGTTTGTCCTAACTTTAGAACGGTTTATGGTAGAAAGTTGAAACTCGGTGTGTATGTGTAAATAAACTAGAAAAGTAATTTTGGTTAAAAAAAATTCGAATATCCATTGGCGTTTGGAAGGAGGGCAAAAAAAATTATCAGTGAAAATAGAATGCCAATATTTTCACGCTTTTCGTCATATCTACTAGGTTGTTCCCAAATATCGAACTCATTTTTATTCTACGGATTCTTCATATGAATATCTTGAATGTGTTTTCAAGATTTTTTGAAATTCGACCCTTAAGGGGGTGTAAAGTGGTTGTACAATTTTTCATGAATTTTGCCATATCTCTCAGATCTGATCAGATATCGAATAGTGTTTTCAATTCCACGGGCTTGATTAATAATCACCTATTTGTAAGTGTTTTCCTTCTGCAACCCCTAGACCGTAAATTACCCAATTATGTAATGGAATATGACCCAATTATGTAATGGAATATGACCCAATTATGTAATGGAATATTACCCAATTATGTAATGCACATGTTATTCTAACCGCTTCCCGAACTTTTTGTCAGGTTTTCAGTCACATAGTTACTTACACCGCGCATCACAGAGTTGAACGCGTTCCAAACTTCTACCGGAAAAAATAATAAAGTTGCGCCCAGATTGTTGGTAGATTTTACTCTTTAACTTTTTTTAATACAACCATAGAGATATAAATATACTGGAGATGACAAGAAGCAAATGAATTGTGGCCGGACGACACGCCTTCACTCACGCAATACAACAACAATTTGCCCATATCGCAGCAATTACCATGGTAACTTGGTAACACAATTTTGCTACTGCTTTCTTATCGCCGTATTGGCTGGGTAGTTCAATGTTGTATCTCTCTTCGGCTTTAATGAACCCCATATAAAAACTGTATCTTGTCTCCAGTGCTTTATATCTCTACGGGCACAACTATTCCAAATGGATGCTTCTTATAAAAGAATAGGTTACGAGATCGTTTAATATTCCAGTAGTTTAAGTTCTATCTAACTTTTTTCCGCAATTACAAACAAGTGTCTATTTTCTTTTAATTAAGATTTCCATTGCGATCATCAACAGAAGTAACAGTTTGAGAAAAACTGTTATATACCCTGCGGCTGCTGGAGATTCCGGTTTTCATATTTGTGCAGAGTTTGCAGAGGTAACTTGACTTAAAGTCAAAGCGACTTAAACAGTGCTACCAACCGGATCATGTGTTATTTTGATGCGGATAGTGAAACAAAAGAATTCAATCTGTGCATTATCTAGAACATTTTAAGTGGTTTTCGCACACTTAACATAGTTTAATAACAGCGAAACCAATTTGCGGTTATTGTGCCGAGTTTACCGAGTGGATTGGTTATTGAATGGCAAAATAAATGAAATAAAATTTGCAATTATCGTGCCGGACTATCGTGTGATCGCCTGCAGAAGTGCAGTGCCGATGACATAAAAATAACTTGGGGGAAAACAAGAATCAAATGATCAGCCTAAATTTCATTCCAGGAATTATTTTAAACTTGTAGTGAATAATTGCAAGATATAGCAAAAAAACTCGACAAGTATATTTTGCGCGAAAAACTTTTTTCGTAAAAATTTCTCGACAAGTTTATCGCTTAAATCTTTAGATGACTGACCGCAACTTCCGTACACATTGAAATACTTTCGATTGAGTCACATGTATGTATAGCTAATTGCTTAGATCAACTCTATTTTAATATATTTTTTTATAATATCTAATTTCGTTTTAGACTAAATACAAAATGAGTATTAAATCGAGAGGACTGGTGTTTGCTACGTTTTTCGGAAGTTGCATATCAATTGCATTTCTTTTGGCCAGTTTAACTACGAATCAGTGGATCCAAGCTACAGCCGAGCGGGACAACTCAAACGTAAGTTTAGTATTTATTTACATTTTTAGTCTGGTCGCATATTGCATAATGTTTTTCGTTCGAACACATTGTGAGGGATATGTCTGCATAGCGAAAACATCCAGTCCACTATGCGACATGATAAGCCAGTTATAGACAATCTGTAAAGAATTAAATGATAATAACTGGCATACGCAACTCTTCTGCAGTAGGTTAACAGCTTTTCTTCATCATTATTTACCATGGGTGAAAAGCTCGTGGCTGGTTAGGTTTTGATTCCACTGGTTCAGAGACTAATGCCATGTTTCCACTGCCTCGTAATCTCACGATTAGGAGGACGAGATTAAGCACTCAGGGACATCATTTGTGGGGGAGGGGGGAAATTGGTATTTTCATATATTGTATATAACAAATGTGGCAAATGCCCTGCCTGTCGCCCCCTCATCCGACTAATAACGTCCCTACGTGCTTAATCTAGTTCTCTTAATCGCGAGATTAAGGTGTAGTGGAAACGTGGTATTAGACAAGCGCACTTAGCCACTGCACAACGAAGTCCCTTGTTCGACAAACCTCATAAATTTGCATCTTAAAAAACGACCACTCCCTGTCCGCACATGAATTCTACAATTATTATATGAACACTTCTGAGTCAGGGCAGTACATTATCAGCTCTCTTGAGCCACTGGTACTGCTGATTCAGTTATTTGGACCGTGGGTGATAAGCCTATGGCTGGGTAGCTCAAATATTTATAAAAGCGCATTAAGCCACTGAGTATCGAAGACTTCTGTTCGATTAATCTCCTCAATTTCAATTAGTTAGACAATGTCGTGGTATTCTTCACACTATCGGCAGACTGCACAAAATTACTCTCTGCTGGGTGCCAGGCCACTGTGGAATCCAGGGGAATGAGCAAGCTGATGAACTCGCTCCAGCCTTAGCTCACTAGTGATGGACCAGCACATTGCTATTTTCATCGGTTCCATAAATCAGTCTATCGACTCACTATGCTTGCAGCGAGCGGGCAGGCAAAAGATGGTCAAACCTAACTACATGCTCAATATCAAGAACTCTTTGGCTTGAATATGATCACGGGAAAAGCAAGTATAACCTGAGCCCTGATCAGGAAGGATGCAAGCACCCTAATCGGAGTGCTCACAGGGCGCTGCTTGATCGCTAGACGACTGTGAGCCGAGGCAAATGATCGTAGCTGCGGTGACCCGGAAGTGGAAGAGTCAATCTTCCACGTCCTATGCGAGTGTACGTACAAACAAGTCCTGGCGGCAGAAAAAACAGGATCACGTCTTGTTGAGAAAGGGAACTATGTGCTCAAATTGACTAAGAAAAATTCCGGCCAAATTTCTGTTTTCAAGACATGTTCGTCGTCGTAATCTTTGAAATGCCAAGTTGTGTTTCGGTCACAGTAGAACAATAAATATTTCACAATTTAGAACAAATATTTTTTTATGTTTTAAAAATTATCCAACTAAGAAACTATTTTTTTAAAACTGCAGAAATCTTTTGGAATAATCTATTATGGCCTCTTCTCTGGAGTTAAAAGTCTTGACGTGGGATACGGTTCTCGAAATACAACAATCAATGGTAAGTGTCATGTTAAATTATCGCAGCAAAGCATATAAATTCATTACAAATTTTCGCAGTTGTTACCCTAATGAATAACGAACCGGAAATTATGAATTTTTGGCTCTGGTTGGGAGCAGCTCTTGGTACCGGCTTCGGTTTATTAAGTAGCGCAATAAGCGCCATCGCATCAGTATTAAAAGCAGCGTCGGCATCGAAAAAGCATGGAACAATGGTTCTACTATTCATTGCAAACTGCTCATCAGCTATATCCCAAATACTTGCATTCATTTGTTGGCTTGTGCAGTTCTTCGTTTACTTAACACATAACGTATTGCCGGCAGAAGATCGTAAATTGTTATGGCATACCCGAGGCCTATCGAGTATAGGCATGAGCTATTATTTCGTTGTTGTTGCAACGATTTTCGTTCTAATTAATATTTGCATATTGACGATAGTGCACAGGAATGAGAAAAAGGATCGAAGGCGGTTCGATACGCCGTATGAAGATAAAACAAATGGAATAATGTTGTATTAAATTGCTTTTCTTTTTTTTTTTAGTTAAGAGTTACTGAAGTTTTAAGTTTTTTTTGTTTTAAATGCATTCATCCTGTCTTAGCCATATACTTATATACTCACTCATCATGAATTTTGTTTTTTTTTTTTTTTGTTTCATTCATTTTTTTGAAATGATAAATTTACCGATTAAGTCTTACTTACATACTCATGCTATTTATACCGAAGGAAACATTAAACATCAATAAATACTGTAACAAGATTTATTTTTAACTGAAATTAAAAGCAGTGGAAATACGCGTCCTTAGACTTCTTCCATTGTGCGCTACACTTTTCGATAAGTTTCCTGAACCCGTTTGTTGTAGGAACATCATCAGCCTTTTATCGGAATATAAGGTTTTTAATATTATTGATCCTCCGAGAATATGTTCTTACACAAATTGATTGCAGATCAATACGGAGGACAATACGGAAGAATCGTCCAGGATCGAGAACTCTATAGACAGACGAATATGATCTAGAAAGAGGTGTTCCGCGCACCTGATATAGTGGATGCTTCCGGTAAATTTAAACCGTCTTCCTTGTTAGCTCACAAAGAACGGAGAAGTCAATTACCGCGTTTACATGGAGAATCCAAAGATCGAAAGATCGAAACATGAAATGGCATTAAAATGAACTACATAACCGTTTCGATGTCGTTTCGATCCGATCTGCATTTACATGCGATTTTAGAGGATCGAATCCGGATTCAATTCTCCATGTAAACGCGGTGAATGTGTTGGTAGCGAGTATGGTTTAGGGCGCATAGAACCAATGACGCGTTGTAACTTCGCTTTTGTCATTCACTTTCATTTCTCTCAAGACTGAGTATATTGCTAATAAAATAAAATAAGACGGTATAAATTTTTCTTTATTAATCAGATTTCGCTTAAGGCTAGGTATCAGTTCATGACGATGAAAAAAAATTTTTTTTTTTATTGATTTGCATCCTTTAATTATTGAGAATACGTGAACAAAAGGATCGTTCGATATAGAATGTATTTCAAGAGTTACCGAACGGTCGGCCGATATTAAATACGATTTTTTATAACTTCAAACTTTAAATACGTTTTTTTTTTTCCCGAAAACACTTTTTCCGGAGCGCGGTACTCTCTACAGCTTCAACGAATGAACCGATTTTATTGAAGAAAAGCTTAAAAAAAAGTAAATTAAATTCGGAGTTCCCTAACGTAGGGGGTTTTTTTTATTGCACATTTTTATTTGAGTTTTTAAGCCAAAAAACGAATGAAAAAAATGTTGTTTTTTTCAAGTAACTGCCATTTTAGTGTCAGGGCTTTTCTTGCAAAATCGGAAACCGATATGGCCCCTCAATTTACTGTAGTTTCATGAAAATTTGGATTTTTGTTTTCAGATCACTTAGCAAGGCTATAGAGTAGATGGTAACGCGTACATCAACTTACACCGATCACGGCCTTTTGTCATGGGAGCTGGAGCCGCCATTGTGCGATATTTTTTTATGAAAAAATTCACAATTTTTCTTCATTTGTATTTCTATAAAAGCCGCCAATAGTTTCTTCCATATATATTTATTTTTATATCAAAAGAAAAATCCTGAAATTGAGGCATTTTTGGGGCCTTTCGACTGATACCTGGTTTTAATATCAGAGAGCACCTTCTTTTTTAGAGTATTATTATTCCTACCAATTCTATATTTAATATGCAGTTTTGTTATTGAATTCATATTCCTGTTCCCAACTAGTTTTAGTTTTAAGAAGAGACAAAGTGCTAAGCCACCGCGCAGACAAGGCACCAAAATAAGGCCATAGCGATAGATAGATTTAAATAGTTTAATAAAAAATATTGATTAGTGGTGTCAATGATATGAAATTTAATTTCAGATTTTGAAAATTGTATCTATTTGTTCAATTAGTTTTGTTAATTTAATTATTATTAGCTCGATCCCTACAGAGCCTTGTAGATGACTAAATATCTCCTAAGGAACTTGACCAGATTGTCATACCCTATCGACCTTGGATCCCCCAAATTCTCAAAGGAAAGAGTGCCGAGCCACCTTAGTCGCCTCCTTGCAACCGCCTGATATTGGTTGCGCTTACGTGCGGACCAGACCAGTCCAAAGAGAAGCCAGTCATCAATTCCTTGAGAGCAATGTGTGTTAAAAGGATGCTGCAGCAGTGAATGAATATCCATCAAAGCTTGCGAAAATAATCCATGAAGGGTTATTTGGCACAAAAAAAATTTTACCCTAAAAGGTATTGAAAGAGGCTTAGATATAGCGAAGTAGCTGAGAATCCTTTTACGGAGAGAATCAACATTTTTAAAAGAAATCCTCAACAACGCTTGTTTTTATTAAAAAATTTAATAAACAAAACAAAGGAAATTCATCTTTTAGAACCGAACTCCGGTTCTTATATTTGCATATCTCCTACAACGCGGCATTTTCTTGGAACGTATCTACCGCGTTGTAGGAGGCCTACCTGTAGTATACGTTTTCAAACTCGTTATATTTCAAACCGCCAAATAATAAGCTCCTTCCGATCAATTTAACCTCCACGAAAGATTGCAACGCATGAACTTTCTAAAAAAAAAAAAACCTGTACAATTTCTCCAACTAGTACAAAATTCAAATTGAACTGCATTTCGGTCGTGTGATGTTTCGTGTGACCGCGAGCGAGTGTTGGTGAAAATATTGCGCTGGGTTGCGCGCCTGTCAAAAAAATTGACGTAATGTTTCTTGATTTTTTCAATAGTTTTGGGTAATTCGAATTTTATTGGATATCGGACCGCGGAAAAATGTCTCGATCGTAATTAACAAAATTCGAAACGAACAGTCGGATCGGAGCCGGAACCGGGCAGAGTGCAAAGTTCGTCGAGGATCTTGCGGACGACGAAAGAAATTTTTTGTTTATGTTTGTCACAGGAATTTCGCTTTTTTTTTAACGTTCTCATACACACGTCGCGTGTGTGAAATCTGTCTACGATTCGATATGTGTGCGTGTGCCCATTAAAATAAAGTGAACAAAAAATTTTCCTTTTTGCGGGCGAAATAAAAACAAAATATTTTTGTTTTTATTTATTTTATTATTGTCGCGTAAAAAGGAGAATTCGAAAGATTTTCGGTCGGCTTGCAAAAATGTCCGCGTACTCGTTAGTTTTTCGTTCGGGAGCTTGTTGATTGCCGTACGTTTGCTTTTCGCTCGGTCACCGAAAATGTCAGTCAGTCGTTGAAGTTGAGGCAAGCGAAAAAAATGACATTTGACACGGAACGCGAGCACGATTTTATTTTCTAAACAAACAAAAAAACATTAAAAACTCCTTTTATTCTATGTAAATATCGGAAATAGTTGCTTGTTAAGGTTGTGCGAAGGCTGCTTGGTTGGGGTTTGTGAAGTTCGGAGCAGCCAAGGAGTCCCTAAATGAGTTTTTATCGCGTTGACCTAATTTTAACGGGATCAAGTTGAGTTGCTTATGATAGCGAATTTTATTTTCTGTTATTCTAAAAGTCGAGATCGCGCGTACTTCTCTGTCGCCTTTGTATCGAATTTGTGTCCGGACGGAACCTTGCTTTATTGTGCGTAAAATATCCAAAAACATAAGCGAAAAGTTGAAATTCCTGTCCCAAAAATATGCTCGCGCGCGCACACGAACCTATTGAAATCCAATGGATTTCAGCATCTTCGTGTCGTCAGCATGTCGTCGCGCTCGACTAACCCGAAAAAAAGTTTCACATTTATTTGCTAATTTCTTTTTTTTTTTTTTATTTTCCTTCATTTTACAGGTTAATGTCAAGACTCAAGATCAAGTTATAACTGGGGAAAATCGCTCGGAAGTAAATTTCATCTAGTGATGTTTACTTTTGAAACAATAACCCGAAAATCCCAACCAATACACAACTCGCTGTCTTAACCACAACCAACCGGTGAACGAAACTTGGAAACACCAGATACTCGAAAACAGGAAGCTTGGATTCGTCTTGTCGTATAACCGCCACATTTTCTTTTCGTTTCGGCTTTTCGAGATTCAAACAACAGATCGGGGAAAGGTCACTCTTTTGTTGCTGAGGTGGAACGCTTTTCGTTGGTTTTGCCCCGTCCAATTCAATCAGAGAGCAGCCGAGAAAGAGGAAAATGTGCGACCAACCACCATCAACCGAAGGTCAAAAATGGATTTGTGAATATTGCACTTACGAGAATTTTCAATCGTCGATGAAATGCACCATGTGTAAAGGGATGAAGCCGTTGCTAAATGAAGATATCTTTCGGTAAGTCGATTGAGTTATTTAATTTTATTATTGGCTGTTGTTGGTTCGTGTAGCTATGCACGGAGATTTGCTTTTAGTCCTTTGTAATATCGCACACTACGAGACAGATCTGGCCGAATTTGGATCCAAAACGGCATGCTAAAAGACTCGGCCTTTTTTACTAACAACTTCTTTTATTAACAACTTCCGTAGAAGCTGTCTGGTCCTTCATCTTCTCTGTATCTGTCCAGCTTTATCCGCTAGAAGGAAAGCTCAGTTTGGAGTTTACTTCTTCTACAATCTTAGGCCGCGGTCCGAATTACGCTCATGGTGCATCCATCACTAACATTGCTATCGTTCGGTTCGATTTGTTAGTACGCTTATGTCGCTTTCAATTCGTACCGATTGTGTGTGCACAGCGTACACCGGTGAGCAGTGTAAGTGGCAACAAATTGCCCCTCCATGAAAGTTGTATGCGTTGTGAGCTAGGCTTGTGTAGTTCATGAACGAACTAGTTGGGAAAAGCGTTCCCATAAGTGCAACGAACGAACTAGTTCGCAAAGAATTTAGTTCGTTTGTAGGAAGGGAAGTAGTTCGTTATCACATTTGCGTAGACCATGTATCATTCCACTCTCGCGAACAAAAAGAAGAAACTAGTTCAGTTCGCGATGGAAGCGAGAACCTTTTTTTTTTGTGGTCTCAGTCTCGGGAACAACGAACTTCAAACAACGAACTAGTTTGTAAGTGAGCACCTTTTTTTTAGGTCTTCACATTTCCCTACACCATTTATCATTTCTTTCTCGTGAACTGCGAACTACAAGAACGAACTACTTCGCGACGACGAAAATCTCAGCTGTGTGGCGCCCACCCTGTCTCGACGGGTTAGCCGGCTTGTCGTCGTTCGCCCCTTAGGCGGAAAGGGGTTACGGAAGTTTAAAACGTAAAAAGCTCGGGAACTAGATTGTTCCGAATCACTGAGATCAACATCATTGCGCAAGCCCATTTGTGACCGCAATTCGGAGAGTCTAAACGCGTTAAAATCGCAGAAAGCGTAATTGGAACCGCGGTCTTTAGTGACCTTCCCGAAATGGGAGTCGCGAGAATCGAACGCTTCATTGCAAGCTTTAAATGGTTTGACGAGTAGGACCGGTTTCAATGATCCTGTAGTAGCATTAGGTACCTTTTTGACGTCTATGCTAAAAAGCAGGAACTCAAATTTTTGGCCATTTGTAGTTGATGGACACAATACAGCTTTCCTCTTCAACAAATCCATTAATTATTTTAAGAATGATAAAAAGTACATCTAGACACATGACCTATGTATGGATAATTATTATAGTAATACTTTAATATTGAATAGTTGCCCAGCCCAAAGAAGATAAAAAGTGTTGTTCCCAATATCGTAGCAAGGTGACTACTGCCTGTTAGATTAGGACGGCACTGTGTGTGTCCGTACTCACGGGCAGACAAGCGTATGTTCTGTATAACGCACAAAAAAAGTCCGATTTAGTGCTGTCAATATAATTTTTTAGTGGATTTGGGAGGATATCGAGTTTGTAATGCCCCGAATACACGTTGGTCCAACGAAGGCTAGTGCAGATATTCGCCTACTTGTGGGCAGTCCATTTGTCTGCCATGACTATCACCTGCTTGCATTTGTGCTATTTAACCGTTGAGTCAGTTTTTAGAGCACACGTTAAAAAGAGTTGTATGCGCTTGTCCAACGGTGTCTACATGTTTCGCTTTGCGGTCGGTGCTTTCTAGTGTCGACGAAAAAAAAAATTAAAAGAACTCATTTCTTATCACCCCACTACTCTAAATTTTCATAAATTTGATTATAATTGGTGGAGAACGATCTCAAAATCCCGATTCCCTGATTATTATAAAGCTCGAAAGAATTGCATGGCAAAACAACAACAGTGCGGTTACCGTAACCGCACTGTTGTTGTTTTGCCGTGCAATTTTTTCAAGCCTTATGGTTAACCGGGAATAAAAAACACAGCTATTATGATTAAGAGTTAGTTGTTTTTTCCGATGTCAGTGGAGTGAAACTCCAACACGAAATGCCCGACTGTTGATTAATCGCCGTCCCTGGGGACATGACAATTTGGAGAGGCCAGTTTTCATAAGATTGTGTTGGACTAGGTCCGAAGGAGCTGTTTCGTCATCGGAAGGCATAGACTCGTCAGAGGGTGTATTCTAGCCAACTATCCGAAAGACCTTGACAGCTGGTCGGAACGCTGAGGCAAATTCTATATATTTCACTCCACTGACACCGGAAAAAAACAACTAACTCTTAATCAAAATTGAGGTTTTCAAAAAAATTCGGTATCATGGACAAGAGAGATATTGGTCTATATGATATTACTTCTGTGAGCGGTTTGCCTTGCTTTGGAATAACAGTTACTTCAGCTATCTTCCAATGCCGAGGAACGTACTTCAACTTAAAGCAAGCATTGGTTATATTGACACTATTTTTCTTGTAATTGATTAACAAGATACCATCCATCTCGCTAAAGAATTTTGTCTTAATCTTTTTGGCCGATTTTCTGTTCTAAATTCTCTTAGAAGAAAAGCTGAGTTTTTATGCCGCTGCATCGATCGCCTTTAGACTCAGGTTTCCGATGATAACTCTAACTTTCATTCAATTTTTCGAAAAATTGCAGCAGAACTCCAAACAAATTTGCCAACGCGTCACGTTTACGATTCATTTTGCAAAGGCAAAGATAATTCATTCACTAGATGAATCCCAACAATGTTGATGCCACTCCGAAAACGCGTAGGATGTTCAAAACTATTGGAAATGAAACGCACATACTTCAAAATAAAAATTTTAAGGCTGCCTACTTACTGAAGTAATGAGACTACTGGCGCGCTGTAGAGAAAAGAGAAACCCTATGCCTCTTCCACTCACAAAGGTTTCTAGGACAACTACAGGCAGACGTACAATACGAGTTTCAACCTGTTAGAGTAAAGTTGTTGCTGTTTATGATTTTTTTGCGCTTCTTTGTGCGTCACAAACATGAAAACCGATCCAATTTTCTATGAAACTGGTGAGTAAAATGCGACTACCACCTTTGAAAATAGTCACAGAGCGTGATCATACTTCTGTAACTATTGCAGAGACCGAAGAGTTCATCGCTGCCTACTTACTTCTATTCTTCATTTACACACTTGATAAACGAGTCTAGTCATCGGTTACTATGAATCTTAGTCCCTACGTTGGTCTTTGCATTAGTTTAATTGTTACGGGATCTGGAATTCTTCTCCTCAAGCTCTGTCGGTTCGGTTTTTCGATCATTACTGTTCATTTGTAAAAAGGATCGTTGTCCTTTGTTTTATTCTTCTTTGGCTATGCGTCAAGAATCGGTCGTTGATTAGCATTTTTGCAGAAATTGGACCAGTCGCAAATATTTATCTTGATCTTAAGAGATTCGTAGAGGTAACGTAAGCATGCTTGTCCCTAGAGCAACTTGGTCTGTGGTCTTTCGCCGTTGTTCTACTTGAGGCTGTCTTCTGTTGTCACAGGAGCTTGATCCTTGATGGGAGCCGAGCTATCTTACACACCGAACAGCCGTTTCTTTTGTAAATATAGATTTTAAGAAATCAAGAGGACACCCCTAAAATATTGCGATAAGATGTAAAAACATCCTAGTCTATAATCTCGTTTTATTAATCACATATTTTTTTCTTTATCTTTTCAGTTTGAGCCCGCCACAACCGCCGCCAAACGGTTATAATGCGCTCATCGAAGCCTCAAGCTTAAGTCTTTCGCAGTCCAATTTGAATGCATCGGGCGGACCATCGAGTCAGGATTCAACTCGATCGAAATGGACCTGTCCGGATTGTACTTATTTGAATTGGCCGCGAACTAAACGTTGCGTGCAATGTTATACGAAACGATACGAGGATGATAGCGACACCGAAACAATGATCCAGACTAAAATCGTAAAAACAACGACACCACCTATGCAATACACAATATGCAATCCAATTCAAGATCAAATGAAAAGCTTAACAATTGGCGGACATGGAGGTGGTGGTGGTGGAGGAGGAGGCGGCATCGGTGTTGGCGGAATTATCAATACAACCGGTTCCGATCCGGATTTAGTTGCAAGCAATACCCTTACAGCGAGTAAATTATCATCGTGTCGATTAAGCCCGGTAGGGTCTGTAAATAATTTAGCTAGTTCAAGATGTTTAACGGGAGCCGTTAGTAATCGTATTAGTCCAATCGAGAATCGACCTTTTATCAATAAATGGGCTTGCATTGTAAATGATTTCGTTTGGACAATATATTCTTGAATTTCGGTAATTTTATTTCGTTTTTTTTTGCAGACATGTACTTACGAGAATTGGCCAAAAAGTCTCAAGTGCTCCATGTGCGGACAATCGAAAGAAAACAATAGCGAAACAGATCGATGCAGTGCGAACAACGGAAAGCTGTTTGCTGAAAAAGATCTTAATGAGGAGAATACTACTACCATTACCTCGAATACACTGTCCAATAATAATTTTAACAACAAACGAAGTAGCTCTAATCGTTACCAACTAGGTAAGAGGTTTTTTTTCTATTTACTCTCAACACTCGGGGTCAATTTTGTTTTCCTATTTTGTTCAGGTTCATCTGATACTACAAATTGTGATTCCATTCAAGAAAGACAAGAGCGACGTTTACGTCAGGTACGGAGACAAGTTGACTGGCAGTGGTTGAATGCATGCTTAGGTAACGATTGGAATAGATATTGATTTTTTTGGATTAAACAAATTGAACCTTGTTGACGACAGGTGTGGTAGAAAATAATTTCGGAGCAGTTGAAGCGTATTTGTCGTGCGGTGGTAATCCGGGACGGGCCCTTACTAGTACTGAAATATCAATTTTAAATCGAAATTCTGCCTTCGATGTGGGACACACACTAATACATTTAGCAATAAGATTTCATCGTGATGAAATGTTACCGATGCTACTGGCGCAAATATCTGGTTCGGGTCCGGGAATAAAACGTGTCCCGTCGTACGTTGCACCCGATCTAGCTTCGGATATACGTCGACATTTTGCCAATTCGTTACGAATACGTAAGGCACCGTTCAATTGTCACTTTATTCACGAGCATGCAACATTTGCGCTACCGGCCGAAATCGAAGAGCTTCCAATACCGATACAGGAACAACTATACGACGAGCTATTAGATCGTGATGCACAAAAGCAGCTAGAAAATCCACCGCCAGCATTAAATTGGTCGTTAGAAATAACAGCACGACTTGGTTCGCGTTTAATGGTGCTATGGAATCGTAGTGCAGGCGATTGCCTATTGGATTCGGCAATGCAAGCAACTTGGGGAGTTTTTGATCGAGACAATATTTTACGAAGAGCCTTGGCTGATAGTTTACATCAATGTGGTCATATGTACGTAGCGAGATTAATTTAATGTTGTGTTTGATTAATTGGTTTTTTTTTTTTTAGATTTTATCCTCGTTGGAAAGAATACGAAATGATACAAGCTGCCCTACTAAATTTTACTTTAGAAGAAACTCAATGGGAAGAGGATTGGAGTACATTACTCTCACTAGCTAGCCAACCCGGTTCTTCGTTAGAACAATTACACATATTTGCATTGTCGCACATTCTTCGTAGACCGATTATTGTTTATGGTGTGAAGTATGTGAAGAGTTTTCGGGGCGAGGATATTGGCTATGCTAGATTTGAAGGTTTGTTTTAATTTTGATGAAAGTATAGTGGATGCAGCTTATTGTTATCAATTTGGGACCAGCCAAAAAGGGTGGGCAATTTAAAGGTTTGTTTTTAAATCATAGGATATAGCAGCACTGGGTGGACCGATTTGCTTGAAATTCTTACAGCTCATTAGTCTGATATTCCGCAGTACGAAACAATCATGTTTTCGCTTGGGGAGCGTTTCGAAATATTAAAAACTTATTTTCAAAGTCAGTGTTGTGTAGCCGAAACCGTGCGAATTTTGAAAAGATGTACGGGTCGTAGAAAAGCACCAAGCGGAACCGCTGTAGTGAAATTGGTGAGGAAAGTTTGTGAGACATTTGGAGACTATTGGATAACAGAAGTGGTCCCCGAGCTTGCGCACGCCAGAGAATATTGTGACCCGTAGTGTGAGACAGAATCCATCAACCTCAACTCAACGCCGATCGCAGCAACTGGCCATTAATCGCACCAGCCTGAGGACAATACTACACAACGACCTCGGATTATCCGCCTACAAGGTCCAAATGACTAGGGAGTTGAAAGCAAATGACCATCCGCTTCGATATCGGTTTGCTGTGTCGGCCATAGGACCAGCTCAATAATGACGTCGATTTTTGTCGAAAAATCATTTTTTTCAGACGAAGCGCATTCATTCCATCTCAGGGGCTATGTAAACAAGCAGAACTGCGGGATTTGGGGTTCGGAAAAGCCACACATAATCGTAGAGAGGCCAATGCATCCACCAGAGTGACAGTGTGGTGTGGATTTTGGAGTGGTGGCATAATTGGTCCGTTTTTTTTCGAAAAGGATGCTGGAAACGCCGTTACCGTCAATGGCCTCAAATCGACGCTATGAATGTGTTAATCAAGTCCACTCAACTAGTGGTGTACGCGGATGACGTAAACATCATGGCCAGATCTGTTCCAGACGCAAAGGAAGTCTTCCACTGTCTAGACTCAGCAGCAAAGGATGTCGGGCTAAGGGTCAATGAGAATAAGACCAAGTTCATGACCCAAACAAGATCATTTCTCATACTTGGGATCACAAGAGACGGCAACGAACGGGACGAAGTAAAGCAACGGATCACACTAGCAAATAAGGCATATTTCACGGTTCTCCCGATTTTAAAATCGAAAAAAGTGCACAGGCTGAGCAAACTTTGCATATACAAAACCATAATAAGGCTTGTACTACTATATGCAAGTGAAACGTGGACTTTCACCCAAGCGTCTGAAAAATCAATAGACGATTTTGAACGACGAATTCTTCGAAGAATTTTGGGACCAGTAAGAGAAGGCACTGAATGGCGTATTCGGTACAACAACGAGTTGTATAACATTTATGACGACCCAGCCGCATCGACTCTTATAAAATTCCGTAAGCTGCAATGGGCAGGTCATGTGGAGCGAATGGATGACGGAAGAATTCCCAAGCGCACATTGAAAGGTAAAGCCCATGGCAAGCGACCGGTGGGAAAACCGCGAAAAAGATACGAGAATTCAGTTGACGCAGATTGCAAATCGCTTCTTAGATGCACAAACTGGAGGACGCGGGCGCTGAACCGAGATATGACTTCAGACAATGTATCCTGCAGGCCCTGGCCCGATTTGGGCTGTCGCGCCATTGATGATGAATGTGGACGACCTTTGGTTTCAACAAGATGGCGCCACATGCCATACAAGCAAACTGACAATCGATCTCTTGCGCGCCAATTTTGACAACCGAATAATTAGCGGTTTTGGAGATGTCAATTGGCCTGCGCGGAGCTGCGATTTGACGCCGTTAGAATTTTTTCTGTGGAGTGCCGTTAAGGATCGATGCTATGCGGATAATCCAGAAACGATTCCAGATTAAAAACATAACATTACGACTGTTATTGGCGAGATAAGCGGCGAAATCATCGAAAAAGTGCTTCAAAACTGGACTCGCAGGATGGCTTACTGTAAGGCCAGCAGAGGGAGCCACATGTACGAAATTATTTTTCATTCTTAACACGTTGAGCGCCGCGTGCCCACCGGTGTTTTTTTTTTCGATTTTAGGCTGGTGACAACGTGTCCACAGGTGTTCATTTTTGTACGCGCAGCTAGGACCGTCATTCGTTCTGCGGTCCCCACGGTAAGCAAAAAAAAAAGACCACCGGTAGCCCGTGGCGCACAACGTGTTAAATCGGAGACTCTAACCATTACAAGAAAAAAAGAAATTACAAAAAATATTGATGTAGCCTCATTTTATAGCGTTTTTAAAAACAAACTTTTAAATTGTCCACCCTGAACCGGCTGACAACAATAAAAACAGTGAAAAGAATAAGCGTTGAATTCTGTTTGTGGAAAATGGAACCCAATTGTTAACAAAATGGAACTTAAAACATTATTCGCGAATGCAATAAGCGGCATCCACTGTAATAACTTAAAAACAAAATTGTATCTTTCAAAAAAAAATCATCGTCTAGGATTATACTTGCCATTCTTTTGGGAGCAAAGTTTCTGTATAAAATCTCCAATAGCATTGGGCTATACTCGCGGTCACTTTAGTGCACTTGTTCCCACTGAGCCTTATTCTAGAATAGAAGCGAGTAGAGATGATGCCGAAGATGTAACATTTTTACCGTTAATGGATTGTGAATCAAAACTTTTACCAATTCATTTTTTAACCCAGGCCGAAGTAATTGACATAGTTGTAGATCGAAATTTCAGCAATTTACTTAAATCCTATTATGTTTTGTTTAGATGGGTCGCGAAGAGACAATCATGCGGCAATGGCTTGATGTATGCATGACGGAGGGCGGCTTACTTGTTGCCCAGCAAAAACTCCGCAAGCGTCCGCTCTTAGTTGCCCAAATGCTCGAAGAATGGCTTAATCATTACAGGCGTATTGCGTACGTAAATGTTTTTTTTTTCTATTCTCCTTGAACCTTTCTACAAACATAGCTAAATTTCCCATATTATAGACAAGTTATTACAGCACCATTTGCACGACGTCCGCAGCTAACAGGTTATTCAAGTGATGGTGATACCGATGAAGAATAAACCAACAAACAAACAGAAAAACAACGACAACACGTTACAGTAGAGAAAACAAAAAAATTATACTAAAAGAAAACCAAATTAATTCTTTTCTTTTTACTCCACAAAACAAACAACATCAAAAAACAAAAAAAAAATATTGTTTAACAAAACGAAAACAAACAAAATATTGCAATCTATTCTATTTTTAATACACGAATTAAAAACTATAAAAATAAATTATGTTGGCAGAAACAAAAATTTTAATGGGTAGAAAATATAATGAAAATAAACATACATAAGTTAGTTCTGTTTTACTTTTGCTCTCGTCAAAAACTTAATAAACAAAAACAATGAAAATGTAAAAAAACAACAAAAAAAATTAATTGAAATAAATCGCTGGTTTTTTTCACTTCACAAATTTACCGGATAACGAAGAAAAAAAAACTGAAACAGAAAAATAAACTAAATTAAAAACTATAAGTAAATATTAATGGCAAATTCAGGTTTGTGATAATCTTGTTCTTATTTGTACAAACAAAAAAAAGATGAAGAATATATTTAATATATAATATCTAGTGTTAATTTATTCGCGTAGAATATACCTAACGGTTTAATGAGCTGTTATAATTAAAAGAAATTAAAGATATATATTATAATTAAAATTTAAAGAAAAAAAACAAACAAAACAAACAAAAATAAATGAAACAAATTGAGAAAAAATAAATCAAATTTGACGTGATAAAAATTATTCAAGGCTGTTTTTTAATGATTACGTAGTATTTTTGATATCGTCTGCAAGATTAGAGGATATCCTTAAGATATATACATATTTATATGAACGCTATTATTCTTTAAAAATTTTGTACCCAAGGCACTTGAAGACCGGCTTGATGTTTGCACGGTATACTACATACTGATTTTGATAAGAGTTGACCACATTGTACACTTGTTTCGAAACGGATGTCGTTGGTTGAAATAGTTAGGTTGGTTTCCTTCTTATCTTAATAACTGCAATCAAATGCTTATCTTTCAAGGCTGTATATCGGTTTAATATTTAGTGATATACGGTGTTCCGTAGGGTTCTACGTTTGGACCTCTGTTCTACATAGTGTTCGTGAATGGTCTTTTGGAGTTTTGTTCAGATCACCTAATGTATGCCGATGATTTGAATTTAATTTACATCTTTCAAGTCTTTGTCTGATTGTTTCATGCTACAAAATGACGTCAATATACAGTCCCTGTTCGTTGAGTTAAGACCACTCACATTTTTTCCCCATTTTACTTTATTATTTTAAGGGGAAACCCTTGTGCACATACTTTTTGCAACCATTATATTTTAACAAGGAGGGAGGGATTCTTGTGTAAAATGGTTGATTATACTTTTTGCAACCGTGGGTATTTTAACAAGGGGAGAACGCTAAACGCATTCCGTTTCGGTACCTGAATATCAGCTTTTACTTAACTCACGACTGCCAGATTTTTCACGCTTATTATTTAGTGTATTTACAAGCTTAGAAAATGAGTAAATTAAAAAATGTTCACTAAAAGTCAAGACTGAAACTGTTTTTCTTCTTTCATAATTGAAAAAAATAAACAGTTTTTCATGAGATATGTTCATTTGGTCACGTATGAAGCTAGTCAATGTTACAATGTTATTATTTTTTGAATAGAAGTTAAAAACGTGTTTAATGCTGAGATGCGGTGGACACAGCAAATTTTTTTTCTAGTAAGGTTCAACTAGGTCTCTAGTTGAACTTTACTAGAAAAAAGATTTGCTGTGTACACCGCATCTCAGCATTAAATCAATCAAGTGAAAAGTTCCTACTGATAATCTGGTGAAAAATTGCCTATACTCAGAAATATAGTGAAAATAACTAGAAGTACAGTTCGCAGCGGAAATACAACTGTTTTTCTAGTACTTATCACTTTGTTTCTAGGAAAAAAGTATGCAACTAGAAAACTGAATATATTTACTGTGAATTTAGTGAAAATAGAACTAGATGTAAAACAGTGATAAAGAGAAGTGGTTAGGCATCATTATTGTCTATGCATTCGGAGCAGTCCCGTGCGCACCCTGGGTAGGGGAGTTTTGGGATTGAAACCCATTGGCCCATTTTCATTGGGAAGTGAGGACCTTTTTTTTTTTGTTTTTTAGGTCATCACATTCAGTATGGTGGAAACTTGATAATTTATTATGAACACCCCCCCCCCTCCCCGCTCCATACAATCCTGCGCACGGGCCTGATTCGGAGAGGAACGACAACGTGAAGTTAGTTATATTTTACATTTAAAATTCTTTTTTGAGTCAAGTTTTTGTCTTTTGTGATAAGTTACTCCTAAAACTCGCCATCCTTGAAAATTGTAAAAAGCTTTAATAGAAATATGATATAACAACCGAAATAATGGATATATATTTTGTAAGGAACCTATCAAAATAAAAATTGTAAGGAACCTATCAAAATACACCAGAAACTTGGCTTCGAACAAAACGGTCATTCTGCATTGGAGCGGCAATTATACTTGAAGCTCTACTATCTACTCAGTTTCGTTCCCTATATTACCAGAGCTTCACCTGTTATCAAAATAACTGAAGTACTAGTAAATAGAACTAAATTATTGACAAATTCCGATAGAAATTCAGTAAAAATATTTCCTGTAAAACTAGTAAATTGAACTAAATTGTTAAGAGGATTCAGATAGAAATTCAGTATTTGCTAGTGGGTACTTATACACTAGATCTTTACTAGAATATCTAGTTAAGTGGGTTTGAAAATTTAAAAAAATAGTTTTTTATATTTTTCTGATTATTAAATACTTACTTACTTACGATGGCGCTACAGTCCAAATCGGACCTCGGGCCTCCTGGATGTGACGCCTCCAGCCTTCTCGGTTCAGTGACCGCGTCCTCCAGTTTCTACATCTTAGAAGTGATTTGCTGTCTGCGTCAATAGAGTCCTCCCAGCGCTTTCGTGGTTTCCCAACTGGTCTTTGTCCATAGACTTTTCTCTTTAGTGTGCGTTTGGGGATTCTTCCGTCATCCATACGCTCCACATGACCAGTCCATTGTAGCTTTTTAAATTTTATGAGCATCGATACTTCTGGATTGTCGAAGATGGCATACAATTCTCTATTGTATCGTATTCTCCAGATCGAGTCTTCCCTCACAGGTCCGAGGATTCTTCTGAGGACTTTTCTTTCAAAGGCGTTAACTAATTTTTCGGACGCCTAAGTCAATGTCCACGTTTCGCTGCCATAGCATAGCACAGGTCTTATTATTGTTTTGTACAGTTTAAGCTTTGTTTTTCTGTGCACATTTTTGTTTTTAATTATTGGAAGTACCGAATAATACGTCTTGTTTGCCATCATTATTCTTCTTTTAATTTCGATGGGTTCGCTTCCATCCTTCGATATGTTTGCCCCGAGATATACAAAGTTGTCTACGTTTTCTAGGTTGAAGTCTCCTATTGTAATATTTTGTCTGATTGGCATGTTTTTCCTAGTTTGTGTCATAACTTTGGTTTTGTTTTCGTTAATACGTAGTCCAACTTCCCTTGCTACCGAATCAAGGTTAACAAATATTTCTTTGGCACTCTCCAGGGATCTTGCAAGTATATTTATGTCGTCGGCATATGCTACTAGTTGTGTGGATTTGAAGCATAGTGTTCCGTTGGTGTCAACGGGCAGTTTCCGAACAACATATTCGAGTGTCAAATTGAAAAGAATTGGTGCCAGGCCATCACCTCGTTTAAGCCCGTTGTCAGTTCTAAAGCTGGAAGTCAGATCATTTTCCACTCTGACTTGTGACAGAGAATCGGTCATTGTCATTTTTGTAAGCCGAACTAGTTTCGGTGGAACTCCAAAATCTATCATTATTTTATACAGTACGCGCCTGTCGATACTGTCGTATGCCTGCTTGAAGTCCACAAATATCTGGTGCACATCAATGTTAAATTCCCAGCACTTTTCAAGCACCTGTCTAACTGAGAATATTTGGTCCGTGGTCGATTATTAAATACATAATACAGTAAAACCTGCCTAAAACGGAATGTTGTGGTACCCAGCTTTTTGTTCCGTTAAAGCAGGATTCCGTTTTATACAGTATTGCTCTAGTAAAATTCTTGATTTTCGTTCCCAGTTTTTTTTTTCCCCGTTATGGCAGGTTTCCGTTTTATACCGAGTCCGTCTTAGACAGGTTTTACTGTACAATATGTCTAGAATATTCTCTCAAAATTTTAAATCGATCCGAGTAAAATTCTAAGAGATAGAGCCTTCGGAAGTTCCGCCCATCGGGCCACGTCAGTCTCAACTTAAAACTTCAATCGTGTTTTTCTCGAAACTGTATTTTTGAAGTCGGTGGACACGATTTCTCGAAAAGTTATGAACCGACCTTGTTCAAATTTTGCACACTTCTTCAAAATAACATTATCTAGTGCTTGAACGAAGGATTTTTTTTAATTTTTATTACAACTTATTTTACGAGGCAATACATGGTGAAAATTTTACCAATAAATGGGATTTTTTTGTTCACAGCTCCGCCAAAAATTCAAATTTCAATTTTTTTTTTCATTCGTTCAAGCACGAGCTCTATGCATGTACTAACGGAAAATTTTTGGTTTTTTAATTTTGGATGGACCAGTCATGAGTTCACGCCGAGAACACTTTTTTTTTGAGTGGTCAAGGGATATGAGGTCCCAACGGGTGAATTTTCAAAATTTTTAAACAAAAATTTCACAAAACACTATTGTAGTATGTATCTTTGATGTACTTAATTGTTTAAATAAAATATTTCATTAGATATATTAGAAAAAAATTAGTAAAAATACCATTTTTTTGTGCCTTTGAAACCCACCTAACCCCTTAACTAGAATTTAGTTGAAAAAAATTTGCTGTGCAGGTTACTATGCAACTGACAACCTAAAGTATAACCAGGAGGCCATTGAAAAGGTAATAATGGCCGCTATTCACAGTCGTCATAAAGTTGGCTTTAAGTTAATAGTACGACACTAAAGTCAGCTTTAACTTAAAGTTAACTTTATGACGACTGTGAATAGCGGCCATTGTTTATATTGTCCATTGCATAGTAACCTACATAACTTCTCAGCATTATTTTTTTCGCTTTGATTGCTTCAGTAGTGCATCTAAATAATATATGGTCTGAGTTTCATCTTTCTAGCTTAAGTCGTTTCTGAGATATAAGAAACCACCCCTCACTGCTGTATCTTTGCTACCCTACTAAAATTTTTATTTCTCTAGGGTGTTTTAGTTTTCTGTTCATTACGGTTTTCGAAAAACAAAAATTAAAATGTTTTCTTTTCTCAAAAAAAATATGACCTGTAAAGATGCAAAATTATTGCAGTTCTGCCCTCTTTTTTGACAGTTCCGTCCGACAGGTCAATTTACAATAGAACGCTTTCAGGTCAAAAAGCTATTACCCAAAATTGAAATAAATTTTCACTACACTCCGTATGATTTCTAATTACCGTATGACCCGTTGGACAGTTTAATTTATGCTTTTAAATCGTTTGCCGCTGTGTCGTAGGATATTTTTTTCTTATTTTCATCGTTTCTTACGCACATTTGAGGTTAAAGGAGTTGCACCGCCGAAATTTTCGGTGCAAGAAATGCGAGTTTTCAGGTCAATTTTAGCCACGGACTCAAAGCCCTTTTTCTAGCAGGTCAAAAAAAAATTTGAGAATAGAACAGCGGAACTGCTAGAACAAAAATTGAGGGCAGAAAAACGGGTCACATTTTTTTGCAGAAAAGAAATCACCATTAGGCAGCTCTTGCAGTCCTAGGAAAGGTACGGGTTTTTTGTGTGATGTGCAGAAATGAAATATGAAATGAAATTCATATTTTTTGCACCGAACTTCTTAATCAAAATTCTTATTTGGTAACAATTTCACCTGTTATGATCATTTATAGCAGATTTTTTTTCCCCCGTTTTCACGTTTTTAGTCATTTTGAAAACTTTTAATTCGAATTCATTCGTTTTTCAACAAAAAGTCTGGTTTTGTGCGGCATTGAGCGAGGTCCTTGACTCTTTTATTGTTTAGTCGATCGTCTGAAGGGTTACTATTAAATAATCTGCAAGTGTTTTGCTATTTTTGGGTTAAGCAAATGATACAATATCTTTTCTAATTATTGCTATCAAGTCCGAAAGAAAATTTAACCATTTTAAATTAACCATTCGAAAATACAAAACAAGACATTTTCGCGCCAATCTCCTAAATTCGTTCCGAACGCAATTTCGTACTAGTCATTCAGCCGATTTAACAGTGTACTAACCTTTCCAATTGGATTCTTCCGTCTGTCGCATCGAAACGCATCGCACAAACCCAAAATCTAGTACGTTACACGGCAGCACAACGGGGACGTACCGTGCCGGGCCTGGCACCAAAATCAACCAAAACGCGTGACGGAGTAGATGAACGGACCGATGAAGTAATAATTTTTGTGGACGAGGCGACCGCGACGGTCGACGACGGTTTGGTTGGTGCATTTGTAGTAGACGACGACGAACGACGTGATTCGGTGTTCGGTGATAAAACATTAAATAAAAAACGGAAAAAAGCAGAATTTTCGGTGTTCGGCTTCTTGTTGGCGCGAGGAAAACTTCAAATTGTCGAGAAAAACTCGTTCCAAGTGTTTTCCCGGGCATTATGCAGTGAAAATCGTTCGATTCGCTACGTAAAAAGTGTGATAAAAGTCTCGTGAAAAAAAAAAATCCGTGTCGACCTTTTCCCCAAACAACAGTTTTATCGAAGCGAAGAAGACGGGCAACGAACGAACGAAAAAAAAAAATGGGTAAGAAATGTGAAAAGAGTTTCGGGTCGCTCCCTTCTGACGGCCTATGCCTTCTGTCGTATAATTTTTTCTTCGCCCCAACCGATTCGTCGATGGACGACGACGTCTTTAAGGTCAATTCACGATTCTTTTTTCGATCGGTTCGAAGCGGAAGAAAAAAAAAAATTGAAAAGGGAGTTTTCATTGCATTGAGTGAAAATTGCGTGCTCTGTGAAATTAGTTCTGTTCTGCACGGTGTGTTTTTCTCCAATTTCCATTCGCCGCATTTTCCTTTCCGTCCGTCAGTTCGGTACGGAAGGAAGGGACGGAAATCAGTGCGGAATGTTATCAATTTGGAATCCGTACAGGCGGAGCCGCCCGTACGAGAGGAAGCGCTGTTCGGGTCGTGCGTGCGTTCGCCAGTGATTCAATAATACAAAAATAGAACATTTCTTTAAATTAAGCTAATTATTTTGATGGAATTATTGGTGATCCGCGGGATATCATGTTGGGCGTTAGCCCGCCCGCTCGCTCTTCCGTCCGTTCAGCAAAAACGCGGATAATACGAAGCCATATCACGGGGTTGAAAAATGCATGCAATGAATTGTTGTCGATTGGTGTGCGCCTTCAAAAAGGGATCCGCAGCAAAAAACAACATAAACACTCTGTTCCGGCTCCGGTCCCTTCGCCTGCGCACAGCTCCCTCCCCCAGCCGACAGCAGCCTCTTATTGTAAAATGTCGACCAAGTGCCGTGTTTTTTTTTTTTTTTAAAGTGCGAGGTCACCACCAAAGTACTTCCATCGGCGCACGGAATGACATCATTCACTTGGCGAATAAAATTGCCTGAAACAAAACGTAAAATACCTACTTAAAAACTAAATAAATTTCCGAGATAAACTAGCCACACATACGCGGAACGGTCGGTTGTGTATGGGCAAAAATTACGGATTCGGGGGAGCAGCCGCCTCTACGGAGCGCGCGAGCCATTCATCAGCAATAATAATAACTCCACTGACTTATATTTTTGCGATTACATAATTCAAGCCGCACGGACCTGCATTGTGATGGTGTGCTGCGAAGTGGTTGGTGGCTTAATCATCACATCACCAGCTACGCTATCTGAGCAAAAAAAATTTAGCCCGCGCAACTTCTACACACTATCGAAAATTATAATGTCAAAAATTGCCAAGTCCCAGCCCAAACTAAAATTGATTAATTTTTTGTGTGACTGTCTGCTGATATGATAAGCCCGCGCGCCACACGATAACCTCCGTATATTTTGCCTCGGGACGATTTTTATATTGGCGTGCGGATCGAAACGAATCAAGACATTCGTTCTGGAAAACGGTGGAGCTGTTGTCCGCGCCCCGCCAACCACGCATCTTCATCAGCCAAATTGTAGCTCCACGAATTGTGCAATCTGCATGAATTAAAATAGTGCGATTGTTTTTTTTTTTCGCTATACAAAACTGTGCTGTAATTCACACATTTTGATCTTTCGCCTTCGGGTTCAATTAGCGACTGTTAGTCAAAAAAAAAAAAAATTCCAATGTACATTGAAATTTTTTGTATTTTACCTTGATCGATTGAGCGCGCGGCAATTCGAAACCGAATCCCCGAACTAACGAAGCGAATGGTTCGCTGTTTGTTAGATAAGTTTTGCGAGGCATTATGCGATCCAGTTATCAGTTCAGCAGCATGTTTTTGATCTTGACATGGTAATTAATTAGGTACATTGCGAGTACATATGGTGGAATTGAAGTGAATGCTTCAATTGATATTCTACACTGCCGACAAAAAGTTGTTGGAACACGTTCCATTCGGTGGATTTATCGGTTAGGGTTTTATCTGTTGCTCAGCCTTTTCGCTGTGCCCTTTGGTTGAATAGTAAGGTTGATGGGACTTCTTCTAGACCATGGGGAATAAAACCTGCAGAATGTGGATCAATTCTAATACTTGGGATCACACCTTGTAATAGACGGCAACGAACGGGACAACAACGGATCACACTAGCAAATCAGGCGTATTTCATGGTTCTCCTGATCTTAAAATCGAAAAAAGTGCACAGACAGAGCAAACTTCACACATACAACACTATAATAAGACCTGTGCTATTAAATGCAAGCGAAACGTGGACTCTTACCCAAGCGTGTGAAAAATCAATAGACGCTTTTAACGACGAATTCTCCGAAGAATTTTGGGACCAGTAAAAGAAGGCACTAAATGGCGTATCCGGTACAACAACGAGTTGTATAACATCTATGACGACCAGGCGCGTAGCGTGAATCTTCGTACGACCAGCGCAACGATACGATCGCTGAATTTCGCAGAATTTTTTGATTACTTCTTGGAATTAAGCAATCGAAATTTTATTTCCGAATGAAAATTACGTGTTTATGGATGTTGAATTTATAGCATTTGATGATCGTGTTATTGCGCTACTCCAACGAAGTTTCACGCTACGCGCCTGATGACGACCCAATCGCATCGACTGTTATACAATTTAGTAAGATACAATGGGTAGGTAATGTGGAGCGAATGGACGACGGAAGAATTCTCAAACGCACAATGAAAGGTAGAGCTCATGGCAAACGACCGGTGGGAAAACAGCGGAAAAGATACGAGGACTCAGTTGACACAGATTGTAGATCGCTTCTTAGATGCACAAATTGAAGGACGCGGGCGCTGAACTGAAATGGGCTGTTGCGCCATTGATGATAATTATGACTTCTTAACCAATCTTAAGCTATGGCGCGATAGTCTGGTGGGAGGCGACTAGAAAGTCCACGTATCTTAGCAAACTGACAAAAGTACAGCGCTTGGCATGCATTGGGGTCACTAGCGCCCTTAGAACCACACCCACGGCTGCACTGGAAACTATCCTCCACCTGCTGCCAATGGACATGCACATAAAAAACATGGCTGCAAAAGGCGCTCTAAGACTGAAAGAGTTAGGTTACTGGAGAACTAGACCTGCTGGTCACAGTACCATACTCAATGACTTCTTGGAGTGTGGAAACAGACTATTTTATGCCAGAATTAGATTTCAGTAGGGAATTTTCTGTTAAAATCCCACACAGGGTCGACTGGAATGTAGAACGTAACCTAGACAACAGGACCATAAAGGTATTTACCGACGGTTCAAAAATGATTTCTGGTACAGGCGCGGGGTTGTTCTCACAGGAACTCGATATTAATGAGTTCTTCAGGCTACCGGACCATGCCAGTGTATTTCAAGCGGAAGTCTTTGCAATACTTCAAGCATGCAAAATTATTGAAGCAAAGGTGAATGCAACAGAAGACATCACTATTTGCATTGACAACACAACACGATCGAAACTAGTTAGACAATGTCGTGGTTTTCTTAACACCATCGGCACACGGCACAATATTACCCTCTGCTGGGTGCCAGGCCACTGTGGAATCCAGGGGAATGAGCAAGCTGATGAACTCGCTCGAGCAGGCTCCAGCCTAAGCTCACCAGTGATGGACCAGCACGTTGCTATTCCCATCGGATCCATAAATCAGTCTATCGACTCACTATGCTTGCAGCGGGCAGGCAATAGATGGTCAAACCTAACTAAATGCTCAATATCAAGAACTCTTTGGCCTGAATATGATAACGGGAAAGGCAAGTATGTATATCTTGAGCCTGAGCAGGAAAGATGCTAGCACACTAATCGGAGTTCTCACAGGGCACTGCCTGATCGGTAGACATGCTAGACGACTGGGAGCCGACGCAAATGATCTTTGTCGTAGCTGCGGTGACCCAGAAGTGGAGGAGTCAATCTTTCACGTCCTATGTGAGTGTCCGAGCCTATTCGAAAACGAGAAGACGGAACCTCGGCGCTTATTTCCTCGATGACCTCGGTGATATCGACAAAGGAAAGCTATGTGTAACATAGCAAACATTATAAAATCTACTAAATGGTTTTAGGTTCCCGGAGTTCTTCAACTCAAACGGGGAGCACAATGGACGAACAATAACGTCTAAGTGAAGGAGGATGATCGCATCACCACCCCTTATACCATACCATACCATAACCTAGAACCTCTACAATAAGGCCTGTTCCTACGATCGTCAGTAACGTTCTTACTGAAACTTTAACTGGCAGATGCTCATACGAAACTTACAGTCAAGGTACTGGTTACATTTTAACTGAAGGTCGTAATAACGTCCCTCAGAAGTACAGAAAGAAGGAAGGATTTCCATATACAAAATATTCAGTTCAGAGAACGAAGGTTTCTATCTAGGCCTACTCTTTATAGGGAATCTCTACAGTAATCTAGCGGGGTGAAATTTCTGAAAATCCTGGATGTAAAGTTTATTTGGACAAAGTCTTTGAATCTCTCCTCGGACCTGCAGGAGCCTTCTCGGCAAGATCTGAAGACTGGGTCCAAAACTAACCTACCGGATGTGTACCGTCGTTGCTAGTCCCCTTTTTTACTTACGCAGCATCAGTCTAATGGAAGAAAACAAAGCAGAAAATTGTTTAGCTTATGCTGACAAATTTACGAAGAGTCACATTTCTGGGTATCACTGGAGCGGTACGCACCCGTCACATGGCTGCGTTTTCAATCGAATCAGATCGAACTTTGGGGTCCTAGCGCTCCACAGTTTCGACCAGCACTGCCTCATTTTTGATCTGATTTCCATTCTGTTTGATTTTTTGAGTAGCTGGTAGTCTCACCTTTAGTTTGAAGCGCAATTTGTGAATATTCGAGAAAATAGTTTTCCAGAAAATTGATTTGTTCCCGAGAAATGCGCGAAATTCACAAGGGGTACCCTTGCCAAGTTTTCAATCGAATCAGATCGAATTTTGGGGTTCTAGCGCTCCACAGTTTCGACCAGCACTGCCTCATTTTTTACCCGATTTTCTTTACCTAGCACCTCTGCACTTAGAAATACAGAAAGAGGCAAGAATCACTACGTACAAACTTTTCAGTTCAGAGAACGAAGGCTTCTCATTAGGTCTACTCTTTTTGAACAATCTACAGTATTCTAGCAGGGTAAAACTTCTGGAAATAATCCTGGATAAAAAAGTTACTTGGAAGTCTCATTTGGGCTTAGTTCTTGAAAGAAACTCTCTTTGGACCTGCAGGAGCCTTCTCGTTGACAAGAACTGGAGACTGAGCCCAACACTAACCTATCGGATGTATGCCGTCGTTGCTAGCCCCATTATAATTTATACAGCGGAAAACTCTCAGCGCAACCTGACAAATTTACGAAGACTCTCATGCCTGGGCATCACTGGAGTGATGAGTATTACTAAAGGCTGCGTTAGACGTGTTTCTTAACCTATCACTTCTACACATAGAAATACAGAAAGATGCAAGGATCTTAATATTAAACTTATCAGGTCAGAGGACGAATTAGAGGGCAAAACAACTTGCCCCACTCTTTCCGCACACCCCAACAAGAATCGCATACTTGCGATCCCTCTTACTGTTTCAATGGTATGTAGCTTCATGTGACCACATCCTTTGTATGGGGTAGAAACCGTTAAGTCAAGCAAAAATGCACAACCAAATGTGTCAAAAATCGCTAAACAGGGGACGTCACCAAAGGTGCAATTGAGGGTTCAGTCACGGAGGAAACCGAATCAAAAGGGTGTGATGCTTCAGGCTCCCTTCTTCAAGTTCGATGGTTGTATCTTGGATCTCTCCACTCTGTCGTTCCTCAGAATTCTTTCCTTTCCTATCAATAACTTTCCTCCTTTTATCAATTCCTCTTTTATTTTGACGATTAAAAAAATTCATATAGATTGGAATCCACACTGGTTTCTCTTCTATCCTTATGATAATCGCCGTGCGCTTCTGGGTACACCTTCTCCAGAACAAGGTAAATTGTACTCTAACGTTTAGTAGTTTGATTGATTCAAAATTATTTTGAGACCTAGCACTTTGCCAGGACGTCCGCCGGAATTGGTATTCAATCCGCCTGAAGCTTTTGAAAACGTTGACCATTAATTTGTCCTCAAACGAATCATAACGTGCTCCAGTTTTTTCCTTTGTCTGCGCCCTTTTCTTCATTCGAAACTAAACTTAAATTTTTATTTTTTTTTTCTTCTAATTTCATGAGCTACTTCTTTCAAAAATGTAGCTAATTTTTAAAACGTTTAACTGTTTAAAACGATAGAGGCCTAAAGTTGGGCTGGGTCGTGTTTAGTTCATCAAAATATTTCATCAGTAAATTCAGGAACAGGAAATATCTGCACTGATATTTTGGGTAGTTTTGGTCAACAAACAATTGTAGATTGTGATGTCTCATAAAAAAAATTTCAACCTTTTAGCCCTCGAAGAATTGCCACTGCAATGAATTGTAAGTGAATTTATTGTCTTACCTTTGGTGAAGGAGAACACACAGATATTTCTACTAGAATATTTTTTTAGTTAACAGGCTATAAGCTTTCGTCTGATTTAAAATCAAATTCATGTGCTAGAATGTGAATTGCTAGCGATTGATTAGCCCGGAACTATCGCATAGTTGAGATATATTGTTCTTTATTACTACAACCTTTTAAGCATATCAAACCAAATAATGTTCAAAATTTCTCTGAAAGAATTTAACATTGACTCCGAAATTTGGCACTAATTAGCTTACTAGAGGGTGTGGCTGAATATGGTTTAATGATTGTCTTTTAGCTACGAAATAAATCACCAGATAGTCAGACATATTGCACCAGACAATATAGTCTTTAAAATTTTGAATAGAAAAAGTTTTAATTTCTTCCCTAGTTAAACAAAGATAGCATTGTATTTTTTTATACTACCGCAAAATGAAAACACATTTACTTGCCGATTATTTTCTATTGTAATGATTTTTTTCATTGGCTAGAAATCCTCCATTCTTTAATAGTTCCAATAAAAACATGTCTTTCATAATAGAACCATCAGGAAATTCCATTTTAATCTGTCGTTTAATAATTTGTCATCAAAACTTTAAGCATAATTTAATTTGCCATGTTCTCAGCTCGTGAATCAACAAAGATCTGAAAATACACCCGAATGCAAAAAGGTATTGCCGCGAAAACTGAAAGTATTATTTGCAGTAAGTAAAGATAAAAATGAGTGATATAAATTTCATTTTTTATATTCATTATCTCTTGAGGAATATGACATTTTTCCGGCAGTTACAAAATGGATTGGCATTTGAACCAATTATAAACATTTGCCTTATGCTTGCGTGGAAAAGCTTCCGAAGAAACAGAATGGAATGTAGGCCAATAGCCAGACGATGGCACAACTAATTTTGTCTTAATATTATCGAGTTGAATACATGCTACTTAACTATGTAAGAGTTTTTTTTTTTTTTTGAAGAAGAACTCTTTCAATCAAGCTTGAAAAAATGGGTGAATGACCTAGGGAAATAACTCAGAATTTAACAAAAAAAAAGGTCAAGGTAGTTGGACATACCATCGAATCGAATGTTTTGGGATCTGGGACAGACTAGAGAACAAATATTCTACGTGACAGTTCGTTCAATCAAACGGTATTTGAAACACAAACAGTTCCTTAGGTTTGAATTATCCCGTCTGCAAGGTCAGGAACTCTCCTAGTTACGGAACATGTCTCCTGCTCTATAGTCTCATCGGGATCATGATAGAATGGATGACGTTTCTCAACAAAGTGACATCCTGGAAAAGAAATTTTTTCAGAAGCTGTGGAAATGAGTAATTTCTGTCGGAAAAAAAAATGTTCTTCGGTACACGCCTTTGATGTGGGGAGGTTAATTAGAGAAACACTGTTGTCCAAAAGAACACTGTATTGAAGTGAGTGAGTGAAGTAACTCACTACTTTTGGCGATCTGCAGTTCCATTGGACACGTGATACAAACTTGACCAACCCTTTTGCTTTCATCATCACTTAGATGTATGTACTGCCTTCTTTTTTTTTTTGCTTATCATCTTCTCCTCTCAAGTTGAAGTAAAACAACGAACTAGTTTGCGAGGAACGAACATAGGAACGAAAACGAACGATGGAACGAAAACAAACAATGGAACGAAAACGAACGATGGAACGAAAACGAACGGTGAAACGAATACTAAGGAACGATGGAACGAAGAGTTCCGGAACTACTTCACTGAACTCGTTCTTTAAAGTGAGTGACTCGAAGTACTTCACTGAAAGAAACTGCTTTGCCACTCTATAGTTCGAAAATAGTTTTATTGAAAGAATTTCTTCAGTTTCTGCGTGACGCTCGATGGGGACAACAGCAATACTCATTTTCAAGATATCCTTCCACATTCGGGTGATGATACCTGTTCCAGGTATTTTTCTTTGCAGTAAGTCACGTGGGATAAGTTCATGACCTAGAGTTCGGTTTGTGATGCTGCATTTTTCAGCTCTTCTGTAACAGGTGGAGAAACTGACTATTGGAAAAAACAACTTGAACCTTAACGCATATTTTCTACTTGATAGTGAAAATGCAAAGTTATATAATAAAATGACAAATATTGGCCTTATAATCGCCGAGATACTGCTGCTTTTGTGTTCAGATTTTACGAAGAGCCTCATTTCATAACCCTTTAAATAACTGCAATTCATCGTATCACGACAGCATCCAATAGCCTCTGTAGTTTGGATGCTTTTTTTTTGGTTCCCAGCTGAATTTATTCTCTGGGCACTTATATTAAATAAATAAATAACCCTTTAAAAAAATAGGGGATCACAATCATCAGCCCTTTCATCAGCTTCTACGAACTAATGTTGTATTGTTATAAAAATGTTCTATATTTTCTTACTGTTAGTGGTTAGCTCATTGAAATTGAACAATTCATTTTTTTTACCTCAATTGCCGTTTTAAAAAATTCCACATAAATAAAAGATAAAAAATTAATTTTCGCAATAAAAGCTTTGTCATAAGACAGACACTAGTCTTGACAATAAGTTAATAATAATGGTGACTAAATAACCGATACAATTGCTAAATAGATAGCTACCGTGTGTCCGTTATCAGTTTTGACCGCATTCAAGCTAACCATAACATACGAGAGCTGAAATGACTAAAAAAGAATATATTTTTTCATAGGAGAACTTGATATGGTATTTTAAAAAGTCTGGAAAGTAACCTCGATGAGTATGCGCATTATGACTTGAGGGTATTCCACGAAGTAAACTGCTTTTTTAGTTAGTACTTCAAACGGCACACCCATAGGGTATTTTTTTGCCATTACATAAGCCTAACGTTATCAATTATTATAACATAACATACAAAATACCACTGATTAGAGTTCATAGATTACTTGTTGGCAAAATTATTTGACGAAAGAATAACTTGAAAAAGTTTTTCTTCAGTCGAAGATAGGTGGAAAAGAAATGAATTGCTTTATCGGTAGATGTAAGTTATCTGAAGGTTTATTAAGAAGGGAGTACGCTAGGTAATTTTTTGGGCACGCTGATTGCTAATAAGGGCCATTGTAATACCGCAGGATTTTTAAATGCAGTCCTACTCGCTGAACCATATGATGTAGAGATGGGTCGTTTATGAGTGAACTGCTCCAAAAGAGCAGTTAATTGAAGTGATGAACTAAATCACTTCTTTTGGTGAACTGTAGTTCGTTTCGCCACGTGACACAAATTGAAAAGAACTAGTATTAGTTCTTTTGAGGACCTTTTTTTAGGTCCTCGCATTCACTCCTGAGTTGAAAAGAACTAGTTCCTTCGCGATTGAGGACATATTTGTTTAGGTCCTCACATTCACTGTGAACTTGAAAAGAACTAGTTTCTTCGCCGATTAAATGATCTTCAAAACGAACTCGAACTAGTTCATTTCAATGAGAATGAGTTCACTCACTCACTAAGAGGAACTGCTTTGCTCATCTCTAATATGAACTTCACAATAAAGCGTTGGATTATCGTAATCTCTCTGAGACTATTGAAAAAGGAGGCTGCCTGGCAGGCTTGTGTAGTTTGCGAACGAACTAGTTGAGAAGAACTAAAATGAACGAACTAGTTTGCAGCTAGTCCCGCTTCTGGTTCGTTTGTATTCATTCATTGCTGTTCGGAAGTCAGTGCAGTGAATATACATACTTATAGACTTCACGACCTTTTTGAGTATCTTCTTTTTTGGTCATCACATTCTACCACAATGATGTCTACGGCCTTTTTTTTTTTGCTTATCACATTCTACGACAATGAGGACTACGATCCATTCCAAACTTCACTGCCTTTCTCATCACTGAACTCCCACGAACTAGTGAACTAAAAGAACGAACTAGTTCGCGACGGATCGGGAATCGGAAATGATCGCTCACTGTGGTGAACTAAAGCCTACTTCCTGATGGTCTTTCCTCCTAGCGAATAGAACCGGATAGGTGCAGAGAGGATTGAGAATAGTTTCCTCCATCTGCTCTTCTATACAGCATCTATAAAAATCGTTTGCGTTTGGACCAGCAAAATCGTTTGCGCTTAGGCAAGTATGTAGATTCAAACAGCCTTTCATGGCAGCCTCCGTAACTGTGAGGATTATGTCCGATGAGGACTGCTGAAATTTGGCAGGGGGATTCATTCGTCCTTGTAGATTTAACAAGTTTCATGAAACACCCAAAGGAGTCTCTGTTACAAGAGGTCCTAGTGGCGTGTTGCATGTTTTTCTTTAACTTATCTCTCCGCCGCGACGTTCGAGGTACCAGGGACTTGGGTGTCCAGTAACAGATCGATGGTTTCCTTCCTAGAGAAAGTACAGGATACATTCTGTTTATTGAAGAATAATTATGGTGAGTTTTTGTGTTGGTAGAGAGGACCTTGTGAAGCCTAGAGGCCTCAGAGCATTTCTCTATTTCTCTACAGAAGAGTTTCTCTAGAATTCCTTTTCATCTTCCTCATTTCGTATTTGTAAGTACAAGCAGTACTAATCGTTTCAAATGTTGTCTTTGCCACCATAACCTCTATCCCGTCGAAAGGCTTAAATAATAGACCGTTATATTTGCAATTTGATTCAAATTCCAATACGATGCAGTCTCTCCTTTTGAATTGAATTTAATTCGGCTACGAAATAAAGAACAGACGTTAACCTTTTACCTTTCTTCCAGGCAAAGCAAAGATCTACTGTGCTAAATGCCAGAAAAAGTGCTCGGGAGAAGTTCTTCGTGTCGCCGAAAAACATTTCCATAAGACGTGCTTTCAATGCTCAACATGTCAAAAATCTTTGGCCACCGGTGGATTCTTCTCGAAAGATGGATCCTACTATTGCATTCCTGACTATCAAAAACTCTACGGTACTAAGTGTGCGGCTTGTAAAAATTACGTCGAAGGTGAAGTAGTTTCTACAATGGGCAATACTTATCATCAGAAATGTTTTACATGTAGTAAATGCAAGAAGCCTTTTCAATCGGGAAGTAAGGTAAGTTGAAATGCGCAGTAATGAAACGTTTCGACTCCAAATTAAATCCGTTTCCGTTAGGTTACAAATACTGGTAAAGAGGTGCTTTGTGAAGTTTGCGTAGTTGTACCAAATGTAATAAATCAAACGCCACTAAAGAAGCAAGTAACATCATCAACTTCGCCACAAAAGGAAATTTCATCGATGAGCCCGACCAAGGCAACGGCCCATCAACAAAATCAACGTGAGCCACATTTGAGTACGGCAAATACAACAATTACAAAAGACTACGATCCGAACGAGTGTGCTGGCTGCGGTGAACTATTGAAAGACGGTCAGGCACTGATTGCGTTAGATCGTCAATGGCATATTTGGTGCTTTCGGTGCAAAACTTGTAGCGCTGTGCTAAACGGTGAATATATGGGCAAGGATAGTATTCCGTATTGCGAGAAATGTTACCAAAAATCGTTTGGTGTTAAGTGTGCCTATTGCAATCGATATATTAGCGGAAAGGTGCTGCAAGCCGGTGATAATCATCATTTTCATCCGACATGCGCCCGATGTACGAAATGCGGCGATCCGTTCGGTGACGGCGAAGAAATGTACTTGCAAGGCAGTGCTATATGGCATCCACGTTGTGGACCGGGTCCTTCGGCCGAATTAGGTGCTATTATAAATGGTGGTGGTGGTACTACAAATGGAAATTATACGGACACGGATTGTGATCGGATGAGCACAAGTGCTATGAGTGAAATTCAGGTAAGAGAGAGAATTCAAGTCGGTTCTCTGGCTGGCATTTATTGAAGTTTTTTTTTACCTATAATTTTTGCTTCAAGAATTAAATATTACTAGTTGGCAATTATTGTTATTTTCTTTTTTTTTTTTAAATAATTTTTGTTGCTGCATGTAATTTATTATTTTCGTTTATTTTTTTTATCATTGCGCTTGCGTTTTTTCAGTTTTATATGAGATCGAGAACACCCAGCATTAGCGGTTCGGTTTACTCGAGCAGAAAGGTTGGTAATATGTATCTGAGTTGAATGTTGATCTTGTTTTTATTATTAAAAAAATTAATGTAATGTTATTAATATTATTGTTGTGTTGTTAACACCTAGATGTAATGTGTATGCTAACTTTGTAACACTTAAACTTAACACAAAACTTAAAGAGGTAACTTTCGTCCAAGTTCGAAACTTTGTGTTATGAGTAAATAGAGGATTCATCACAGAAGTCTGTGGTATTCAATTCGATAGGAACTACTCAGCCTAAGCATTTACTTGCCATTTTTGTACGTGGGGTAAAAATTTTCTCTTCGTGTTTAAGTTGGAAACACTAGGGTTCACGGGTTGGGGAGGGGGGAGCTTGACCAGAATATAGCAAAGTCCACCATTTAGTTTTCTCAACGGCATGAGGTCTCCAGTGCGTGATGAAACATCTTTCTAATATTATTCCGTTTTTCAGTAGTCATTCGTACAGTATTATACTTAATCTCGCGCCACACTCTTACATCATTCAATGCCGTGATAATTAGAGAATTCCAGTCTCTAGTCTGTAGAAATTCTACAAGATTGGCTCCTCCTCCTCCACTTTTGATTGAGAAACATCAATGTCAGATGTTTCGTTCACTCTCCTTTACCAACCTTCACAAACTTATTTTCGCCCATGACTTGTCTAACTTTCTTGTCTTTTCTGGACAAAGTGGACACTGCGGCTCTAGAGTATATCATCCGCAAAACTCCAGTCGACACCAATGGGACACTACTATTCAAGTCCACCCAACTAGTAGGATACGCTGACAATATAAACGTCCTCGCAACATCCTCATTCTTGACTCTGCCGCAAAAGAAGTCGGGTTACGCATAAACGAAAGTAAAACAAAAATAATGACGCAAACAAGAAAGAGAACGCCAATCAAACATAATTTAACAATTGCGGAGTATAATTTGGAGAGTGTGGAGAACTTCATATAACTAGGGGCTAATCTAGCAAAAGACGGCAATAGAACGGACGAAATCATACGACAAATCATTTATTCGGTACTTCCAATCATGAAATCCAAGAAAGTGAACAGGAACAATAAGCTGCGAATATATAAAACTATGTATTAAACGACCTGCGCTCTGTTATGCCAGCGAAGCTTGTGACAGTAACGCGAACTTCCGAAAAAGCAGCTATCACATTCGAAAGAAGGGATCCGAAGAGTTTTTGGACGTGTGAAAAAAGAAACGGACTGGCGAATAAGATACAATCATGAGCTGTATCAACTCTTCAAGGAGCTGCCAAAGCACTTTATTATCCTAGCCAAATATTAAAAACCACGCACGACACGCCAATATAAAAATCCCGGCTCCACGCACGACACGCTCCATGGCGAACTGTCCTCCTTCCTTCGTTGCTACATGTCTTCTTGCCCCTCGCAAGCACGATTGATCAGGTGACTCACCGGGCGGGTAGCGTCCGGTACACTTGGGATTCAGTTTTCGTCATTGTGAGTCTCGTTTAGGTTGTGAGTCTTGTTTAGTTTGCGAGTTTTGTTAGTCGAACCAATTTTGGTGAAGTGCCAAACTCAAGCACGATTTGGTGCACATCTGTGTTATATTCATAGCATTTTTACCTGGAATATCTGGTCTGTTGTAGATCGTCCGGTTCTGAATTCACCTTGTTATTCGCCAATTGTTTCGTTAGTATAGGGCTTAAGACGATGTTCGATTATTGTTGTCAGTATTTTGTAAGACGTACACAACAATTGGGCATAATGCTTTTTCGCCAATCGTCGGGTATATTTTCCTTTGTCCAAATTTACCATATCATATTGTGTAGTATATCCACGACGCCGTTTTTCAGAAGTTCAACTGATGGCATTGCGTCAATTCTTTGTTTAGTTTGTATTTATGTTATCGTTCGTAATCGGTGCTGATGGAGTGGGATAGAGAAGATGTTCGTAGTTGGAAGTCCATCTCCTTTTAATTTTTCGTGTGTCGCTGATGATATTGACCTCTACGTCTTTGCAAAGACAGGTTTTGGACTTATATCCCCTTTTTAGGTCTTTTACTATTGCGTATGCTTCCCGGGTCTTATCTTGCCTCATATTGTCTTCCATTTTTCTATCTTGTCATTACAGTATTTCCTTTGATTTCGCCAGCAGGTTTTTTTTTGAAGTTTCCTAAGCTTGTCATATCTAAGCCTCGTTCTTTCTATCTATTGTATCGCGACATTCTTGGTCGAACCAGTTATTATTTTTTCACCGGGCTTGATATCCTAATGTCTCTTCTGCCGAGGATTTAATGCCATCTCATAGTTTCGTCCACATAGTCTCCACTGGACGTTTTTCGTATATTGGTCTTAAATGAATTTGTGAATATCGCGATGAGGGAAGCATGTAGAGCCTACTATTATATTTTTGCTGCTTGCAAAATCAATAAGACGCTAGCCATTGTCGTTGGTTATGTCATGGAGACTGCCGTCCTGTTGTACCGCTATGTGTCTCCTCCTTTCCGACTTTTGCATTAAAACCCCTAATACAATTTTTAGGTCATTCGAGGTGAATCATAGGTTGTCTCTAGGGTGGTATAAAAGTCGCCTTTAGCTATCTCCTCCTTGTCTTAGGTTGGTGCGTGAACATTGATTAACCAAACGTTGAAAAATTGAGATTTAAAAGAAAAGAAAGAAAAAATTGGTTCACAAATCTGGTTGTGAGTCTTTTCTTTTGATCGTGAATTCCCTCCCAAATTGAAGCAAGTAATAAGAAAATAAAGGCGGCGGGGTATACGGCTGATAAGTTCCACGCAAAATTATTTTATATAAAAAAAAATCCCCTTTGACTTTTCAGACGTTGCGTCATGTTTGTATCGAAGGTTGTAATAAAATAATACCATTGTTGTAACGCTTAATACTATAATAATAAATATAAGAACTATGTGTTTCACCGAATTCTCCGTTTGATTTGATTTTAATTTCGCACTCATTTCCGTTGCAGTATCGTACAGTAAGCCCGGGATTAATTCTACGCGAATACGGTCGTCACGGCTACGGATATGAAGATATTGCACGTATTTACACCTACAGTTACTTGACAGATGAACCGCATTATTTACGAAAACCAATCGATCCGTACGATAAAGCGCCCGTTTCGCCACATTTTCATAGACCGGCCGGCGGACATGGTAGCGGTCCCGGTAGTCGTCCACCATCACGACCGCAATCGCGTAACAAGAGCGCAATGAAAGTTCTAGTCGATACAATTCGATCGGAAACACCCCGGCCAAAAAGTCCGGCTATGAACAACGAGGAACCGATTGAACTTTCTCATTATCCGGCCGCTAAAAAACCACCACCAGGTGAAAAGTCGAAAATCGAACGTGATGATTTTCCGGCACCACCGTATCCGTATACTGATCCAGAACGTCGAAGGCGCTATTCCGATTCGTATAAAGGTGTACCTGTGTCGGATGAGGAAGACGAGACCGATAATAAGGCGAATGGCGAAGTAAATGATAAGTAAGTTTAAATTGAAAATTGTTTCGTAGTCGTACAAGCGATTTATTACATCCGATTTAACAGGCGTCTGAAGAAGGAGGAGGAAGAACTGGAGAAATTGAATTCCGGAATGAGTTCGGTCATCCTTAAAGATCTTAAGGAGCATGCAAAATATCGAAAATGGAAACAACAAAATCTAGATCCACGAAATGCTTCACGAACTCCTTCGGCTTCCAAGGAGCCTGTCTATAGGCTGAGGTAAACCGAAAAAACTGAATCTCATTTGAATAGCCACATAGCAACCAATTTTTTTCTCCTTAATTCAGATACGAGTCACCGCTAGGAGCTTCACCTTCCCGACACTTGGATCATCAAAAACCATTCTACGAGGATGAGTATTTCGATAGATCGACAAGCTATCGCGGATCGGTTGGACGATCGCTTGGCAACGCACCAAGCTATAATGGTACGATTCTTTATCATTAGTTTTCGTTTTGTTTCAATAACATTTCCTTTAGAAAATTTAGCCCAGTAGGTACTAGTACCATTATACATTTCAAAAAAAAAATAATAATAATTTCTCTAGTCAAAAAAACTTGATCTCTGAATGAAGTTTAAAAACACAAATTTCCGAAATAATAGCAAAAATTAAAAAAACATTTTGTCAAATATAACAAATAGCAATTCAATCGTACCGATCACCTCCGAAACCAGGATATGGCTTAAAGACGTCGACTTTACCGGCATCAATTAGAAATGGTTATAGTTCTGTAAGTTGTTTAAAGACGCTAAACAATGCCGATTTAATATTTTTCCTAATTAGTTTTACAAAAAATCATGCTAGGGGTTTTTTTTTGTCGGAACGCAGTCTTGTGTCTATTTTAACATATAATTGTAATAATATCTAGGTTTTTGTTGTTGATTTTCTTTCTATTTTTCACACACGGTAATACTTACGTAAACATAATTAACTGGCTAAATTTGTCTTCGCAGAATAACTGTCAAGGAAATCTACCTTAAAACAAAATTTTAAAAAAAATATATAATGCACTCTTTTTTCTGTTGAACTTGTTTTGTGATTTAATATTACAATATATTCTTTTTTTCTTCTCTCATTAAAATGCTGCCCTTATAAAAACAAACATTTGCTCTTTAAAACAAAAATTTACTAACAAACATTGGATCGCACGGAATATTTTACATATTCAATTTAAAAAAAATTTAAAAACAAAAACATAATAGTGGTGAGTTCGCTTCGTCACGTACCTAAACCTGGATACGGCTTGGCTCCCCGCTCGCATACTTTCAGCTCTGCTACAACTACTGGCTCTGCACAAGTTGCCCCTGTAAGCTTTTAATGTACATAAACATGTTTTGAACGTTACTCTTATTATTTGTTATGCTTTTGCTGAAATTAATATGCTTGTCGTCATTATTTTCATAACAAGTTTTCATTTCCAGTTTTTTTTTTATTGCATTTTTTAGAGACTATCATGAGAAATATAATTTGTTTAACAGCATCGTTTTCAGGATATTATTTGGAGAATTCTGAATTTATTTTTAGTTAGGAAGTAAAATATCGATTGGGGTTTGGATTTTTGTCGGATCTGTGGTAGTTTGTAACTAACTATCGGTTCAAATTCGTCCAAAGAAATATGTTCTTATTGCTTTTCACGATACATGATGAAAACCATAAAAAAAGTAAGCTGTGCTTGCGTTCGTCATAGCAAAAATGCACATGTTGATTGTGTCACTGGAAATTGACCTATGAAATTCTAAGGGCCGGTTTCACGAGCTCAAGCTTCAAATGCTACTTAAGTTTTCGCTCAACTTGTATCATTTTTTTTACAGTAGTGTTCCATGAGTTTGAACCTGAACTCAACTTAAGCCAACGAATACAAGAGCTCAACTGTGTCGAGTTCACTTAAGTAGGCAAAGTGTCATTTTAACAGGTCAGGCAAATATCATTTTTCTTTAGCTGTTATTATGTTCTGATTGTTGTATTCTGACATCAGTTTTTTATCTGCCATTTCAGTGAAAGTTCTCGTTAGCAATTTCGTAGCCCTTTTTCGCGTTTTTAAAAGTTTTTTGAAAATTTTTAATTGTGACAACCGTCACAAAAGTGACCTACACAGTTCATTAAGCAGGGTTCCGTTAAACGATACTACTCACATTTTGACTGTGAAACAGTATTGACTAGATCTAAAGCATAGGTTACCGGCTCAGATACATCAGTGCCAGAGCTTAAGGTCGCACTGTGAAATCGGCCCTAAATAACTTTTCTTTTTCAAAGATACTTTGTTTTAAACGCATAATGCGAGTTGATCCCTAAAAATTGGTTGGCGTCATACCAAATATAAGAGAGCATAGGCTAAAGACGAAAAATTGGGCAAGTAATACCTACTCCTGCCATAAATATTGATGCAAGATTTTTTAACTACAAAAATAAAACTACCTGTTGGATTTGAATATTTGTTCCAGTTTATTATTGTGTCAATAGTAAACTACAAATTTAAAAAAAAAATATTCGAATTGTCCGCCATTTGCCTTCATTGAGCGCCGAAGTCTATGCGGCCACTTATCAATCGCTGTATGGATGATATCCGTGGGGAAATGATCCACAGCTACTATTAGCGTCTGCTCCAATGACTCCAGGTTGTGGTGGCGTCTTTTACAGACCATGTCCTCTAAAACTGACAACAATTTGTAGTCGAGCGGATTAAGGTCTGGGCTGGCTGCCGGCCAATGTTCAGTACTAATAATAAACTCAGGTAAATGATTTGAAAGCCACTGTTGAGTTGTTTCGGCTTATGAGCGGGCGCAGATTCCTGTTGGAATATCCTTGGTCTGGTTTGGAACATGGTTTGATTCAAGGTTCCACTACATTCCTTAAAATGTCTCGCTGATAGTTTCTTGTCGCTGTTTTAACGCCCTTTTCACAAAAATGTGAGAAACTGCCGCCGTCATAGAATCCTCGCCAAACCATGATGCGAGATAATGACTTGGTTCAATCCTTCACTGGCTTTTTGGTAGGGTAGTGCATACTCCCTGTCATTCTGCTTATTAAAAGATTCCTCCACAGTAAAAATTTGTTCGTCAGTAAACAGGATTTTTTTTTTGTAATTCTATTTACCGAATAGCGATAGCAGGTGTCTTGATTTTTAAATATTTTTTTCAACTCAACTGTAAGGCGCTGTCCTGTTTGTCGTTTGAAAACCGCAAGTCTTATACTTAAGATGCGGCTCATGGTATTCGGCTCTATATCCAATTCACTAGCCATGATTTTTTGTCTGCGGACATGATTGCGACTGATCCGTGACCTCACAGCATTGATGGCCTCTGCCGTGCGAGGCCGGCCGGATCTTTTACCTTCGTTTATATTTCCAGTATCAGCAAAAAACTTAACAGAACGATACATAAAAACACGCGTGTTTTTCAACGGTTTCATCAACTCAAAAATACGAACTCCTTTCTATTCCACGCATATGAAGAGCCAATAACAGCAATACGGTTCTCTTTGTCGGACCATTCCATTATGACGGCTTAAGCTAATACTAAAATGGTTTGTCGCGTTTGTAGAGCACATAGCAATGGTCAAAACTTGCAACATAAAATTTATCTGCGTTTAGGTTGTCAGCGGCAAAACTCGCGTTTAAACTTGTATCAATATTTATGGCAGGACTAGGTATATTGTGGTTCAATCGAATGAATTAAGATGATCTCTGCGACAGAATTTAAAGATTAAGTTGAGGGATTAAAAAAACAAATGCATGAGGATCCCATCGTGTCTTATTTTTCAACACGAACAGAAAATAAATTTCGATTCGTACTTGTCATATGAACAAACATGGAAATTTATCCGCCTGCTTTTTATCGAGAATTAAAATCGATTGCTGTATAAACCCAAAAAAAAACATTAATAAACTCTTGAATAATCGAAATTTTACCCAACTTTATTAAATTGAATATTTTCTAATAATTTTTTATTTAAAAACTATTCTTGGTATTTCTTTCTAATATTTTCGCATGTTTAATAGACACGAAAATAGTTAGCCTAGCCTAGACACAAAAAATATGTATTTCTTTCTCGCATCATCTCACATGAACTTTGTTTTTTTTTATCTTTAATTTCTTTTTGTTGCTCTCACTACTTTATACTCTATTTTTTTGTTGTAAGATCTATGTATTGTGCATGTGTCCTGCAAAATTCTTTTTTTTATACAAAAGAAGAATACCGTGAAAAAGCTTCGATTTCAATTTTATTGATGTTGAAAATAATTTCAGGATTTCTCGTTTGGCGGACTAGGCGATAAAACTCAAAGTACCGAGTTTAGTTGTGGTAAATCGGATGGTAATAAAGAAACATTTTTTTCAATTCGACAAGATCTTAATTATTGAATGTTTTTCGTTTATAGTTTCAGTGGATTCAATCACAGAAGGTGATCGACGTGCACTTGTAAGTTTTAACAACGTAATTTATTTTATAGATGGATTTTATTTTTATTTTATATTTTTGTTACAGATGGCTGATCTTCCTGCTTCTAGCACTTATTCCGGAGCTTTGTCCTATCATTATCCACAAGCTGGATTGATAAGACGCAGCTTACCCAATATGGCTCATTCTATGCTTGTACATGAACCGGCTAAAATTTATCCCTATCACTTGCTGCTAATAACAAACTATAGATTACCTGCTGACGTTGATCGTTGTAATTTAGAGGTAAGTGAATTGATCTTTTTATTCGTTTTGATTTGGAGATTGATGGAATGGCTGTGGTTTGAATAAAAGCTTTTTTCAATCAAATCAACTGCGCATAGATCGGTTAGGAATTTGACTGAACTAGTGTGTAAGATGATTTGAGTCATTGGTAATATATATTGAATGTCCTGCATGTGGTTCATGTACGGCAAAAATGTCTGTGTTGAATTGAATATTACTGACGTGGATTTTGAAAATTTTCCATCTTTTGAGATATTTATATAACGAGATGGTTCCGTAGGTGAAATAATCTCTGGATAAAAAAACCCAGCAATGCCTGATAGGGACAGGCTTCCTGGTACTTCTTTATATTGGTTAATGACACGTTGATTCTTTCCAAAACTGATTGTTTCGTAAGATAGTTTGAGTCATTGGTAATATATATTGAATGTCCTACATGTGATTCATGTACGGCAAAAAAGTCTGTCTAGCAAATACGTAGACTTTATTGGGACCGTAATATCACGGATCTAAGCTTGTGTCCAGTTTTTTGAAACCTTGAAATCGTGTTGTGGAGAATTGACACGGATGCAGCTATAGTATTTTTTTTGGAAATATTGTTGAAGAAAAAAAACGCAGAATCGTTAAGAACTGTTTTTTTCAATTCAATCAAGATTTATTAGTTTATCCACTTATGCTTACCACCTTATAATTTATGATTTAGAGAACAGATAATTCAATATCTTAACAGCTAAATTAAACCTAGTTAGCACAGCAAAGCAAAACAGAATCGTGGATAAAAGTTTGGAACTACCTATAATGTAATCGAAGGTGGTTTTCCGGACCAAGGTTAGGTGTTGTTGGGTCGCCCGTGTGAGTGCTGTGTACGAGAAATAAACGGATCGAATTTTAAATTTGGATTTGAATGAGTAGGCTGTAAAAACAAGGGAGAAAAGAAGAGAAATTTGACAGAAGGAGAGTTTTTGGAGGAGTTTTTGAATGGAGGTAGAAAAAGAAAAGGATTTTTGATTTGGCCCTGAAGAGGATGATTGTGAAGTTGCGGTTAAAAGAAAATATTGGAAAAGATATTCCAAATTTTAATACCCTGGACACCACGACAGATTTTTTTTGTACAGGACTAGGGTTTATGGTGTGATGTTTCGAGCAAGCCTCACGGCCGCAGCTAACCTAGACGCCAGCAAGCGCGTCGCTCCAACTCGAACTTCAGCCACCAATTCGGACGCGTTTCCTTCGAATTTTTCCATGAAAATTTTCGCAGCTGTAGGAGATATCGGGGACCTCATGGCGGCTCCTTCCTTCTGTTTGTAAGAGTTTGCCCAATGCTGAGAAATATGTGTTGTTTAAATTTAACAGTATTAAACCCGAAAAACTTGTATTTTCAGTTTAAAAATGAGGCGATGCACAGCAAAACTAGTTCCTTCCATTTTTCAAAAAACATGAGTTATGATTTTCTCTCGATAGTATTTTGCCTGCTCTATTCAGAAATGATCTCAGTTTTTTATCAAAATGCATTGGAAATATGGTAAGGAACGCATTTTTAAAAAAAATTCAAGATCATTTCAGAATAGAGCAGGCAAAATACTATCGAGAGAAAATCATAACTCATGTTTTTTGGAAAATAGAAGGAGCGAGTTTTGCTCAATGAACTGTAAAAACATTCAACAAAAAATAATGGTGTTTACTCGTAACCGTTACAACAGATCTAATGAGAGAATATTTTCTAAGATTAAAATATCGAAGGGAAAAAATAAGAATTTGAATCTCACAGGTTTTATTAACTGTGCTAAGTTGAATGGAAGGTCTGAAGAATACTGAATAATGCGAGTTTATTTAATAAATTTGCAACAAACACTTCGTGAGGCTCATCTTCCTGTAGATAGATAGATTGGATAGGGGATAGGGGTTGGTGTGGTTAACCTCGTGTCACTGACGCCACAATTGGGCCTATTGCGACGTCCCCTGGATTGGTTACGATTCCTCTTCAATGCCTGCGCTTTCAACGAAGCTTAGTATTTTGCTAAGGGGAATGGTCAGGAATTCCGATGGTTCCATGAAACCCTGACCGAAGTGACGAAGTCTTTTGTGAGCTAAAGCCTCACATTCACAGAGGATATGCTCTGGTGTTTCGTCTTCGTCATTGCATATTCTGCAAATTTTGGTCTCAGAGAGACCAATCCTATTGAGATGTTTCGTCATGTGACAATGCCCAGTCGGGAGCACCCACAAGGGTTCGGGTCTGATATCTGCTTAGTTTTAGATAATTAGATGTTCTTTTTTTTCCCGAATGCTTTGGCATGAAAAGCTTTGAGTGCCTGTTGCCCGGAGCCAATTCCTAGTGAATGGCACTTTGCGATTTTTGCCACGTTCGGATGTTCATTCTGGCTGTTCTTAATGGTACCCCACAAAATGGGTGGTCCCATGAAGTCAGCTTCTTCCTGTAAATGTAGGCAAATTTAAAATTGACACATGTAGAATTGTGTGTATGGTTTCGGCTGTTTACAACAGTATGCGCTCGACTGAAAAAAAAACCTTGTGATAATCGTGTTTGACAATTTTTGTTGGTATGCGATTCCATATTTAAATCCGTTATCTTTTCTGCGGACATGATGAATTAATTGATGAAATTGATTGGTTAAAAATCTTCGGTATACTTGGCGTTTGGCACCAGGTTCGAATCTGCTTGGCGACAAGTAATTTTCGAGAATGGGATTGGGTGCCAGACTACCAGTTCACTCAGCTGTAAATGTGTACCTAAAATAATCACGGACAAGCGTGTAGCTGACCACTTCATTTCCTAGTGTTTCGTTGGTCTAGTAATGAAGTAACTCTAGCATTACTTCAAGGCCTAAGCCCAATTAGAGCTGTTCCGCCTTTGATTATTATTTTTTTATTATTATACTTTGCCTAAGCATGCGATGAGGTATACAATAACTAAATTCCGAATATACGAAAAACGTGAGAGTGTTAAGAGGTTGATGGTATTCTGGGGAAGTTCTGCGAGGCATTATTTATTCTTTAGTTCACAAAAACAGTACCCTTATCACACAGAGCGACTTATGACTGAGCGTTTCATGTTGTGATCACATTTTGATAAGATGCATGTAAAAGATATGCAAGTTATTTTTTGTTATATGTACATTTGTTTGACTGGTGTTTAATAAATTCTAGGTAAGTTGATTTTTGGTATGTTTGTTGAGTTATGAATCAAAGCAAAATTGTTTGTTTAAGTCCTTCTTAAAGTTCTTTTCTTTTAAATACTATTTCATAAAATTGCAGCGACATTTATCAGATGTCGAGTTTGATGCAATACTACAGTGCACTCGAGCTGAATTTTATCGAATGCCACAGTGGAGGCGAAACGAAATTAAACGAAGGGCACGACTTTTTTAAAGAACATAACAAAAAAATTAAGAAGAAAACAACAAACACGCCAGGAAAATAAAACCATAGTGGACCTACAAATTTTACATAACAACAACAAAAAAAAAAACATAGTTATAGTAATTCTGGCATTCTAATCTATTTAATTGTATTTTTTTTTAAGTGCGTTTATATGCGAGAAAATTATCTACCAAAATTTTTAAATTTGTTTTTATTATTATTATTATCTTCATATTATTTCTTTTAAACGTTTTTATTTAAGCTTCAAAGTGTTTAATTGGGCTTTTAGTGTTCACAAAGTGATTTGATATTTATGCTTTTTCAGATAAAATAACTAAATTGGATAGGAAGCATAATGAAATAAAAAAAACAACAACTAATAAATAAATGTCCTTACAGATGATGTTTCAAAGAATTGTTTTTATTATCGCAATATCTAATCAGAAAATGTTTTCAAACTAAATTATAGTCAACGTATTCTAAGTATTAAGCCGTTTTTTTTCCAATTTTATTCTTTTTAACCAACCTACTTACAAAAACATGTAATGAAAGCATTTCTTTTTATAATATTGTGATAATAAATACTTTAATTTTTTTTTATCCAAATAAAGATTAAACAAATAAACTTGTACCTCTTATAAAGTGAGAAACTGCAATTTTTCTATAAATATATAAATGCGTAGAGTATTTATGCTAGCATGCTATAAAAAGAACTTCCCAGAATAATAGAATAAATTAACAGATTTAAAAACAATTTTTCTTTCAAATAAGTCATAGACATCACCTACAATATTCTTAAAATAAATTATTAATATAAAATATATGAAAAAAATGATAGTTTCTATTCGTTAGACCTTAAGTGTTCAAAGAAGAAAGTGTGGAGATAGTTGGACTTTGAAATGGAGACAAACTATAGTTGTTGCAAGAACCTTTTTTATAATATTAATTGCCTACTCGAAATTGGAGAAAGAAACATTTTTTTAAAACATATTTTTATACACAAAATATATTTTTATTACGATATAAAAAAAAAAATGTCCCTATACTTGACCCAGTGTGTTGTTTAACATTCGAATAGATTGTAGCCTTATTATTATGATTTTTTCTTACGTTTGTCTTTAAATATTTTTATTCCAAGTAAAAAAAAAAATGATAACGCATGATTGAAACGATGAAATAAGAAGAAATTCTTTTTTTTGCTGCTAGTATAAACATAATACATATATTATATAAATTTATTATATACATAAATATAAAAGTATATATAAAAAAAAAAATGAATAGCACATCTGTAGAATAGATTAATTGTCACTTTAAGAAAACAAGAATTTTTTATTTGTATTAAAAATAAACGAAAAAAATATATATATATTATGCATTTAATAAAATTTTTGAGCTGCTATCTTGTGTTATTTTTTAATTAGAAATGCTGGTTTGATTAAAATAGTGGGAAGTATTCCTCTGCAGAGGTCCTGTAGCTATTATCACTTGGAACAGCATCTAGACGACATCCATTCGTTTTCAAAGAAAAAAACGTCTCAATTAAGTTTTTGCTTAAATGATTACATTTTTATTTTCATATTGACTTAAATTAATCGATTGCAATAATTAGAATAAGTTAGAATAGCAGTAAGCTAAAACATAGATCGAATTACTTAGGAGTAGTGAACTTTATTCAGTTTGACCATAGCTGTCTTAAGGTTTCACAATTGGTCGGCTTGACTGATTGCCCCCGAACCCAGCATAAGGATAATTTATGTGATGCGCACAGTTTGTACCAATTCAGATTTGAGTTGGAATTTAAAGCTTCTGTTACTGTCTGACTAAATATAGATTCTTATAACTGATCCTTCATAAAGATCTAATGAAAATATTTTGTCATTCCTAAAGTCTGGAATTTCCAGCAGCCATCAGACTCGTTTAGCCTCAAGCCGATCTTAGCAGCAGCGTTTCTGATTGAATGTATATTGGCAGCTGAAGCAGCATGATCTCGATTGCAGCTGTTGGTGTTGATTGTAAAATACTTGTGGTGCCTTGGCATGCCCTTTTCCACCTCTCTGAACTTTCGTTATACTCTTCTTTTATACGTTTTTGTCCTGTCCTCTTCGCTATAAAAAATTGCGCTTACGATGCAGATACGTCCAGTAATTGTGCGCATTAATCCTCAGTTCCCCAAAATGAAAAACAGAAGCACCCTCTTCCTTAGCCGGATCAGCGCTAGATATTTGGGCGCTTTAAGATGTTAAACTCAAATTCTTACAGTGAGTGGGTAGGTTTGAAACGCAGGGTTCGCATAAAATCCCTTATATCATGGACAGTTGAAATTAGAGTTCAGTGGAAGCGGAGAAATTTCTAATCTTAGCGATGCCTATATCCGAAATATCATAAAAATATTAGACAAATTGTTATTTTTATAAAGGTGCGCTAACACAAACAATTTTTATAGTTTTTTATTACTCAGCGACAATTGTCTGATTCAGTGGAGATTTTTTCTACACGCCGTGAAATTTGCGATACCTACGGAATGTACAATTTGCTATATCGCGTCCATGGTAAAAATATTTTTATTTTTTTTTGAATTAACGAGGATAACATTGCACGCAGTAGTTCAAAATAATTTCCCCTTCTGGCAATGCTTCCTAAACTGAATACGCCGTGAAACCCCAAATATATGCATATTTATCATCACTATTCAGCTACAAGCTGCCCGTAAGTTAAACCACATTGGCGTATGATGTTTAATATTCCCCTGATGTAAAAATTGGAAAAAATATCACTTAGGCCCGTTCCTACAATCGTCGGTTGCGCTCTAACTGGAACCTTAACTGTCCGATTTTCATATAAAACTTCCAGTTAAAGTTCCGGTTATAGTTTAACTGACGATCGTAGGACCGGGTCTAAATTTAGCAATTTTTGTTGCTCTAGAAATTGTTCAAGTTGATAAGTCTTTGACTTTTGGTGCTTTTACACGATCGATTAAAATTGCTCAATTTGCAGCAATTCCAGACAATTTTGACGTCACGAAAACATACAACAACATCGGCAATTGACGATATGGAGCAATTGTTGGTCAATTCGTTGCTCAGCAGTAACTAGCGATATGGAGCAATACTCAGCAATTTAGCAATTACAATTCAGTACATGCAATAGTCATGAATGAAGACGACATTTTAGCAGCTGCGTCTGCATTAATTATTATTCATAATAAAAAAAATTCCACAAACAATTCCGGCCACGAACAACGTCAATAAAACTTATTGTTTTCTCGTTGCTCCAAGCCATCTTTTACACGAAAGTTGAAAAAAAAAGCGAAAACTCAACATAAGCTTTGACACACGATGGTAATTGCTCGGAATTTTCCAAATTAGTGAAAATACAGCAACTCTAGGACGAGGAATTGCAGCATTATGTGAAAGCATTGCCAAATTGCTGCAATATTGTCGCAACTAGCACGAGGTTGCCCGGTATTGCTGCATTAATCGCTCAACTAGTCTTGGCAACAGTCGTCGGGCAATTAATTGCTGAAAAAATTGTTTGTTTACGGGCTCCATAAGTCAATGGACCTTACGTCCGAGATATCTGTAGCGTTAAGTTGAAATTGCTTGGAAGAAAATATAAAATACTACTGGTTCTTTCCTAATATCTTGAACGAGAAAATATAAGAAAAACCACTATTTATCAATATTCCTTCCACCACCTTCTATTCTCCCATTTATTTACTCAGTCGTCGCCTAACTCATTTTCCTTTTCTATTTTCAATTTCCACCCCCTCGCCCTGCACTGCAGTTCGTTAAACTCGTTACAAATAACAAATAAATTATATCCCAGTTTTTCGAGTCGAGTCTCCTTGAAAACAATTTTCAAAACTAAAAAATATCTTCGGTAATTCTCCAAATAAAACAATTTATTTAGAAAATACGAAGTTATAATCAAACCTTCTTTCTTTTCAGTGTTAATTTAAATACATAATTTATATTACATTCTATAAAAATGATTTTCCGCTTAATAAAATACAATTACGAATTGCTAATGGAATACGTTGATTTTGTTCTTATGAAAATAAAATTTTTCAGTCCAGTTTCCCTTCTCATTATTTCACGTCATTGTTTTTCCATTCCGTTAAATTCATGCCCAGTTGACATTTTTGAATTGATAGACTTGTTCCAGCTATTGCCTTATGATAGATTTGTCGCGTAGTAAAGCTAAACCGAAAGCAATTTAATAGATTAAAGTATTAAGTGAAAATCAACAAATAAATACCCCATTTTATAATATGCATCTCTTTCATCTTCTTGCCACATATTTGTAACTAATTCTACGCTGCTATAGTTGTAGTCGCAACAAACTTTAAGGATGAGCTTTACAAGTGGTTCGGCTATAATATAGAATTCATGCTTCTGGCTTACAATGATTCTGGTAATCCATCCGGAATTGTACATTGATTTGTGCTTGTCGAGACCAACAATTCCGATAATCTGTGTTGTTTTTTGGGAAGAAAAGAAGAAGGCTGATTAGAAAGTATTTTTAAAATTCTATGCTTGAAAGCTGATTACCGATTTTCGAAACTTATTTTCGTAGAGGGCATCGTACGGCGAATGGTCGTAGTAAATGCAGTATGCGCTTTCTTTTGACGAATGAAAACTTAGAAGTGGTTCGAAGGCTTCAGCCACCCATGATTCCTTAGAATCAATCTGAAATATAGATTCAGATCCTTCAGTTCGTTATGTAAAAAAATTATATTGTGTTTTTGTTGTATATCGGATGTCCTGATTTGTGAATTTGACTGAGCCTTAAAGTTTAGAAGTAGGTGTGTTCTTTTGCGTCCTTATCCAGTGCAGATTAGGTTAGTACGATGGCAAAACAAGCAATACAATTTTTATGTTGTTTTATCAATGTCGACAATCTAAACTACATACGGGCTTAAAAGAACAAACCAAATAAATGTACAGAACTGTTTTTTCATGAGTTTGCAAATAGGGTACAGTTTCTGTTGTAAATGGAGATGTAGAAGCGGTTTTTCCGACTTTAAAAATTCAAAATGTTGAAGACAATGGAACAGTAAACTAATTCCATCAACGTCTGAGCTGTTGACTAAAATGTTAACTGGAGCGATTGGCTTTCCGGCTCCCAGGCTAGCAACTGCTATGATGGTACTTTATTCATATTTTATCCAACAGTTTGGACACAGGATGATTTGAGCCTTTGCTTCCCTATTCCACGGCAATACTTCTGACACTCCTGGCTCCGTTAACATTTATTTTACTAGCCTGCTACCATTCCAAACGAGAGGATGCAATCAGAATGTTCGAAAAATTAAGGACAGTTACCTACATTACATAGATCTAAATTAACTTGGTACGCACAGGAACTATTTGTATACTTAGTACTAGTACCTACTTACTTTCGAGTATTCAACTGCTTTAACAAAACACGAAGTGTACGCACAGGCCATTATCAATAGAATGCAAGCCGGAACACTGAGAGTGCAGTAAATCAGTGGTACACCGAAAAATATAAACAGAATTGCCCATAAGATGACAATAATTTGAATTGTTATCTGCAAACGTAAATCAACTTGTTGTTTAAAAAGACTTTTCAGTAAGAAAAAATGAAATTTACCTCTTTGAAAATACACGACATACACGTCTTCCACACGAACGACATCACATAGTCTTTGATTAACTCCTCCAGTTTGAATGTATCTTCATTGCTTCGACGTCGTAAAACAATGAAGGAACTCATCGTAGTCTATTTGTTTGTTAGTTCCTTAAAATGCTAATTGTAAACTTCTTTCATACCGGAATGCATTGATGTGTGACGTGACGTGAATTGTAACCCGGTGACAGTTCTTTAAAAAACATAACAATTTGCCAGTGCTCGGAACTTATTGCTATTCAGCTGAACTTTTTGGTGGATTGTTTTTAGTCAAGATTCACACCATTCGTGTGAGTCGAGAAGGTTTTAAAAAGCTATTTGATAGCCACTTGCTTTAAGGGGTTATACGCAGTCAGGAGGCCGATTTTTCATGAACTTTTCCTGGAAAGACGGTTTAATTTATTTGCGTAAAAATTTGTTTATATATTATGGTAACCTTTAAGTTTATTCTCGTATTTTTTATTTCTAAAATTAATTAGTTTTAAAACTGCTATAGCTGATTGCCGGGAACTCCTATAAAAAAAAGTGTTTTGCGGTGACCACGATATATCTGAATAGGATCATCTAAAATAAAAGAGCTTAAAAGATTTCTAGAAATTAATCGAAGGAATACGCAAAATATAAATGTTTAACAAAATGGCGGGTTTTAAAACAAAAATTTCGATTTTCTCATATTACGATGTTGATATTGGAATTTTACCCCATATACCAATATAATTTTATATGATAATTAAAAATAACAATTTTACCATGGCTAGAACATACAACAAAAAACCAATCGTGGATGCGAGTTGCGATGATACATGCAATACTTTCCTTTGCTGAAAAAAATTGACCTAAAGAAAGCCAGTAGATATTTTGGTGCTCCCTTAATTCCGTTTGAATTTATTAAAATAATATTTTTTGTCTTAATTGATCCATTGCCATATCCTTTCGCTCCAGTTTTGGGTGAAATTATACTAAACCCCTTGGAAGGGCACACTTTACCCCAGTAGTGAGTGGGGCAAAATGAGCAGTTTGTAGTATGTGTAGAAAGGAGTAGATATCTTCTTTTTTTTAACAGCAGTAATAATTTAATTTTACGAATATATGACTAAGTTAACATCCTAAAAATCAGGGTAATAATCACGGACGAGCGTTGGGCTGACCACTTCATCTCCTAGTGTTCCGTTGGTCCTTTAATGAAGTAACTCTAGCATTACTTGAAGATCTAGGCCCAATTTGGGCCCATTGATTATTATTAACATCCTAAGCAATCGGTTTTGCGTGAAAAGGGTTTATAACTATTAACCCATTTTACCAGGAGGCCAAGGTCCGATTTGGACTGTAGCGCCATCGTAAGTAAGTAAGTAACCCATTTTACAGAACTATTTTATTTATTTTACTATTTACCCATTTTACAGAATCTCGGTACAAACCTTAGGGGGTTCACTTTGTCCGATTCCCTCTCCTCCCCCTCACATCCCCAACCCTTCAAAATATACCACTTGTAGGAGTTCACATATTCTATCTATCATAAAAATTTCAGCGTAATATCTCAAGGGGTTTGAGAGCTACGCGCCTTCAACCTGTTTTGCGTACGGCGTCTACGGCGGACAGACGGATATTTTTTTTTTTCCTTTTTTGTGGCACAGGGAAGCAAATTTTTTTGAAATTTCAAGACGATCACAATATCTTAATATTTATTATTATTAAAAAAAAATAAAGTAAAATGTCGAAACACCTGCTAAGATATCATGAGGTGAAATTTGTTACATGTTCCGAAATAAATATTCTGCTCCACGGAAATGCTTTAAAATTTCTAAAGCTTGAATCAAACAAAACTTTAAATTTTCGAATATGCTAGATAAGAATTCATATCGTTAAAAAATACTTGTTTCCACAGCAGCATTCAACAGAGCAGACTAGGGTGGACTAAGAATAAAAATATTCAAAAAATCGCAGTGTATTTAAAATAACAATAATAGAAAATTAGAAATAGGTGGATGCCAACCATTTATTCTAAGCCAAATTATTGATATAATATTGAATGGAATCTTGATCTATCAACTTATTTTAGTCTGACTTCCACTTCAGACATTCCGTAGCTATAGTCTCCCACCTGAGTGATCTCAAGTGCAAACGTAATGTTATAATAATAAGCCGGCAATACAAACATGCATACGATATATTTGAAAGTGATAAGCTTTGGGTTGATATAGCCCTAGCTCCTACTGAAATTTAAGGCAAATCCTCCATATGTGTGGCATGACCGCTTGATATGTAAATATCATAATGACGTCATTTTTATTTATCAACAATCTGGACAGTATAGTTTTGTTAGCTTCTATACCTAACTCCAAGTTTTAGATACCTCTAAAATTTCCAGTTTCCGAAACACTCGAAGCCATTCCATTAGAATTTGTACGCCGGGACTGACCTTGTTCAGGCCTATACAAAATTACATCACTTTATATTTTCATCGCATGAGTCTGGGGGAAGATGTTGTCACTGCCGGTTAGATTCGATTAGTACGACGATACCAACAAACGAATTGGCTAAGCTTTACGTGTGACCGCGACGACTATCAGATATTAGCGGGTGGCTAAGACAAACGCTTAGTTAGAAGTGAAAAATCGATCGAAGAATATTGTAGTTCGGAGTGCTTAATCGTTTTGATACTGTGAAAAAAATATAACAAAAAATATGTCTGAAGAAAGTAGTGAATCGAAATTCGGTTTCAAGGATAAGGCTAAGGCCGATGAAACGCTTAAGCTTCTCGAGAGTCACGATATGCAATACAGGAAGCTAACAGTTCGCGGACTTCTGGGAAGGGCCAAACGGGTTCTATCAAGTAAGTCGAGTATATTTTTAACAATATGGCAATTTTCAGTAAATTCATACACCTTCTTCTCTCCATTTCGAAAAGTGACCAAAGCCGAGGAAAAAGTCAGGAATATAAAAGCCGCAATTGGAGTATTCGAAAAATGGCTAGAGAAGAACGGAGGCGGTGCTGCTAGTAAAAATGCCAAAACCGATAGTGACGATAAAGTCGAAACAGTTCCCGGGTTAGGATTCAAGGATAAAGAAGCCGCCCAGAAGACACTGCAGTAAGTTGTCTTATGAATAAGAATTTCTTTTTCTTTTTTAATTTACATTTACATAAATTATTCAAATTGCTTGTACATCAGCTTTAAGCTTGCTCACGAAAAACAACCCGGCAAAATTTAGGTACCTACACATTTTATTTTACGAATAGCTTTATCGTAAAAAAGATACGTTTTAAATACATATTCATATATTTCTTTTTGATGTTTGTTCAGTGATAGTCGAATGGTAAAACAAATTTAGATTTGTATTTTTTTTTTTCAATAAAATTCTAAAAATATTTCCAAGAAATTGCAACATGTGGAATAGGTAGTTAAGTATACAAAAGTCGTATATTATATTTTTTTGTTTTTGTTATTATAATCTAATCGGACTGAGCTTAATTTTTTATAATGTAGGTTTAAATATTAGATAACCAAATATTATTCTTATTTAGGTAGACATCACAACCAATAAAAAAGCCCGGTCATATGTATATAGGCGCTGGTTTTACAAAGGTTATAGCCGTGACACACTAAAATTTTTAAACTAGTTTAACGCACTGAACTAGTTTACCAGTGAATGTGTCACATATCGTTTAGCACGCAACAAGCTTAACGAGTTATCGGATTTTAAACTGTTGCCAACTGCTTTTTTAGAGTTGACAAAAATTTGCAAGGTAAAAATTCGTAAGTGTTATGCTATGTTCAGACTATGCGTTTTAAAAACATTTAAGTAGGTAAAATTAACTTCTTAAAAAAGTAGTGTTCACACTAGGCAACTCGTTTTATTTAGATACTTAACAGCTTGACGTAAGTTTTTCTGACAAGTAGATATTCAGCTGTGTTTCATTACCAAATTTATGGTTTCTAAATTGTTTAAAACAAATGTGTTTGAATAGCAGTAATAAAAAGTGAATTTATTAGCGAATGCAGTCGTTGTACAAGCACAAAATTGAATTTCTATTGCATTACAAAGTTTCTTCCAAAGCTTACTTCGATTTCCGCGAGAGCTGCAGTCCATGTTTTCGGTTAAAACGCGTGGTAGCTACGTGTTTTCGTAAACGCCTTCGGGAAGTGTTTTCAGCGCATTTAACTCGATTTAAACGCGTCAATCTCGTAGTCTGTACATAGCATTACATTGTTGCATTGCACCATTTTTCACAATGCAACTAGCTGTATGCAAGTTCAACCCACTTCCGGTTTGATTAACTAGTTTATGGATGAAGTAGTTAAGTCCTTAACTCTTCATTCTGTCTATAAACACACATACCCACTAAGTATATTGACTGGAAAATATTTAAATTGACCTATATTCGAATATGTACAAGGAAAAATTTTTTAGAACAATTTCTTAGCGCTTCCTCGTACAGTACTCCATTTTTTGAATCAATAGTTTTCTGACGAAATTACTTTGTCAAACTCCTAGCGTAAGCCATTTTTGACATCGGAAACATATAACAAATTTTGAATATGCTGATCGTTTGATAAACCAATCAACTTCTACCTTCGTTTCTATTGAAAGCGTAGTATGACGGAAGCAGTCAAGAAATTTATATTTATTGGCATATGAACCAACTTTCAACTTTTTACCCACATTTTTTCTAAAAGTTTGCTATTTAGAGTATTCTCTTATAGAGATTGTAACTGTAGCCTGTTTTTGGACGTCACGTTTTAATTATAACAAAAAACAACAACCTTCTAATATCAAATTAAAATTGCGTAAAAAGCTCTACGCACTTCTCGCATGTTTTGTACACTTCCTGTATATTCGACACACCACCGAATACGCTGTAAGGCTTTCGACTCAACAATGAGCCGGGTGTAGACCAGTGGTAGTGAGTGTACTAGGTCACTAGGGAAACATTGCTACCACGGTACAATTCCCACTGAATGCATAATTATTTATACAAATTTTTCAGTTGCTATTGGTTTAGGATTATTAGGTGTTTTTTCAACTGGATCAGATCACAATTGAAAAAAAAAACGATGTGGATCAACCCAAAAGCTAGTTTAGCAGGGTTAAGAATCCTATTGGTAAATGCCTTGGATAAACTACCACCTTGATCAATAAGTTTCCGGAATAACCACCGTGTGGCACCGCGTTATTGTTGTTGAGTTCTGTTTTTAATTGACAAAACAGAACTCAAATCGGAACAATAAAAGCGCCACATGGTGGCTTTTTATATAAAATCCTTTTCTAAAATTGTAAAAAATCGCCAACACACAGATAGATGTACTCTTGGCTACGTAACTTTTGCAAATGTCAAACTATGACGCTAAGATCTAGAGGGAATGTCAACAACAGATGTACCAACTTAACAAAAAAACAGAACTCAAATCGGAACAATAAAAGCGTCACATGGTGGTTGTTCCGGGAACTTTTTGATCAAGGTGGTATATGGGCCGGGCTACGTATAGTTTCCTTTTATTGCACGTAGCGATGAAACTCTATAGAAAATGCACAGAAATACAAAGGTTTTTTCAATAATTTTGAACATGCTGTCTCTATATTACACATAGACTTAAATTTCCGTACAAAATGTATTGATTTCCCACGACTATCCTTGCCAATTGGGGCAAGTACCTGCTACAAATTCAATTAAATGCAGAGCGCCATCTGTGAAAATGCTAAAATAGTGGAAGTTAAGATGAAGTGAGTAGCAGCTTTAATAGCAAAAAACTGATCCAACTTTGATCCCATTATGATTTTTGGATCATCTCTTTGTTGTTGTTTTCAATGTTAAACGAATAATTTTGATCTTGATCCAGTTGAAAAAAATCGTGAACAGTGCGGAATGTTAATAGGGTTACATGTAAAGAATTTAAAATCTGATCAAATGAATTCTGCTAACAATCTTATCAGATTCACAAATACCATCAGAGCTACCAGACAGTAGTTGCTTTGCTATAGAAAACTTTGGTGTTCTGGTAGATTGTATCTGAGCCAATAGTTCCTACTGAAAAATAATTATCATTAACACCTTTTAGTACACTGCCATACCCGGCCCGATTCCTAAAACAGCTCTCCTCTCCTTGATAGAATAATTCCGCGGCCAATTGGGCTCAGTTTGTTCTTGAAAGTTAGCAAAAATAAAAACAGCCATCAGCCGTAGGTGCCGTGCTATGGTGCAGTGGGATCACAACGGACCCATCTAGCGGTTCATGTGCTAGCTATCTCTACCAATAGCTACCTTACCTAACCTCGACTCAACACATGCGGTAGGAAAGCGCCGCAGGGTTTATATATACGTTCAGTTTTTCTATTCGAAAGTGAGACAACCATTATAGTTTTACTGAAAAGTGAACGTGCGAAGGGACTTTCAATGATATTCACTGGTCGTATGGTAAATGAATTTGGGAAGAATTATCAATAGTATGGTAATTGAATGAAGCAATTTGTGTTTTTAATAATTTGAATCGAATTGTGTTTTTACTTGAAATCCCGGCGAATCTCTGATGGGATACAGCCGACGCTATGGCGTACACGACAAAGTTGAAACTCATTTGACTTTGGACACCAATCTAACATATTCCTATCTTATCGAAGTATAATCCTGATGAGTGGACTTCTTATCTACTCTAGTCGTCAACATAACTGGTGGTCATGATTCCAAGAAATATCAAATTAAGACTTATAAGTATATATTTGTCATAAATCATTATTTCCGATTTGGAGTACTTATCAAAACAAAAAAAAATATCAATTTTTTCTGTACTATTTACAGAATTTATAATAATTATTAAAATCATTAACGCGATCATAAATATTAAAGGAAAATGTTAATATACAAATCTATATCAATAATTTCCATTTTGCTTGCAATGAATATTTGATGAAATTTTAATCTTAAGCTTCCTCTTTCGGCTTAGACCACTGGATCTAAATTGATCGATTTTACTTTATTATTCCTTATCATTGTTTTCGATTAATTCAGAGCTTAAGATAAATTTGAAATTTATTTTGCTATAAAAGTGTTGTTCAGAGATGTGCTGAAAGCAGTCCGCAGAAAAAATTTAGACTTGCATCGTTCTCGGTACCCGAATTAAATATAATAAAAAACAGAGTTAAAATAGTGATGTTATCTATAATAGTTATAAGTGCATTAATTGTGTCGTGTGCATCGCGATCCGCAAATAATCCAACATGCATTACAGCTGGAAACTATTCAGATTTGGCATCGGAGTATAATAGGCAGTATATTTCGTGTTCGAAGGACATATATGGAAAATTAATTACTGTTCGGAAAACGTGTGAATGGTGGGAAGTGTTTGATCGATTTAAGAGAAAATGTGTTGCCGGACAAGTCAATAAATTTCATACAATCATCCAGTCTGAAAATTATGCGGATAACAACTGCAAGACTCCTGGAAAAAATTTAGAAAATCCCAACTCAATCGACTGTACACAATATTACCAATGTATCTTAAATGCCGATGGATCATTGGTTACTATTTCACGAACGTGTCCGAATGGAGAAGTATACATGCCAGCCTTTGAAGATTGCGTTCCGCTCATTTTCTACTATTGTGAAAGATCAACTACTCAAACTACACCAACAACGCCAACAACCACTGAAGTAACTACGACGACTTCTGGAACCGATCCTAATTATGCGAAAAATTGTAAAATTCCCGGTGGTAACTTGGAAGATCCTAAGTCACTCGACTGTACACAATATTATCAATGCCTCTTGAATGCAGATGGAACATTTTTTGTTGTTTCTAGAACGTGTCCAAAAGGAGAAGTATACATGCCAATCTCTGAGAACTGCGTTTGGCTCAGTTTCTACAGATGTGAAAAAACATTGCCATCATCAACACAAACTACGCCAATAGCGCCAACTACTCAAACTACACCAACAACGCCACCTACTCAAACTACACCAACAACGGCACCTACACAAACTACACCAACAACGCCACCTACTCAAACTACACCAACAACGCCACCAACACAAACTACACCAACAATGCCACCTACTCAAACTACACCAACAACGCCACCTACTCAAACTACACCAACAACGCCACCTACTCAAACTACACCAACAACGCCACCTACACAAACTACACCAACAACGCCACCTACTCAAACTACACCAACAACGCCAACTACTCAAACTACACCAACAACGCCACCTACTCAAACTACACCAACAACGCCACCAACACAAACTACACCAACAATGCCACCTACTCAAACTACACCAACAACGCCACCTACTCAAACTACACCAACAACGCCACCTACTCAAACTACACCAACAACGCCACCTACACAAACTACACCAACAACGCCACCTCCTCAAACTTTACCATTAACGCCAACTACTCCAACACCAACAACGCCACCTACTCGAACTTTACCAATAACGCCAACTACTCAAACTACACCAACAGCGCCAACAACCACTGAAGTCACCACTACGACTTCTGGACGTGATTCCAATTATGCGGAAAATTGCAAAATTCTCGGTGATAACTTGGAAGATCCGAAGTCACCCGACTGCACACAGTATTATCAATGTCTCCTGAATGCAGATGGATCATTTTCTGTTATTTCCAAAACATGCCCAAGTGGAGAAGTGTTCTGGCCAGTAGTTCAGCGATGCTATAACCAAGCATTTTACAGATGTGAAAGAACAACATCACCACCTACACCATCAACGCCAACTACCACTGAACTAACCACGACGACGACTGGGAGTGATCCTAATTATGCGGAAAATTGCAAAATTCCCGGTGATAACTTGGAAGATCTTAAGTCACCCGACTGCACACAGTATTATCAATGTCTCCTGAATGCAGATGGATCATTTTCTGTTATTTCCAAAACATGCCCAAGTGGAGAAGTGTTCTGGCCAGTAGTTCAGCGATGCTATGACCAAGCATTTTACAGATGTGAAAGAACAACATCACCACCTACACCATCAACGCCAACTACCACTGAACTAACCACGACGACGACTGGGAGTGATCCTAATTATGCGGAAAATTGCAAAATTCCCGGTGATAACTTGGAAGATCTTAAGTCACCCGACTGCACACAGTATTATCAATGTCTCCTGAATGCAGATGGATCATTTTCTGTTATTTCCAAAACATGTCCAAGTGGAGAAGTGTTTTGGCCAGTAGTTCAGCGATGCTATGACCAAGCATTTTACAGATGTGATAGAACTACATCACCACCTATATCATCAACGTCAACTACCACTGAACTAACCACGACGACGACTGGGAGTGATCCTAATTATGCGGAAAATTGCAAAATTCCCGGCGATAACTTGGAAGATCCCAAGTCACCCGACTGCACAAAGTATTATCACTGTCTCCTGAATGCTGATGGATCATATTCTGTTATTTCTAAAACATGTCCAAGTGGAGAAGTGTTTTGGCCAGTAGTTCAGCTATGCTTCAACCAAGCATTTTACAGCTGTTATAGAACAACATCACCACCTATACCATCAACTCCAACTACCACTGAACTAACCACGACGACTTCTGGAAGTGATCCTAATTATGCGAAAAATTGCAAAATTCCCGGCGATCACTTGGAAGATCCTAAGTCACCCGACTGCACACAGTATTATCAATGTCTCCTGAATGCAGATGGATCATATTCTGTTATTTCTAAAACATGTCCAAGTGGAGAAGTGTTTTGGCCAGTAGTTCAGCTATGCTTCAACCAAGCATTTTACAAATGTGAAAAAACACCCACAGCACCCACTCAAACAACACAGTCCAAACCGATAACGACTACTGTACAACTTCCAGCCCAACCAACGACGGAACCGACAGATACTACAACAGACGATTCATCTACTCCACAAGTAGTAGATACTACAACAGAGGGTTCCAGAACTTGCAGATTTTCCGGTGATACATTTGATGATCCTGAGTCACTCGACTGTTCACAATATTATGAATGTGTTCAAAGTTCGGACGGATCATTTTCTGTTATATCAAAAACATGTCCAGGTGGAGAAGTATTCTATCCAGATTTTGGGTCTTGTGTCGATCAGAAATTTTACAGATGTTGGCGTACACCAACATCCCCTGCACCTGCTCAAACGACACCTTCCAAGCCAACATCAACTGACGTAACAACGGAACCGATAGATACTACAACAGACGTTACATCTACTCCACAAGTAGTAGATACTACAACAGAGAGCTCCAGAACTTGTAGATATCCCGGTGATACATTGGATGATCCTGAGTCACTCGACTGTTCACAATATTATGAATGTGTTCAAAGTTCGGACGGATCATTTTCTGTTATATCAAAAACATGTCCAGGTGGAGAAGTATTCTATCCAGATTTTGGGTCTTGTGTCGACCAGAAATTTTACAAATGTTGGCGTACACCAACATCCCCTGCACCTGCTACAACGACACCATCCAAGCCAACAACTCCTGAAGAATCAAGTCCTACAGGAGAAGTGGCTACAACTACAGAAGAATCAACAATTCCACCAATTATCTGCACTGGATACGAACGTTATCCGTTTCCGGACGATGAAACCAAGTTCTATCAGTGTTTATACGACGACAATGGATACTTCTATCCGGTATTGCAGTCATGCAGAACGGGCCTAGTATTCATGCCAGAGCATATGGTTTGTGCGAAACCACCAAACGCTTAACAACAGTTAGTAAGCAAACACAGCTGAATCCTCAGCAAATTGATGTATAGCCAGACACTACTAAACTTACTGAGCCTAACTTATACCAGAGTTGTTTATTTTTCAAAATAAAAAAAAATATATTATCTATGAGTAGAAAGTTCTTTAATGGTATTTTTCTTTTCATTTAAATCATGTTAGATCCAATTGTTCAATTGCAGTAAACTTCTCCTTATCAGTGTCAAATGATTCCTTCTATCTTTTTTCCCCACACAAGAATCCCACTTTTGTAATCAGTTGTGAAGATTAGAGTGTTATACCTCGATGCCCATCTCCAAATCAATAATATTTGACCTGTACAATGCTGTACCATGAACTGGCCAGGGAGGGTTCCACTCTCCCCGGATCTCTTGCGGAACTAGTCCACATTCTTTGAGGAGCAGTAAAAAGGGCTATACTCTCTCACTTCCAGACAGCGGCTAACTCCAGATGCAAGAGCCTAACCACCTGCGCTATATCTAGGAAGATGTGGCCATCTTACAACCGAGACAAGTCAGACGAACTTCTATACAAGACCCGGGCAGATATCTCCAGAATCACGGCGATCAGTACAGGTCACTGGCCAATTGCAGCCAAATTGGGCATTCCGTTTAATGTATACTGCCGCTGCTACCAGGACACTAATGAGCGAGAGTCGCTCGTTCATTTCCTTTGCGAATGTCTGGCTTTAGCTAGAGCCCGAGATGGAGACCCTTCTACGGGGACCTGACGGAGATCTCGGGGAAGAAAATTGGAGAGTTATTACTATTCCTGAACAGCACGGGGTGGTCATAGCGATGCAATCCAACCATTTTTCCGCACTTTCACTCTCTAAAGTCCCCTGTCATAACAGCCCTTAACAGCCGGGTTTAACATGAGTTTGTGGTTTCAAAACAACCTCTGAGCTGATTGAGCTCTGTCTAGGAGACAGGGCTGCCACGTTAACCAACCAATCAACCAACAATGCTGTAATTCAATATATGGATGAATATATGGAACGTAAAAAGTAGCTTGAACCGGTCTTGATTAGATGCTAATGTTCGATTTGGTATGCTGTCCAGCTTCCTATATATAATATCTGATTTTCAACTTTTTACGATGGACCAAGGCAAAAATGAATTACCTAATTTCGGACGGAGTTTCAATATTTGTTAGAAATAGACATTGTTTATTATTTATTTATTTATTAATGTTAATTGAAAAAAAGTCCTGTCGGCGATTTTAAATACATTTATATATTTCTATAATTTTAAGAACTTCATTTATCTTAAATACTTTTTTCATTTTAGAATGCTAGAAGGTCGGGATCCAGACTATCAACGTCTAGCCATTAAAGGCCTAATCGGTAGCTCGAAACGAGTTCTTTCCGGTACAAAAAATGACGATAAAATAAAAGCGATCAAAGAAGCTGTTCAAATTTTAGAAGATTTTCTGGAAAAGTTCGAAACTGAAAATTTCATGCGAAACAATAAGGCCTACTTAGCATACTCGATGATCGAACAAATACCATCGAAACCAAAAGACAAATTGGCCAAAGAATTCCTAAGTGTATACGGCGGTGAAAAGGCTAAGTGTAACTACAAGCATTTACGAACCTTATATCCGGAAGAAGACGATTCAAAATCATGGGATATTGTACGAAATAAACAATTGAAGAAACTTAGCGATGAAATACAAGAGTCCGGTACGAAATTGTTTACCGAAAACTGGGAACCGAGCCCGGCTCATTTAGAAATGATACATTGGGCTTATAGTCCAATGCCGGATCGTGTTAAATCTTATGTCGAAGGTTTGAAATCGAAGACATCGAAACGAAAATCGGAAACTTCGGAAACGGAAGAATCATCGCCGAAAAAACAAAAAGCTTAAATTTTTCAATAATTTGTATTTGTATTAAAAAAAAAATTAACTAAAGAAGTATAATTTGTGTAAAAGATTAAAATTAAACTTTTTGAAAATTTTCTATTCCTCCATTTCCGTGTGCTAGGTCCCCCCTCAAAAATTGTACATTCAATAGACTCCACTTATAACCAGCCCTACAGCCTACATTCAGAAACCAAATTTTATCTTGCTGGTAAAATCACGTTGGAATAGAATCGCGAAAAACGAGTTTACCGATTCAATTAAATATAAGATGATTTTTTTTCGATTTTTTCTTAAGTACACGTCAGCCTTTAGCTCAAAGCTTCTTTAATTTGGCAAGGCCCTCTTATTTTCGTACAAAACAAAAATCAAAACGAACGGTCCACGTTGAAGTTCTAAAGGCCTTACGAAAATGTTGAAGTTTGGTTCAAGTTGCAAATTTTGAATCAATTCTCAGGTTTTGAAAAGTTACGCTACACTTTTTTTTAACCCCACTTTGATCGGATTTTGATTTTTTTTTTAGATTTTTCTAACAGATTTTTAGAATTTTCTTTGCTTTGCGATCTTACCAACATTTTCCAAAATTTTGACCGAATTTTGACTTTTTCCGACAGGCGCTTATCTGCCCTTAAATTCAAAGTGCTAATTGTAAAAATCCAAAAAAATGGGTTTCTTGGAAGTCTAAAAAACCGATGGAGAACACGTAGGATTTTTTTTTGCTTTCTCTGTCCCGATTGTAACCACACATTCCAAAATTTTGACTTTTTTCGACAGGCACTCATCTCCCGTTAAATTCAAAGTCTCAGTTGTGAAAATCCGACCAAATGGTTTTCTTAGCAGTCTGAAAAAACGCTAGGGATACCCGGGAACATTTTCTTTCCTTTCTCTGCCCCGATATCCAATGCTTTTTTCAATAGGTTCGGAAGATATTGTAACTTACCGCCATACCATTACTATTCGTAGAGAGGTTCAACCAACCTACTCACCAAAAAAATTTGAACTTAATATCTCAACGGGCTTGTGAGCTACGCCCCTTCAAACGCTACGGTGGACAGACGGACTTTTTTTTTGCTTTTTTCGGGCTTACGGTAAAATTCAAAATTTCAGTGATAGCAAATTTTTTGAACTCGATTCATTTCTCATAAAAAAATTAAATCAACATAAATCACAGAATTCATGTATTTCATAATAATTATTACTTGGTATGTACAATAATTATGATTCACCAAAAAAACAGATTCACTTCTCTTTCTCTTATTATTTTAAATTATTCTGAAACGGCGAATTATAGTACGATGAATTGTTATTATTTTTCGCCGAAATATTCTCAATTAAGTCGTGTGTACTTCCTAAATCCGTAATGCTGAAATTATTACTTTTACAAGCCGGTGTCGTTTGATTCTGATTCTCGGTTAGATTCGAATGTCCATAGGCCATATTGAAAAGTGCTTCAGGATCACATACAAATTTATAAACATATCGTTCACCGGCAACCTTTTGCATTATACCCTTTTCGTAATAGTATCGTAAACTTCGCGATAGCTTATCGTAGTTCATTGCCGGACGATTCTTCTGGAGACCCCATCGACGTGCCACCTCCTCCGGTTCAATTAATTTAAATTCCATTCCTCGTCCTGTCCACGCTATACATCCCGAACTGAAAACAAAACCGAAAACTTATTAGATATTAAACAGATAGAACGTACTTAAATACTTAATACCTTGCCGATGGTTCGTCCAGTAGGGCAACCAAAAATTGCCATAATTGCAGAGAACCCCTGCGTTGATTAATTGCATTTGGGGAAACTGTGTTTCCATTTGTGTAAAAACCGCTCAGATTTATTTCCGATTCGGTTGAACTTACTATGGATGAATCTAAAGGACGAACTGTATAGCCCGAATGATATGAGTATGTTGGTGGTTCGGACGGTGAACTTGTTGGTGATTGCGCTGCAATATGATGATGTGTATGATGATTTGTAGTTGAGTCGGGATATTGAACGCGGTGATGATAGGCCTGGCTCAATTGCAGGGATGCGGATGATGTAGAAAAGTCTCGGCTCGAATGTGAACAACTATGTCCTGTAGAGGTAATAAATATTCATGTTAGTCGGCTTCTTCTACCTCATATTTAAAGTCGACTGAATCCTTTTGTGATAACCAGAATACAAATAACGCTATTAACTCATTGTCCAAAATCCAAGTTAAGAAGCCCAAAATTAAATACACACAGTCACAAGAAACAAAGGTCCTAGTAGCTATCAGATAAAGCCTACTAATGGACGTCTGGGAAAAACAACGAGATTTCCATGCAACTTTAATAAATTCCATTGTATTTTTTGTTGTTGTTGATAAAATACCTTTGCTCATAATCAATTCAGGTCTTTCATAATTAAGCAATCGCTTCCTTTTCAGAACCTAAAGCGAGATGAGTGATATTTGATATGTACATTGTACATACAATGTAAAATCAAAGTGGAGAACGTAGTGTGAAACTCAAATGGAAATATTCCTATTATAGGAAAGGTGAAAGCCGCCACCGTTCCGATATCGAGATTAGTATTCTTTCGGGGGTTGGCGGCTTAAAGATAAAATCAATTTTCATATTGTACCAGTCAATTTGGCGGCTATTATTCTTGAATGAAAAATGCTAATCCCGCGGTATACTTTCACCCGTATTCAATACTCGAATCAATTTAAAAGAAACTGAAAATTGCTTTGAGTACGATTTTGAATACGCGAAGGTGTTTTTAAAAGAGCCGGATTAGCTGTGAGAGGAATATAAAAAAATTTTAAGATTATTGGTTTAGAGTTTTTTTTTTAAGAAAACATTTTTTGATTGATTCTTGTTGCTTGAAGGATTCGATTAATTTTAATTTTGATTGGAATTTTGTTGTGGGGTTTTGGCTGGAATTGATGGACTCCTGAAAAAAGGTGAAGAAAATCAATCGATTATCATAGAAGAAAATATAATGATATATTTTCACGATTGATTGATATATTTTCAAGATTGCAGATATTTTCACGATTTTCGTCATATCTACTAGGTCTTCCCAAATATTTAATTAATTTTCATTCCACAGATTCTTCATATAAATACCTAGAAAGTGTTTTCAAGATTTTTTGAAATTCGACCCCTAAGGGGGTGTAAAGTGGCTGTATAATTTTTCATGAATTCTGCCATATCTTTCAGGTCTGATCAGTAGCTCAGTTCTGTAACTTATGAATGAGAAATTTCTCACCAAAAAGACAAAATGACTACGACTTATTGCAGTTTTCTCTCTGTATTCTTACCAAATGAGAAAGCTCCGTAATTGACCACGCATTTGGCAATCTTTCATTTCTCATTCGGTGAGAATTCAGAGAGAAAACTGCATCAATTCGTCCTCATTTTGACTTTTTGGTGAGAAATTTCTCATTCATAAGTTACAGAACTGAGCTACAGATATCGAATATCTTTTCACTTCCACGCGCTTGTTTAATAATCATCTATTTTTAAGTTTTTTCTTTTTTCAACCCCTAGACCGCATACCGGAATATGGCTCAATTATGTAATTCACATGCTACACCCTATTTTATCCGCTTTTCGAACTTTTTGATACACCGCACCTCAGAATTGAACGCGTTCCGAACTTCTGCCGGAAAAATAATAAACTTGCGCCCAGACTGTTTTTATGTAATATAATTTAATCGTAAAAGTTTTTGAAAAATTACTTTTCATAAAAAATTATAAGATTTTATGAAATACAATAAAATTTGTTAACATTTAATTTGTTCATGATTTTATAAAATTTGATTACGTTTTACACGTAAAGTTTTTAATTTTATATCTCATATCTCTGGCTTATGCTAGGAAGTTGAAACTTTGATCTGATATAGATCTATGACAATGCAGCCATTTGCCACCATTGTAGGCTTTGGTAAGGATGCAAGAAAGTGGTCGGAAAAACAACTGAAGCTGAGATCGAAACTTTCTAAAATCCATACATATATCCGAAACAATCAATACCACTAAGCTGAACCTTTGTTATTATTAGGTATATTAGGAGAACAGATGGGAAATAAAATTTTTAAGGGGGATCAGTTCCGTGTCCTAGAGGCTGCTGAATATTAAATTTTTCCATAGGAGCGGTGGAGCATGAGAATCGGAGTGATAAGAATTTTTATACAAAATCACATTTCATATCTCAAGAACTATTTGAGATAAAATCTTAGAATTCATAAGCCTGAAAGAGAAGTGGGAGGGGGGGGTATAAGGATTGAGGGTGATAGACTTGAAACAAAAAGCATTCCGTTATATGTATCTCGAGAACCATTTAAGATAGAGAGCTGAAACATAGAGTCCTAACAATTTTTTAATATAGATGGTAAAGTAAAGGGGATAAAGGTGTTTCTCCCCCTTCCCCCTCCCCAACTTAAGGAGCTTCTTGAACTCTAAATAGAAAAAAAAATTCGCCCAGTCTAAATAAGATTTATATTTTTATCATTTGATTATTATATTATTTGATGAAGCTTAATTTGTTTCATTTTCCGATTTAATAAATTATTAAATTCTTTTTTAATGAAATTTAATAAATAATAATAAAACTCGTATATTTAAGGATAATTTTTTATTGTTTTTATGAAGTGAAATTTGATGGAATATAAAATTAAATTAAATTATCTTTGAAATTTTACGAAAATTGAAGATTTTTTTTTTTATTAAATATTATTAAATTGTTGTAGTTTTGTCCTTATCATCAAAATTAATGAAACTTTAAATTTAATCAAAATGTTATGAAAAAGATTTTTTTGTTTTTATTGGAATCTGTTTTCTGTTAATAAAATTTATAAAAAATTTTTTTTTTTAATGAAATTACTTTCTTTTTTAATTTTATGCAACGTGAATTATAAAATTTGTTGAAATTGTACAAATCATAAACAGAAGAATAATTTTTTTATTATTAAATTTGATGGAATTTGATTTTTTAAATGAAATTTGATGTAATTTTAAATTTTAGTTTTTCTACGGAAAATGTGTTTATTAATAGTGAAACGTGGATTATGAAATTTATTAACAAATTTGATTTTTGCATGAAATTTGAAGAAAATTTTGAATTGTTGGAATTGGTATCTATTTTTTATGAAATTTTAAAATGTTTTTTTTTTTTTTCTTTTTTTTTAAATCTGGTTAATGAATTTAAACAGATTTTTTTTTTTATCAGGGAATTCGATTGAATTTGAGGAAAAATATTTTTTTTAGTCATTAAAAATCAATAAAAGTTTTGACCTCATTTCCGGACTTCGTTTTCTATATTATGGACTGGTTCCCGAAAGAAATTTTTAGTCTAGTTTAAGTTCATGAGACTGGATCCGAATCCCCTGGGACCTGCTCAATACGTGGCTGATGAGTGTAAGGTTGGAGAGCACCTCAAACTAAAAATTGGGTTTATGGTTGGAAGTATGGCTGATAAATTGATAGTTAATCCATTTGCCATTGGTTTATTTAAAAGGACTAAGGGCCGGTTTCACAGTCTATGTTTAAACCACAAATTTTCGTTAAACTTAGGATCAAACGAATAATGCGTTTCACAGATGTTGTAAAACACAAGTTTGTTCTAGTGATAGGATTAAGCTAAACGGTAGAATTTCTTCGGTTTATATAGATTAATTTTTTTGACATTCAAGTGATTTTATCCTAATTAAAGTAGCCGTGATAGTCAATAATTCAAATTTTTAATACTTTTACGAAATAAAATGACAGAAAAGGCAGAGTATACCAATGTAAAAAAGTTTAATCCATTTGAATTAGTTCACAATGATTACGAATTTCAGATTAGTTAATCATAGGATATTTATTTACCGTGAAATCGAGTCAAGTTTAAAGTGCAGTTTATTCTTAAGTTTAAGTTTAACTAAACTTCAGATCAAATTTCAACTGTGAGACCGGCCCTAAGTCAGTAACGGATTTTCTTAACCTAATAAGAAAAAAAATACTCGGAATGGAGTTGGAGCTAGAGATGGGCAAAGCAGTTCCTTTTAGTGAGGGAGTGAACTCCGACTCACTCACTGAAATAAACTAGTTCAGTGAACTAGTTCGAGTTCCTTTTGAAGATCACTTACCCGGCGAAGGATCTAGTTCTTTTCAAGTTCAAAGTAAATGTGAGGACCTAAAAAAAAGGTCCTCATTCACGAAGGAACTACAAAGTTCTTTTCAAGTTCGGATTTAATGTGAGGACCTAAAAAAAAGGACGTCACTCACGAAGGAACTAGTTCTTTTAAAATTCGGATTGAATGTGAGGACCTACAAAAAAAAAGGTCCTCAACAACAAAGAAACTATTTCTTTTCAAGTTCGAATTGAGTGTGAGGACAAAAGAAAAGGTCCTCACAGACGAAGGAACTGTTTCTTTTCAAGTTCGGATTGAATGTAAGGACCTAAAAAAAAAAAAAAAAAATGTTCTCACTCACGAAAAACAGAATCAGTTCTTTTCAAGCTGTGTCACGTGGCGAAACGAACTACAGTTCACCAAAAGGAGTGAGTTAGTTCACTCACTCACTTCAATGAACTGCTCTTTTGGAACAGTTCACTCATGAACGATCCATCTCTAGTTAGAACTCTGTTCGATAAGATGAATAGCAATTATTAAGAAATATATAAATAGCCGTATAAAATATTGTTAAAATATAGAATTACTGTTTTAAAAATTAGTACATTTATCATGCCCGTAACAATCTACTTAATTAACATTATCTTTCTTAATATTGTGTTGTGTGTCGCTTGCGTAGCTTAGCCATTAAAACTGAAAAAGGTTTCTAACTCCTTGTTTTTCAACCTTCCAGCTACCGACGGTATAAGTGAACTGGCCTTGCTTCTTCCGCAAAAAAATATGGATTATCTTGGATTTCTAACAAAAGTTCACACTACAGGTGACTTGTTTATACTGCGAAAAATAATATTCACTGTTTGACAATTCGAACTTTTTTTTAAATTTTTACGGAAGACGAAGTATTCCTTGGTTAGATAAGTCGTCATACATATTAGGAAGCTAATTATATAACATGTTGCGTTGACCTTTAAATCCCAGTCAGAATAAGTGGTACTATGGTCAGAATAAGTGGTACTATCTATCAAAGTTGCGTTTGAGAGTTTTCGGTGAATCCTGAATTTTCGAAATCGGGTTTTGGCGAATCCTCGTCAAACAAAATTCGTACTACCTATATATAAAATTTCGTAAATTTTATTTCTGCTAATCAATTTCAACTATACGTATCAAATATACGAACCAAAATGCTATCAATTAACACTAAACCTTTTTGCCGAGGTATTTAGCGTTTAAATAATTTATCTCACTCGCTCCCTGTAGTTGAGCTCTATGTTCGGCATTTCGTCATATCAATAATAAATTATTAATGATCTTTTGAATCTATTAGGGGATGTTGTTTGTAATTTCTGCAGGATACCTACCCGTACTTAATATACGTAGGTACGCATATAAAATACCCTGTTCAATGTTCGGTGTGCGCTTTTCCATTTATTTTCATTTCTTGTTTTAAAACAATTTTTGTTTTCATCCATTCATAATACTTTCTTATTTACTTGCAAGCTGTCCGTTACGATAAACATAAAGTTTATTGTACGCAAGTATCCCCTAAAAATATTAAAATTTCAGATGAAAATAATGGAATCTCTGGAAAATCTATGGGTGGTTTATCCCACGCTGAAGGGTATTAGGGTGATGGCACGTTAAAGACCATTGATGAGAAGTTCAACAAGGGGTTGAAGGTAGAATTACATTAAATGATAGTGTACATCGAATTCACTTAGGGCTTAGACATTATTTAACCAAACATGCAATTAGTGCAATCGTAAAGAACAATGGTTCTTTTAAAGTACATATCTGATTTTATAAGGACCTCATTAACAACCATAAGAAATTTTGGCTTATTTTAAATAATCACTAGACCTTCTATTTATTTTTTGTAAAGCTACGTACCGTCTGTTGGCTCCTTTTTTAATAATCCGTGCGGTGAAGAAATCCTATAAAGATATTGGCATAGGTGAGTTAATAGACTTTTCGTAAGTTTCATCCCTCTTTAAATGTTTCTTACCGATAGCAGTAGGGGTGCGTCGCAGCAGGTATGTCGAAAAAAGATGTTCTATCATTACGAATTCCTTTGACTGGAAAATTTCGAGAAAGGAGATCATAAAGGTGGTTTACGGTTGGGGGTAGAATTTCTTCAAAAGATAAAAAATTACAAGTGAAACATGCGATTTTCTGCAGAAAATTGAAGGATGATGTAGCCGTCAAGAACGATCGATTTAATATACAATTGATTTAAATTTTATGAAAAACTTTTCCGTGAGCATGTTGCTCTTATTTTTCTGCGGTTGACATGAAAATAGTTGTTTGATTCTCTTGGCTTTATTATGTTTTTGATTTGAAATTTCTTTCGGGGAAATATATTGAATAGATGATCTTAAAAAGTACGGAATGTAATGAATGGAGAAATTGTAATGAGTTGAGCAGAAAAATTGTAAATAATAGTTTTGTGTAGATACATGTAACATAAATATGGAAAACGCCGATATAAATGCTCTAAAAACCATGAAGAATATTATTACAAAATCTAGAGGTGCCTATATGCTCCTCTTGCATTTGAATTTTTTAACCTCACCCATCATTCGAAATTTTTAACCTCTCCCCTCATTTAAATTTTTTTATCTCTCCAATATCTCTCCCATTTTTTTTAACCTTCCCTATCATTCGAATTTTAGTTTATTTTTTTAATAATATTAGTTTATTTTTTTAATAATAAAGTATTGTGATCGACCTGTAATTTCAAACAAATTTGCACGTTTTAGATATTTTTTTATTATTTTAAATGGTCCCCTAGAACCTCAAAAAAGCTGCCCCAAAAGATTATGACCGATAAAAGTCTCTATGAACTCGGTTCCCGCATTTTAGTATAAGGCATATTTCAAAATTATTCATGATTTTCTACATACTGAAAACTTCAAACGCGTTTATCTCAAAACTACATTTTTCAAGCTGGCCGGAATCATGACTCAGACAATTTTCAACCGATTCACTTGAAATTTTTAATATATCTTTAAAACTATCGAATCAAAGTACGTAGGATTTTTTTTATATTGCATAGTTCATTTGTTATTAACAATTTTCTGACGATTTTTTAGGCAAATTTCACACTTTTCACTTTAGAAGTGCGCCATTTGGCTAAAAATCAAAATATCGAAAAAAAATCCTACGTACTCTTGTGGCTGTTGTTATATGTAATCGAAATAAATTTATTAGCTTATCATAACTTAAAAAGTACAGGCACTAGGTGTCCGGCCATGGACCCTTGAAAAACGGAGACGTCATCGCCAAAACGCTACACAACCGCCATTTTGAATTTAATCTCTTAAAAAAAATTACTGTACATAGTCAATAGCATGTATTACAAATATCCATTTTTGGAATATTGATTTATTTTGTAGTTTTTCTGAAAAGAAATTCCAAAAAAGGCCTATGTTTTCAGCCTCTAGAGTGGCATAACCCCTTAAGTAAACCCCAAAAAAGGAAAAAAAATGTCCGTCTGTACACCGTCCACCGTACGCAAAATCGTTTGAAGGCGCGTAGCTCCCAAACCCGTTGAGGTATTATCATGAAATTTTTATGGTGGGTAGATTGGGTGAACCTCTACGACTTGTATCTTTTAGAGGGGTGTGGGTTAGAGGGGGGTGGGCAGAGGGAGCGTTTTAGACGAACAATTTTGGTTTCTAGATCTCAGAAACAGCTTATGTTAGGGAGCTGAAACTTAGAATTTCCATAGACCTTCGATAGTGAATCCATTTGCTGATATAGGTGAAGAAGGGGGGTATGGGAGTGGAGGAGGAAATAATGCGTCCGAAACACCAAAATGCTGAGATCGAAACATTCTAAAATCCATATCTCCTAAACCGTTGATGGCACGAAATTAAAACGTAACAAATATCTGTAGCTTTGTTAGGATAAAAGATTAAAAAGAAATTTTTGAGTGGGGGTAGTGGCGTACAGAGGGTGAATAACTTTAGATTACGATATCTCACGAACCAATTGATTAAGAAAAATAAAATTCGGTTTGAGTATAAACGTCGATAAATAAAGATTGCTCAAAGTAAAATTTTTTATGGGGGCAGTGGGGCATAGAAATGGAGGGTATAAGAATTTGTCAAAAAAATCATGTTTCATATCTCAAGATCAGTGTAAGATAGATGCTCAAATTTTTTACCACAAGTAGGCCTAATAGAACCCTAGAAGGAAAAAAGTTGGAAGTTTGGGTGTAGAAGGTGAGGGTGGGGTAGGGTGGAAAGAAAAAAGTTTTAATGTGTATATCTTTAGAACCTATAATGATATAAACCTTAAACTTCGTATTTAGATAGAGCTATAGTAGTAGTGGCATGTTGGAAAAATAATTTTTTTTTAGGGGTAGTATGGTACGGGGGTGGAGGATGTTTTTCCTAACTATAGAACGGCTTATGCTAGAAAGTTGAAACTCGGTCTGTATATGTAAATAAGCTAGAAAAGTAATTTTCATTAAAAAGAAAATTCGAATATCCATTGGCGTTCGTAAGAGGAGTAAAACAAAATTATCAGTGAAAATAGAACGCATATATATTCACGATTTTCGTCATATCTTCTAGGTCTTCCCAAATATCGAACTCATTTCTATTCTACGGATTCTTCATATGAATATCTAGAATGTGTTTTCAAGATTCTTAGAAATTCGTCACCTAAAGAGGTGTAAAGTGGTTGAATACTTTTTCATGAATTCTGCCATATCTGTCAGATCTGATCAGATATCGAATCTATTTTCACTTCCATGGGCTTGTTTAATAATCATCTATTTATAAGTTTTTCCTTTTTTCTACCCCTAGACCGCATACCGGTATATGACCCAATTATGTAGTTCATATGTTACACCCTATTCTAACCGCTTCCCGAACTTTTTGATAGGTTTTCAGTCACATAGTAACCTACACCGCAACTCAGAATTGAACGCGTTAAATTTTTTTTCTGCCGGAAAAATAGCTAAATTCACACAGGACTTGACCAAACAAAATAGCCAAATAAAAAAAAAACCGCCCCGCCCTTAACAGCAAGGGCTGGATCCGCCCCGCCCTCAACAGCAAGGGCTGGATCCGCCACTGTCTAAACTATGTACAATATAAATCGGAGTTCAGTATTTATCTAGAACAGTATAGAGTATTATACGATTGGCTTGCAGCCGATCGTGAAGTATGTTTCTTTATGCAAAAACTTCAAATTTTAGTGTATACTCGTATTAGAGTCCAAAACTAATAATGTAAAACTGAAACTAGACTAATACACTATATTAGATTCTATAAAAAGGAATGAACTCTATTAGTAAACCATCTTAAAACCTTGTACAATCTCCAAAAATTCAAAAATCACAGAATTTATTGTTTTCACTAAAAAAAAATATTAATTAAATCTGGATAAACGTGAAACACTGATATGCCTGATATACACTGATAAACCACGTAACAAGAATCTCGAAAGCAAGGTGACAAAAAAAATCTTGCCTTTCCAGTAAAAGTTTTTCACCTGTCGTACTCTTAACGGCTTTGGTTCGCTTCCACACGCACTAGCGCCACTGCGGGTGTGCAGCTCCAGTCAGGGATTATTCAAGTTGGTTTACACAGGTTGTTCTTAATCCGAAACAAAACTCTTATGTGTAATTAAGTTTTAAAACAATCAATAAAAAGAAAAATACTGATTATTAAATGCCCCCATTAAATCCAATCTACCGACAACACATTAAACATCTCTTGCCTTTATTAATTCGACTTAGTTTGCAATAAACCCTCAGGACGAAAACAAGCAAACACAAAAATGCTATCGAAATTTAATAAAAACATAAATTGATGTATGCTATGGGCAAACATAAAACACCCAGCTAATAAAGATGAGCAAATTGTGTAAGCGCTTGTAGCGTTTTCTCCGCGCGTAGTTTACTTTGTAATGAAATTCGAACGAAATTTATCTAAACTAGTCCGAAGCATTTTAAAGTAAAATAAAATAAAATAAGATTTATTATTTTGGTGAAAATATACCATTATATTTGGGGTTGGGGTAGTCGTCTTGTGTTTCCAGTAGCTTTGCAGGATGTGGCCCGTATAGAAATAGGTTCGTTTCTTCGCATTGATGGTACCAGGCTTCACGATGGTGGGTATCTGTTCAAAGAATAGATACAAGATAATTAAAAGGAATATTATATAAAAAAATAATAAATTAAAATTCACGTGTACAAGGCTATAAATTGAATAGTGTACAAACCGATTGATCCTATAGGCGGCTGACTAGACGTGTGCGACGATGTTTCATGAATGACCGGGGATTCTGTTTTCTTATTCAAGGAGAGAGGTTCGAATGTGTCGCCTGTCAGCAGGTGGTTTCCATTTGGGACTACTTGATGAAAGCTTTGGTCTGTAGATTGGTCCTGCTGTGAGAAGATTCCTCTTAGTATTTACTATGTTAGGAATAGTAGGCTTTATGATTCGTACATATAGTGACTTTATTTTTGGGGTAGTTTCAATTGTTTTTAACTCAAATTGTTTCTATATCTCAAATTTACTAAGTAACAATATCCGATAAAATATTAAATGTTAAAATGTATACGTTTTTCTTGGTATAGTGGCCATACAAGCTTACAGTATCGAAGACGACCATACTATACATAATTCACGAAAGGGAGAGTTACTTCCTTATTGTACAGTCATTGAAGTATAACAAGGTGAACAATTTTCACTGGAAAGGGAATTGAAAATGTTTTGAATTTGTAAGTAAAGTAGAACGGGGCTATCTCTTTGAAGGGAAAAGTTGGGGCCTTGGACACCATTATATTTTGACCTAAAGTTATGTAAAACTGAGTACTGTAAAGGATTTTTGGAAACAATATGGGTGGTTTTTGTCGTATCTAAGATCAAAGGGCACCTGAACGTTTAGTCTACATTCAATTGCAGAAAAATAGATTAAGTTTAAGTCGAAGAAGAAGGTGCAAAAATATTTTGATTTTTCAAATTTACGGAGTTATCTTTCAAATTTTGAAATTGTTACAATTTCGACATTTTAAGCGACATAACACACGTTTTCCAAAAGTGGACATACTATATGTGTGCTTTATACAGGCCCGTGCGCACGGGGGGTTTTTGGGGGTTCCCCCCCCCCCCCATTGGCCTATTTTCATAGGGAAGTGAGGACCTTTTTTTTTTTTTAGGTCATCACATTTAGTATGGGGGAACATGATAAACCCCCCCCCCCCCCCCCCCCATCATACATTCCTGTGCACGGGCCTGCATCGATATAGTGTACTCTTGTAAAATGTTCACCATATGTTCTTTAGAAATATTACGTATCTGTCTAACAAAACTGAAAGTCTGTAGTTGCTGGAATAAGAGTACATATTCTTTTTACTGATACCTTAATCAATTTTTTCATAAATTATTAATTGGTTATTATTGGTATAGAGTCGGTTCATTCCTTTCAATTTTCTATTTCACTTATTTCGGACTCAATATAGTAGTTGCATATTTGTTGTAATTACAAAGGCGCTCATACCATTTGGCTTCGAAGGCCCTCAGAAAGGTGAAGTCATGGGACGAATATCTGAACAACACAGTATACAAAGAATCAGTTTCAGACAAGGATGATTATACCATACTCGATCTAATGACTAATCAATAATGAACAGTCGTGTCCAACTATCGCGAATCTATTAAATATCTAAATATTATCCGTTAAAAACATACAAAATCTTAGAGAAATCGTATTTTCCAAACTCGTAGACTGATCAATTTAAATTGATCTGTCTTGAGATTGCAAAAAGCACATACTCCAAAAATTGAATGCTGTAGTATAATTTCATACAATTTCTTCCACTTTGGATTGAATAAAATCTGTGTTTGTAAAAGAAGTGAACATTTTTTAGTCCGTCGAGCCGGATGCCTATGAGAACCAGTCGAAGTTCGAGCAATAATTTTACAGTGAACGTTGATTGCACTATTAAAAGACGGCTGACTCTAGGTGAGCAGTGCTGGCAGGCAGCAGGATTTCTAGAGCTAGATAGCCAAAAGACTTTATATTGACTTGAGATAGAACAAAACTGCGACTGCTCGTCGGAGCACTGCATGCGGAGGAAACACGTTATGCGGCTAGAGATAGCGGAGTCGGATATGTGTAGGTTGTGACTTGATTTGTACGCTGTGGAGGACATCACTCACATTCTGTGTAAATTTCCGGGGATTGCTAGAAGGCGTTTGAGATGGTTGAGTATAGTCTTTTCTTCGAGAGCATCGAGGATTTGAGGTCGTTAGGGTATGACAAACAGGCCAGGTTCTTCAGGGAATTGGAGTGTTTTTGAGGTGATAGAATAGCCCACGAGGACCTGAAGGGATCACAATAAGCCAGTATGGCGCCTAGTGATCGCAGTGGTTCTAGTGACGCGCTCCTTAATCCTGAGTTATATTTTATTGGAAAATTTAACTTTTTTTTCATTTGAAAATATTTCTAATTTTTGTATTTTCGGAATACAGCTGGGGCTTCTTTTTGAGCCCATTTAAGGATGCCCTTAACTCTGATGTAAACAACAAAACGTTACTTGTATATGGAATGGCCCCAACAGTTAATGTAGATGTAGATTTTTTTTTATTAAACATTGGTGAAAATTTGCAATCTGTTTCCTGATTTTGAACAAAGATCAGGAGCGTTTCTTCAGTTCCGTCTTGGGGATAAGTTTTTTTTTTCACTGTACATGATGTGTAAGTTCATAAATTTGTTGACTCCCTTGAAACAGCCTTTCGAGAAAAAAAAAACTTAAAAGGATGTTCTGTTTAATTCGTGAAATGAGCAGAGAGAGTAGCAGTGCCTTCTTGCTGAAATCGGTCCTTGCCTCAAGTATACGCGCCCTCCAGAAAGAAAGTATCAATTTGCTATCTACATCAATTAAACTCTGCCATCATTATTTCAGCGGAAGTCAATTGTCATGAGGTTTGCTTTTAAAAACCTGTCCAGAATTTTTCCCATCGTCCACGACCTCGATATATGCCCATTGCAATTTCCAAAATTTTATCATTCGAATTTGCTAGCTTAATTTTACCTTTATCGACCTCACCACAGGATTCTTCGTTCGAATTCGTCTATAAATTTTTAAAGGGCTGCGAAACCTTCTTCATTGGTCTTATCAGAGACTGCTAAGGTTGTGAAATAGGAAGAGAATCAGTTCCCGGAAAAACAATAATGTAGCAGATCATAGAAAGGAGAATCATTTCGGACGACGGAAGAATAAAGTTTATCCTGAAACTGATTAAAACATCATCGGGGTTCACTTTACATCGCTAATACATGGAGCATAGTTTTCTTCTTTTGCGAAAAAAAACGGAAGACTACAGTATCCCGCTGGGACTTGTAGACATCTTTGTTCTTTCCAATCGAACCATTTCTGAGCCTTTTTTCTAAGCTGTATTAAAAACTTTTTTTTAACCATAGCACCTCTTTCAATCCAACATCCTTAACAGTCTATCAACTATAATTTCAAGTACACAATACACTCGTTATCCAATTGTGGCTTATCACCTTTAAAATTGTCGTTCATCCCTTATACTATTCTAGACAATGTAGAGAATTCTTGACAGAAGTCATGCAGTTTGTTTACATTCTAAGGATAAAATACAGGACATCTCCTCGTCCTGTACATGTACATTTATACCTCGGTACTTTGTTAGATTTCACTAGGGGGTGTGTGAACTCATTAGGTAATTGACCGCAACATTGTGTAGGACACTTCATCTCATAATAGACTACTTTCATCAGGTATAGAAAACAGTTTCAGAATTGTCTAGTTTTCGAAGGTGTGTTCACTTTTCTGGTATTATTTGTCTTAAAGATATTCCCACAAACAAAAAAAATGAGCTTCTCCCTTCGTCATAGACGCGACAGTAGGTAATTTACTTTTTGTGTTGGAAAATATTGAGAATTTGAAATCTTATTTCGCTAACAAATTTAACCGCGTTTCCGTTCTGGGATTGTGTCATTTCCGTTAATCTGAGATGAAAACCGGCGAATGGGTGGCATAATGAAATTATTGGAGAAAATGATATTTTAAATTTTTACAAATTTTGATGGATATGTATCAGAAAAATCGGCGTCTCTAATATTGAGATTATTAAATAAAGTATGTAATTCATAAGATTTGGATAGATAGAAAATTTCCATCTGCCTTTAAGAAATTTCATCGAAATTAGGATTTTTTTAAAACAAAAATAATAATATCTACGTTTTTGCGTCTTCTCTTCTCTTCGTTCTGTCATCTTTCAAGTGCAGTGCATCAGTGCAGCTTAAGTTTATTAAAGATAAACTACAATACGAATTTGTCAAACGTCGTCAATACCACTCCCACCCCAAGTAGTTTTATATCACTTTGGAATCCAAGCGATCTTTAGGGTTTGAACATTTATGGTCTGTCGATCCGGATTTTAAGAACCCGATCTTAATGAGGTTCTATCTAAATACTGCTTATGTAAGTAGTAAAGTTTCAAATGGTTGCTTGCCGGAGCGACAATTGTTATAAACCAATATCTGGACTTAATAACGAAGGTATGTGGTTGGTTGGTTTAAGTTGCAGCCCCGCCGATGCAGACAGGGCTCAATTTGCAGAATGGCCATTTCAATACCACAAACTCGTTTGACCTGGCTGTTGGGTGGTTCTTGAATATATGAGAGAAAATAGATCAGTTAAATCCACCCTGTACTATTTAGGAAGATTATCAACTCTTGAATTCTCTTAGTTGGAATCTTTCTCAGGTCGCCGCAGAAGGGTTAGCCTAGTGGTCGTTTTCGGGCTCTGGGACTCTGAGTATTGCCGGAAATTTGCAAAGAAAGTATTATATAAAAGAGCGATTCGTTCGTTCGTATGCTGATAACTATCCGGTAGTTTGCATTGAACAGAGTATCTGGAACTGTCTCCACAAGAAAGCTGGGGAGATGGGAACCATACGTATGTATATATTCAAATTTATTTTCTATATTTCCCCCCATGAGACACCTTCAGTTTTTATATGATCCATCTGTGGCATAGGGTAATAACAGAGCTCTTCTGGGGTGTATACCATAATTACTTACTACTTATGTTAGGCATAAATTTGTCCAGCATTGTTTCGGTTTCCTAGAGTTTATTTCTCATTTTAAAGGAAAAAAATCTGTGGGTGTATTCTGCATCCAATGCCACTTTTGAAAAATTTCAAAGGTCCTCCGAAATACATAGTTGTCGGGTTACCCAGATGACATTGCATGTTATTCTTCTCAAAAAGGGTTGAGATAAATTTTGGTACCTGTACTATCTTTAAAGAAAAAAATATAAATTCTTTCACCTCTTTTATAGTTACCGGGCCTATTACAGCTTTTAATAGCTGTGTAGTATCACAGCTCCAGTAACATATCCATCTATAGAGGAATATGTTCCTCCACAGAGCAATATGTCACTTGACAAGTATCCTTTAACTATCAAAAAGGTGAAAGAACTGTTTTTTTTTGTCAGTACAGGGATACAATATAATTTTGACTATAGTCAGAGTCAGTCATAGTTAACGTTACAGTAACTACTCTAATACGGAAAAACTCAGACCTACCATATAAAAAAAATTGTATCATATTTAAAATCTTATACTATATGAACAACAATGTCAAATTTTTTAAATATTCTTGCCAAATATTTTTTTTTTCATTTGAGATAAGACTTGGACTGTTCCTAGTTCCAGCCAGAATTAAAAAGAATTAAATTTTACAATCCTTTTCTTTCTTAAAAGTCATCTTGAGCTTTGATTTGCCAATTCATTCTTCTAAATTCTCGTCTTTTTTCTAGATATTATTGCCAAACAGATTATATATAGATATTTAGCGATGATCAAAACTTTCCAAAGCTTGTATTAAACTGTATGCCATGATGTCAAATATTTCAGTAAAATTTTTTCCGTCAATATATGTATATCCCAAGCTTGTATTGAACTGTGTTTCACCATGTCAAATTTTTGTATATTCTGGCTTTCAAATACAATCACATAGGGTAATCGTCAAATTTTGGTTTACTGCATTATTTTTTTCCGCTCTATTTTGACAGAAAAAATTTCACTGAATTTTCCTCAAATTTTTTTAGTCAAATTTTTGAGAGTGTTGCATATAGTGTCATACTAGCTTTAAAAAATAAAATAATGCGTTAAGGCTCCATGTGCACGTTAAATACTGATGATAATTTATGACTGTTTTCTTACCAATATTTCACGTTAATGGTAATAAAAAAACAAAATAAGATTACACCACTTTATTAGCTGGTATGTAAACTACCATAGAGAACATCCATAGAGAAAAAATTCAAAACTGTATTTGGAAAAAGTGCTATTAGAACAACAACCCTTGAACATTTTTTAAAATGCGTAAATTCGAGGTTTTTAAACGCATATTACCTATTTATTGAATAATTAACATGTCATTTTCATTAATATAATGCTAGAAAAAATCTTAAAGAAGGTCCTCCATAGATCAAATTTAAAAAAAATTTCATTTTTTTTAATAATATATGAAGTCAAACTAAATCAATTTTTCACGATTTTCATGGCAAGAATTACATAAGACCACATTTCATTGAAAAGTATTATAGATAGTATAATTAATTGGTATTTCTAGAAGATAAATCAATGAAAAATTTATTGATTTTTAATAGTTATGCGTTACAAATAATTTGAAAACCTATATCACTATTTTTTTCTGTTACATTAAAATTAGTTCACTGATAGACAGCGAACGATGCAGACGTATTGTCCACGCCAAATTACACGAACGAAAAACGAGTTCAATAGATTAAAAACCTGTAAAGAAAGAAAAATCAAACAGGGATAAAAAACTGTCGTACCGGACTCATGGGGCTTTAAACAAAAATTTGAATTAAAGTAACTCACTGCATTTGGCGGAGAGAATAGACATATATTTGACGTAGTGGCATACAGTGTAATACAAGCTTAAGATGGTTGTAATTCTTCTGTCTATCTAAGGCAGTTGCATTCATACATGACTCCTTAATGAAAGCAGTCAAACTAATTACATAATAAACCACATGTACCAAGCTACGGACCTTTAAGTTTACATGCATTAATTTTTAAACCTTTCCAGACACAGAAATTAAAATGGAAATATTCATCTGCTGTCTTCAACATATGAGGCGTTTATTTTGAAATTAAGGCAAGCCCATTTTTTTTAGGTACTACAAATTGTTCACAGATAAAAAGATTATAGTAAGCTTTATTTATAATTATCATTATCTTAAAAAATGGACTTGCTCCATACAAATGTTTTTGAAAAAGCATTGACAATGTGAATTTGCTTTACAATAACTACAGATAGTTGAAAGAGGAAGAACCAAAATATGATCTTAAAAAACGGGGTCAATACCATTTTACATAATAGCCTGTACCTCTATTATACCCTGTACAGACTATACGTTTTAAACGCGTTTAAGTAGGCAAAATAAACGTGTGAAAAAAGTAGTGTTCAGACTAGGTAACTTGTTTTATTTTGATACGTAATAGCTTGATGTGATTTTTTTAGACAAGTAGATATTCAGCTGTGTTTCGTTAGTAAATTTATGCTTTCTAAATTATTTGAAACAAAAATGTTTGCATAGCAATAATGAAAAGAGTATTTATAAGCTAAAGCAGTCGTTGCGTTTCCTGCAAAGTTTATTTCGATTTCCGCCAGGGTCGCAGTACACGTTTTCTGTTAAACGCATTGTAGCTACGTGTTTACGTAAACGCGTTCAGGAAGTGTTTTCAACGCGTTTCACTCGATTTAAACGCTTTAATCTCGCAGTCTGAACATAGAATTAGGCTAGGAATTTTAAATTTCGTATAACTAATGTTACATTTTTCAATCCAAGTTCTTAGCGAGAATGGAAATAGGAAAAATGTAGTTTCTCTTTTAAGTATTCAAAATACAAATGTCCTTCCTTGATATTGGCGGAACCATTTCATCGAACGTGTGATATCATGGTGAGTTACGATCTTTACCGTTGCTAAATTTGAATATTTATATGAGTTCTCCAACCATCACTCAATTCTGTACAATTTTGATTGTTCCAACTATATTTTCACTATACTAATTTATGTTACAAAAAGGAGTGAATCTCGTTCAAAAAAATAAATAAATAAAGTTTATTCAGGCCCTGTATACTATCATACGAGAATCAATCATATTCTTAATATCCTTAACAACTCTTGAAATTTTTTATCAATATTTAAAAATGGGCAGATGATAAATGTATAAAATTCCTGTAAATTGGCACAATTCACTTGAAACATTAACATTTGCACTTGGTTGTGGTATTTGAGTATTCCTTAATACCAAACAAATTATTTTATTTTTTATCACTTTGCACTAAAAACCACATTTTTATTATTTCTAAAAAAAAAGGTACAGCTTAAAAATATTTCTTACGGATCTTTGCACATTTGAATAATTCTTAATATGGTCCATTTTATTTTTTTTCTATTGACTAGATTCAAATCCAAACACTTTAATTGAAAATGGCATTGAAATGACCGACATAACGAAATATGATGACTGTTTTATTCTTCTTGTAAGTTTCACTTGTATCTACTCAACTAACAACCAGCTCATCGCACAACAGTTCGAATGCCTTAAACTTTTCTTTCTGCACTTAGTATATTGCTCGTGATACTAAATCATGGATTACTTTTCTTTGCCAATATCCTTTCGGTATAATAAGGAGGCGGAGCAAATTTGATACGGATGCTGCGCATAAACGCGAAAATTTCCTTCGGAAAATACGCCCCATATCAGATTACCATGACAATGGAAAATTCACGATATTTTCAGGTGGTGGAAGTGCCGAGTCCTAGATTTAAATGTTTACTTTACAAGGTTTGATTTTGCCAGTTCATTTGTAAAGAAAATGGTGTGATTTGAACAATCTGAAGAGCTGGAGTTCCGTGTGAGCGATTTTCAAGTAGCAACAGTATAAAATTGAAGAAGGCGTAATAGAAAATGTATCTTTGTGGGTGTTTTTTTTTTATATAAAAGGCTTAATTTGTATTGTTTCCCGTACAATGTTTTAATATTGCCATTTTTAAAAGAGATTTACCACTTTTTTCACAAATTTACTGTACAGTGTTTGTTTAACATTAGTGTTTTTGATTTAAAGTACGATAGTATACTGAACCCATTAGTCCTTCGTCCCCTTGATTTGTAAAATTTACAATAATATCACACAAAATGCGATAATCTGCTTACACGGAGGTAATAAGTTCGAATTTTAAGAAAGCGATAAGAAAACGTTAAGAATGCGGCAAGAATCGAATAAGTGAACGCCAAGCTTGTTTTGATTTTCCAATCTAATCGAAAACTAATAGTAATTTCTTTTCTGCAAAAAAAAGTTAACCCGTTTCTGCCCTCAAGTTTTTTCTAGCAGTTCCGACGTGTTATTTCTGCTAGAAAAAAATTGATGGCAGAAACTGGTCAAATTTTTTTGCAGAAAAGAAATCACTATAAGTGAACTCCGCAGTCATTAAATAGTTATCACTGATAGAATTCGGCAAAGTTTGTCATCTATTTGACGACTTTAAATGTTCTTGAAAGCTTGATAACTGGGCGTGGTCTAAAAAAGAAAGTTTTTGAAATAATGGCAATACCACGCTGTTTGTTACTCCCCAAATAGGTGATCTTGTATAAATTATTTTTTGTATCTGAAATGAATCTTCTGTGTCAGAAGAGGGATAATTATTGCGAGCTGTAGGTTAACCGGATTTTCAAATAAAACTGTTTGAACTCACCTAAGAAAACAAACCATTTTATTAAAATCGCTTCATACCGGTAGACAGGATTTCATTTCAGTTGAGGGGGTTTATTTTTCATTAGATACTTTTTTTTTAACAATCCGAAGGTACTGGGAACTAATGCTGCACTGTCTTTCTCTTGAGCATGACGTTCTATCGAGCTACAATTTAATGCATATAATGTTTATAGATGGCATTAAATTCTTTGCTAGAAACGACCAACATCTTAAAGGTCTGCTTCTTGGTGAAAGATCTCGATGGACTTCGATTTGGACAAAGGTCGACGTAGCAGATGATTCCAGGAAAATAGAACTCGTATCAGAGACATACGTGATAGTCTTCTAACTGAGTTTTTCTTACGACTCAAGCTGGTGATGAAGATTCACCTTTCTGGGAAGAGAGAAGAATAAAATATTATTCGCAGCTTTTTTACTTCCGTCTCTGCCATATGCTTTTGGAGTGGGACAATAGTCCGGTTGATCCGCCCCACTATGACCAAATTCGGAATACTTATACTTATTTACGATGGCGCTACAGTCCAAATCGGACCTTGGCCTCCTGAATGTACCGCCTCCAGCCTTCTCGGTTCAGTGACCGCGTCCTCCAGTTTTTGCATCTTAGAAGTGATTTGCTGTCTGCATCAATAGAGTCCTATAGATTCCGAATAGATCACCAGAAATCTGCTGCTCCGGTACCTGTTACACTGGACTGCTTGAAATCAAATGTGGAGGCATTAGTGATTCAACCCTTCCCACCAACAGGTTGATCAACCGCAAATGGTTTTCACACACTTACATTGACCTTCACTCGCCTCACAGATGGCTGACTGCAGAAAATTCGTTCTCTGAAACTGAGTGCTATCTAGGACATCGTAATGTCCACTCATAATTACAGGAATTATATCCTCAAGGAACGAGTTTTAATGCAGAACAGAATTTATGGTTCAACTTCGGAACCAATTGATTATTTCTCTGGTTGCTCTGTGATGGCCCCTGGGAAGGACAAAAATAGACATAATGCTGTATATGAGGTTATCCATCAAAACCCTAAATATTTTAACGAATTTCGTTATTTCTCTTAGGTCCGCCAAGATATCAAATCTATTTTTCTTTAGTGTGCACTTTATTTTTAGCGGGTCTGCCCTATGCACCAAGATTTTTTTTACGATTTCTTGATATTCAACCACTCAGGTGGTGTAAAGCATGGTTGCCTTTATATATCTTCACGAATTCCAACAAGTTTCTTGCGATATCGAATTCGTGCTTTTTATATAATCAACTCCAGCATTTTTCGATATTAAACCCTCGCATGTGTTGGGTGTTCGAAAATATCATTTAGGTCTGATACGATATCGAATTGTTTTCTTACTTTAATGGGCTTTAAATAAATTGGCCTAACAATCGAAGCGGCTGTAAAGGATTATATAAGTTTTTTTTCCCAAATTTCGTCTTTATCTTTTAGGTTTGCTGTGATATCTACTATGTATTGAGAACCTAAAAAATAAACAGGAGTATATTTTTTAAGAATACTGAACTGGACTTGTGGGATTGTTGGGATTTGTGAGGAAAGGAATGGATTGGCGAATAAGATACAACCAAAGAATCCCAAATCGTAGGCCAGTAGGAAAACCACGCAAACAATGGAAGACTCGGTTAGTGAAGATAGCAAAGTCTTCTTAAAAATTAGCAGCTGAAGGACGAGTTCTTTGGATTAATACGATTGGAGATGACGACTTCAGGAGACCAGAGTCCGATTTGGGCTGTCACACGATTGATGATGATAAAAGTCTTCAAGGCATATATGCGCAGTAAAGGATGGCACAGCCAGGCTAATTTCGCGAAAATATGGTTAAACTCAAACAATATTTATTTATAATATGTACATAGTTCAAAATGCATTAACAGAACAATAATGTTTTAGATATTAGACTTATCATCTTAACAGCTAAGTTGTAAAATTAATAGCACTTAGGCAATGAGGAAAAGAAATAATTGAATTATATACATATTATAATTTGCCAAGAAAGAGTAAATTAGGGATTAAAATTTGTTTACGATTGAGCTTTTGATTGCCAGAGGCAGTTATTATATTATGCAATAGTTGGTTATTTTTTAAAACGTCCACCCCGTGCTTTAGGTAGTCTTATGTACTTTGTGGTTTTCATGGTATAATGATGTATGTATTTCTTTCTCTTTGATGCTAGTAAATATAAATAGATTTTTTGATGGAGGTCAGTCTGAAACCTGAATTGGTCCTGCTAGATTATCTAAAGTTCCTCATCAAAACCAGCGCTGTCAAGGAAATTCAGTATTTTTTCGTAATAGAATGGTCAGGAATTCTGATAGTTTCATGAAACCTTGGCCAAAAAGATTAAGCCTTTTGTGTGCAAGTCCCTCTCATTCACGCAGAATGAAGCTGGGTTTCCATATGCGTCAATTTTCTGTGACAGAAATTTGTCACGACAAAAATGTGTTACACTCTTCAGTCTGGAGTTTACATTTGTAACATTACTTGTGTTACACCGTTTTTGTAAATTGGTTATGTATTTTATTTGGATTAAATTATGGCCATCTTATAAATATTGGTAGTTTGCTAAAATGGTTGAGATTTCCTTCTTAGTGCGTGAAATAAACTGAAATTTTCGAGAAACCTTTGAACTGACATTGTTGTCACACATGAAAAGTCGGAGAATGTCCTACTAGCGACATACGACAAAATTTGTCAGAGATTTGTAATCTGATTGGATAACTGATCTTTCACACATTATGTCACAGAAAATTGACGCATATGGAAATCCAGCTTGAGAGCTCCTCTTTTTCGTCTTCATGATACTCGAAACCAATCTTATGGAGATGCTTCCTCATGTGGTACTGACCAATCGCTCTGGTAGTTCGTCGTCCTGCCTCATGTTACAGTGTTCAGTCAGCACTTTGGTTTGGTTTGGTTTCATGATCAAAGAGACCAACCTTATGGAGATGCTTCCTCATGTGATAGTGTCTAGTCAGAGCTTTGGTATTTCGTCTTCATGATCAAAGAGATCAATCTTATGGTGATGCTTCCTCATGTGACAATGCCCAGTCAGATATCTGGTATTTGGTCTTCATAATCAAAGAGACCAATCTTATGTTGATGCTTCCTCATGTGACAGTGTCCGGTAAGATTCTGGTATTTCGTCTTCATAATCAAAGAGACCAATCCTATGCAGATGCTTCCTCATGTGACAGTGTCTAGTCAGACTTTCCACCAGAAAGTTCTGGTCTGATATTTGCTTAGTTTCATGTAGTCAGACGTTTTTTTCTCCATGTTTCAGCACAAAAAGCTTAGAGTGGATGTAGCCCTGTGGCAAATCCCAGTGGACGACGCGACGGTACCTTACCTTGCGTTTAATGGTTGGTGATTTATTTTGATAATTTCTTATCACTTGAATTTGTTTTGCAAAATACATGTTTTCTGGGTTAAATACTGCTCTAATTTATTTTAAGTGACGTTTCGGACTTGACTGAGTCCTTTATAAAACTGCTATATATTGCATATATTGTTTTAATAATAATCAATGGCGCACCAGCCCAATATTGTTTTGCAGCATTTATTTTTATAATTTTATGAAAACTTAACTTTTCTAAAATGTCTGGCTGGTGTAAGCGTTGAGAGGTTGAATGTTTAATACATTTTTAATCAATTTATAAGGTTCATGTCGACCCCTGTTCCTATGAGATAAGACGGAAAGGCCTCGTCAACACTTTAGTCTGTGTCTTACTCAAACTTTTCTTCAATTAGGCAAATTTTTTCCAAAAATAGGAGAACGTTGTCGCAGAATTGTCTTAAAACCGCCGCATGGCTGCGATTTCATTTCCGGTCCGGTCGCTTTGTCCTAGCTCTCCACAACCTCTGCGCTTCGTATCGATTTCATAACAAAACCGATCAGCTGTTAAATCTCCGCTCGCTTGACGTTGGAAATTCCAACTTGGAATTGGAGACGTCGTCGGCTGCGATTTCCCCGCGAACCGTTCCGTAACTTCTTCGTTTTCGTTGATTCGTTGCCTTGCAGCTCGACTACGTGCGCTGAAGGAAATGCTCTAAGACGGTATTAAAAAAGATAAGACGGTGAGAACTAGTCAGTACAGTACGCGACGAGTGAAGCGATATTTTGGAGCGTTTTAATCCGGTCCAGTTTTGTTTTCCCCCATTCACTTGTGGCTCGCGCTCCAAGTAAAAGCGACCTGCACTGCCTGAATTCTACTTGGAAAACTTAGCGGGGATTTAGTACGGTGGATTTTCACTAACGTCAACAATCTACGACTCGCAGATTAACAGTTGAATTCCTTGCTTAAAGTACAACAATTAAATCAGCAAAATGCCAGGTAAGTCCCAAGAAGATTTGTGTTATCGTGAATATTTTTTTTTAATGGCTGGTCGTTTGATTTTCAGGCCAAAATCCGTTCGAGAAGTTGAAGAAGGAGTTCCAAGTGAATGGAACGCGGTACAGCTACTTCGATATGGCATCGCTCGATAAAAAATATGGTAAATTGAATATATACTTAGCTACTGTGCAATTGTTGTTGGTATCTAGTTGGGGTCGGTAGCAGGGGGCCGGGCTAATTTACTGAACATTTGCTTCTGTCGACGCCTGTTGCTTGGCGAGCATGACAGTGTTTTTTTGCTTTACCGACACCCGGCTAACAGACTGCTGCCGAGATATTTTGCTTTGATTCAAAATTGAGGCAACTGATGGAGCGAACTATTATGCAATAGTTAAAAAGATTATTTGACTCGGCACGGCTGTATTAATAACATTCTTAAGAATGTACACTGTAGAGCGATTCGAACGTATACAAGGTCGTATGTGTGCGAATGATTATACTGATAAATAATCATTAAATTAAATTTTATTATCTTTAGTGGGTTAAGTTGGGCGATCCGCGACACACACTGCGGCTAAATTACAGAGAAAACCAGGCCTACGGTTGTGATGAATATGCAAACCGGTTGGTCGGTGGACGACGAGTCGATGTTTCCATTTGCATTGACTAAACTTTAGTTGAACGACCCCGAGAGGTAAAGCGACACGATCCAATAATTTATTCTTTTGTAATTAATTTTCGATGAGGTAGATAAGATTGCAATTTATTTGATCGAATAGCAACAAATTGGACAAACTTAAACGTTTTTATTACTGCTACTAGGGTTCTAGAGGAGCTATACAAAAGGAAACCACAGAGGGTTACTTGTTTCGCTAAAAACACTGATGTAATGTATAATACCAGACAATGTATTGTTTCGTGCTGGTGTTTCATGTTTTGTACGGTCTCAATTGACCTATTTAAACTTTATAGGTCATAGGTTATGGATCTAGTGTCTAATTTTCACCGGAAACGCATTACAGTAACAATGTCTCGCGGTTAAAATAATCAGCCCTGTACTACTAAAGTGGTAGAATGATTATCGACAATTATATGGGAGATGATCGCTTCTGAGCGATGCACTTCAACTTGAAACCAATAGACGTAGTGGCCACACAACTTTTGGCGTTGATGTTGAAAGTGAAATGATTAGGAAACCGGTAAAAGAATTACAAAATTGCCTGTAATATCTCACTAAATCTCACTACTACTTTTTGAAAAAATGCCATTATCCCATTTTATGTTTGTTTAAGGGGATTACTCACTTGGCGATTTTCGATACAAATTTATGTACCTTTTTCTCGGGAACCGTTCAACCGATTTTTAGGGGTTACACTGTAAGATTTTCAAAAAATCGATTTTTTGCTTAAACAATTGTTTGAACCTTGGAGAATATGGGGAAAAAAGTTTAAAACATGAAAATCAATTTTATCCTGGAATTTCGAGCTCTATGCCGAGCGCGTCATGCTGCATTCACGACTACCTGCGTGGGATCAGGTATCCATCTGAGAAGATACTGTCTAATGATTTACCTGTTGGTTTGTAACATCTCGAATACACTAATAGATATCGCTAAAAAGTTTTTGTGTTCCATTGGATGTATTTTCACACAGAATTACGTTAGTATAGCGTCAGTTCATGTACAAAAAGGTCAAAATTTTACTCAAAGTTGCAAGAAAATCCTAAATATAGCAACGGATATCAATTTTAATGGTGGACTGACTAACATGATATGGACTACGAAGGTCCTGGATGTGGATATTGGCGTCGAATCTGATGTCAAGCGAATCCAGTACGCCGAGCGTACATTGGCGCGCTCCACCATTTAATCGTCGAGGAATGAGATTGAATAGGAACATTCCAACAAAGAAGTCCGGCTTTATGGTCCTGGAGTTGCAGATTTATGATGAAAAATTTTAAAAGTAGAATATTTTTGTTTGTTCATGTCTGTAAGACATTTCAAAAATATTAACGCGTTTTTCTCGAAACATGATTTTCGAAATTGGCACGCAGCTAACTCGAACACAATTTTCATTCGAATTTTTTTACCATATCTTCAAAACAATATTCCGCTTTTCAACATTTGCTATTCCGTTCAAGGATTTCTGGCTATATTTAAGCAAAAATGGGACAATTGGTTGTAACTTCTGTTAATTTTTAGCGCTTATGCTTCCGTTGTGTTTTAGAAGTTTCTTCAAGACAAAACTCTTCTACAGATCTAAAAAAAATATCAGCACCATGTCGTAAGACAAGCAAAGGAAGGGCGACATTCCTTTGCTCTACCGTTAAAACGGAAAGACTTTGATATAATGGATAAAAAGCATTCACAGTTAAAAACCAATTTTTTTTATAGTTTTGAGACTTAATGAAATTTTTTTTAATTTATTTTGTATAAGTAAGTAAGTATAATCACAAAAGTCAGAGCAAATTGTACGCTTGTTTTTTTTCTATAACTGCATACATTTCTTTTTGAGGGCTTACTAAAATTAGCTTCTTAACTTTCCAATAAAAGAAAAATATGAATGATCTGGAAGGAATTTTGAGAAGTGAATAAATTCTTCCAGTTGATAAAGGCTGAATTGCAGTATTACATCTTATGGAGGACATTTATAGCTCTCCAATGCCCCATTGGATGTGAGATCAATGGACAATACTCAAACTGGCTGGATAGCTGTCCAATGCCTCATTTTATGTAACATGGGAAGAAGACAATAATCCAACTGGCTCAGCTTAGTCCTCTTTCCTTAATATAAAATACTGTCGCTAAAATTTATAAGCTCACGTATAACCCATGCCGTGAAGGAGTTTTTTTTAAATTTTTTATGTAAAGTCACGTCGAATCTGAACGAACAAATGTTTCTTCTATCACTCACAAACAATTTTACTTGAGCTTTTCAATAAATTAAGGAAAAAAATAACTTACTTATTGTAGTTTTACTTTGCCCAAGTCCTTGGGAAAAAACTAAATTCTGTCCATCTCTAGCGATTGTTGCAAACTAACATTTCCTGCATTTTTCTCTCCCTATCAGATCAACTTCCGTTTAGTATTCGCGTACTTCTGGAATCGGCAATTCGTAATTGCGATAATTTTCAAATTCTCGAAAAGGATGTGAAAAGTATTTTGGCGTGGAGTCCAACCAAGGCGGTGGGTGGCGATGAAGTCGAAGTTGCATTCAAACCGGCTCGTGTTATTCTGCAGGTCTTTAGTTTAATCTTTTACCCGACATCTTGAGAAAAGAACTGATGGAATTTATTTATTTTAGGATTTTACTGGTGTACCGGCTGTTGTTGATTTTGCAGCTATGCGTGATGCAGTTCGTGAATTGGGTGGCGATCCGCAGAAAATCAATCCAATTTGTCCGGCTGATTTGGTAATTGATCATTCGGTTCAAGTTGATTTTGCCAGAACGTAAGTTGATGTTTTGTGTGGCTGTGATTTGTTTTTATAATAATTTTTTTTTTATTTTACGAACAGCCCAGATGCTTTGGTTAAAAATCAAAACTTAGAATTTGAACGGAACAAGGAACGTTTTACATTTTTGAAGGTAATTTGAAAGGAAAATAGAAAAAAATCCAGTTCGTACCTTAACTCACAGTCGATTATATTTCCAGTGGGGTGCCCGGGCCTTTGATAACATGCTAATCGTTCCGCCCGGATCCGGAATCGTACATCAAGTTAATTTGGAATATTTGGCACGAGTAGTTTTCGAAAATTTAGACAGCGACGGAACGAAACTTCTCTATCCGGATAGTGTTGTCGGCACTGATTCGCATACGACAATGATAAACGGTCTCGGCGTTTTAGGATGGGGTGTTGGCGGTATTGAAGCCGAAGCTGTTATGTTGGGACAGGCGATATCGATGCTTTTGCCAGAAGTAATTGGATACAAGCTGAGTGGAAAATTAAGTCCGTTGGTCACGTCGACCGATTTGGTATTAACTATCACAAAACACTTGCGGCAAATCGGTGTTGTCGGAAAATTCGTGGAATTCTTCGGACCTGGTGTGACCGAGTTGAGTATTGCAGACCGAGCAACAATAAGCAACATGTGTCCCGAGTACGGTGCAACTGTTGGATATTTTCCGATCGATTTAACATCGTTGGGGTATCTCAAGCAGACAAGTATGTTGTAGAATCCGATGAAAATTTCCATCATGATATATTCTGCTTTTCTCTAGACCGACCTGAAAATAAAATTGATATCATTCGACAGTACTTGGAGTTGACTCGGCAGCTTCGTGATTATTCGAATGATGCACAAGATCCTCTATTTACACAGGTAAAATAATATGATTAATAAATGAGTTCTTTCTTTAATTAGTAATTTCATTTGCTCCAGGTTGTAACACTAGATCTATCGACTGTTGTAACTTCGGTATCGGGTCCGAAACGGCCACATGATCGAGTTTCCGTAAGCGAAATGAAAAAGGACTTCACTGAATGCTTGACGAACAAGGTAACGTACCGATGTAATAACTTCATTATGAGACAAACTTTGCCCAGTGATGCAAAAAAACACGATCACCATCTGGGCGGAGTTTATCGCATAATTTGATCGATGTTTGATGCTCTAAAACAAGCGAACGAAAACCTCGAATCTAATGAAATATAAAGTACAATCACTGTGATATGCAATCAGATAAACATCTCACATTGATAGTTCCTTTTAGTTCAGTAGATAGAATAACTGTCGAACCGAGCACAACACTTTGAACAAACTTCGATTTATTTTCGTTCCGCGAAAAACACCACGTTAATAGATTTTCTACTTACGATCGATGGTCTTCTTTACACAAACGTTCATTGTCGCCGCGATTAAAATAATGACCGCATTTGAAACGATCAGTTAAACTTAAGTGCTAAAAGACCGACCAATATTTATAGGGAAAAAAAATTTTTGTTGTCATACACATAATTATTATATTTGTGTCTGGCTTTCCATATTTTTTAAACGTAAGCAAAGAGAATTCCGTCCGAGTATGGTATGAAAGAAAATAGTGTCACAATGCGTAATAGGGTCACGATAATTTTCAATTCGTTTCTTGCAACATTTCTTGCTTACCGTTGCATTTTTTTCGTTACTTTATATTTGCTAATTGGGTTGTGTATGGACGAATTTTGCTGACCAATACTTCAATTGACCTAATGGCAAACTGCAAACCGATGAAACCATTTTGTATGATATAACAATTTTTATAGATGGAATTTCTCTTCAACAGGTTGGCTTCAAAGGATTTGAGTTGTCGCCAAGTGCTTTGAAAGCTTCCGGTTCATTTTCCTGGGACGATGGAAAGACCTACAGTATAACACACGGTTCGGTTGTGATTGCTGCAATCACGTCATGTACAAACACCAGCAATCCATCGGTAATGTTAGGAGCTGGACTTCTAGCGCAAAAAGCCGTTGAGAATGGTCTTACTATTGCTCCTTACATAAAAACATCACTTTCGCCTGGTTCGGGTGTTGTAACGTATTATTTGCGCGAGTCTGGAGTAATTCCTGCATTGGAGAAGCTCGGTTTTGATATCGTCGGCTACGGCTGTATGACTTGTATCGGAAATTCCGGACCGTTGGAAGAAAATATCGTGAACACGATCGAAAAGAACGGTTTGGTATGTTGCGGTGTACTTTCGGGCAATCGGAACTTTGAAGGACGTATTCATCCGAATACCAGAGCAAACTACTTGGCAAGTCCCTTGTTGGTTATTGCCTATGCAATTGCGGGCCGGGTTGACATTGACTTCGAAACCGAACCGTTGGGTAAAAATGCCGCGGGCAAGTCGGTATTCCTTCGCGACATTTGGCCAAGTCGTTCGGAAATTCAAACAGTCGAACATAAGCACGTCATTCCGGCTATGTTCCGTGAAGTTTACAGTAAAATTGAGTTGGGATCACCGGATTGGCAAAATTTGAACGCACCCGATGGCATCCTCTATCCGTGGAATAAGAAATCGACGTACATTAAAGATCCACCATTTTTCCAAGCAATGTCGCGTGAATTGCCGGCATTTAAATCGGTGGAAAATGCTCGAGCTTTGCTTTATCTCGGTGACTCCGTTACGACCGATCATATTTCGCCGGCTGGTTCGATTGCCCGAAATAGTCCAGCCGCTCGTTATTTATCCGATCGTGGTCTTACGCCGCGTGATTTCAATTCGTACGGATCGCGTCGTGGCAACGACGATATTATGGCTCGCGGTACTTTCGCCAACATTCGATTGAATAATAAACTTATAGAAAAGACCGGTCCGCGATCCCTACACATTCCGTCGGGCGAAGAAATGGACATTTTCGATTGTGCAGAAAGGTACAGGGGAATGCTGAAAAAATTATGCCAGATCTAATGATAGATTCTTCTAGATACAAGTCGGAAGGAACATCACTTATTGCTGTTGTCGGCAAGGATTATGGTAGCGGATCGAGTCGCGATTGGGCCGCGAAGGGACCATTTTTGCTCGGAATACGTGCCATCATTGCCGAATCGTACGAACGAATTCATCGTTCGAATTTGGTTGGAATGGGCATAATTCCGTTACAGTTCTTGGATGGTGAAAGCGCCGAAACACATCAGTTGACCGGCCGAGAATCCTACAATATCGTATTTCCCGAAAATGTTAAACCGGGACAACAGATCAAAGTCAAGGTAAGTCGTACTTTTGTTTCTTATTAGTAGAGTTTGAATAATAATCGATTTGATTGAAAATAGGCGGACGAAAAAGAATTTTCGGTGATTGTTCGTTTCGATACAGAAGTCGATCTTACGTACTTCCGTAACGGTGGCATTCTGAACTATATGATAAGGAAAATGTTGAACTAAATGGTTTTTTTTTTTGTTGTTTTTGATTCAAGAGACATTTCATCACTAGCTGGTTAATTGTAACAAAGATTTTTAACTTTTTTTAAGAGAGAAAATAAAAATCAGGAATTCTGTTTTTTTTTTTCTTTAATTGTTTACGTTTTTATCGTGTAATCTTCATCAAGAAAATATAATAAAAATTGGTATTTGAATTAGAGCAATTTATATTATTTAATTTCTTAATTCTAGTCAGATTCGGATTAAATTGTTTGGTAATTAAAAGCGAAAGTAATATTTGAAATTCGAAGGCTCTGATGATTATCCCTGTCTTTGTACATTAAATGTGAAGAAAGGGGTTGAATGATGAACTCATAGGGGATGAAATCGATTCGGAATCAACTCATTTTATCAACCATTCTCCACTCGGTCCGAAATGCGATCGTAACGCATACAAGTTGCATGTAGGGGTAATTTTCTGGCTCTTACACTGCTCACGGTTTCGAAGATAGGCACTGTGTGCACACGATAAGCAGGTGTCAGAGCCATTGCTGGCTTCAGAATTTATTGTTTTATTGCTATTGCTAGTTCCAATAGTTTGCGCAAGAATATTTCGCGAATTGTCACTATCAGATTCGATTCGTTTTAGAACATACTTTTCAAAGACGGTCCCCAAAATTTTCGGAATACGGCTTAACCGATTGCTTACAAAATTTCACACAACATTTACGTAGGATTTTTTTTACTTCTTTACTTTTTTTTATCAAGCCAGAAAGGTCGATACTTGAGGATCGGCCGCCATTTCGTGAAAAGTTTTTTTTTAAGAAAACCTATGTAGCTATGATCATCATATTTTAAATTTGCAGAATCATTTTGAAATTTTTGTTTTAGATCAACCGACTGCAAGTAGTCTTGGGAACCGCAGACCGTGCGAGTGACGGACATTCCTTTATTAGCGTACCTCAACATATATACTTTCGAAAAAAAACCATCCTGGATAAAATCGAACAAACACTTTTTGAGATAATAATTTTTAAAATTCACCTATTTTTTCTTTCTACTCGGATGTTCCCCCTAATCGGTAAATATGAAGATAGCGCGAGAAAAAAAAATCAATTCAATTTCTTATGACTTACGCACGGAGACTACATGGTCCGTTCGGAAAAACCAATTCCGGGCAGCTTCGACTACACTTAAAACGATCCTCTGAACCGGCCATGTCGATTGAGTACAGCTACTCGAGTGGCGAAGTTAAACTGAATAAAATTCCGGACACCCTTGTAGTTGAGCTCATGTATGATCTTGAAATTTAATTCCTGATCAACCGTCCGGAGAAACCTGTGCATCCTCAGGTTTTTTTTCGGACGCGCGGTTTTCCGGAGTTAATCTCATACATTTCTATGCGACATGGTTTTCATTCTTGCTGGAAGCCGGAGCCTATTTTCTCTGATGTCGAAAAAAACGGACCTTGTAGACAGTTTTAGGCGATAATTACGCAGGCCCGCGAAAGTGAAAGATATTCAATTTCTAATCAGATTTAAGGGATAAAGCAGAATTCGTGAAAATGTATTCAATTACACCCGCTTAGAGGTCAAATATCAAAAATCTTGAAAATATTTTCTAGACATCTATTTGAAGAATCCGTAGATAAACATTAATTTAATATTAAGATAATTGGATTCCAGGGCGTGTCGGTATACCGGGCAATACAATTGCAGACGAAACTGCAGGAAGACTTTCTAGACTCCCTCAAAATGGGGATGGTATCATTCCCCCTTCCGAAAACTTTTTGATTACCCAGGTACGAACAATTATCCAGGAAGCCAACGCTGCAAGCTGGGCTCATAGCACAACCTTTCTGAAGTCTCACTGATCACAGACTCTATATCCAGTCTACGACCCCACCATGTCACGGAGATTAGCCACAATTCTAGTCAGATTAAGATTAGGTCACACTTGGCTGACGAAAGGTTACCTAATTTTAAGAAAAGACCCACCATCATGCCCCCACTGTCAAAATAGACTTACCACAAAGCACATCCTCGAAAAATGTCCAGAAACCTCTTCTTTCTTTCACCATCACCATCTTTCTTTCACCCCTTAGATGTCCTTTTAAATCCAACACAAACCTCAAACTTCCAACTCTTTCAACTCCGCTCCTATCTAAATATTTTAAACCAAATTTAATCGACTTATTTTTCCAATAACAATATGTAAAAATACGAAAATTAAGAAATAATGTGGAAAAAAAACTCTGTGTAAATCAGCGCCGCATGTACTTAGCTTACAAGGCGCCTATCTAGCTCTGTCTAATCTTTAGGCTGTAGCTAAGAAAAATAAATAAATAAGATAAGTAATTTAATATAGAAGACCTAAAAGATATGACGAAATTGGTGAAAATATATGCATTCCGTTTTCTTTTATCATTTCTTTTGCCCCGCTTGTACGCCATTGGATATTTGATTTTTTTTTTTAACTGAATGGCGTAACTAGTAGATCTACATACAACCACCAACTTTCAATTTTCTAGCATAATCCATTCTATAGATAGGAAAAACACCCCCACCCTCGTACTCTATAAAAATTTATGGGTTCTCGAGATATAAAAAAAGGAAATTTTTCTTTTTTGCCCTCCCTCACACCTCCTAAATTTTGTTTACCTTATTACGGGTCTATTGGGCCTACTTCCCATAAAAATGTTATGTAGCTGTCGTGGAAGGTTCTTGAGATAACATACGAGATTCTTAAGGAAAATGCCCTAACATCCCCCTTTAGACATTTTACTTTTATCAAACTCTAAATAATGACTTTATACATACCAAATTATATTTTTCTATCGTAATTCATGAGATATTGTGTCGCTCTGCCCACTTTTATTTCTATTGTCCCAGTATATCTACAGTCCGCCTTTAAGTTTCAACTTCATAAAATGAACCGTGTAGGAGATATGGATTGAAGCAGTGGCTCGCCACATGAAGCTGAATCTCACCATTTTACAGATGAAAAAGTCATCAAGTTTCGAGCGTATTTTTCCGCACATATCTTGACAGCCCCCTCCCACCCTTGACTACGGCCTTGTGTGCAATGACATAGTACGATTATAATAATTTCAAGACTCTTCTTACCGTGTCTTGCTGTAAGTCCGGAGCCTCATTAAATTTGTCGCGACATCAACAAAACTTTAATCTGATCAATAATAAAAAGTTTAAAATGTTGTGGGTCTCCTAACCGACAATAAAAAAATCAAGTTTCATGTAATTACATTTTTAATCGATTTCTATAAACATTTTGATGGTCAAAAAAAATTATTTACGTTGAGAATAAAATTATGTGTACTGTACATTTTTAATGCAAAAAAAAAAACCCCAAAGAATTTTATAAAACAGACTAAAGTCGTTTTATTCGTCCCGTGAATATTTTTTTTTTTTTAGTACAACTTAAATCATTCTTATCACATTTGACATATAATGCCAAACTTATTCCAAATAATAAAAACTAAAATTCATTTATGTCTTGTCTATTTCACATGAAATTCTTTAGAAACTATTCTTTTAATTTTATAAACACACTTTAGAAGTCCATATACAATTTAATCATTAAATAAAAAATAAATATCTCTTGCTACGTTAACAGTTTTGTGTACAAAGAAGAAAAATATATAATTTAAGGTGGTTATGTCATTATTTTAGCAAATTATTACAGATAAATGGGGATTTGTAGTTAGTTATTTGTTTCATTTATAAACATAGATTTTTGTGTTTTTTTTTGTTTAATAAAATTATTTCTTTGGTGTGATTTACATCGACTACAAGCTCTGAAAACATCTCTACTAACACAAATTAACTATTTCGATGGGAGATTTAATCTAGATGATGCTATATTTTTATGTTTTTTTGTATTCCAATTAATTATGCTTAGGATTAGAGCTGAAGTACTTTATTACTAAAAAAATAATAATAATAAAGTTAAATGAACGGAACCAATAATTTTACATATTTTTCTTAAATTTCTACGATTTGTTTGTGCCGACATTACGGTTTCGTGTTGATTACCATCGAACCAAATGCTTGTACTGATCGTTGACCGAAATACGCTTTATTGTCTCATATCCCAATATTATACTAAACGAGAAGGCTGCCGATTGTACCAAACGAGCTGTCAATCCTTTGAAAAATATATTCAATTTTTCTTCTTTCCAAAGCTCATGGAATGCTGTTCGCATGGAATCTAATCGTTGTACCTGAAAAGAAATACGTGGGATTAAATTAGTGATAGTTTGTTACAGGAATAAAACTTTTCGTTGTGTTTACTTGAAGTCTAGCTCGAACTATATCTAAAGGATTTGTAATTATCGTAGTGGTGAATCCTCCAAAACTTCCGGCAACACATTGAATAAATAGGTGTGATATCCACGGCGGACAAATTCTGTATAATTCATCTGAAAAAGATGGTTTTATATTTACAAGTTCCTTTCGGTTGACGAATTTCCATTCTTACCTTGATATAAGTGGTAAAAGGCCCACCACATTGCCGAATTCGGAACGTACGCCATCAAACTAGCTGTATATCCGCGATAGAATCCCTTAACGCCATCACGTCTTAATATTTCCCGTGCAATATCAACACAAACATAAACTCGTCCTCGACTCGGATCGTACTTTACACCCAATGGATTCACTTCGCCCTTACCCTGAGCGCTCATACCGAGAACCATTGCATGTTGTGATATCACATCGAATGGTACAATTATTGTCTGTCCTACAAGCGATGCACAACCGCCACCAATTAACGCTTTCGTACGTGGCCCGGCATTTATTTGATTTAGAACATGTCGAACACCTTCGTAGGTACTGATGTAAAACACGCCCGAAATTATTTGAAACGATGATATCCAGAATCCTCGGTATAGACCCGGTACACCTTCGGCTTTGTAAATTTTATGACCAGCATCAATCATGCCTGTGTAAAGATCATTTCGAAATTGAACCTGTTGGCGTAACAGAAAAAGAAAAACATAGACAAAATTGTTGGAATTTAACTTCAAAAAGGAATTTTTACTTGCAATTGTGTCTTTATTACAGTTAGCGGATAAAGACAGCAGCGGACAGTGAAGGAGCTTAGCATAGACAATGGGAAGAATTTCGATTTGTTCATCATGTCCCATTCTATTGTTTTTAAATATGTTTTCGAGTCTATTGCCATCGTTTTAATTTTATTTTTGGAATTTTGTTATTCTAGTTTTTTTTTCTCGAATATGTTTGTTTGTTTTTTTTTTGCGCCTGTTTAACCGGTCATCCTTTCGTGTTAAAATTTCTCATATTTTTATTGTTTTCATGAAATCTCGAAGTTTTTATGAAAATTCGACGATTCATCACCAACAGTATCTAAAATGAAAAAGGTAGATGATTAGTGTTTGCAATTAAAAATAAAGACATTAATCAATGCCATTTGGGCACAACGAAAAAGAACAGTCTATTATTTTGGAAATAAAAAGGAAAAGTGAATGAAAAATAATTGTTGGCTCGTATCCAAGTTATAGTGGTTTTTTAGCGATCAAAAGTGGTCTATTTTGTGACCTAGTGTGCGCGGTGGCTTAGCGCTTTGCCCCTTCTTGTAACTAAGAGTGGCCACAATTCGTGGGATAGGGAAAGAAAGGTAGGGAGTGTGCCCATGGCGAAAAAATACAGATTTTCTCATTTCATATCTCGATTGAAAAAAAAAATCGTCTTAATAATTTCAGACTTCTTGTAGTACATCAGGCGGTACAACTCGTTCGTCGTCAGTGTCACCTTCCAATAAATTTTTGGCCTTAAGAGCTTCTACGATAACTTCATCGAAATTATTGTTTCCATTGTAACACGGTAAATATGAGTCCAAATTTCATAGTGGTTTCCTACTCTACTTTACATATGCAGCAATATCAGACTTGCCCGAATTTTCTAGCCCCATCTAGAATCTCTGTCTCATTCGTAAATCCACAATGCACTAAACAATTAGTAATCGTTTTACTTCTACCGCTTTTCAGCTATCAACTATGAATTGCAGCGCATATAGAATGTTAAATTTGTTGCTTATGTCTTTTGCTTAAAGTTACTCATGCGTTTTTATTTGCATAAAACTGAACGGGTCATTCTTACAACGTTGGAAACAGTAAGGATTTTTATCATTCACAAGGCGATTTCTTTCACCACTCTCAGACATATTTACACACCACAGAACTGCCAGTCCGCCCATTCTTTGCTTTCTAGCAGCCTGATAACATTTCTCTTTTGAAATAAATGTAACTCTTGGCCCGATAATACAACCCAGTATCGTCCGGAGCACATAAATGTCTTCTTGTGAAAATTTCACATTAACCGAGTACGCACTTACTTTCTCTCTGTAAGCCCTTTTAAAGCTGATAGCCAACGTTCGGATCCGGATACTCGAACACCTCAAATGGTAACAAGCGTAAGCGATTTACTGAGAGCCTTATTAATGTTAAGTTTCTTTTCCCTTCCGCTCATGTTTCTGTCGTCGCATAACCGTGAATTTTTCCATGTAACTGCCATTAGTTTTGGAATTTTGTTTACAATTTCATTTTTTTTGGATAGATGTGAGATCGTTTTAAGGCATCATGAAGAAATCGAACTTTTCACTAAGATGTAAGCGTAAAGACTGACTCATTTTCCCTTCCCATTCAAACGTGTTTGCTCACTATCGTCAACAAACGGACGAAAGAAATAAATGAAAAAGAAGTAAGCAAATGCAATCTTAAATTTACTGGTGGTAAATGTCCAAGGGCTAAGTCCTGGAAAATCAATCGATGCGCCATTTAAGCGGAATCTACTATCTAAAATTCGTTTTCCAGATTTTTGTGATACAAAGGGTTCGATGTAGCAAAAATCTGCTAACAGTCTGTGTGCGACTTTATTATTTTATGGGTAGAAGTTCGAATGTGTTTATTGCTGAAATGCGGTTTAGGTGGCTATGGGCCTTGACAACCTAAAAAATAACTTTAGAAATAGCCCCCTGGGTACTCCTTCGGTTGTCATGCCCATAGCCATCTACACCGCTATAACATTTCGGACTTCTACCCATAAAATAACTACCTACACCCACACCCACACCCTCAAAATTTTTCTCCACGAGAGGTCTACTGGTCCTTAACTCCTGTAAAATTTTCATATCATATCTGATACGGGTTCTTGAGATATACAATTTTAATTTTTTTGATAAATGATTGTCCACTCACTTTCGCGCTTCACCTCCTTCCACAAAAATTTTATAATCAACTGGTAATTCTATATACAGAATCCTTCTATTCCTATTCCTACTACAATTGAGTCGGAAGATATTTTAATTCAAAGTTTTTTACACCCACCCTGAAATCTAGAAACCAAAATTTTTCATCAAAAACGCTACCCCCTCCTCCACCCGTACAACCCCACCCCTCCAAAATATACCACCCATTCTAACTATCATAAAAATTTCAACGCAATATCTGAAGGGGTTTGTGAGCCTTTAAATGGTTTCGCGTACAGCGGACAGACGGAAATTTTTTTTTTTTTTTACCTTTTTTCGGGTCTATTAATCCGTGAATATAAAGTTTTAGGGAATAGCAAATTTTTTCGAAATTTCAGGTCGATAACAATACTTTATTATTAAATATGCACTTGTAACTTTTTTCAACTAGAACCAGCTGAAATAAAACCTCTGCTAAAGCAAGACGTGCCTTTCATTTAAATTAGCTGCTTCACTCGTTTAAATGTAAATCCTAGGTCCAATGGTCGAGATTTTTTTCTTTCAAGTCCTGTGTGAGCTTTGATGGGCAGTGTAGCGGAAATTGTTCGTTACTTTTCAATAGTTTGTCGCCATGTGTTTAATAGACGAACGTCTCCTTGTGGATTTCAATCCAGACCCTGCTTGAAGATGATATTCTTTGACTTTCTCGCGGTATGACCGATGCATTTCAGTTTTGTCTCTGGATAGCAATCCCTAGCATATCGTCGTCTTTATACAATCGTCTGTAACTTAATTTCAGGATTTTTCGATATTCAACACCCAAACTAGTGAAAAGGGGTTAGGTTAAGTGGGTCGGTGCATATTTCTGGCTTTCATATATTTCGTATTTTGAAACGCATTCCGTTTCGGTACCTGAATCTCAGCTTCCACTTAACTCACGACAGTCAGATTTTGCACACTTGTTATTTAATGTATTTAAAAGCTTAATACATGAGTAAATTAAAAAATGTTCACTAAAAGACGAGATATGGTATTTGAGAAATAAGGAGTGCATACAATTTTTCACTGTTTTGCATCTTTCAAATTTAAAAAAATTACATTTATTCATGAGATATGTTAATTTGCTTATGTATGAAGCTAGTGAATATTACCGCAAAAACATAAAAAAAAGAATTAAGACGGATACTGTGTGTGGTTACTGAGAAACGTGTACCCAAAATTGAAAAAGCACTACTTTTCAGGAGAACTAAAATACAAAAAGGTACATGCAGTGCAGTGATATGTTCGACTTCCCCCACTTCAGAGCAAAATGTGTGGCACTTCTCGCCACCCTAGAAAGGTACGGTTTTTTGTGTGATGTGCAGAAATGAGATTAGAATAATAATTTGAATTTAAAAAATTTTTTTTTTTTAAGTCAGGAAAGGTGGGTCGTCGCTATGCGACCAAATACATATACCACCAATTTGTCCGTTGTGATCCCACATGTACGGGAAGAAGTACCTGTGTGCCCAAGACCACTGACCGTATTGTGAATGTGAACAATACGGTCAAATATCTTAGTTAAACCACCCAGCCAGCCTGACAAACTGCAGCAGCTTGTCTAGCTTAATGTTTGCGAATTTGCCCAAGTCTATGGAAAAGCGCGTACCTAAAGTAAGTTCCTCGGCAAAACCAAACGCCTTCAAGCCAAACAACGGCATTCGCAAAGCATGTAGAAAATACTTTCTTCGGTATCGGGTTCACTACGGCACAGATCTGCAACACCCAGTCTTCTGGCATGCCTGCAGACAATGGCTCGTCAGTACACCAATTAGGATACGAAGAGTATTCCCATCCCCGAGTAATACAAAGTTTGTCCTGCTCGCACTCAGGATAGACGGACAGACAGACAGACAGACAGACTGACAAACGGACAGACGGATAGACCGACCGACGAAATGGACGGATAGGTGAACAGACCGATAAACCGGAGGCAGAATAAATGATATTGTTGATTCGAACTCATTTGCCCGAATCTTCCAGATCTTTCAATCGATATTCCTACGTCAACGTCATGTGCATAGACAATCTTTCCATCGAATTAGTAAACGCCACAGTTAACTTGTTTGTTTACAGAGACACGACGTGAGGCCTGACCACCTGAAAAAGGGTTTCATTCCGAATTCTTTGCATTTATATGTACTCTTTTTTCAAAATGCAAAAAACCCAGGAGGCTATTTGGAAACTAATTTGTTTATGTTGTCAAAGATATAGTAAGCTGCACTGTATCTCAGCATTAATATAATGAATTTGGGCTCTGACTGTTGGCAGATCTTTGGAGAGCTCTTGTGACACACTTTATTATTATGGGCTGAACCTAACGTTAGCATAAAGCAAGTACATTTTTCAGGCCATTGAGCTTAGAAACTGCACTGACTCCAGTTTCTTGAGCTAGCGAAAAGAGTACCCAAACCCGTCACATGTTATTGGATCAGATGACAAAAAAAAAATTGCCGGTCAAAACAAAAGTATTTTGGGCGTCAGCGTATGATTCACTCTTCTCGGTTTTTTCCAAAAATAACAAAATTCACGAATCGTTAGGTTGTCTACTTCGATGGAAGAATGACATGAGAATTTAACGCTACGCGCAGAAAGTTTTGTAAAGTAGAACGGAAATGGTATTAGGTGCAAATTTTCAATACTGAAACACCTTGTCGGTTTGTTGCTAAGAAAATAGACGAGATTTGTGTGACGTAGAGCAGGTAGTTTACCTTCGCGACTAGATTCAGTGGCATTGAAAGAGCCTTGGACTAAACAGCCAAACACACCGCACAATTACAGATTTTGTCCACTTTTTTCGGATTGTCCACGTTTTGACCCATTGACCCCAGACAGTGTATTCCTCTGAACTTGATAAGGATCTTGTACTTTGATCGCACAAGAAGCTTCTAGAAAAGGACTATAGTCTCTGAACCGCCGAACAAACTAAAAGAAGCACGAACTTTACGTTCTAAAATTAAATGACATCAGACGTGATCGAAGTCCTTCAAAAAATGCGTAACCTTCCGAAATTTCGTCAACATGCACGCTATGAACTAAGACGAAAACCACTTCAAGACCTACCCCAAACGCAATAAAAGAACCACCCCACGATCGACAAATACCGTCCGTTTACCAAATCGAAAGAAATAACGATCAGTCCGATATCCTGCACTCAGTTCCGGGTAACAAATAACATGTTCTGACTTATATAAGCGCCGCATCGACGGAAACTCGATTTATCCGCTCCAACCGCCGCTCGATCTAGTTAATTGTGGAACGAATTTATTGGGAAAATACTCACAAATTTGCCATACAATTGAATTTGCCTGAACCATTAGCGATGCACAATATTTTAACATAAAAAAGTTCGACTTTGTCGGAACGTACTGACAGGCTGACAGGTGATTTTGACAGTTCGTTTAGCATTAAAATGTCAAATAGGCGGCGGCATTGCCAGGAACGATGACTGTTTGCAGAACGATTGTTGAACGGAACAAATGGAAACTGGATCGATTTGAAATTCGTTTTATTATCAACATAATGAAATTTAATTAGCGAGAGATATAAAAAAAAATAATAGATAAGCAAATAGCATGCATTTATTATGCTTAGTCATAAAATGGAGAAGCATGTGATTGGTTTTATTTAAATACGTCGATGGTGTGAGTGTGTTGCTTTTTTCGTTATTTTGCTTGGTGAAAATATTCCATAAAGGAAAAAAATATTTTGTATTGTTATCAAAATAAATAAACTCATTTATTGGTTCAGTTTGTTGTTAACGGGGCACTTATTAAACACATTGCACTTTAGTTTTACGTACTTAAATTGATCATTTTGCAGTCGACATCAGTTTTTGTGGCTTTTATTCACTTTAATCCATCCAATCAATTTTTATTAATTTATTAGCACTATACACTCGTAGTTTTAGGGACATAGAACCCCATAAATGTATCAACACTTTAACAAAAATTCTCTGTGACACTTTCATACAACACCTTCTTGGTACAGGTCTTCTTTTCGATTAACTTTACGCGAACATTAAATACACAGTTCAGTTAATTTGCATGTTAACTATGATATGTGATATATTATTTACTTTATTATCAGTAGGGGTGTGCGCATGTAAAATAAAACTTAGTCATCGACTAGTCCTTTCCTATCTGCTAGCAAAAAAAAAACAATTGCAATATTGTGTGCAATAACAAGGAGACATCTGTTAATGTGGCGAATGTAATTGCAGAATAAATCTAGATCTAATGTAATGTAATGAGTCTGGGTGGCTTAGGCCCGGTATTTCAATGTAAAGTTAACTTGTAAGTTGTCAGTTAACCAAAACCTCTCGAGTAAACTTTATATGGAAATACCAGACCTTCAAGTTAACTCTATATTGAAATACCGGGCCTTAGTGGCTAGAGCACTTGCCTTCGGTGCACCTGGTACCAGGTTCGAATCTATTTGGCGACAAGTAATTTTCGAGAATGAGATTGGGGGCAGGTACCTTAGTTAAAATCGGGGTAATAATCATGGACGAGGGTGTGGCTGACTACTTCACCTCCTAGTGTTCCGTTGGTCTCATAATGAAGTAACTCTAGCATTAGGTCTGTTCCTTTTTGCATACACTTTTTTGCACTGACTTTTCTTAACAACATTTGACGTCACAGCAATGATACAAACTCATACTAAAACAGTATGCTTGTCCCCCTCCCCCCATTCACTATTTACACTTTTCTGCACTCGCTGGAGAGCTAGTGTAAAAAAGTGTAAGAAATATAAGTTTCTTTTTCTTTTCCATTTCTTTTAAAAATATTTCTTTTTATTGCTTATCTTTTTCTTATTAATAAAATTTAAATTAATTTTCTATAATAGGTTTTATTTGGTTCTTTAAAAACTGTAAAACTCTGTTTCAATAAATAACTTAAGTGTAAAAAGTGCATGCAAAAAGAACAGACCTATTACCTCAAGGCCTAGCCCCGATTTGGGCTGTAGCGCCATGGATTGTCATTACTATTATATTAATTCAGTTTGCGCTAGAAAGTACTCGCACAGCACATCGACACTCCACTATTATTTCAGTACTGAATATACAGATCTCCAGCAGAACATTTTTCGTACTGTCTTAATTCTGCTACACTGAATTCACTCAGCACTGAACAGAGATGCCGCTTCAGAATGTCTTCATTCGTTTTAATATTTAAAAAGGTTTTTTTCACTATTTTTCTTTTTATTTATTGGTTTTATCTCTGTACAACGATGAAGTCGAGGACGGCATCATTAATAAGACAATACCCTTCCGCCGAGGCTATCAAAAGTTAGTCTTGTTACTAGAAAGTAGTTTATATGAAGTTCCAATGTTTATATGTAGCTTGACTTAACGTAATACAGTACTGATGCAGTACTCATTTTATGAATTGAGAAATATAAAGGCAACATGATTAAATAGAATAGTTCAGAAAAATGAGTTTCAAAGTTTCAGAAAATTTTCTTTATTAAATAATTAAACAGTATCTGTAGCAAAAAATTATGATAAATTCCTAAACGACGAAAATTCTATAAGATTAACACCGTTCTGATTTCTCAAGAAATTTTACCACTTCTGCTTCGGCACTGAAAACTAGGCTTGCGCATTCTACTTCACCTTAATGATCGTGAACGAAGTAGTTCCCCAGCCCTTGCGAACTAGTTCGTTCTTATAGTTCGCAGTTCACTCACGAACGAACTAGTTCCCATCAAGTTCGGATTGAATGGGAGGACCTAAAAAAAGGGCCCCAATCAAGGAAGGAACTACTAGTTCGTTTCAAGTTTGGATTGAATGTGAGGACCTAACAAAAACAAGAGGTCCCCAATCTGGAAGGAACTAATTCGGATTGAATGTCAGGACCTAAAAAAAAAAGTCCACAATCAAGAAGGAACTAGTTCGTTTTAAGTTCAGATTGAATGTGAAGACCTAAAAACAAAAAAGGTCCCCACTGAAAAAGAGTTCCCACTCAGGGAGGAACTAGTTCCTTCTTTCAGTTCCAACTTCGCGGAATGATACTACTTCCTACAAACGAACTAGGACCGCAATTCACTGCGAACTAGTTCGTTCATTTCACATATGGGAACGATTTTCCGAACTAGTTCGTTCACGAACTACACAAGCCTACTGAAAAAACCAGAAGAAGTGGTGCTGAAGTAGCAAGTAACACTAATGCAACTTCAACTAAGAGTTAATGAAATAAAAATCGAATCTTTCCTAGTGAGAAGCTACCATAGAACCAAATTTGTTTAATGAAATAAATTACTCCATAGAAACAAGTTAAAAAAAAAGATTGAATTCGAAAATTTAAGTCTGTTTCTGACTTTCATTCTGACTTTCGTTTCATTCAGTACTGAAAATTTCTATTGACTCGTCAATGTCAGAACTTTTAAAGGTATTCTGGCGTTTTTCAAAATGTAATTTATGTACCGTGTGGATGTGAACGTTGTCAGTACTACAAGGAGAGTACTTAGCTCAATTGACTCCTCACTCGCATTGCTACAGCAAAAAAATGTCTAAAAAATCGGTCCCTGTTTGGGCACAACTTTATTATTTTTCGGGCGTAGTTACAAGTTGGTGGCAAAGTCGCGGAGCAAAAGAATTTGTTACGCTATTGAGAGATTCAATATCGAAAAATCCTGAAATTGATTTTTAAACTTTTTTATAAAAATTCCGTGGACTCTCTTAGAATTTTTACAAATAATCAAGTTTCAACTTTCTTGCATGATCTATTCAAGAGTTATTAATCTTAGAATGTCTTGATTCCAGGCTTTCAGATCTCCGGAAATATTATTTCTAATGGTTCCACCATAATAACACTATAAATTCCAATTTCGAACATCGTAGCGGAAGAGGTTCGTGGTTCAATTGCTTGGCTTCTTCGAGTAGTTCCCATTCAAATTACCCAAAAAAACAAAGAATAATTAAATATTGTTACATCTTATAATATGCGAAACTTGAAAAAATGTGTATTCAACTCCTTTTGTTTTATTTTTTGACTAGCCGAGTACCGCGACTACGCTCACGTTGTTTCATCGCCTCTACTACGGGCTCCCGTCACGTGTTCGCAACCGGTCGGTTCCATCGCCCCTGTTACTTCCGTTTATCCGTTGGCCCTGTTTCTCCCGTTGATACATTACTCCCGTTTCGGGTACACTTTCTCAGCTCAAGGAACTGGAGACATTAATGCCATTTTTCATTATTAATTTTTCTCCATCCCCCATCCTCCATCAACCATCCTCCATTCTGTATCCACCATCCTCCATACTTCATCCATTCAAATGTTGAAATAACTCGCTACGCTCACATTGTTCCATCGCCCCTGTTACTCCCTTTTCGGGTACACTTTTTCAGCCCAAGGAACTGGATACATTAATGCCATTTTAATTTTTTTTTTTTAATTTTCCATTTTTTTTCCTCATTTTTTATTTTACTTTTTTCATTTTTCTCCATCCACTATCCTCCATTCATCCTACATTCTCTATCCACCATCCTCCATACTTCATCCACTCAAATGTTGAAATATCATCATCTGATTTCTAGTCAGACGCCTTAACCGCTCGGCTACGACTGCCTGTTGTAAATTTTGAATTCTAAGTCAAGTTCATCTGATTCAACTTATTAAAAAACTCAAATGTTGAAATAACTCGCGAACCAACAATTTCGGGAATATATAATTATGTTCACGACCTGTCTGGTAGTCTCGAGAATGTCCATGCAAAATTTGGGAGGGAACGGTTCACGGGTGTAGATTTCAATCGGGATCGACCAAAAAAGACTTATTTTTATATTTTAGATGAAGTTTTTTGAACTCACTCATTTCGCAGCTACAGATACAGAATTAGTAATTTCATGAATTTGATCTAGAGTAGTGTTTCCCAAACTTTCGAAATATGTGTACCCCCGATATAATTTTCGTCAGTACCTTGGGTGCGTGCTAGTGAACAAATTACTATCGCCTTTCTCGTCCTTTTATATGAAATCACCCCGATTTGTTCTTGGATGCATCCATGCGTTCTGTTTTGGATGCATCCAAGATCAATGACTGTCATATTTGGATGCATCCAAAACAGAACGGATGGATCCATTCCAAATTGAACGTAAGAAACTCTCAAGGCTGCTGCATTGGTGGAATAATAAACCGATAGATGGGTCATTTTGAATTTTCGTTAGTAATAAGTAGATCTAGTGAAAACAAGATAAGTTTCCTTTTCTTTTTTTTTTTGCTGTGTCCTACTACTTAGGCTTGCGAACTTTACTGATCTTTTTCGGTTCCTGATCCGTCGCGAATTAGTTCATTCTTGCTGAAATGAAATGCATGACTTCAGTTTACAATCGTGTAGGACAATGTGATAACCAAAAAAAAAGATCACCGGTGTTGGAGAATGTGGTGAGCTGAAAAAATGCCCTCAGGGTCGTGTCGGGTACAATGTGGTGACCTAAAAAAAAAACGGTTCTCAGTGTGAAACAGAAACGAACTAGGTAGCGGTGGCACTCACTGCGAACTACTTCAGGTTTTTGCCTATACGGCAATGTATGGTTACAAACGAACTAACATAGAAGAAACATTTCACTAATGAGACTTTATTGATTTCTGCGATTTATTGTCCCCATATGAACTCGTCAAAACACGCATACAATAAGCACAAATTTTTCACCTGTGCACACAGCTTCGTCGTAGTAAGAATTAAGTTAATATTAGCACATTTCAAGTTTGAATTCCATTGTTTATGTACATAGCAAGTTCGTGTAGCAAATTTGTTATTGTTTACAACTGGATTTTAGCTATTTAAACTGTTTTTCAATTTGTAAGCCTATGGTTTGGTATTTTCCCCGAAATAAGGAAATTATTTAGCAGCCTTCCGGAGCGAACGAAAGGGAAAGATTCCACTCAACGTAGCAAATTGAATTAACAACAATATCAGCTCATACATTACATTTTACATTTATTATCAAGGATGTGATTTTTTTTGGGTTTTGTTTTACACTGGCAGTCATTATTAACAATTTTCCGTTAGCACATTATCCACTGTTGTTTAGATTCGATAGCTTTGATAAAATCAAATTACTAATCCGTTACAGATAATCCAGCAATGGAATATAATCCGTGCTCTCGATCAGAGAACGTACTAAAGAAAAATCGATATTATTAAAATTTTGCGATGATAATACAACTTTCCACATATTGAACAAATTAATGATTTTCTCTCTCTCAGAATGATAAGTTTTGTTGTTCCGCTAAACTTTAAAACTGGGGAGCGCACAACGATTAGCGTTTCACTCCAAATAAATTTGGTATCGATTTGATTTTCTTTTTCGAACAATTCAAATAGTCCTTGTACATATCGGATCGTAAGTAACGCGAATACGAATCGCTTTTCATTAAATGATAAACATGTGAGGCGGCAACATCGAAACACCAACGATTCGGTCCGGGTGTTGAATGAACCGCTTCCCGGGCTAATTCAATCGATTTCGAATCGACATTAACCGGACATGGGGCATCGGGTGCCAGAAATTCCCGCCAAATGTTTGTTATTGCTTCTTTGATTTCGGATTGTGGTTGCGCTTTCATTTGCTGAACGGACTCCCAAAATCTGTTGGGGGAACGGTTACGATTTAGAATTTGCGATGCTGAATGATTTCGATTACTTACTTTAAATTTTCTCCACTGTATTCCTTTTCTAAAAAGCGCGTAAATTGTTCACGACCAATAGGATCGTTTAGAAGCTCCCGTAAACTAAACGACCATCGTTTTACTCGTCTCAGCGGAACTTCTTTTCTGTAAGGTGAAATCGATTCTTGAATTAGTTGAGAAGTATTGTAAAGTTGTATTTGGGTATTTTAATTTTGTGATCACATCGAACTTGATGGAGACGATCTCTTTATGTTTATTAAGTTCACAACAATTTCTCAAAGATTCCGTTGTAAAATATAAGGAGAATCGAGCTGCCTTCGGGTAGATTATGTATGGTGATACCTTGGAAAAGCTAAGGCCATGCAAGCTTTGAATCGGAATCACCAAGGAAGACGGTGGACAGAGGAATCTTGAAGCTTCAACAATGAAACCAAGGAAAGAGGAAAGGATACTCGGGATTGAACTAAAAAGAGGAGAGCTGTTGCCGATCTTTCTTCATAGCGTAGATCACCCGGGAACTCATATCTTGTAAGTTATCTTCAGCCTTTACACTTACGTAAATTTCTCAGCATCCCACATTTCAGTATTTTCAGTTTGCCAAGGATTCGGCAGTTCCGGCAATGTAAGGAAATAATCAAATTCACTGTATTGCTCAAAGTACGACACCAATCTGAAATCAGAGAAAAATTCTCTTTACTTTGCTTGAAAAAAAAAACCAAGGACGATGTTTTCTTACGATTCTGAAACTTTCGATACTTTTATCGTTCGTCGTTCCAATTTTTGTTTTCTTAAAGTGATAATTCGTGATATTTGTTCAATTGGATTATTCGATAGTGCAGCACCGGCTGATCCCGATCCGTGACTAGATCCGCCACGTCGATAAGCCTTTTTTATATCTATTTCGGTGGTATTAACACAGCCCGGCATTGGCCGATGTACATCCCAGAATGCACGCTCCTGCGAATCAAGAACCTTACGTTCTAGTTTATCACGTTTTTTGGCAACTTTACTTTGCGATTCGGCCTGCAAAAAAAAAAACGTAAGTATTATTTGAAGCTATACTTAGCTGTTATCTTTCTGTACTTACTTGCATGAATATAAATTCCCATTTTCTAGAAAACATTTTCTGTAATCGTGCTAGGTTCTCGGCTTCATAGTCGGCCAGTTCTAATCGTGTCTTATTTTGCATCGTTCGTTTACACAGGTAGACAGCATAGTCGGTATTTTCGGGTTCCCAACAGTTCGATGGCCAAAAATACGGTGTCTGAAATCTGATTTTAATGTTTGATTAGCAAAAAAGAGTGCTGTGAAAATGGAAAGGTGATTCGCAAACTAAAATAGTTGAGACGAACAGACTAGTTTCAAGAGAGCTGTACTGTTGTCTTTATAAAGCAACATAGTTGAAAGTTAAAGAACATTAAAACAGATCAAACGAATGTTGCTTTCACAAGAAGGAGGTGTAAGGATAAGTTATCTAAGCCTACTCCTTTTGGAGAATCCATAGAGTATGATAGTGAGGTAAAATTCACCCTTGATGACAAGCTTACTTGCAATGCTCGTCCAATTGAGCAAAGGACAAAGTTCTTGAAAACGCCAGAAGCACTGTCTGGACCTGCAGAAGCCTTCTCGGAAAAAACTAAGTACTGAATCCAAAACCTACTGGATGTGTACCGTCGTTGATTGGCCCATTATAACTTACGCGGCATCTGTCTGGTGGAAGAAAACACAGCAGAAAACTGCTGACGGTATTAAAGGGGGCGATGTGTACCACTTCCACAGCTGCCTTAAAGGCGCTTCTCAACCTAGCACCTCTACACGAAATACAGAAAGAAGCTAGTTTTACCCAATATAAACTTTTGAGCGAGTCAGAGCGCAAAAGAGCTTGCCCAACTCCTTCTGCGGAACTCAACAAGGACCTCATACTAGCCATACCTCTTTCTGATTGGTACCGACGTCACAATAGGCCCAACTGTGGCTACAGTGATAGAGGTCAACCATATCAACCCCTATTTCTAATCTGTCTCTATCTAACCTGATGGAGGTGATACAAGCAAAAATTGAACAGAAATATTCTAAAAGTTACCAAAGACAGAGCCCGAATGATACCGAGAATGGTGTGATCATACCTGAGATGAAAGGAAGAGGAGGTTAATCTAAATATAATCCCTTAACCTTTTCGGAGGAAGCTACGCAACTGATAAGCCCATGCTTATCACCAGCGATTTATATTTTCAAAATTGTTGCGTTCAGTTGCGTAAGTTCCTGGAAATGGGCCTAGAAGGGGTTCGAACTGATAATCTCTAGATGGCATTTGGATAACGAAGACATTGCTTACATCTTGGTTTAAAATTAAAATTCAGTCCATGAAAACTATATGAACACTAACAATCAAAAAGGAGATTTGAGAAGTCCAGGGCCGATCAGGATTTCTTCTTCTGAAGGATCACTCTTGTAATATAGCAATTGAAGAATGAAGGGATCTTTGCCCCTGCTCTGACGCTGCGTGATCAAACTACGCTACTGATCCCATCATATCAATAACACGATCTACCTGAAAATTGGTAAACCAGTGTGTACTACACCTACAGGATTCAAACATCAATGTTACGAAACTTTGGGTTGGACAAATGGAGAAGTTTTCCCAGCAAGACAAAGTATTGGAAGATCATCGATGCGATCAAACTACGACTTGGTTATGCAGTAGAACCTTCTATCTAGCCTAAAGTTGCCGGTCCCGATGTAAATCAGAAACGGATTTTATTTGTTAAATTATTTTTTATAATCTTACCAATCTGAATAGTCCCTTGGGTGGTCACTATTTAGGCTTGCGCATTGTAGTTCACCTTAGTGACCGCGAACGAAGTAGTTCCTTAGTCTTCGCGAACTAGTTCGTTGTTGTAGTTCATCGTTCACAAAAAAAAAAGGAACTTGTTCGTTTGAAGTAGGGGTTGAATGTGAGGACCTAAAAAAAAAAAAAAAAAGGTTGCCAGGCCGGAAGGAACTAGTTCGTTTCAAGTTGGGATTGAATGTGAGGACCTAAAAAACAAAAAAGGTCCCCAGCCCGGAAGGAACTACTTCCTTTCAAGTTCGGATTGAATGTAAGGTCCGTCCCCAGCCCTACTAGTTCCTTTCAAGTTCGGATCACCTACAAAAACCAACTACTTTCAAACAAACGAACTAGCACCGGAAGTCACTGCGAACTAGTTCGGTCATTTCACTTCTGGGAGCGATCTTCCGAACTAGTAGTTCACGAACTACACAAGCCTACACTATATACAATAAATAATCAATGGTGCAACAGCCCAAATCGGGCATAGCCCTTGAAGTAATGCTAGAGTAACTTCATTGCGAGACCAACGGAACACTAGGAGGTTAAGTGGTCAGCTACACGCTCGTCCGTGATTATTACCCCTATATAGAGGTTCTACTATATTTTGAATAACGCAGAGTTCTACTTTTGACTAGTCACTCACATTCTGTACATATCCGGTAATTTCCAACTCTTTAACTTACCTATAAAAAGTTCCGTCGTTTTTAACGGTCAGTGCATGATCATCGATAGGAAATATGTAGCCATGCGAGGATAGTAGATGTGCAAAATGTAAAGCTTCCGTGACATCTTCAACATCAGAATTTTTCAAAATCCACGATATTAAATCGGCGCCTGTAAAAACCGACGGTACTTTACTCATAAATGCTTTTATTGTCCGCACCGACACACCCGAACTTTCAGCTTGCATTTTTTCAATAATCAATTCTATCTATAAATTGGGGGAAAAAAACAAATTCGATTTTCGTATAAAATAAATAGGAAAAAGAAATAATACCTTTTTGTATACTAGGATATTCGGTGCATCTTCATGTTTCGTCACCGCATTATACGTCGAACTTGAGGTAGGTTTACAAATCATCGTTGAATTATTTTTATCGACCTCCGAAGTCATGGTAACCATTTTTAATCATTTAATTATTTAATCTATAACTTCACAACACTTTCAAATATGCAATAAAACTTTTTTTTTTAACTACGTTTAGAATTTATCGATAGGGTTTTTTCTCTCGAATACATCGAACATCAAATCATAGTGCCTTGTTTCCAAATTCCAAACAGCACAGGATATAAATGCAATTGAACATTATCTTAAACTTATCATTGACTTAAACTAATTTTAGTTCGACTACTTTACAACACAAGAACTAGTTAAAAATTTGTTAAAATAAAGAGGCTTTTTAGTTGAGTAAGCCCCGTCCAAAATACAGTCCTGACAACGAAGAAAGGACGACGAATTTTTCAATCGATTTTTTTTTTCTCGCGTGTGTTAAAACATGCGCTTTGATGCTATAAGACAAACTTTACATACGATAGGTGGACGACCTATCCTTAAATCCTTTCGTATGGTAGACAAAATTTTTAATTCAACCAATCTACGATTTTCCATTCCATAAAACATATACTGTATGAAATTAATCGTGAAGGACTAGTAGAATAATTGCTCAAGAATACAGGGTACGGTTTCGATAGTCTGAAAAACACTGACGTAGTAAAGGATCTAAAGGGACAGTGAATTTCGTAGAACAACGCATCGACTATAATAAAAAGGGGATAGCACTTGTTGGTTGCACCGATGTGTTAATAATTATCTGAAAGGAATATATGCGAAAATAGCTTCACTTTAGATTAGCGCAAAATGGATAGCTATTCGAAGTAATGGTAGCGAATTAGACGGTTACAGGGGAGTTTTCTGTAAATCGATGAGTGGTCTATTTAAGGAATCCTTCAGTCAATTCGAATACGAAAATTGGATTAAGTATCCTGGCGAATGGAAGGTCGCAGTAATTGATAAGATCTATGAAGGCGATTGTCATGCAATAGTTTTGTATTGGATATCCTTCGCTTCCGTTTGATGTAGGAAATACTGTTGAAAGGCAGCGTAAAATATGTACTATTTTTGTTCGATCACACTTCGGAGTAGAGATGGCCAATGCAGTTCCTTTCATTGAGTGAGTTAACTCCGAGTCACTCACTTGATGGAACTTGTTCGGTGAACTATGTAGTTCCAATGGACAGTTCGTTACATTTTAATATAATTTTGTGTCCAGACTATAAAGTCCGAACAAAGATGAAGAAAAGTTGAAGAAATTGAAAAGAAACGATAGCATGAAGTGCTCCACCAGACACCGGTGTTAACATCCATGGAGGGATGTAAACAGGATTTTAATAAGTTCTCATTTCAGAACTTATTGCAGAAGACATGGGTGGTATTAGTAAAACAGATCTCAACTGGGAAATTCTAATTAGACCCGATTGTGAGAAAATCGAAATTACTCACAATATGATTTATACGATAACAAAATCAAAACTTAATTTTGAATTATAGGCGCTCAGATCCTTTCAAGGTCAGAGTGAATGTGATGACCTAAAAAAAGGGCTTCACTAGTTCCTTTCACGCTTAGAGTGAATGTGAAAGTTCTAAAAAAAGCCCTAACTTCCCTGTCGAAGGAAGTAGTTCCTTTTCAAGCTGTGTCACATGGCGAATGGAGCTGCAGTTCACCAAAAAGGAGTGAGTTACTTGATTCACTCACTTCAATGAAGAGGTCTTTTGGAACAGTTCACTTTCACTCCGGAACGATCCATCTCTACTTCGGAACATAAAAGGAATAATCAAAAATCTGCCAATATTCTGGTTGCAGTTTTATTATAATAAATTTTTCGGGAAAAAGTTTGCGATGCAAAGCCTATGATGGGAGGACTGAAATTTTTATTCTACTTCCTTACAACTGCTAGTATTGCCGACGATTTTTCCCTATATCTGAATAGAACCAAAATTCGTTGTCACGAATTTTAAACTAGCTATATTTGCCATGGCAATTTTTTGCTTAAGATAGGTGTACTCGTATGTACTGAATATGATCATCTTATATTTCAACCAATTTTGATGCAATTTTTGGTTGTTCAGTTTAGTCTTGTGTTTTCGATTAGGAGACACAAGACGTGAAAAATCAAATTTACTTAGATATAAGGTATGTATGTGTATTGAACCACACACTTTAAAAATGTTTTAAGTAATTCTTTTTTCAAATCAAACGTGATAACACGCCGTATGACCGCCACTAGAAAATCTCAATAATAATGAATGGTTTCAGACACACCATCGAATAAATAATAGTTTATGCAATGGCAATGTACATAGTACAATAAAAACACAGACCTAATACGCAAATAAAATCAGTTGATTTATAAAAACGATAGACAATAGTGTGGATTAAAAGAAAACACAAAAGTAGATCAGTTGTGTTATCAATAATTCGTTAATTAATTAAACAAGCTGTTATCTTCAGTCAGCGTGTGAACCAGGCTGATGCACGAAACTATAGAAATTTCGACTGAGAATTCACGTGTACGATCGGTCTACCACTGTACCAATTTTTATTATACGGGGGTGTGCCCTTGTGCGGACTTAACTCAAAAAACTACTGGATCAATTTGAAAGAAACTTTTACTATTATTTTCGAATCTCGGAACGGATTCTTGATCAAAAAAAAGTTCCCGGGATAACCACTGTGTGGCGCTTTTATTGTTCCGATTTGAATTCTGTTTTTTGTTAAGTTGTTACATCTGTTTTTGACATTCCCTTTAAATCTTAGCGTCATAGCTTGACATTTGTGAAAGTTACGTAGCCTCTGTGTGTGTTGACGATTTTTTTACAATTTTAGAAATGGATTTAAATTTGTAACAACGAACTTGTATTAAATTTTTCGTAAAAAACGGATTTAATGTTGCGCGAACGTTGGAAATGTTGGGAAAGTGTTTCGGACTTCCCGTTGTCTGACAAAGGTTCGGTTTGTTTTTTTTTTTTTTTTTTTTTTTTTTTTCATATTTTTTACAATGAGCCATAAGACCCCATGAGCCCGGTTAGACATATTTTGTTATCCCATACTTACATACATATACTTTTAAATGAAATGCGGTTTTCTTATGTAATTCCTGCCATGGAAATCGTGAAAAATTGATCCAGCTTGACTTCATATATTATTAACAAAAATGAAATTTTTTTAAAATTTGATCTATGGAGGACACTCTTTAAGATTTTTTCCAGCATTATATTAATAAAAATGACATGTTAATTATTCAAGAAATAGGTAATATGCATTTAAAAAACTCGAATTTACGCTTTTAAAAAAATGTTCAAGAGTTGTTGTTCTAATAGCAATTTTTCCAAATACAGTTTTTAATTTTTGCTCTATGGACGACCTAGTTTATATACCAGCTAATAAAGTGGTGTAATTTTATTTTGTTTTTTTGTTGCCATTAACGTGAAAAATTGGCATGAAAACAGTCATAAATCAACAAAATCACATTTATCGTGCACATGGGGCCTTAAAGAGAAAAAACGTTTAAAGAGAAAAAACGTTTACCTGGCAAACGAAATTTCTACAAAATTTTTGCATACGTGCCATAATATTAATCAAGATAATACAGAAAAAGGTATAACAGCGAAGCAATACCTAAAGAAGCTGGTACATTGTCTTATGAAATCGTATCTGGAGTAACGATTCGAACGCATTTTTTGTACTCTAAAATGGACCCTCTCCATATGTAGGAATAAAGACCTTTGTTGGAAACGCGCATCATGCAAGGAGTAGCATATCTAACGGATGGTTAATCTAGAGTCGGCAAAAGTGTGCTACCAAAAATGAAAAAAAAATCGAAAAAAAAACTCGACCGCGTTACCTCGAGAAACATCTTATCTAATAAACGATTTTTTTTTTTTCGGATGATTCAGTCTCGAGTTGTAGTGCACACCGCAAAACAACTTTTTTTTGAGGCGCCTGCGGGGATTTACTGCCAACGGCTTATTTATAAATATTTTGAAATGCATTTTTTTTTTTGATTATAGTTCAGATGTTGTATTAAAATATAAAAATGAAATGCAATAAACTAGCATTACGTTTGTATTGAAAAAAATTCTTGAAAATATCCCTTTTTTTGACCGAATAAACCAGACTCTTCCCTTAAGTCCCCAGTCCCCTCCCCAGTCTAAAAAAATGCTCTTTTTCGACAATTTTTTTTAAATGGAAGGAAAGGAAATAGATAAAAATTATTTTGGGAAGTGAATAACCATATATTTAAGTATACAATAAAAAAAAAGTTGGGTCAAAAATTTACAAAATGGCGGCACTAAAACCATTCTCCCGATGCATGCTAAATTTTAGGCGCTCTGCGGCCTGCAGTTTAGCTTGCGTAAATTTAAACCTAGCATAAAGAAAAAAAAATCACTGAATCTTCATGAGTATAGCTAGAGAATCACGTACGGGAATTTAGAAATATTGAGTTGTGTGCGGTTGGCGAGTATTTGAATAATTTTTTTCAATTTTCGACCAAAAACAGGACAGTTATTTGCTAATAACTATTTTTTAAATCAACGTATCAAAAATTCCGTACGTCATTCTCTTAGGAATTAAAGATATGGTAAAAAATTCAAATGAAAAGAATGAAAATTGTTCGAGTTAAGTTGCAGGCCGATTTCGAAAATCGTGTTTCGAGAAAAACGCGTTCAAAGTTTTGAAATGTGTTACAGACATGAACAAGTAAATAATTCTAGTTTTTAAATTTTTTTTACCATTAATCTGCAACTCCAGGACCATGAAGCTGTCCTTCAAAGTTGGAATATTCCTCTTCAATCCCATTCCTCGACGATTTAATGGTGGTGGCGCGCCTTTTTTGCAGCAACTGTCAATGAATTCTCAGCGTACTGGATTCGCTTAGCATCGGACTTGACACAAAAAGTGTAGCATTAGACGCCAATATCCACATCCAGAACCTTCGTAATCCGTGGTATGTTAGTCAGTCCATCATTAAAATTGCATACAGCGATATCCGTTGCTATATATAGGATTTTTACCTTTTTCGTACATGAACTGACGCTATACTAACGAAATTCTGTGTGAAAATACATCCACAGAAACTTTTTAGCGATATTTATTAGTATTATCCAGAAGCTAGAAACCAACAGGTAAATCATTAGGCAGTATCTTCTCAGATGGATACCTGATGCTAGAGTCACTCCTGATGCGACAAAGGTAGCCGTTTCGAAGCAGCCTGACGCGCTCTCTAAAGAGCTCCAAATTCCAGGATAAAATTCACTTTCATGTTTTAAAATTTTTTCCCCATATTCCCCCCAAGGTTCAAAGAATTTTTTAAGCAAATAAAAAAAAAAAAATCGATTTTTCCAAATTTTTACAGTGGTGTTGGGCCTAATGCTATGTTCAGACTATGCGTTTTAAACACATTTAAGTAGGCAAAATTAACGTCTCAAAAAAGGAGTGTTCACACTAGGCAACTGGTTTTATTTTGGTACCTTGACAGCTTGACGTAAGTTTTTCTGACAAGTAGATATTCAGCTGTGTTTCATTACCAAATTAATGGTGTGTAAATTGTTTAAAACAAATGTGTTTGAATAGCAGTAATAAAAAGAGAATTTATTAGCTAATGCAGTCGTTGCACAAGCACAAAATTGAATTTCAATCGCATTACAAAGTTTCTTCCAAAGTTTACTTCGATTTCCGCGAGAGTTGCAGTGCATGTTTTCGGTTAATCACGTCGTAGCTACGTGTTTTCGTAAACGCCTTCGGGAAGTGTTTTCAGCGCATTTAACTCGATTTAAACGCGTCAATCTCGTAGTCTGTACATAGCATTAAAGAGCTTCCAAATAAAACTATAGACGATTTACTAACCAGCAGCGGTCCAGATGTACATACATGCACCATTTTTGCTGTATGAACCCCAAATGATGCGATAGTCCAGTTATGTCTGGTCCTTAGTTCCTTCCAGTTCCTCACACCTTTTTCACAGCTCCTTCTACGCTTAACTCCAATAAAAAAAATCATACTTTTGATTTGTACTACAACTTTATTCATTTTCAATAGGATATAAGTATATAATGATATTTTACACATTATAGTTTTTATTTTAATTTTTTTTTTTTTTTGTTTTTGAAATATCACAAATATAATAATATAAGTAATTATTATATATATTAATAGGGAGGAATTAAAAATTTTGTATCAACAAAGTAAAATCGTTTTTTGTAACAAAAAAAATAATAATAATAATTAATTAATTAATAATAAAGTTATATGTATATTACACAATATATATAATTTTTTTTTTTCTTTCTTGTAAATCTAGTAAAAATGTTTTTTTGTTTTTTTTTAAGTTTCATTTTGATTTTTATAATTATTTTTTTTTTCTCTCAATAGTATAATATGTAAAACCTAAAAAAAAAACATAATAAAAAATAAAAAAGAAATAACAATCAAATAAAGGTATTTGTATTTTTTTTTTTTTTCGTTTTCGTGTTTTTGTTTGTATATGTACTTTACTATAATCTTCTATATATTATATTGTTTGTGTGTGTGCACGGAAATAAATAATTCATGTTATTTATTTTTTTGGGAGGTACATATTAAAGCAACAAATAAATGGAACAGGGGCGGGCGGGCGGGTTTTTATTTTGTTTATATAATTTGTATTGTTTGTTGTTTGTTTTGTTTATTTAATTAAATATATTAATATTTATGTTCATGATTAGTTGTTGTTTGTTAAGTAGTTTTAAGTTTTTGTTTCGTTAAATTATTTGTATAGCATAGAAAGATAAAGTAATCACAGATGCCGTCTGGTTTGATTGTAAAATAAAATATAATTTAATAATATATTTATTTTTTTTGTTGTTTGTTATTTTTTTTTAATAGTTAATCATCATAAAAAAAAGGTTATTTCATATCTCGTGTATATCATCGTCTTGTTTAGCCAATGGCGTTTCCGAATTTGTTACCTTTTCCCCTATAACTACGACTTGATTTTCTATTTTTAATATTTTATCTGGATTAACTAGTTCGTTATATACAGGAATTGAATGATTAGAACTAAACGAATGTTTGGGGGATATATTCTCTTTAATTTCTAATTTTATATTAGTGGGAATTAGTTCACACTCTTTGGGGTGTGTATCAAAAATATCAGTCGTCGTCATTGTTACTGTTGTCGTTTGCGTTACCGTCATATCGCCCGGTATTATTGCTATCGATGATGGCGGCGGCGGCGGCGCCGGTTGTGGTGGCAATTGTGTTTGCTGATATTGCTGTTGTTGTTGTGCTGGTGTATTTTGCTTAAGTACTTGTTTGCTAAAATCTTTGAACTCTTTAAATTGTTTCGTGGCAGCATCGAGAAATAATTGTGATTTGCTTGGATGATTATCGCGAATCGGTTCGATTGATGTTGTTTTTGTAATTCGATGTTCGTCGGTGTTCGTAATGTGTCGGATAAGAGCGTCGGTAAGCTGATGTTTTGTTTCGTCGCTGTCCGTCGCCTTTTTATCGTTCTCATTCGAATTGGATCGACCGAATGGATTTTGAAAGAGACTGAAAAGTTTATCGACTGTTGGAAGATTAGTATTCCACGATGATTTACGAACGCGTGTCTCAGTTTGCAGCTTGGCTTTCGCTTCGGCATCGTTTTCAACAGTCGGAACAATTTCCAATGGATTATTTGGCGCACTGGGAGCAAGTGTAGACGGAAGTGATGGAGTATCGCTAATTGTTGTTGTTGTTATTGCCGCTTTGGGCTTTTCAACGTCCGGAAATACGAATTGCGTTTCGCTATTACTGTTCTTAGTTGGCCCCAAAATATCTTTGACAACATTGGGAATAGTTGTCGGCTTTGTTGACGACTTTGTATCGATTGCACTCCCTTTCGGGAGAAAGCCCTTATTTTCGTCCAACTCAGTATTGACAATTGTCACATGAAATCGCGAAGTTGGCGACGGACAATTCGAACTTCGCGTACTATCCGGCGACGGTGTACTTTCAAGCCGAGCCGAAATACCTTTCCCGTTCTCCAATACACGCGAAACTTGAAAACGACTACCGCGCGACGGGCTCGGAACCGGCGACGATGATGGCGATACCGTCGGCGGACTAGGAAGTGGCGATCTTAGTCTAGCACCGGATTTTTTCTTAACATCGAGATTATCGTTTCGCAACGTTACATTCATAATTGGCGTATGGATGCTTTGACACGTAAGAGATATCTTGCGGGAACTACGAACCGCAGGTATTTCTAGGGGTGTTTGATTTTTTAGGCACAAAGTTCGAATTGTATGAAGATATTTCGAATAGTAGAATTTACTATCGCCATCGTCCTGAAAATTTTTCGATAGCGAATAATTGTTTAAGTCAACGACATCGGAACTTACCTGTAACCGTTTCGGTTCGTCGTCGATATCGATACGCGTTAAAACCTTATTCGATTTAAGGACATCACACAATGCCACCAAACCGTCGACTTGAACGTAATTATCGCGTATATCGATACGCTGTAAAGTACTATTGCCACCAAATTGTAATATATCGGCCAGTTTCGTAATACCGACCGTTGTTAAGTGCGAACTTTGTAATCCTAAATTTGTTAACGATCGGTTATGCTTTAAGCTATTGCCTATACGATCAATGAAATCATTGCTCAACGTATTTTTACCAATATTAAGTAATTCTAGGGAATTCGTTGACGCTAACATATCGCCAATATATTCAGCGGATAAGCGTGTTAAGCTATTATTCCACAAGACTAATGCTTGAAGGCCGCGCGGTTTCTTAAACGCATCAACAACTTGTTCGATTTGATTCGATTTTTGTCTGCCCAACGTATCGTTCTTTTGGATTTTCTCTTTAATTTCGGCCGATAGATTCGATTCGACCGTATCTAAAGAATTCTCGCTGCTCAAACTGTCGGAACTATGCGATCGTGTTGTATAGGCCACTTGTTGTTGATGTTGGTGTTGATTATCTTCGTCTATCTTCGTTTTATCCAATTGAATTGGACTCGAGTTTGGTGTTTGTTCAAGACTTTCTTTATTGGTCCCTTCGTCGTCAATTGACTCGAACTGTAACGGTGGCGTTTCACAACCGTTATCTTCCTTATTTTCGTTCATATCGTAGCTTTTTAAATGTTCGATTTCGGGACTGTCCGGAAGAAGTTCAGTTTTCCTATTCTCCAAAGTATTGTTGTTCGTCAAAAGAATTTTTTCGTCGTGCTGTTCCAGATCTAAAACTAAATTAGTATCGGTGGTGATGGTAGTGGCATTTTCGTTATTCGTTTCAATTAATTCTAACTCGTTTGGCGTTGCGTCGTCGTCGGCTAGATCGATTAGATCGGTAACGGTCGAAACGTTCTCATCGTTCGAACAATAATCGTCACATTTCTCATTGTTCGTAATTGTTTCCGTGATCGTTTTTTCATAGTCGTTATTATTGGCCGTACTCTGTACTGGTTCTAAACATTCGCCCGGCTTCATAAGAAGCAACTTGTCTAGCATTGATCGACTACCGTTTGTCGAGCTTTTCATAGCCGTCGAATCATCAGATTGTTGACTAGTTGTTTCATCTTTATCTAATGGAATATCTATTGCTTTTGTGTTATTGGTTATATTTGCACATGCATTTATTACACTACATAGTTTACGTTTTTCCTGCGATTCTAATAATTTCAAGGCAAACGTTAGACTCTCTGCTTGTTCGATTAAGGCTATTGCAATGGTTTTGATACCGCCATCCTAAGTAGAAACCAAAATTAATTTTATCCTGGAAATAGTTGTGTTATATTGCAAAGGAATTTACTTTCAGATTATTATTGCTGACATCCAAAAACTGTAAATGAGCGTTCGACTTTAATAATTCCGCTAACTTATCAGCATCGGGGTAATAAAGATCGTTATACGCGAGCCATAGTTCCCGAAGCGTTGTGTTTTTACGCAGCGCGTTACCTATTAAAGGCAAAACAATTAGTTACAAAGAATTTACGATATAATTGCTGAAATTATGCATTATATGATTTAAAAAAAATTGAATTGATAATGATAATGATTATGATCAACAATAAACCATCGTTTTGATGTGATGCAATCAAAACGAATTGCGATAAATTATACGTTGTTTTTTTTTGCTCTATCTCCACATAAACTAAGATACCGAATAATTTTATTTTTAGCTTCGAAGAAAACGCAATGCACATATCTCAAAATATCTCTGGTAAAATTAAACAACCAGAGTTGTACACTTAAACTACAATCAACATTATTTTTAATTTTATCAATTCAGTGGCAGTTGCAAAAAAACAAAACATGCACTAAAGATTATGGGCCGTGATACTAAAACAAAAAGAAATCATTATAAATAAAATAGAAACAAAAATATACGCATACGGGGTAATTTAAAAAAAACAAACAAGAAGTAGTATAAATAATCTCTAAGTGAGTGATAAATAATACGAATGATAAAAAAGTATCGTAAGAACGCATACGCGCCAGATATTTGATGAACTTGCAGAAAAATTCCCTGGCAAACATGTTTCGATCGGACGCTTTTATATTAATGTTTAATCGGCATAGATATGCAGTAATCACTTCCGAATTCTTAACGTCAAGATAGAAAATTTTCCGTTGTGAGTAGAGAAATGAGAAATAAATGACCTTGCAAAGTGTTTATGCTAGTATTGTGTTACAGTTTATTAAGTTTCGTAGGAAGTAATGATTGTTAGTAGATAAATTGCTTACAATGAGAATTCAGATTTTGTTTAGCTAGACGCAATCAATTATTTGTTTAGTTATAAAAGGATGTAGAATTTGTTTCCGTTATCGATCAATTTCAGGGTCATATTCAATTTAGAGACAGTTGATAAATACCGACACATCTAGGAGATAATACAAAAAAAAAAAACGGAAATTAAGATTGACAATTGGCATTCCGTGTGATCAAAAGTGTGAAGAGTCCCCTTGTGGAATGATTCAAGAATACATCCACAGACTGCCCTACTTATCCTTAAAATGGCAAATTGTGAGAATTGTTTCAACTCCGACTGCATAGAAGCGCGCGCGCGCTTCAGTCCTCAGTTTTGTTTGCCTTTTTAAACTCAGACCTCATCTCGGACTTAGCGCGTTTCACCTAATTCGCGTCATTTTTTCTCTTTCGTCTTGAATGAAAAATTTCTATGTAGGAGAGAGTTGCAAATGATGCGAAATAGGCGAAACGAGCTTAGTCTGTAGCCAGCTTAAGGGTTACACTAATCTTTTCCAAGGTATTTGTTCAACGCAGCAACCAGCTTCACCTGATTTTGGCTCGAAAACTACAAAATCCAAAACCTGAGTTCTCAAATAAAAGACTCCAATCTACGATTTACGCAAGGACGCAGTGTCTAGTTTTTTATAATCTTCCCCTACCAATGACTGACGATTTTGAAATTTGGAAACCTTTACCACTATTTTGGAGTATCCACAAAAAAAAGTCTCACTACCTTTTCAAAAGGTTTTACAGCTCCCAATGTCTACAAAAACATTCACCATGCAGACATCAGTTTACATCCCGATGTGTACAACATTTACACGGATGGCTCTCACATCTTCGGCTCAACTACCTACGCCATAGTTCGGTCACTTGGTACTGGCTCGCCAGAAACCATTCAACAAGGACTACTTCCTTTAGGCTGCGGAAGCTACATAGGCGAAATGATCGCAATTTATCACGCACAATCTATTGTCAACAAAGCTAAAACTATACAAAACAATAATAAGACCTGTGCTATGCTATGTCAGCGAAACGTAGACATTGACTCAGGTGTCCGGAAAATTAGTTAACGCCTTTTAAAGAAAAGTCCTGAGAAGAATGCTCGGACCTGTGTAGTCCAGTAAATCTAGGAGTTCTTAAAAAAAATGGAACACGAAATGTTTTGACGCAGTTAGGTTCCATGGAGTGGAATAGGGAATCACAGTCTTACACCAAAATTTGATATGGCGTGTGCCCGAAATATTGAATTTTCTGTTTTGTCAATTTTTAGCCGTATTTTGCATTTCTCGCTAAAAATGGTAAGAACCAAATTTATAGAGAACTAAATTCTCTATCTTTTTTATCTGAACACCTTTTTTGTAAAAACATTATTTATTGCTAATAATAAGTTTAAAGTGTAAACAATTAGGAGATTGTCCCAGTTTTTTAAACTTTTCGAAAATTTTTATTAAAAATAGGTTACATATTTACATGGCAAAGTTTTAGAGGACTAAATTCCCTACAAGTTTCGTGCAGACCAGTTTTTCGTACGACGAAAGGGAGCACGGTAAACACACAAATATGTAGCGTAAATACCTGCCCAAATGTCCCGAACAATCAACTCGACGATCTGACCCAGTCAGATGAAAAGTGCACCGAAGAAGACGAGGGACATTTGTGCACGTATTTACGCTACATATTTCGCCATGATAGAGAATTTAATCTAATATATAAAAGAAAGTCAGTTTTTTTTGTAAATCGCGAATAAAATCTACACCTGTGAACCGTTCCCTCCCAAATTTTGCATGGACATTCTCGAGACTACCGGACAGGTCGTGAACATAATTATATATTCCCAAAATTGGTGGTTCGGAAGTTATTTCAACATTTGAGTGGATGAAGTATGGAGGATGGTGGATAGAGAATGGAGGATGAATGGAGGATGTTGGATGGGGGATGGAGAAAAATGAAAAATTAGAAATGAAAAGAGAAAAATTAAAAATGAAAAATAAAAATTAAAAATGAAAAGAGAAAAATTAAAAATTAAGAATTAAAAACTAAAAATGAAAAATGAAAAGTAAAAAGTAAAAAATTTAAAAATGGCTCCAGTTTCTTGAGCTGAAAAAGTGTATTCGAAACGGGAGAATCAGGAACAATGGATAAAGGGGAGTAACAGGGTCGCTGGAACGGTACGCGGCTATCTAATATATAAAAATAAAACAGTTTTTTGGTCGGCCATAACATTAGCGTTTGCGTGAGTAGTGCGCCACCGCTTAACGGGAGAGACGGAGGTAACAGGGGGCGATGGAACAACGTGAGCATAGCGACCGTAGCCGCAGTACGCGGATAGTTCTCTATAAATTTGGGCCATATCAAATTTTGGTGTAAAACTGTGATTCCCTATTCCACTCCATTGTTGGAACCTAGCTACGTCAAAACATTTCGTGTTCCATTTTTTTCCGATATTTACTGAAATTTTGTCTCTGATTACTGGACTATGTGAGGGAAGACTCTATCTGGAGAATACGATACAAAATAGGGAATTGTATGCCATCTTCGATAATCCAGAAGTATCGATCTTCATAAAATTTAAAAAGCTACAACGGACAGGTCATATGGAGCGAATGGACGAAGGAAGAATTACCAAACGCACACTGAAATTTAGAGCTCAGGGCAAACGACCGGTGGGAAAACCGCGAAAAAGTTACGAGGATTCAATTGACGCTGATTGCTTCTTCGATGCACAAATTGGAGGACGCGTTCGTTGAACCAAGATGACTTCATACAATGTATCATGCCTGGCCCGGTTTGGGCTGTAACGCTTGAAAAGTTTTATGAACACGGACATGTTAAACTGTAATGACTTATGGCTATTGTCAGCATAGATACAAGTTCTTTTTGTTCTGATATAAAATTCTGAAAAAAAAAATCTTTCTTTTGTCTTATTCATATACAGTAATCTAAGGCATTGGGTGCCTATTTTTAGTATTTACGGGACAAAAGTAAGTCAAATTTCAATTTAAGGCCGCAGAATTCGTCGAAGTAAAATTGAGTTAACCACAAACTTGAATTGACCTTAACTTGAATTGACCACAATAATGGCAATGCACTTCTAGACCACAAAGAAAAAAGAAATTATGATCATTTGAATTGGAAGATAAGAGAATGTTTAAAGAAGCTGTGGCTTAGATTAGGTCTCAGATTAAAAAAAAATAATTGTACAAATACAAATCGAAGAAACTCTATCAGAGAAATGAATTTGTAATCTATTCGCGCAGAATACGGGCCGTGACCAATTAAATACGTTTATAAAAGAGAACGATGGCTCTAATTGGCTATGCAGTTATTTGAAGTAGAAATGGGCAAAACCGTTCCTTTCAGTGAAGTACCACAGTCTGACTGATTTGAAGGAATGAGATCAGTGAAGTAGTTCCAAAACTCTTCGTTCCATGGTTTTCAATCCTACGTTTTTCTTCCATCGTTCCTACGTTCGCTCGAGAACAAGTTCGACTTTTTAGTTCATTCAAAGCTCAACTTCAGCGCAGAAGATGAAAAAGGAAATCTCAAAGATGATGACCAAAAAAAAAAGGTCGCTCAAGTTTTTTTGGTACCGCTTCGAATGGAACTGCAGTTCACCAAAAGGAGTGAGTTACTTCAAGTGTTCTTTTGCAAACAGTTCACTCGTGAACGACCCCTCTCTAATTTGAAAGGACCATTGATTATCCGAAGAGTCACAAGTATTCTTTTGCAACAGTTCACTCGTGAACGACCAATTTTCTTTCTTCATCCGACGAGCCGCTAGTGAGTGAGCATCAATCGGCTATCAAAGCTAATGTTTAAACAAAGAAACGTGTATATACATATGTGCATATATACATACTTAGAAATAAATAAACTTCTGCCTAATTTTAACGAGTACTTACTCAACCATCACCTTTCTTTCCCACCGCTCCAGACTCTTTAAGCAATGACGAGAATCCTGCACTATTCGAAGACTTAAATCGTAGCCTAAAATTCGTAGTCCTTAATCAAAATGCTGCGGACGCTTCTGATTAAGGACCATGACCCGAAACGGCATCATATTTGAATATATCAGATGTGATATAGCTATCATATCTGGAGATGAGAATGGAGCATATCAGGGGAAATAGGTTGTATCGGGAGGTAGAGAGACATCAAAGCGGAGAAATGTTTGCTGAATTTTGTAACACTTGGGAAATGGTCTTGAGACGAGTCCTTTTTCCCCCGTATAGGAGACTTGAAAGATTTTGGGTCTCGCCTCGTGTGCTGTTCTCAGAATGAATCCCAAAATCTGGTCAATGCTGACAGGGTACTAAGAGCATCTTAAAATACAATTTTACCCACTGTGGTAAACGCAAGAAGGGTGAGTAAAATGCATGCTTGTACAAAATAATAAAGTAGTTTACAAAAACAAACAGCAGTTTTGTCCTAAATCCTCTCTCTCATAAATTTCCGCTTTATTTGTAACAAAAATAGCTTTTGAAAATATTTTCGCACAAAGTAAACGAATTCATCGAACATTTATCACAAGCGAATTGCTAAACGGAAAACTTTCATTCCATCACAGATCATCGTTAAGAAAACAAAAACATCTGAGAGATCTGTGCAGCAATTGCTTAAGCAAGACAAAATTTATTCAATTTTAAAAATAACCGGTCTTGAACTTTATTTCACGGAAATATTACATGGTGCAATCTCCAATTGGAATTAATTTTTCGTTGGGCATGAAAACTAAGTAACAATGGAGTAGTCGTCTACGTGCAAAACTGCGTAGTTATTGATACATGCATTGCAATGATCGTATCGATAGATCGATCAATGCTGTAAACGGAACATATAAAATACGAACGTGGTCAGGAAAATAAATTGCAGTTGCCACCTTTTCGTTAATTAGATTTGCTTTCATTTATTGTTTTAAATACTTGCGAGATCACCACAAATAAAGTCTCAGATACTACGTTCATACTACTACGTTCCGGGAAATGAAGCGAATGAATTATCGTATGTAATAGTACAATACAGTGATCAAGCGATCAATCGTAAGGCGTGTCCTGTTATATCGCTGTAAGAAGTGAACCCTAACTCAGACGCCTGAAAAATTCAAAACGGTGCTGGGATAAAAATCGAGATGAATTTTAGCACCAATGATAGAGGGATCAGTCGAACAAAACTGCTACCATAAGGAGTTGAATAGATTGAACGAGCAGCCGTCAGGGCTTCAATTCTAGTTAATTTTCAAAAAGTTATATTGGGCAAGCTATGTCGACGGGACGGACAACAGAAGAATTGCTAGAGGCGTGTTAAAAGGACTAATTATATGAGTGGACGCAATCGATGCAGACGGCAAATCGCTACAACATAAAGCGATGTATCCTTGGGTTCACAGTCTGATTTATTACATACGACATTGCACAGCAAAGTAAAATAACTCTAAAGCCCATGATCCAATCAATGTAGTGCTGCATGCAGTAGCATTGCCTACATACGATTTGCAGGCTCCATGATCCATTACATTGCACAGTTTTCGTTCAGAGTAAAATTGACTAATATTTGAATTTGATGTGGCATGCAGCGATGAATTGATTGGATCATGGAAAAATTTTCTCTGCCCCTCAATGCGATAAGAATGTAGTGCTGCATTGGTTGGATCATGGGCTTAACTCGCAAATCCTTTTCATATCTTTTAAAATTCGTAATGAACAGTGATCGCAGTGAAACCACTTTACGACAAAAAGCAGGGACGGTCCGCCATCGACCCGATAAAATTTGAAGAACATAACCGACCTTCAATAAAGTTGATCATATGCTCTTGTTTCGGAGGCCGAAAGGATGTGGTGTCTTTCTCATTTTTGTGTAATAGCGAACCGAACCCATGTTTTTAATACATATGAAATAAATAACAGTGGCTTTATATGACTGCCCTTAGACACTCCAGAAATAAAGGAATCAGATGAAAGGACTCCGCAAAATACCGCATTTCACATGCAATTCAAGGCAGATTACTTTCACTCCCTTCCGAGAGGTACATATAAGCTGTTATTATTCTGGAGCGGAAATACATATCCGGACATTAACGAGTAGTTGCAAGAATCAACTGAAAGCAGTATTCAAAAAACCAGAAGAGTTTTAGGTTTCGCATCAACTTGTATGTAACTCCGAGTCTGAACTCAGTGATTGTTGCCGATTCGACTAATCAATCCAAGTTCTAAGACAGGAAACAGGTGTTCACACAAAACACTAAATGATAAACTATAAAATTATAAATTTGTAATCAGTAGTGGTATGCTGCGCCGAGCACACTGTTGCTTGTTTGCTTGATTGATGATTTGCTCCAGTTATTGTTTACCAATGTCTGGCTAGTAACAATTCATAGTTCTAACTGGCATTTTACAAAGCTATGATTTTTTTGTAATTTGTTTTGTTTTGTCTATACAGCCTTCTCCAATCAGTTAAGGTAAAAATGCCGTGAATGAGTAGAACTGCACGTCTACGTGCTCACAAAACGAGCAGCTTCATACTTTCTTCGTTTCGTCATCGGTTTATTGCCGTTCACTACCGAAAACAAGCCAGTGAAGAAATTGATAGTGCCCTTTACTGGTTGGGAAAATATTGTTCAGAAACGTTGAAACGAAGTAAGGGTCTTCTCATTACTGACGGAGTTGGATTGCTCATACTAATACTCGGAAATGGTGTCAAAGACGACCAATTTTTTTTTATAGAACCGCTCGAAATCTAGGAGGTCATACTTTAATGTCGTATAGTGGACACTGTAATCGATGTAGAGAGGGATGAATGAAGCAAAAATTAAATGGGTGATGCTTCAGAAAATTATGGTGGACGTTACACTTAAAAGAGATCAGGATTGGCATCGAATCGTAGGGTCAAGGAACATTTTTGTCCACCATATGCGGCATCAAAGCGCAAATTGGTGAGCGCTCTAAGAAGACGGCCGAGCTGGATAGTCAAAAGAAGAATATATTGGACTTGGGATAGAGAAAAAAGGCGACTGTTCGTCGGAGCACTGACGGGGCACTGCATGCTGAGGAAACGCGCTATGCGGCTAGGGATAGGAGAATCGGACACTCTAGCTAAAAGTACTATAAGTACATCAACTTACTTTTATGCATATCACCTTACCTACTAATTAGACACCTTTCTACTTGCTTTATAACAAAATTCTAAAACATTCTAAATTGTGTTAATTATTAGCGGAATCCGTTTCGAGAATGGGATTGGGTGCCGGACTACCAGTTCACTCAGCTGTAAATGAATACCAGAGTAGAGATGGACAAAGCAGTTCCCTTTAGTGAGTGAGTGAACTCCGACTCACTAAAGTGAACTAGTTGAGAGAACTAGCCAGTTAATGTAAGGACCTAAAAAAAAGATCCTCATTGAAGAAGGATTATGAGGACCTAAAAAAAAACTACTTCTTTTCAAGTTCCGATTCAATGTGAGGACCTTTAAAAAAAATCCTCACTGAAGAAGGAACTAGTTCTTTTCAAGCTGTATCACGTGGCGAAACGAAAGGGGTGAGTTAGTTCACTCACTCACTTCAACTGCTCAGTTCACTCATGAACGACCCATCTCTATACCAGAGTTAAAATCGGGGTAATAATCACGGACGAGCGTGTGGCTGATCACTTCACCTCCTAGTTTTCCGTTGGTCTAGTAATGAAAGTAACCTTAGCATTACTAGACCCAGTTTGGCTGTTGCGCCATTGATTATTATAATCAGCGGAATCCACTCTACTTAGATTCCAAAAATCAACAAGAAAAGCATTTTAGTGAGAACTATACATTTCTTGCATAATGCATATTTTTTTATTTAATGCACATTTTTTTTATTAATCTCTACATTGAAAAGACATTGTTGTTGAAGGCCATAGATTTAAAAAATTCATTATTTATAAATTATTTGCAAAACAATTGACTGTATTGTGAATGTCACGTCGCGTCACTTCTATGCCGATTGTCACGTTGATCGGAAAAAAGCCGATTTTGAAACCGCATCGACGCAACTCATTAGCATTTCCATATGTATCAGCTGTAAATTGTGAATTTAAGTTCATGTGAATGCTTTCACTTACAATTTTTTCATTTTTGCATCGACGTTAATTTTTTTCAGGCGTCCTGGACTTGAATCTCATCAAAGTGATAACTGTCGATGACTTTATTTGTGTCGCGGTACAATTCAGTGAACTTCGCCGCCGCTGACGAAGTTCGTCTCAATTGTGTTTATACCATTAATTGGAAATTTAACGGACACTTAGCTCCACATGAAAGATAATGAGAGGAAGATGAAAAATTCTTGAAGCTGCGTTTCCATATGCGAAAATTTTCTGCGACAGAAATTTGTCGCGACAAATACGTGTCACACTCTTCAGTCTAGAGTTTCCATTTGCGACATTACTTGTGTCACACCTTGGCGTAAATTGGTTGTGAAAAAAATTGAAATGGCTGGAAAAATAACGAAACTGCAAAAAAATACTAAAAAAATTGTTAAAATTGCTTCTATTAGTGAAAATAGTAAAAAATTCGAAGCGAAAGTGCTGGGTAAGGAAGATATTTCGCACTAATGACAGAAGGTTAAAGACGTTGAACTGAAATTTTTGTCACAAAATTGCGACAAAATTTGTCACAGATTTGTAATCTGATTGGATAACTGATCTGTCACACATCTTGTCACAGAAAATTGTAGCATATGGAAACCCAGCTTGAATCTTCAATTCTTCAATCTACCTATAAAATCTACAATACGTATACAACACACTGGGTCTAATTGTAATTGATTAAAAGACATCAATTAATCGGTTAATCTTAATCGAACATTATAAAATAATCGATTTTGCAACAATTGATTCCAATCCCTGCCAAAGCCTCCTAGGTCACCAAATGTTTTCTAAACAACCCAGATCCCTAAAGACTTAACTAGCTTATCATACCCTATCGACCTCAGGTCCTCCAAATTGTCAAAGAAAAAAAAAGTCCAACCACCTCAGTCACCTCCCTCCAACCGCCTGACACTCACACAAAATATGGGTGATGTCCTCCTCGGCATATTGATCAAGGCAATACCTGTACACGTTAGAGTCAGCGATCCCCATACGCATAGCATGCTTCCCTAGCAAGCAGTGCCCTGTCAGTATTCCAACGAGTAGCCGCAGATCACAGAGCTATTGGAGACGACAAGCTACCAGTTTTGTATAAAGTGCTTTGAAGCCAAAAACACGGAGAGAAGTGAGAGAAAACATGGTCGTTATCTCAAATTGTTGTTGGTTTAGCGTGTGAGTGAGTGAGACAAAACAGGAACGTTATGTCAATTTGTTGTCTTTTTTGCATGCAAGTGAATGCGACGTCTGCCTTCAACTTAATCGCTGCTTATCATCTCCAGTATATACGATATCTCTATGCCGCAGATTAATCGAACTGAAATAAACATCCCTACTCTGAAGCGATCGAAATGGGCCCTCCTTTCGGTGCCTAGGGTGCGCGGTGGCTCACTGCATCGCCTTCTTTAAAAACTAAAAAAAATAAAAATAGTGAATGCGTCAACATTATCTTTGGCGTCCCCTTTCCCATTTAGTCTTTTATTCATTGGTCCGTAACCAAGACTTGCTTAACTGATGATTCAAGGTTCATTTACGTATTCCGTTGGCGATGGATATCGATTGAGCTATGAGGACACATCACGCTGTCTTCATTCATTAATGACACAAACAGAGACGACCATGCAGATGATGGCTACAATCTTTTAACTGCTTTCCCTAACATTGTAAAGCAGCAAATAGCGCAGCTGTCCTTTAATTCATTAATGTTCCCAATCATGATTAAGTCGGCGTGATTAATTTTTGTAGTTTTGACCTAGAGTCCTGATTGTCGAGTAGCGTACCCCCCCCCCCCCCTCAGGCGTGTCTAGCCGGAAGCAACCAAGCGCACCGCTTCTGCTCGATATCCAGCCAGCCAGCCAGCCAGCAAATCGGATGTTGTAGGAACTGACCCACTGCATCGCAGTAACTTACCTATCCTTGGGATTATTGCCACGTTTTCAACCTCAAAATAATCCCTCCTTGGCCGCCGTTCACAACATGCAAAAGGTGTAATCAGACGAGGGTTCGCAACATAAAGCAGTTTTCTCGGTCCCTCAATTTAACTTTTAAATCAGGCATGCAAATGATAAAATGAAGCAAAAAAACTACTACAGCAAAAATAGGTTGAATCATGAATTCAACGATTCCACACAAAAAGCCTCCACAAGTTTCGAGATTTTTCGCATCTTACATTTTCCCATTTTCATCTTACAAACCGAAAACGTATGAAGCGTCGCCGTCGCGCCCACACTAACAGCTAATAATTAAAAAAAAAAAATTAAAAAGAGTGGACTAAAACTTACATAAAGAAGCCAACGGTCGTCCGGTTAGTCCGCAATGTTCCAGCTTGATCGTATGCAAATTCGAATTATTCAGAGCCTTGCCCAGATTCGCAGCGTACAATTCAGACAATGCATTGCCGCGTATTGTGATCGATTGGAGTGCGCCACTACGTCGAATCATGCTAACACACGATTGCCATCCGCTCGTCGCAATACTAGGATTTTCCGAAATGTTTAGCTCTTTGGTCGCCTCGTAGTATTCGATCATATCGAACATAGCCGATGCGGCCATATCATTTAGTTTACATGCGGTCAAATCGATAAGCTGGTACTGAACCTGCGACGAAAAGAGAGAACAGGGGTTACATAACACCACATCGTCCGGGAAAATACGATTCGACTTACGCGTTTCAGGATAACTTCGAGCGCTTCGCACGCTTCGGGCGTTAAGTAACACTCCTTAAGATTTAGGCAACTATTGCGCACGGCCTTGTCGAGTTCGAGCGACTGGAGATGAACGAGAACGGAACTTAGCGGTATGGTTTTGTGTTTAAGGCAAGAACGTCGGTACAGGTCAGTCAGTTCCGTTGAGGTTTTAATGCCGGTCGCTGAAAAAGAGAAGGGAAAAGAACAAAACAGTTTTTTTTTTGTGCACCCAAGATTAGTTGGACCACCACAAGGTGATTGGATCGGTGGGAAATTGGGCCAAGGTTTTTTTTTGTGTATTTACCAGACTCCCAGGGATTGGCCGGTTCAAGATATCCGGTGACCAGGTCGCTATCCTTTTTGGGAAATGAAACGCGCCGCGCCGCCATTTCGGCACTCATCAGATTATCGCATGCTGTGAACTCATTGATTTTTCGTATGCTCGAAACGCTGCAGCTTTCCAGATCCGACGATGACTGGCACTTGGCACTTTCCGAACTGTTTTGCGATAGGTCCAGGGTCGTTTCGTCACTGAGGGAATCGTCGGTGCTGCCGGGAGCTTCGCAGCAACCACTTCCGCTTTGTTGTTGCAGCTGCTGCTGCTGCTCCTGTTGTTGGCGACGTAATTCGTCGAGGGAATTTCTCGCGTTTGCAAACATGAAATCGTCCTGTTCGTCGTCTGTGGCCGTCATTGTTGTCGTCGTCGTTACGACCGCCGTTTTTATCTCGCGCTCGCGAACACTCATCGCCGTTGCCGTCGTAAAGTTTTTCACTATCTTCGCGTTTTCGCGATGATTTTGATAAAAAAATTTCGCAGATACTATGTCGTGGTCGTCGTCGTTGCACGACCGCTGCCACAACCGCCGCTTCGAGGTTGACGGAACTTTCGGAGTAATTGCAGTCAATTTGTTTCGCGGGACTGCGACTAATGGAAAAGGGCGATGATAAATCGTACGCGCAACACAGCCAATTCACTTTCGTAACATCGTTATCCAGCCGCCGTTCACGATTAATTACATTTTTCATGTTTTTTTCTCGCGGCTAGGCAATTTCGATTCCGATGCGAATTAAAGGAAAGCGGGAGGACGCGGAGGGTTCGACGGAGGCACAAGCACAAGCTATGATGTCAGACCCACTCGCGGCAGCAGCAGCAGCACTCGACGGCGATAGAATTCTCCATTTCGGTAGTTTTTTTTTTTTGCAGTCTAATTTTTTTTTCCCTATGGCGTTTTGTACAACTCGCGGACGGACGTCGATCAGTCTCTCGCGCCAGACGTGTTAAGGTTATAAGAAGAAAAAAAAAAACCACACGAACAAATCTTCCGTTTTTTCGCGATTGCGGAACGAATTCTCCGCCTAATTTTCGCGATTTGATCGACAGAGAATTTCGCTTTTCATGTCCAAGGGCTCCGCCGTGAGCGAGAAAAAAAACTTCTTTTTTTCGCGAATTTTCCGAGCCCGAGCCAGGAAGTAAGTAAAAATTGACCGAGCACCCCTTATGTAAACATTTCACACTGAGTACACTTTGCGATTCGCCCCGTTCGTCTTGTTGCGCCCGCCCGTCGTGACCGTGCGTACGATTCTTTTCGTATTTTTCCTTTTTTTTTTCGCGCACCACACAAACAACAAACCCCCCGAGTGTTTGTTGTTATTTTAAGATCTGCCTGCAACTGAAAGCTGTCGAATCGAACGTCGCGCGAACGAGAATCGAGAAGACGAAAAAAAAAATTGAATTTTTTTTTGTGAACACGACGAGAGGGAAAAATATGAAAAAAAAACAAAGAATTCCGTCAAGGCCCGGAAAGGTGTTGCGGAGGATTGGGCAGCTGTGTGATCTAGTACTGCAAAACAGGCGGTGGTGAATTTTAGAGTTTGGCGCGCCATCTATGTTCGGAAATAAAGACGTTGACATTCTTTTTTAATCCAACTGTTGTAAGTAATTTTCATTAAAAAATTAAAGACGGAAAGCAAAAAAGAATAGTCTTAGAATTATCTCATATCCACAATCACAACTGGAGTGAACTGATTAAAAGTTTAGATAATGGATCGAATAAACTCTGGGAACTAAACAGTAGAGGCTGCAACATAACGCAACGTTAATCGCCAATGATTTGAATGATCACTTCGGAACGATTGACTCCACTCTTGCGGAGAACCTAATAAACACTTCTATAATGCGGAGGCTATTAGGTCTGTTCTATTTGACGGGTGTAGTGTACACCTTCTACACTTTTTGCACTGGCTCTCGAGCTAGTGCAGGAAAGTGTAAAAAGGAGTGGCGGGGAAGGAACAAGAACACTATTTGAGGTTGAGTTTGTGTCATTGAATTGACGTCAAAGGCTGTTTAGAAAATCGGGTGCAAGAAAGTGCAACTTACACCGGGCAAAAGAAACAAACCTATTACCTCTTTCACCTGGTCAACGACGTATCGCTACGGAGCACTTCGATGTACCAGGTGAACACACGAAATTTTGCTACGGAGTGGTTTTTCTACAACGTTGCAAAACCGCGTATTGTAGTGTACTGTGTAGTGGATTAGCTAATCCTCCCACGAGAACACTTGTCGTTGCGTTGCGTAGCAGTTTTCTTGTCAAATGTCAAAAAACTAGATTGGATTTTGTCTACGATTTTAGTTGTAGTCCCTTTAATGATTCCATATCCCTACCAACAGATACATAGAAGGCACCTGGAGGACTACCCTGGACATTCGTACATGTACACCGACGGGTCAAAGACTACCCAACAAACCTCGGCAGCCGTAATCACGCTCCAATCACGCTCCAATCTGGATCCTCCACTCCATCAAAACAACAAAGCTTTAAACTCCATCCGGACGCAAACGTGTTCGAAGCCGAAACATATGCCATACTAAAAGCCGCTGAAGCTGCCTGGATAACAGGTTCACCCTCACTTATTTTTTCTGACTCCAAAGCGGCGGTCAGCGCCGTGGAGAGTCCCTGCCCAACAGAGCCGATAATGAAATTAATAAAAGAGCTCATCGCAGCCAACCCGGCAAAAACAAGACTATTTTGGGTACCAGGCCACGTCGGGATACCTGGCAATGAGATGGCGGATCGGCTGGCAGGTCAGCCAATTCCGGCATATATAGAAGAGATAGTTCCTGCGTTTGGAAGCTTCCCGCGTCGCACCGCAAGAATACACATTATAAAACAACGAGAGAGAGAGACTGGGCAAATAACACCACCTTCTTAGCCAAACACTGAAAGAATACAAATCCTCCCACCTACCATCAAAAACAGGAGAGGCGAGAGACGACTGCCCTAAGCAGGATCCGGATAGGACACACTAAAATCACTCACCAGCACCACATGACAAAAACTCCCCAGCCAGGATGTCTCACATGCCAGAGGCCTTTGACAGTCACGCACATCCTGTCTGAATGTATCGTAACCAAGCGGTTTTTCAACTATTCCATCCCTCCACTAAGGGACCTTCTCTCCACTACCGACCCAAATCCTCTACTTCAACTCCTTAACCACCTACTCCTCCTGGACAAAATCTAAATTACCCATTCCCTCACATTACCCTCCCCCACCAAGCCCAACCCATACTAACACACTGTGAATTATACTACCGTAAATTATTAACCATACGCATAATTAGAACTAGCTTCACACACCTATTTTTAACTAAGGTTCCTGTATACGCACTCACACTACTCACCGTACCTAAGGTTTGGCCGATGCATGCTCAGGTCGAAAACCAGTAAATTTAAATTTTTTTGATTTTATTGGGGGAATATCACATATAAATTCGAAATAGTCTAATTTTCGGTACAAAATAGGAAATTTCCATAAAAGAAATAGATAATGTACGTAAATTTACAAAAGAAAACCTTAATTCACGCACACATACTATGCTCGCATACTATGTGCACACATACAATGCACCTATACACCGAAATTTCGTGCAGCCAAACTTAAAAGTTTGGCTGCACGAAAACGACCTTTTTTCAGGTTATGTAGTGGTCTTCTAGTCCAATTTTGGGCTATCGGCCGAACTCCTACTAGAAGGGTGTGTGAGTATACAGTGACTCTATTTTTAACTAACTTGCACCTTTCACTTTCACGTATGGAAACTATGTAATAGATATGTAAGAAGTGCCATATGCCCTAGTTGGCCTGGCCGTAAAGCTCGATGGGGCCGGGTTTTTAACCGGTCCCCATCCAAATAAATAAATAAATAAATAAAATAGATTCCATTTCGATGAAGAATAAAAGAAAAAATTCTATTTAAGACATAAAACGGTGAATGTAACAGTTTACCGACAGACCGAAAAAGACCAATCCGGTCTTTTAAGACTGGTCTGGTCTGCACGTAAACGCGACCACTGTAACCTGCACCGCATCTCAGAATTGAACGCGTTCTGAACTTCTGCCGAAAAAATAATGAAAGTTGCGCTCAGACTTTTTATATTTTCTTAACTGTATTATTACAACCCCTTATACCGGTATATATATTAATTAGACATTGAGCCCAATGACGGCATACATTGTATGAGTATGTTGATATGGTAAAAAAAATTTCAGCTCATTGAGCTGTATGACAATATTGTCTCCAGTTCTTTAAGCTACGAAATTGTACCCAAATGAGCAATTCTTCTCCGACTTTTTTAGTTGGAAGGAGTTGGCCATTTTGCATGAAGGGATTAAATCAATCATCTATATATATAAAAGAGGATGTCTGTATGTATGCATGTATGTATGTATGTATGATCCCTATAGACTCCTAGGCCGCTAAACCGATTTTGATGAAATTTTCAGGGAACGTGTAGAGTAGTCCCGGAAAGGTTCCTGTGAAGTTTGGTCCTGATCGAATGAAAAACAAAATTTTTTTTTTTAAATTTTTATATTTTTTTCCCGATTTTAGTACCCTGGTGATCTAATGGTTTGTCTACGCTTTCCTATACCATTCATCCGGTTACAATAAAACTTCGCTGATATATTGAGCACACGCCCGCAAAGGTTTCTGCGTTAACAAAATAATTTTAAAATTGGTGGTACTTGAGTTATTCCAATATTTGAGTGTATTTCATATGATTTAGCGGTAGTTCGTTCGTTTTTGGTGTAGTAGTTATTCATTCCTATTACTAAATGGTAAAGCTGGACGATGGATGATGGATAGTGCATGGAGGATGGGAGATGGAGGATGGATGATAGGGATGGTGGATGATGGATAGAAGATGGAGCATGGTGGATAGGGGATGTAGTAACGGAAGCAACGGAAGTAATGGGAGAAATGGAAGCAATGGGCAGCAACGGAAGAAATAAGAGTAACGGGATCATTGGGAGAAAGGGGAGCTACGGGAGAAATGGGAGCAATGGGATCAACGGGAGAAATGGAAGAAACGGGAGTAACGGATGGAATGGGAGCAACGGGAGTAACTATGATAGATGATGGATAGAAGATGGAGGATGGAGAATGGTGGATAGCGGATGGCGTAACGGGAGTAACGGAAGTAATGGGAGAAATGGAAGCAACGGGAGAAATAGGAGCAACGGGAGAAATGGAATCAACGGGAGTGACGGGAGAAATGGGACCAACGGGAGCAACGGAAGTAACGGGAGAAATGGGAGCAACGTGAGTAACGGGGGCAACGGTATCAACGAGAGGAATGGAAGCAACAGGAGCATCCAAACAAACGTAGGCAAAACGAGCGTAGCAGTTATTATTAAATAATAGGACATACTATTCGATACTCTTTCCAATGTGGCTCTACTATTCAAGTCCAGAAGCATACGCTGACGATAGAAAAATCCTCGCATGATCCTTCCCTAGTTCTAACGAGGTATTTGTCAATCGTCAATCCACGAAATGAGATCAAGCACTTTTAATCTTATATTCGCACTCTTAGGCCCGTTCCTACGATCGTCAGTAACGTTTTAACTGAAACTTTAACTGACAGATGCTCATACGAAACTTACAGTCAAAGTTCTGGTTAAATTTTAACTGAAGGTCGTAATAATGGCCCTTAGACCTCTTCTTTGCCGTCCGTAGTTTTCTATAATATTTGGCCGTATTGCGAATGTCACGTCGCGTCACTTCGATGCCGATTTCATATCGACGCATGAAAAAGCGATTGTGTTTGTCGATTGTCATCGACCGTTGTCACTTTGATCGTCATTTTTCGTCGATGACATTCCGAGTCCGTGACGCCTGAAGAAAATTAATGTCGATGCAAAAATGCTAGTATAGATTTGACAAAAAGATGTTTCTTTCCTTATTTTGATGGATTCGCAACGAGTAGTCGTCATTAAAAGCGGTGTAGATCGACACACATTAAGGAAATATGGCTCGAATTTTCGGCACTGTAAAATTCTTTGGGACTACCGTCACGAGATGCAAGCAGAAGTGAGAGCCACAATTGGAAGATGTATTGCTTTTCCACTTTAGAAAAAAGCATTATCCGCGTCTTAAATTTGAATGTAGCATTTGATATTGCAGAAAAATAACGTCATAGTTGTAAACGAAGGCATACATGAACTTAAATTCACAATTTACAGCTGCTACATACATATCAATATAGCAATGCCATTGAGTCACGTCGATGGAGTTACACAATCGCTTTTTTCGATCGACGTGACAGTTTGAATCGGCATCGAAGTGACGTGACCGCGACATTCGCAATACGAGTGATTATTGCTCGTAACTCTCAAGAGTCATGCGAGCTGTTTGCGATATTTTTTTTGTCAGTATTCTTTACAACATCTACATATTCGACAGATTTATCAGAGTTAATCATCTTATTAATAAAGACCAACATGGCTTCTTTAAAGGTAGATCAACTCTTAGAATTTACAAATTCAGTTTCCAATACTCTGGACAATAATAAACAGATGGACGTAATTTGTACTGACTTTTCCAAAGCATTTGACTCAGTAAAGCACTGCTCATTACTCTCAAAACTTAAAGGCTGTGGAATTTCGGGATCACTGTTTCAATGGTTTACTTCTAATCTGGGTTAATCGTAAATCGAGTGTTCGTTTCAATGGTTCAATGTCATTGGAATTGACTTCTCTCTCTTGTGTTCGTCAGGGCTCTATCCTGGGGCCACTTTTGTTCATCATATTTATTATTGATTTACCACTAATAATTCAATCTCCTTGTCTCCTCTGTACGGGTGACGTAAAAATTTATAGGGAGATCTGTTCATTGCATGGTTGCAGAATATAACAGTGAGCTGCTCTTGCTTTGTAAAATTTTTCGGAAGGGAGGGGGTTTACAGATAAATTCAATAAAATTAAACTCCCATATGCATGAGCTCTGTACAAGAAGAGCAAACAGAATTCATCAATATATAATAAATGCAACGGACCCAAGAATAACGCAATGATTACAAGGACTATGAAATCCGTAAAGGCTACACAGTTATCTACTACTTTAAAAACTAATGAACAAAAATTATTTTCAGGATCATAATTGAAATTAAAAATAAATAACGGAAAACATCCATGAAGCTAGTTTGACCTTTTACGAAACTCGTACTGTAGGTTGGTTGGTTTAAGTGGTAGCCCTGTCCTCTAGGCAGAGCTCAATGGCAATTTTGGAACCACGAAATCGTATGTTACGATACTTTTCAAAAGATGTCGTAGGCCGTAATAAGAAGAAACACTGGCGTGAAGAAAAGGTGTAAGAAGACTAGATCGTTAGAGGAGGCGATGTCCCTTTTCTCGAGTTGTTGATATTCTTGTGTTTTTTCTTGATACATGAAAAAGGGATTTAATTGTGCCAATTATTTTACAATAAAAATAAGTTTAGAACACGTATTAAACACGGATGTTAGGGACTCACTCATGCCGTAACTGGGTTCAGGTTTAAGGCGGTCTTTGCAAATTTCTAGTTTCCATACATTTTGTTTGGCGAAACGCGTTATGACATACATGGGGGCCTGTCCAAGTCTGAGCAGTGCGGCCCAGTGTTGGCATTTCTTGTGTTCCTCCTCAGTTTTTGTAAGGCGTACAAGTTTTAATGGAGTCCTAAGCCAGTTAGACAAGTTTAGAATCCTGGATGGGTTTTTTTTTCGAGAAAAAGCTGAACACTCCAAGAAAAAGTATAGCCCTGACTCTTCACAGCAAAAATTGAGAATCAGTGGCTCGTTATAATCGCAACTATTTTGTCAAGAAACGTTCCACAAAAAATTCGTTTGCATGATACATTTATAGTTGCCGAGGATAGCGTTTGGAAGGATCTTTTCAGGACAAAGTAAAACAAAATTAATCGTTGTCAATAATTTTCTTCTTTATTCACAATGACCATTACATAAATTAGCGATTCGCAATCGCTTCCTTGTTAAAATACATCATCAATCCTGGGATTTTTAAGTGCATCACGTCGGGCTTTTCGCTTGATATCTTTCTGCAGAACCTGAAATGTTCTCGCCGACTCGCGCGAAATGATGTTTCTCGTGACCAGCTTCGCAATGAACTTCTCGTACGCTGCGATTTTCATCCGCAGCACATTGACCTTTTTTTCAACGAATCGCGACTTCTGCTTGACACGTTCGATCTCCACCTTGAATTTCGTAATCTTCTGTTCCGTATCGTACGGCGCAAGTTTCCGCGCTGATTTTTCCTTTCCGTTCTGTTTTGGAACGGTTTTTGCGACTGGACTTTTTTTTTTGGTTTTCGCGACTGTTGTCGATGGAACGACGTCGATAACATTTTCCCGGGTCGTACTATTCATGATTGGTCTGTTGGTCGGAGATTGTGAAGTGTTTAGATTCGATGGAGTTTCGGAGATCGGTTCAATTGGTTGTTGAAGTGTTGGAGTTCGCGATGTTGTTGGTATTTCTTTGGATTTAATTGCGCCTTCGAAAGAGTTTATGCTTTTGGCGTTCGGTAGAACCTCCACGACTACCGGCGATTGTGGAACGACCGCAATCTTGCGAATAAGTTCAGGGCTCACGGTGGACGAAGGTTTTGCGGTGGACGAAGGTTTTGCGGTGGACGCAGGTTTTGCGGCAGATGCAGGTTTTGCGGCGGACGCAGGTTTTGCGGCTGACGCAGGTTTTGCGGCGGACGCAGGTTTTACGGCCGACGCAGGTTTTACGGCTGACGCAGGTTTTACGGCTGACGCAGGTTTTGCGGCAGACGCAGGTGTCGCGGCGGACACAGGTTTTGCTGCAGACGCAGGTCTTACTTTTGCTGAACTAACTGGCGTGGAAGTATTCGAAGTGCGTTTGATTGCGCGCCGCTTGACTGGAGTGGCATTTTGCGACGCTTGTGGAGTCGCTGATGTTATTGGAGGTGCACTAGTTTGTGGTTGGTGCGTTACGACTGGTTCGTGTAACGCTAAAGGGTCTGGTACTTCGACCATTTCAATTGAACTACTTCGCGACCGTTGACCCACCGCCGATTTAGATGGAGAATATTTAGCTGGACCCTTGCCTGTCCTTCGTAATCTCTTCAATTTGGAAATATCCACAGGACATCTGCAAACAATTGTGATTATTGTCCGTCGTCGGAACTGAAAAAATACAACTTACGCGGCGACGTCTTTCACTTCCACTTCCACTTTGAAGTACGTTGGTACTGCGGTCTTTAGAAGGTACCGTCCGAAGGCGGTTTCCTTTCGGTCGAAATGTTTGCGGCATAATCGGAAACTCTCGGTAAACATTTCCGGGCTTCCATTTGGGATTTTTTCGACCCATTTCTTGCGTACTTCCGGGTCGATAGGGGCTCTGCAAAAAAAACTAGTTACGAAAGGAACAAGCGTTCGGGTAATTTCAGTAATGTTCTAGGGACGTAGACTGTTGCGAAACAGACGACCGCAAACCAGATATCGTGAGGACAAAACCAAATTTTACAGTACTTACGGGAACAACTTTGTCGTGGCTTTACAACTGAAGCACTCCAGCATTCTGAATGTTTACTGAAGCTAAAACAACTTTTGAAGTAGGCAAACACTTTTTTTTAACAGCGAACAAGCCGAAGACAAACTGTTATGTCCGATGACAGTTGACAGCAAGCGCGAATCGATTTAGTACATTTTCAGAAGCCTACGACAGAGCCATCTACAAATGATTTATTGAGAACTTGATTTGGTGCCGACCATCCAAACGGTTTCTTGGCAGGAAGCAAACAATTAAGAAATATCAAAACTAAACTGTCAAACAACATTTGTTTTGAAATATGATCCAAATTTAAGAATTGCAAATAAAAACAGTCTGAAAACAGATAAATATCAGGCGGCTTCACTTGCTTATCAAACTCTCGGTTTTTTGGACAAACTAAGCGTTGTTTTAAGTTCTTTAAATTGATAACAGTTGCAAGTAGAGTAGAAAATGTTATGTAATATCGTTTTTTTTTTGCCATTTTTTACAATAGTGCAAATACCCACGACGTTCATTCGGACATCCAACGTAGTTGGATGAAATAATGCGGACTTCGTGGGTATTTTATTCGATAGTATACATTAAGACTGTAAGCAAATAAACATTGCTCTGATCCTCCCCAAATCATCTTCCACTAAATTTTATATCTTAGAGTGCCCATTTAGGTCATTAAGAACGTTAGCGGAATAGAGATTAATTTAATTTTAGCTTTAAAATAGAGACGATAAATTGTTAGGTCTAAGATTTAAGGCAAAAATACTTTTTAAAACTTAAAACGAAGCATAAAGCAATGGTTGTATCATTTGTTGTTGTTGCACAAATTTAATATTTTTCTATTTTATTTCTTACTTGTATAATTATTTACTTTGGGTTTATGATAGATAATTGGGCGTTGAGTTCAATGTTAGCAAACATTCATTAGTATGTTGATATGGTGAAAATCTTTTCAGTTTGCCTTCAGTTCCTTAAGCTGAGAAGTGTATCTAATAGTGATTTCTTTTCTGCAAAAAAATGTGACCCGTTTCTGCCCTCAATTTTTTTCTAGCAGTTCCGACGTGTTATTTCTGCTAGAAATTTTTTTTTTTCACATTTTTTTGCAGAAAAGAAATCACTATAAAAAGAAGAATTATTTTTCCCCAGTTTCACTGAGTTGAGAGGCTCAACTGTCCCTTTCTGGCTGACTTCAGCTAAGACCTTAATAAAAATCTGCCAATGGTCTGGGCGCAACTTTATTATTTTTCCGGCAGAAGTACGGAACGCGTTCAATTCTAAGATTCGGTGTAGGTTACTATGTGACTGAAAACCTAACAAAAAGTTTGGAAAGCGGTTAGAATAACATATGCATTACATAATTGGGTCATTTGCGGTCTAGGGGTTGCAGAAGGAAAACACTTACAAGTAAGTGATTATTAAACAAGCCCGTGGAAGTGAAACCACTATTCGATATCTGATCAGATCTGAGAGAAATGGCAAAATTCATGAAAAAGTATATGTATGTTTCGGTTAGTAGGCAAGAATACACCTTCTGAAGAGTCTATGCCCTCCGATGACGAAACAGCTCCTTCGGATCTAGTCCAACACAATCTTATGATGAACTGGCTTCTCCAGTGAAGTTTCTTTCCAAATTTGTCATATCCTTAGGGATGGCGGTTAGTCCCCAGTCGGGGACTCCGTGTGGGAGTTTCACTCCACTGACACCGGAAAGAACAACTAACTCCTAATCATAATAGCTTCTTTGGTAGCTTACCACGAAAAATCTAATAACAAAGTATAGAACCACTTTACACCCCCTTAGGGGTCGAATTTCAAAAAATCTTGAAAACACATTCTAGATATTCGTATAAAGAATCCGTAGAATAAAAATGAGTTCGATATTTGGGAAGACCTAGAAGATATGACGAAAATCGTGAATATATATGTCTTCTATTTTCACTGATTTCACTAATTTGTTTTGCCCTCCTGCCAAACGCCAATGAATATTCAAATTTTTTCTTAATCGAAATTACTTTTCTAGTTTATTTACATAAACACACCGAGTTTCAACTTTCTACCATAAGCCGTTCTATAGCTAGGAAAAACACCCCCACCCCTGTACCGTACTACCCCTAAAAAAAAAATATATTTTTCTATCATGCCACTACTATAGCTCTATCTAAATGTCAAGTTTCAGCTTTATATCATTCTAAGTTCTAAAGATATACACATTAAAACTTTTTCCTTTTCACCCTCCCCAACCTTACACTCTACACCCACACCTCCAATTTTTTTTCCCTGCTAGGGCTCTATTGGGCTTACTTGTGGTAAAAAGTTTGAGCATCTATCATACACTGTTCTTAAGATATGAAAGGTGATTTTTTTTTAAAATTCTTGTCCAAGCAATCTTTATATATGGACATTTATACTCAAACCGAATTTTATTTTTCTAGAGCAATTGGTTCGTGAGATATCGTAATCTTAAGTTTTTCACCCCTCACTCCCGTACGCCACTACCCCCACCCAAAAAGTATTTTCTCCTTATATAGCTACAGATATTTGTTATGTTTTAATTTAGTGCCATTAACGGTTTAGGAGATATGAATTTTAGAATATGTCGATCGTTTCGGACGCATTATTTTTCCCCCCACTCCCACACCCCTTCACCTATATCAGCAATTTTTTTGCAAATGGGTTCACTATCGAAAGTCTCTGGAAATTCCAAGTTTCAGCCTCCTAACATAAGCGGTTGCTGAGATCTAGAAACCAAAACCAACTTTTATTAATGTTATGTTTTAAATTTTTTAGGGAATACTGGCTACAACATCGCAGAAAAAGAAGATTGTATTAAAAAGCTATAATCTAATTTAGATATAAATTTGGAAGATTGTAGAGGACTATCTTATGATAATGCCTCTAATATGTCGAGTATAAGGCTAGAGCACTTGCTTTCGGTGCACCTGGTACCAGGTTCGAATCTGCTTGGCGACAAGTAATTGGGTGCCGGACTACCAGATCACTCAGCTGTAAATGAGTACCTGAGTTTAAAATCGGGGTAATAATCACGGACGAGCGTGTGGCTGACCACTTAACCCCCTACTCCTAGTGTTCCATTGGTCTCGTAATGAAGTAACTCTAGCTGCTAGAGTTAGTTCATTACGAGACCAACGGACCATCTGCTAGAGTCTAGCAGGAGTCTCTAAGAGTGAAACCCCAACACGTATTTCCCCGACTGTTGATTATTCGCTTTCCTTGAGGATATATCAATTGGATAACCTTCACAGGTTAGGCCAGTTTTATAAGATTGTGTTGGACTAGCTAGAAGGAGCTGTTTCATCATTGGATGGCATAGACTCTTCTGACTACTATCCGAAACACCCTGACAGCTGTTGAAACAAATTTCATTTCACGAATTATATTGAAAGTTAAATTTTCTTCCATCGCATCCTTATACGAAAGGTAGGTGGCACTGAAGATCACCCAATATTTCAACCAATTTTGGTGGAATTTTTGGTTGTTCGCTAGGATATATGAACCTCAACGTTAAGGGCGTGACATTGAATCCCACCAACAGCAATTTTATTTTTATCAATATTTTATTAATTGAATTTTTCATTTCTTCAGGATTAAGACATTCTGAACCTTATGTAGCTACGGTATCTAATCAAAACAAAATGTGATTCTAGCGATTCTAGCATTAATTGTCGGCAATGAGAAGACTCGAGATTAGTTTGAAAACTGGATTAGATTAAGTCCGAAGAAGGAGTTTCATCATTGGGTTTCATTGACTCATCAAAGGGTATGGAAGCTCGGACAACCTCTTACAGCTGATGATATTATCGAGGTTTTTCTAACCAACCGTATCCCTTAAGACAGGAGGCCAAGGTCCGATTTGGACTGTAGCGCCATCGCAAGTAAGTAAGTATCCCTTAAGAACGAATTTAAGGGTGATCTCATCTCGGTTCGATTTAAGCATCTTAATGTCAACGCAGTGGTAGAAACCATAAATCGAGGAGCCCTGAGAAGTATCTAGAGGTTTGGAAATTAAATTTTCGAAATGATTGAATTAATATTAATGAGCGAAAGTCGAACCTCGACTTAGAACACTTTTTGTCTAGTTATATGGTATACTCGTATGTTTTGTTGGACCAGTTTAAAATCATACATTAGCTCTGGATTCATAGACGTATACGCGTAGGTTAATTTTACACCCCAAGTCTACAATTTGACCAGTTTTTCTTAAAGATTTTCTCCTGGATCTGACCGCTGAAACCTCTTGTTCATCAATCGATCGCAATTCTTAAGATATCGATCGTGACGATCGCGAAAACAAAAGTATGTAATCTGTAACATGTTTGTACAAATGCTGAGTACATGTAAGGTCTAATAGTGTACTTGTAGTGCATTTCAAACTGGAATAGCAAGATGCCAAAGATGCAGATAATACCGTTTTGTTCCGGACACAATCAAAATGCTAAAGTCAAGCAAAAACCGGAATCACGTCTCATCGAACAAAACCGGGCAAGGAAAAATTGATGCATTTTGTCGTTGATGAGATGAAGCTGGGACAGACAGAGGTATTAGTAAGATAGTGTATTTTCTTCGATCCGAAGAAGACGAAGAATAAGCTGGGAGTAAGGTTACTAATATTATGGTGGAGTGGGTTTGGCTAGTGCAATTTATGTTCAAGGTGAAGATACGTAAGTAGAAAAATCTTATAGTAGGTGGCATCGAAAGAAGAGAAACGAAATGTAGGAGTTAGGTTCAAGCGCCCATTATACAGGTATACGTTGCATTTGTTCTATATGCAACGACTTCTTGTTGACTCGATTGCAGGTCAACCGCATAAGTGCATTTTGGAAAATCAACTTTATGCTTCATTTGTTCGTGGAATAAATTTATCGAATTCGCAGCTTCGTGACCATCTTTTCAGTAGTAAATATACATAAGGTCAGATATGCATAGCAAGAACTTATAATTTTCTACGTGATCGATAAGACTCTACCTTTTTCTTATATGGCATCTTTTACCATGTTAGGCCATGGAATCTTCTGTTTCTTAGCAACTTCCGGAAATTCCTCCACACCTTGGAGTGGATCATTTTCTATATGGTCTTATTTTAACTGCTGAATATCTTCTTATTGCGAACGTTAGCCAATCGATTCTTTTCGATTTCGGCCAAGTTATCTGTGCTTGGATGTACCTAAGCATATCTTAAAAATATAATTATAAATAAAAAAAATCTGCCAATAGTCTGAGAACAACTTCATTGTTTTTCGGGACAAAGTCCGAGAAGCAGTTGAGACCGGCGTTCCATCCTTTAAATACCAATAATGTTTTTGCGTCAGCGTTCGGGGTATGGTCTAGTTCGAAATTTAACATTAGTTGTGCCGAGGCAGGCGTCCTAAAGAAGTAACTTCTAAATAGTTTCATGTCTAATTTTGGTTAATATTCTGCTAATATAACGATATAAGCTTTAAGATAAGCAGCTTCTATGATGCAAAAACCATAAATTTTGGCTAGATGAGATCACACCAAGTCTCATCGTTGGAGACATGCACCCAAAGTCAAGTCATCAACGTAATACCAATAGCAAAATCTCAAAGAATGTAGGCTTCCTAAAATATAGAGCAATTTGCTCGAAAGAAGAAATTGAATGCGAAGGACAAATCTATTCGATCAGACTAAGGATATATGATGGAATTCGTGAAAATGTATACATTTACTTGATCATGGATAGAATAGCAAAACATCCTAAAAAAGTTTTATACCATTATATAAAAACCCGTTGAAGTTAACATCTATTCGACTTGTAATCACACTTAAGGGTTATTACGGAATTCGTGAAATTGCGTGCAACCCCTTCACATCGCTCCGGGGTTGAATGAAGACAGATTATTACCTAGAAATCTATAGAATTAAAATTAGTTCAATTCTGAAGACAAGGGATTTGATGAAATTGGTGAAAATACATGGAACCCATTTTCATCCACAGTTTTTGCCACACAAGAAATATATATTTGAAGAAATATTTATATTTGTTGTGTCATCTGTAAGAATTGGAACGGATGTAATTGAGTGCGTGTGGCATTACCAAATTTCCTTGCTAATACCCTGAAAAAGGACAGATGAAGATCAGCTGGGAGTTGGGTTTAACAGCGAGAAGGAGGAGAAGTTTGGGTTTGCTTGGAGCGTACGGGCTAAAAAAAAATAAAATATTGGTTCTGATGTTAAAGTAAAATATAAAAATAGAAATAGGAAAACTTGAGTTTCAATGTGCCGGGCCCAGCATGTGAGTGCAGTCATGTTAGTGCAATTTAATGCACGAACATTGGCTCGTGAAAGTATTCGGACACCAAAATTTGTTTAGTGGAACAAGATAAATAAATATACGAAAGATGTACATAAATAAATATAAAAATAGAACAAATAAATGAAAAAGCAAAACAACAAACTAACAAATAAATCATAATTAAAATAGAATAAAGTAAACAAAAAAAATTAAAATTATACAAGTAAATTAACGGAAAAATAAAATTACGTAAATATAAATAAAAAAATATGATAACGACATAAACGGGACAGAAACTGACACGAACTGATAAATAAATTAAAAATTTAAATAAATATAAAAAAAGAAACAATGAAGTAAATAGAGAGAGGAAAAAAAAGATTTTTTTTTATTATTGTTTCCTTTTGATTTTTTTTTATTTTTGTCTGATTTGTTGTTTTTTTTTACTGAGTATTTCTTTGAGAAAATGATAGAGTAGAAGGCCATTACGATGGATCTTCTTGTTTGAAGACCTTCCGCCCATTCATTCCTCTCTCTAGGGGCCATACCATTTAAATTCTTGAGAGGGCAGGTATGGCTATGGTAGGGTGGGCTAGACGGCGCACTACATCAGCACTACATAGTCAAGTTGAAAAGAGTTTTCTCGTTCTCTCATGACCAATTGGGAATCTTATCCCAATTTTATCACCCGGGTAAGTCGGCGTGAAATTTTTGTTGTACAGGCCATGGGTTTTATGGTCTGAAATGCAAACTTTCTTGAAGATAACCTTTTTAGAGAAAATTTATAAGTTATGGCTCCAAATTCAAAATGACTCCGTCAAAGCTACCCTAAGAAATTTGAAGAATTTTACTTATTGCTTGAATGACTATTGAATTCCTTGCTGAACGACTTCTTCAGTTATAACAAACCGATTTTAAATGTTATCCAGTTAAATTTGTATTGTCAACCTTTCATCGCTCAAATGAAAACCGAAAGTAATAGCAGGTTCCTCGAATCAAATGCAAAACCAGTAGCTTCAAATCTTACGTTTATCAAAAATCAAACCAGTTCTTCTGGTTTGAAAATTGTGCGCTCTATCAAAGGTTATAGTCAGATTCGTCCGCCGAACCATCTTCATCTCGAAATTGGAGCAGCAATTTGCCGGAATTTAACGATCTTAACGGACTCGGCAAGTTCTTAGCGATTTCTTAATGTCAACTACCTGTGTAACGATATATAAGTCTGGCGGTACCGTCCACCCGGAATAGTCCATGACAGTGAAATACGACCATTTTAAAGCGGGCATGTTGGCGCATCTTGGACATCTTACGGCATTTTGTTAATTTGTCGTTTTGACGACAAGGTCAGTTGGGCAACATCTTCAGGTCATCGCGACTTGGTGTTGCTCAACTCCCTGCCGATGTGAATGACTTTCGAATACCCACGTTGTAAATCTTCATGAGAATTTAAAAATTTATTTGTTTTTTAATTTTTATTTCTAGGTTTTATGTCCGAAAACTTTCAATTTAATGCGAACGAACAATTACCACATACCATATTCCTTTATTGTTATTATTATTGCGAAAAAGGCAACAAAAGTTTTGTTCAAAGAAAACGTTTGGCGGTTGGAGAATGTTAAGAATACAATCTTTTCGAACAAAGTTGACACTATTTTGGACCAAAAGAGAAGCCGTTATTTTGAAGACAACAAAAAAAAAATCCATACAAAGTATAGTCAAGAAACTTTTTGAAACTTTGGCCAATTTGGAGGTAACAGTAAGTGGGAAGAAGATATTCTAGAAATCGAGCTTATAATTTCCATTTGCATATCAATGGACCATTCCACAATATCGAAAATGTTTCTTCTTCACTGAAATGTGGCATTTCTATGCATTTTTGGTATATTCTTGTAGGAAATATGGAAATCCTATGACCTGGTTTTATTGTACTGCAAAAGAGGAGGTTAAAAAACCCATAGTGCATTCAACAAACGAGTTATGTAAGAGGTTGATGGACCTTTTTGTTTTGAACGTGGGGTTTGAACATAAAACAATATTATAGTGAATTTTCGCTTGGGATAATAAACGATACGTTATAGGGGGACGATTGTAAACAATTGAATTATTGAACAATCTTGACAAAAATTATGTAACTACACTTCGTTGTATATCTATTTGTATGTGACCTACTCGAACCTATTACCGATTAAAACCACTCTATAAAATTGGCTGTCCTTACCAGCTTAACAATCAGCTGATTTAAGGCCAATTGTATTGAAGCTATCGGATGCAGTATTGAATTTTAACTAATTTAATTTCTTAAACACTAATTTTACCCAGCCTCCCACCAATGGTAAAAAATGCAACCGACAGTAAATTTAAGGAGTAAGTTAAGAAAAAGCATGTGAAAGGTATGGCTACACTTAAAATTAAGTGAGTCCATACTCACATCCTTTATCTGTGGTCTGAGCTCCGATCCTCATGATAAAGGAAGCTAATTTTTTTAAATTTACTTATTATTTTTCTCCCCATTAAAATTAATTAGGTATCTTGTCGTATCTAATTTTTATACTCTAAATCTGAGAGTAAATTTTAAGTTTTATCTAGCCCAAAAGTTTGTAACGAATAGAACCGAGCCTCGGATTAAAAAAACTTATAATTATTTTTGTTCATTTGTGGTCGAAAACCCCAAATCAGTCTGTGTGTGTGTTTGCTGTCCGTCTGTCCGTAAACACGACAAATTTCTACTCATAGTGTATGAAAATTACAAACAAAATGCATAATTTTATACACAATGATCAATTTTACACATTAAATGTGGAAAATTTCATGCGCTGTTGTAATATTACTTCCCAGTTAGTAAAATTATGAATTAAATGTGTAAAAATACGCATTTTCAAGAATTTGTCACAATTTTGTTAAATTTAATGAAAATTCGTAAATTCACTATATCAATGCGGAATGTTTCACTGCTTTAAGAATATGTAGTAATATAAAAAAAATTTTTACTCTATAGTTTCTTAAAATTTTGAATTTTGATGTTTGGACGAATTTATATGCTTGAGTTCGTTAACGGAAAAAACCGTCCAGCCAAACAAAAAGTCCTTAAAACACGTACAAAAGAATGTTGTCCAAAAATTTCGGAACGCCTTAAGCTACGACTTAAAAATTTTGTATGTGTTGGTTTTCTATTAGTTGTAGGAAAAGGTATGAATATGAGAAAAATCCCATGAGTCCTTCGATTAGCAAGTTACCATACAAAAATCCTTTAAAAATATACACAATCAATTTACAGAACTCTCTTTAACTCAGGAAATCGCTTAGCGACTAAGTTGAAATTTTGAACAAATGAGTTCAAATTAAGTTCATTAGTCCGTACATGTCTTTAACTCCTTCGAGTAGCTCTCATACATAAAGACCTTAAAATACGTGTTCAAGAAAAATTTAATTTAGATAGTTTTATAAATAGAGATTAGAGAGAATAGAGAGTTTTTACTTTAACACGTCTTAGATCGTCAAAACGGCAATGTACGAATTCATAATATTGATGAAAGAAGTACATATTCTGCTAGATGTGTTGTTCAAAGCATAATTTTTTTATAAGGGTCTTTGCAAAGATTATAAATTTTCTTATTTAACTGAGTATTAAATTAAAATTAAAAATGAAATTAAAAAATTAAAAAAACGTCAGACAAATTGCTACTGCTCTCGAAAAATTCATGAATACCAGCTTCCCCATCTTCGTAGAAAAGAAATTGGTTAAATAACCATGACAATGTGTTAAGCTTTTTTGCTTCTGCATATTTTGAAAAGCTTTTAAAATTAGTTTTTTCAGCACGTACATACCTACATAGTCACACCCCTACAACAAAGTATTATTTTAAAAATCCATTCCAATTAAATATATACGACCACTGGATTCGATGCTATCAATAAAAATCCCTTTACAAACGCTTTCGAGTAGAACTGATCGCTGTTTTGTTCACATAGTAGAAAAACTGATCCCGTGCATAACTACGGCATACTGCATGTTTTAAGACTAAAGATTTCTAGCATATTGGGTTGTGTGTATGTGGAGGAATATGAATGAAAGAATATGCGAGACGAGGAAGATAGTTCGAGAAGTGTTTAGAGTTTTGTCTGCATTCTAGATGTATGTATTTTCTTACTAAAGCTGATGTCATTTATAATTGAGTTGCCCACATACTTTCCATTCTAACGAGCTTAAGGCCCCATGAGTCCGGTACGAAATTTTTTATCCCTTTTTTGATTTTTCCTCTTGAGAGGATTTTAATCGATTGAAATAGTTTTTCGTTAGTGTAATTTGGCGTTAAAAATAAAAATAAAAATGAAAATGTTTTAAAATTTGATCTATGGAAGACATTCCTTAAGATTTTTTCAAGCATTGTATTAATGAAAATGATTTGTTAATTATTTAATAAATAGGTAATAAATGCACATAAAAATTTAAACAATTTATGCATTTTAAAAAATGTTCAAGGGTTTTTGTTCTAATAGAAATTTTTTCAAATACAGTTTTGATTTTATCTCTATGGACGACCTAGTTTACATACCAACTAATAAAGTGGTGTATTTTTTTTTTTTGTTTTTGTTGCCATTAACGTGAAAAATTGGCATGAAAACAGTCATAAATCACCAAAATCGCATTTAACGTGCACATGGAGCCTTAATGTATATTATTATCAATGTTTTGAAAACATTCATCAATGATATCAAACAATAAATATTGTATCTATTATGTACACATTATTAATACGAAGAACGTGTGCATTAATATAATATTCTTTCATCATATGAAGATCACAGGGAAAAAACTCGATAAGTAGATTTTTCATTTTCGAGATTTTTATGCCAGCTGTTGTCTAATATCATAAAGTATACTCTAGCAAACATAAATAGTGGACAAATCTATCTAGTCCATAGTTAATGCGTATTAAAAATTACCCATGCAGGGGAAAAACCTGGTTAGTCCAAGAAGTCAAGGGAAAAATCTGTTAAGTCCATGCATCGCTACTGTCGGTGTCACTGATTTGAGAAGCTTCACCACGATCACGTTGTAGTATTTTATTACAATACATCAGTTTTTTTTTGTGTTTGAATAAATGCAATATTTATATTATTTTTAATTTGATCAATAATTTAAAGTATAAATGAGGCTATCAGTGCAACAGTGGCCTAACCCACAAGCAAAATCAAAATCAAAATGCAATATATTTTCCATAACATTTTATTCAAATGTTCCTCAATAATAAGATTTTCTGTCATCTGTCCGCAGTATATGAAACTATTTTTTAAAATTATCTACTGACAACAGAATTCAAGTATAGATTCTAGAAAAATCATTTCTTCAGTTTTTATGGTTTTGTGGGTTAGGCCACTGTTGCACTAATAGCCTCAAATATGGTTGATAGTGAAGATCCACAGGATGCAAACCTAAACCAAAATGTTTCTTCTTCCAAGAAAGAGCGAAAGATGTTTTAAAAAAGAGCTATGCCACGTACCACATAGCCTTTTCAACAGATTTTTCATTAATACCAACAATTTCGTTTAATGAAAGTCATTCATTGATGTTAAGAACAGAATTATTTCAGTGCTGATCACGAGAATTGCAATTTTGTTCATCAATATGTACGCAGTAGGCGTACATTTTCAAAATAGGTATATATAATTTTTGAGTAGGGAGAGGTACGAAAAACTATAATATTCAAAATTGTGTTCATCTCAGGAGTAGCTTGAGCTAGAAAGTAGAAATTCGGCTTAAGTATGTATATTTCTTTTAATTTAAGGTGGTTCAAAATGGAGAATTTCTGGAATTACGCTTTTATAACGAAAATATGTTTTTACATATTTCATTCGATGGCGATCCAAAAAAAAATAAAAAAATTAAGTGGGGCCCAGACTGTTGGCATATTTCACTATATGGCACCTTTCTAGGAGGACGCGGTCTTTAGATCGAACCGATTGGGTGCGAAGACTTCAGGAGGCCAGGTCCGACTTAGGCTGTCGCACCATTGATGATGAGGTGCATCCATCATCTTTACATTTATATATGTACATCATTCTTTACAATATCATATCCAAAATGATTTCACTGAAAATTCTAAGGTCACCAAAAAGAAACATTTTGAATCGATAAGAAATGGACGCAAATACTTACTATTTATTTTTTCTCTGTAAATAACAAAGTGAGACATTTTGTGTGGTTAGTAAAACACCACAAATTAAACCGACTAGTAACATCAGTATTATGAGTAAACACCTTCGTGTTTGATAAGATAAAAACCGAATTATCGAAAGTTTCAGTTGGCAGATTGTAGTGAATTGATAAGCATGAAGGCCTGGTTCAGTCGCACTATGGACGAGATGGATTTCGGTGGCATATTTAAACGGAAAAAGAAGAAGAAGGAATCGGGGGATTCTACCGATAGTCAAGGTAAAGAGATATCCTTACCGCAACCGGCTGGAACAGACGAGTATGCAATCCGGCATGCAAGGACAGGTGTTGCTATTATCCTGAATCACAAGCATATCAAAGGTCAGCAAACGCGTAATGGAACGGAAAAGGATCGCGATCGATTGGAGGAAGCGCTCCAGCTGTACGGGTTTGACGTTAAGGTCTACAATGACCTGGAGTTTGACGAAGTAACGAATGTCCTGCACAAAGGTAAGACTAGTTTCCTTAGTGTAATCTTAGTGAACCCCCAGTGAATTTCATAATGCATTTCAATTGTGCTTCTAGCCTCCCAGCAAGATTACTCAGATGCGAATTGTCTATGCGTCACGGTCTTATCGCACGGTTTACCCGGGAAAATTTTCGCTAGTGACACCATCTACCCGGTGGAGTACTTGTGGGAGCCATTTCTGGGCGATAAGTGTCGATCGTTGGTCGGTAAACCGAAAATGTTCTTCATACAGGTAGGCATGAGAGTCTCGTCGCACCTGTTACTAGGTTGATTAATTACGAAATTGATCTGTAGGCATGTCGCGGTACAAATCTCGACGCTGGAGTTAGCATGATGTTTCGATCGTTAACTGTCGAGCCGCCCGTAACGTACACTATCCCATCGACAGCGGATTTACTTGTTATGTACTCGACTTTCGATGGCGACTATTCCTGGCGGAATTCGACTAATGGTTCGTGGTTTATCCAGAGTTTATGCTTGGAACTTGAAACATCGGTACACAAAGACAACATTGAGTTGATCTACTTGCTGACTTCGGTTGCACGACGAGTTGCATACGACTATCAGTCGAATGTACCGACAGATCAAGCGATGAATGAAATGAAGCAGATGCCGTCTTTTGTATCGACTCTAACTAAAGTCTTTTACCTGAAGAAGAAATTGGACGATGAAGAAGACGACGAACCACCTGAGGAGCCACCAAATGAAGATGAGTAAGATTTAATTGCAAAAGAAATGTAAGAAGTATCACGAAATAAGAATTGGACATGATGAATGGAAGCGTTTTTCATTTAAGGGCTCCCTGCTGGGTGTTTAACGATTTTTACAGGTGTACTCAGGTAAAGTGAAAGTGAAGTGCAAGGCCACGCGACAAGTAAATCCACTTAGCCGCAATCTGCGGGTGCACAATGTTACTGAACCGTGACTTCACACCTTCATGGGTTTATAAAAACCACTGAATGGAGTTACCTCAGTAAGTCTTGTGCTTCCATCCAAACTTGAAGATGTGGTCATATTGTCTACTGGTACGTATAACACTTACCCTTAAGCTTCGAAGGGCCCAATTACAAATTCTTATTCCAAAGATTCTTCTAGCCATCGCTAATTTAACAGCGGGAATAGTTGCACCCCCGAAACAATTAAAACTCTTCATACACGGCGACACCCTCTATAAACTGGAGATAACACAGGAAGCTGCCGAGAAATTTGTTCGAGTATCGACACTTTTCAAAATCCCCAAACGCCCCGTTGTGGAAATTGTGAAACCAGTGACCGAACCAAGTGTCGAGGATCTAGAAGTTGGAGACCAACGCCACTATGAAGATACTAAGAAGTTCGCTTGGAATCAGAAGTCAACTAGTTGGCATCGTCACCTCATTCCACCGGATCCGATTAGACAGATTAGACTATCACATTTTGGAAAATATCTACCTTATCCGAATTTTTATGGTCTTAGCGGCAGATATGGTCTTTATAGTTACAGTGCCGGAAACGATGTTAATAATAATTTACCGAGAGGCCAATACAAATATGAAGTCGATATCGATAATCGATAGTGCAGTATTTCGGGGCTTTAAAAATTAAATTTAATTGGAGTGAGAGTTTATCTAGTGTTTTCAAATTTAATAAACATCACATAATGCGGTTAAGCTAAATTAAAAAAATTGTGAAAAGTTATCGCTGATTGATTAAAAATCAACAATTTTTGTTTAATTTTGTTTGTGAAGCATAGTTATAATTAGAACATTTTAGTTGGTGTGTTTCATGCTCTAAATCGAGTTGAAAAGAAATATTATATTTTTAGTTTCTGTTCACGAAAGTCCTTAAAATAAATTACCATTATTTCAGAATGGGTGGTGCAACCGAAAAAAATTCAGAGAAGATGGCTTAGTTTTTTTCGTTGGCCTAAAAGGCGAAAAACACATTCGTCCAAAAGGCATTTGTAAGATTTTTCACTATTGAACTCGGAGGGGTTGAAAATGGGTTGAAAATTGTTTCATGGATTTCTCAATATCTTTTGGGACTGGTGAGATATTGAGTTAGTTTGCGCTTAAACAAAAGCCTAAAAACTGCCTTAAAGAGGGTTAAATATAAAAGTCAGTTCAATCTATGATGTGATCATGGGTTAGTAATGATTTTTTAAAATTTAATTTTTCAATATCATATCAAATTGATTTCTACTTCTATAGGCTTCACATATAAAGACCTAAATGATTTTTACGTTTTTAAATCTACAAGTGTGCGAAAATGTGTTAAATATAGTTTACCGAATATCTTTCTTCTATCTATATCTTCTTTCATCTAAATGAAAATCCTTCTTTCAGTATTTTTCGAAACTCGACCCACAGAATGTGGGGAGGGGTTAAAAATGACTTCACGAATTTCTCTTAGAACCACGAAATACTAAGTTTTCTCACTTCAAAGTTCAAAGGGATACTAATTAAAACTCCAAAAAAATTACTTTCGAATTTTTTCGAAATTTAAAAAATATTCTGTACCGAATCTCGTATTAGGTGGGTCTGGACTTCCACCAAAAAAATATTAAAGTTGCACCCAGACTGTAAGTAGTTTGTTTTATTGAATTTTTCGATATCAAAAAACAATTAGGGAGTAAAATAAATATATACATAATTAATTTCTTCATTATTTTGTATAAAAATAGTACTTAAAAGTAAAGAATTCGGGATTAAACCCTTTTCAGGGATCGAAAAATCTAAAAAACCTGTAATATATCTTTAAGTGATTAAAGAAGGCCCAGAAAGTAAGAACTGAATTGATATTGCATCCAATTTAAGGAAAGCTTGTAGGGAGTACAAAATAGCCAATTTTAAAACCCATTTTCTTTGGAACCGCTGATCGTAACACACTATTTTTTTTTAATTGTAAAACTATGTTTGTACTACTGATCGAAGCATTTTAAAAAATAGCTTTACTTATTTTTTAAAAGCTGTTCAAAACTCTGTACTTTTTTAACTATACTAAATGGCCTACAGGTCGACACTGCGTTAATAAAATTTGATAATCTTCGATCAAAAAATTCTTTTATACAAAACAAGAAAAACAAAAAAGAATGAATGTATTCTGATAGGTGGCTGGTGAGAAAACGACGCAAATGCTTCAAAAAACATGATTTATCAAGAAATCAATTTGTTTACAACAATACTGCACTATTTGTCATTTCTTTTAAAATCTAAATTAAATTAAATTTATAAATTTTATAAATGTTGATTTTTTAGTTTACCTTGCAAAATATCTATGGCAACACTGATTCTTATCATTTGACAACAAAATAAACTAACAAGCAATCATTTTATCAATGAAAGTTGTAATCGTAATGTTAGGAGGGCCTCGTATTCAGCAGGTGCATTTTAATTTCAAAATTTATTTTTAGCACTTTCAGGTGCCCAAATGTCGCGTTTTTGGTCTTGTGTTATCAGGAAAAATCTAAAAGTTTTATTAATCAGTCGAAAACAGATTTTTATTAATTAATATTCAAATTTGTTTTTAGGAGTTAATAAAGAAGGCCTAATGAGGTTAGAGGCAATACGATGTATAATTGGTCCTAGATTTGTCGGAATTCGTTAATATGTACACAACTTCTTGACACCAATTAAAGGGTTGAATTAAAAAGAAATCTAAAAATAATTTTTGGGTGGCTTTAAAAAATATTAAAAGCCAGTAAACGTAAAATTAAATGCAGAAAATCAGAAAATCTAAGAGATTTGAAAAAATTCGTGAAAATATACCTAAGCTATTCATTGATAATGTTTTTTGTTTATATCTCTTGTCTAAATTACAAGATTTTGAGTTCACTATAGAAGTTGATATCCTATATTATCCTCAAAAATAAATTTAATTTTCAGTGTACTCCTCCTTAACTCCCATATACATAAATTAAAACTAATTTTTCTGGATTAATGTATTCGCGGAATATGGTAATCCAAAGCTTTTCTCACATTAAAATTTTATTTTTAATGGATAAATTGGGTGAACGCTTACGACTGGTTTCTTTTGGAGACGAGTTTTTTTCTAATTACACCAGAGAAATAAAATTTGATCATCAAATGAAGTCCAATGAATCTAAGACTTTAAGGGAGGAGGAGGACGAACGTGGGACGTAGCAATTTAAAAAAAAAAGTAGGTTTTATACCTCGAAAACCACACTAGATATGATCTTACAAATTTACCATCACTTGGGCTTTTTGGGGGTGTTGGTGTTGGGGGTGATGGTGATGGGTAAAAAGGAACACATTCAGATTTTTATTTCTCGAAAATCGTAATGAATAAAAAGCTTAATAGCGAGCGTCTATAGACATATTAGAAAAACAACATTTTTGAAACTATCAACAAGTAGGAATGGTTTTTATATCTCAGAAACGGCTTATGCTAGAAAGTTGTACGTAAATGTAAATAGATGCGATACTAAAGTAATTAAAGCATAAAAAAAGTACAGATTTTTATTGGCATTAAAGAGGTTGAGTAAAAGAAATGTCCGTAAATTCACATATACACGAATTTCGTTAAAGCTCTTAGACAAGTCGAGCTATGAAAATTTCACTTCTGCGGACTCGAAACGCTCTTTAATTTTTTTCGATATTCAACCACTAAGGGGTTGTAAAGTGATTGTGTACATATTCACGAATTCCGATATATTTCTTAGGTCTATTGAGCTTTGGAATTTACTTTAATTTTGTATGAAGTCCTTTCCCTATCTCTCCTTCACCAACACCAATTCTCCGTAAAGGTACCACGCAAAGCGGTCTATCCACATACAAAATTTAGACAATATATCAACTGGTTTATGAGTTGAGACCCGTTTGAGCACACTGTATTAAATTTTTACTAATTTAAAATTACGCAATGGGATGCCAATGTAAATTATAGTAAAATTACACTGCATTGTGTACGCTAAATAATATTGTGTAAATAGTTACAGATAAATATGTATTGTGATTACATTCTTTTCCGTAGTTTTACACTTTACCGATGCACGTATAAATATGTAAAAGTTACATTATATTCTGTACGCTTCACACAAGTGTGTTAATTGTAACTGATCAATCTGCATTATTATAATCAGACACATCTTGAAACTCGATAAAGCACATTTCCCATAAAATCATTGTGAACTCTTACCGACCAAAGCACTAGCACAAACTGTCACATAAACTGAATTCTATTGTCAACAGCACGGCGTTGAACTTACTTTTGTTTTACGTATACAAATATAAACACCATCAAGCAACTTTACTCAGAATTAATCAATCAATCAATATTTATTAGTTTATATACTTATGTCTAACATCTTATACTTTATAGTTTAGAGAACAGATAATTCAAAATCTAAACAGCTAAATTAAACCTAGTTAGCACAACAAAGCAAAACATTTATGACAATTTTAGTTACTCAGAATTAAAATGAATACATTATAATATGTATGGAACTACACAAAGCTATTGAATTCTGTACAATTCTATTTAAACTTTCGTATTTTTATGTAATTTTTATAGAAATTTCAACATTTACACATTTTATAGCAAATACGCTCATTAGTTCCTTAAATTTCCAATGTAATTGTAAAATTACATTAACCCTACAGTAAATGCAGTATTATTAAATAATAGTAAAGTAAAATGACTATACAAATAGTACTTTTACATAAATTTTTTACTGTTTACGGCGGCCAGGTGGATTTTTTCTGAAACGTGAAAGAGCAAACTTTTTGGGTTCTAATTTTTTTTTAGATTTTTTGTCAACGATTAGTGCTCCTTTAGACCCACCTCAAAATTTACTTTTGTCCATTAGTGAATGTGAAATTACAAGAAACCAATTTAAATCGGAAATTTCAGGTTATTTATAATAAAATTAAACTAAAATCGAACGGGACTGAACTGATAAATGATGAACATGTTCGGGCACTTCTAAGATAGTGAGAATACACCGAGGAATGTAAAGGTCACTAAAATACACTTATGTAAATTCTTCTAGTGTACAATAAATTGTTTTTTTTTATGGAAATGTAGCTCACACTTTGAGACACTAGGTCATTTGTTCATTCTTTCGAATCAAAAAAGGAAGCTTCAAATTGAATTTTCGAAATTCAAATTAGCATAGGAAGTGTGTCACTACGGTATCAAATTTATGCCTAATCAGGGTCCAGCTGAAACCACATCTTAAAAATGAAAATCTTCTTTTTATATGCACATGATACCCACCACCTGAAGATAATCTTGCTGTATCTTGATCACATAGAATAAAAATATGACCACTTAAATGTCTGTCGCCTTCCGGCCTAAGTCTTTAAAGAGGACCGTTAACAAGTCCAATCTGACAAAATATGCAAATCGAGAATAGTCCAAGCTAATCAATTGTACAATACCTTGGAGTCTTAGTCAAACAGAGTTAAGTTAGATCTTTGTTTTCGATTTTATCTTCACTAACGGCTACTGTTTCATACCTGCGAAAAAGCTCTTCTACAAGATCGTCTAACCTCAAGATTCGAAAAAAGCTTGAATGTGGAAGGTAACTATCTTCGTGATTTATTAGTTGTTTAGAAGAAAATCGCCAAGCCTTGTAGTTCGCCTCATCATCAAGTTGAAAGTCGAAAGCCAAAGAAAATCCACACTGAATTGCTTCTTCTTTCACCTGCCTCGAGACTTGCATCTTAACACCAGCTAGTATCTTCCTACCTGTATATCGCGTTAGACGTTAATTTTTCCTTAAGATAGTCCAAGTTAGAGTTTAGTTTGTTTTTTTCTGTAACGGACTAGTTTAAGATACGAAGCGTTAAACTGGTGTTTGGAGGCCGATAGTGTGCATGGAATTACGATCGCAGTCAACACCCCGTGTAATTGGCCATAGTGAGAGTTAATTTTGCTCGAAAAAAAGGAAGTGAACTTATTTGTCTGTACTTACACCTGTTATTGTTAGTATTAACAACAATTTTCATACGTGCCTTCCTAGTTTGTTTTGTCAAAAAGTTCGTGTTTTTTTTTGTTAAATTTATTATCGCATCGGAATAATGGTTAAACGTTGGATTTCATAACTAGTGATTTATTAACGATAACTTCACTCTCGACTGAGTGTGAAGATTATGAAGTGTATGTTGTGATATGTTATAGGCAATAACTTCCGATATTTTATAGCCTAGATATTGAAAATAGTGCAAATAAAAATTCACCAAATGGAGTGGAATCTTCCCTTATTTTAGTCAAAAATCAATAAAAAAAATGGATATTAGGATGAAAATATCAATCAATCTTCTCTGGATTTGGATTATATTTCTGCTTCTGAGAAGCAATAAAGGTACTAGTTTTTAAAATTTTATTAAAAAAAATTTATGGTATAATTAAAATTACTTTTTTTCCCATAAAATCTCGATATGTTTACATACATCTTGGACTTTTAAACACGTCTGCGAAACGGGTCAATTTAAGCCATTTATTAGTCTGTTTTTGTATAGATACTCTAGCGAATGTTCTTCTTAAGACTAAATCACTTTTTCCGGTCTATCTAGCGGTTATAGTAAATTAATCGTTTCGGGTTTCTGCTTTTATCGATTTTATTGGTAAAACGCATCGAAGTCTATCGTTTCGCTCTACAGTTAGTAATTTATATAAAACTCGTAAATTCTTACAGAAACGGTTTTAATTAAGCGAATTCGAAAAAAAAAATAATAAAATATATTTTACCTTATTAATTCGCTATATATAATTATTCGAGTATTTCGTATAGCTTCTTTGATTTTAGAGTCTATAATTTACAAGAAAATAAGACACGCGTCGTTGATTGAAATTAAAAACCAACTTATGCAAGCTTCTTTTTTTTTATAATTTCCTTGTTAATGAATACCTCTGTAGGTACATACGTATTTCAATTTTCATGTGTAAATTTTTTTAAAATCTATGCCACACTTCCGCAATTCTCTTCGAAAAAGATTCATATCTAAATTTAATTCTAAAATTCGGGTAATAATCACAAAAAGAGCTTAATAAAAAAAAAATGCAGTCGTGTTGGCAATTATTACTATATAATTTTGTCGTATTGGCTAATATTAATTATTATTGTTCTGTTAATGGGGCGATTAAATGAATGGAATAGCAATAATAGTTGGGAACAACAGAAAAGAAAAAAAATTATCATAAAAAAAGATCAACCAATTAACTTATGAACTATTACGATGAACTGTGTATGGATTTATTTTGTTGGGATTAAAAGTAGGTGAGATTTTGAAATCTTTTGTATTATGGTTTACTGTCGACATGTTTTTTGTTCATTTTGGGAGACAGGTCAAAAAACCGATTTGATTTATTAGATAGATAGTATGTTTACAATCGCTTATAAGGAAACATTGAGCGCAATTTTCGATATTGTACAATACATATATTGGTCATTTAGAAATAGTTTTTACATAAGAAAATGGAAAAAATAAATTGCATTATTGTGATGCAGTAGGAAAATATATTTTACAATTATTATCCTAAAAATTTATTAAAATGAGATTTGTTAAGTTTCGGTTGGTCAAAAATTTGAGCTGATTCCATCAAAACGGCTTCAAATAAAAGTCTTAAATTTGGCTCGCTTTACTCGTAATTTTTTTTAATAATTTGCAGTATGAGAATGATTTTGAAAAAATCTATAATAAATCAAAGTTCTTTGCATACAAAAAAAAAAATTGATATATTTCTGCGTTTATTAATCGAAAAACACTACAACTTTGAGATTTCATTCAGCCAGGAATTAATATTGGGGATAGAGTTGTGGCCAAAATAGTCTACTTTTTTCGGTCATACAAAATTCCTTAAGAAACCTATTCACGAAAAATTGATCGACTTCAGAGAGCTTCATGAAAAGAATTTGAACCTTGGAAATCGTTTAGTTTTCCAATAATTCACAGGAAATCAAAAGAGCATACTCTCAGCAGCCTAAAATAGGTTATTGAATTTTTATTCGACTTATCTACTGCACTAAAAACTTTAATCTTTTTGTTTTAGACGAAAAGTTTTGGTTTTCATATCTCAGGAACTGCTTACGATAGGAAGTTGAAATTTGGAATCTGTAAGTCTCGTATGTAATGGGGCTACTCAAATTTTCACGAATTCCGACATATCTCTTAGAGCTGATTAGAAAGATTAGATTTCACACTAGTATTTACCTCTTCGAGCTTGCTTTATAATCGAGTGGAAAATAATTTCAGGATTTCTGGATATTCAACATCTAGAAGGTGTAAAGGGGTTACGATTTCCGACATATCTCTTAGTAAAATTGGTTTTTACTCGTGCTTTACACAAAATTTTTTTTCATTGGATACATACATACATATATGATGATTTTGATTTTTACGTGTTAAGTTTTTACCACAATTTCTTTGGAAGAACCAGTAATGAATGTCGAATGCTGCTTCCTGTAAGGCGCTGTTCTAGCGATAAAATTACTTTTCTTAAAAAACCTCCTTGTTTAAAACCTCGCGTCCCGAACTATAACCCACAATCATAATTTGTCTTTTAAGAGTTTCCGTAGTGTCCGTAACTTTTTATAACTTGAAAGTACGAAAATAAGGATATTTTATATTAAGATAGGTAAATAATTATTAGAGAACCTTCTACACAAAGGTCGTAAGAAATTGAGGCTTTTATTTGCTAATTTTGGGACAACTGTAGAACGCGATTTTTTTAGCACCTAATAAAATTTAATTCGGAGTTCTGTACCTATTTTATTTAGATTGAAGTGTAACAAACGATGGGTGCGAATTATTTTTTTATAAGCTCAAAAATTTTAGGGGAAAGAAGAATTTTAGGGGAAAGAAGAATTTTAGGGGAAAGAAGAATTGTGAATTTTCGGTTTCTTCTCCGCTTGAAGGAAGATAGATAAAAGTTTCCCATAGTTGCCATATATGTAAAAATTTCGATAAAACTTATATCAACACAGAAATTACCAATTGACCATTTTAATATTACTGGGACTATAAACGCAGGGAGGACAAGCTTTCAAATTTTGTTTTTGTCCAAATAGGATCTTGAAGAATAATTACTTCTCAAAGTCTTATAACTGGTATCGTTACAATTCAAATTACAGAGGTTCGAATTTATTCACCTGCCTCTGGACGTTTCATCAAATGGAAATTTTGTAAGAAGGAAGTACAAGATTGGTTTTAATACTCAAAGACATGTGGCAGTGAATGAGCAAAATTGATTATGGTTTTGCACCATCTATATCAGGGTGGATTAGAGATGGGCAAAGCATTTCAGCGAAGTAGTTCACTCCTACTTACTCACTTTAAAGAACGGATTCAGTGAAGTACTTCCATTGGAGTATTAATTTCGTATTTATTCTACTCACAATTCAGTAGTCTTTAGTCACTCACTCACTAGTCATAGTCAGTATTTGTGAAGTACTATTTGTCACTGTTTGTGAAGTACTTCAATTGATTCTTTCGTTGAGTAGTCACTAGTCACTTCAATGGAAGTATTTACTGAATCTATTCTCTTCTAACAGTCGCTTATTAGTCACTCTGTTAGTACTAAATTTTTCTCTCAGACAGGTAAATATAGATATCGTTTTTAATTTTTTTTTCTCGTTTCGAATTGAAGTTCGGTTCACCCAAATGAGTGAGTTACTTCACTCACTGACTTCAATGAAGTGGTTTTTTAGAGCAGTTCACTCGTGAACGAAACGACTGATGAAGTCTGATGAAATATCGAATTGATATATAATTTTCTCAGCTTTTCTACATAATCACTCAAAAAATAATTTTGAGACTTTTGAATATACAGCCAAGGGGGTGTAAGTGAATTTCGTACTTAGATCCTTAGATCTTATGATCCTTAGATCTTATGATATATAAAATTTTTAATTAATACTCAATTTTTTGGAAATTCAACTGCTAAGCGGGTTTGAAGGGGTTGCTTACGTTTTCATAAATTTTCTAGTGCCTGATGAGATATCAAGTTGCTTCTGCGGTTAAAACCTATTTCAAATTTTTTAAATTCAACCCCCAAGTAGTTTCTTTACGTTTCCACAACTCGTCATATCTATTAGGTCTGATGAGGCCCCAAATTGTTCCTTTCTTCTATGGGCTCTTAGTGTACAAAATTTAATTTAAATTAAGACAAAATTAAAAATTTAATTTTAAATTTGGGCGTGATTTTTACTGTTTTAATCAGATAAAAATCTATGTTTTAGATATTTTTACTATTCTAAGTACAAAATTAGCTTTCCAAAAAAATCTCATAATCTCGAAATAACTGATGTTTTTTTAATTTAATTTACGAGGCTCAGTGGTTAAAGCTATATTGGAGACGTGGGGATGGTTATTTTTTATTTAATTTTTTTTTAACAGCATATGTTAAAAACCGACTAATAATTCACCAGACCCCTAATTTACCCTCTTCCCGAATTTTGAGTTTCGCCAATACTTTTGCCAAATTTTACCTATCATAACCAGTGAAAACATTTTAGTACTTATCATCAAATTTTAAAGAAATGACACATGATTTTCTCCAAAAAACTTTTGTAAGTTATTTCACATGCTTCAACGATGGAAAAAAGTTTTCGAAAACAATTTCCGGAATTGAATCCAAAAAAAAACCTAGAATCCGTCATGTTTTCTTAATTAAACATCATGTGCACGCTCATCTTCATTAAAAATGAAAGTTACAATGCGAATTATGCATATAACTTTGTACAAATACTCCCGAATCGAATCCTCATAATTCGCTTTAAAAATATTCCGATTAATCAATTGATCGAGCAAGAAAACAATCCAAGTTTTTTTTTGTTGCAATAACATAATAATAAACTGAATTTGCAATTATCAAGTAGACGTGTTTACATAATTACCATTTCATAGATAATAAAAAACATTACCAGAAAGTTATGTTTATCGTGTTGATCTATTGGATAAAACGATGCATTAGAAATATGTTGATACTCGTACCATGAATACACCGAATTAGTATTATTGATATCTATCCAATCGTAATTTATTTTTACCGAGGAGCACGTAAACTTCTCGAATTTGCAATTTATATTGCGTGAAATTATGGAAATGTTTACGCTGTTTGATTCGGTACAAAAGGCAAATATCACCTCGATACTCGAATGTGGGAGAGTTGTCCGATGATAGATTAGATTTTAATCGATTTGAGTGGGAAATCATAAAATAAAATAAAATTATAGATACAAATTTGCAGTTATCTTGATAACGAGAGTGTGTGCAACGAAATCGAATTGAATAATAAAATAGTTTTGAAAAAGATTTTTTATTAATAAATTATGTAGTCTTCGGTTCCGGAGTGATCACTGATGGGGACCAGCGTTATTTCCCTACTACAATTTTAGTAGATCTGCTACGAGTTCCACGTAAAAAAATTTTGCTACGAAAACTACCATGTACATTTCTTGTTCTATACTTGCAAAACAAATATGTATGTATATAGAACACGTCCAACACTTTATGATATACCCTTAATTATAAACCAATAAGTATCTGCCAACAAAGAAAGGTTAAAGAGTTGGTGCACCAAAAGAGATAATGCTACTGCCACCCTTACCAAAACATATGAATTAACTTATGCAACTCTCCTTGCACATCTTTCGGTTTGTACGTAGAATAAAAAAAATGAATTCAATATTTGGGAAGACCTAGTAGATATGACGAAAATCGTAAAAATATATGTACATTCCATTTTCACGGATAACGCCAATGGATATTCGAATTTTTGCTCATCAGAATTACTTTTTTAGTTAATTTGCATATATGGTACACATCCGGTTTCAATTTTGTAGCATAAGCCGTTCTATAGTTAGAAAAAACACCAACACCCCCACGCCCACCCACCACCTCGTACCATACTACCCCAAAAAAAAAGTTTCAGCTTTAGACCGTTATAGATTCTCGAAATATAAATATGTATCGAAACTTTTTCTTTTCACCCTCACCCCTTACAACCCCTCCCACAAATCATCCTGGTTTTTTTTCCTGCTTGGGGCCCATGCCACCGCCCCGCGCCCCTTAAACAATTTTCAGGAAACTCAATTTATTGATTTCTATAGATACACAAACCGAATTTTAATTTTCTACCGAAATTGGCTCGTGCGATATCGTAATCTAAGGTTTTTCACCACCCATCTCTGCACCCCACTGACTCCCTTAAATACTTTGTTTGCTTGGAATGTCTTGATCTCGGATTTCCAGCGTTTCGGCGCAATGTTTTTCACTCTGGTCCTGCAACCATCCATCCATATTGAAATTTTTTTTTCAAGAGGTTCTGTAAAATTACTATATAAAATTTTAAAAATTTTACTCTGCTGTTATCTAGAAATCGAAATTATCCATCTAAAACGCTTAACCATCTCTTCCCTTATGACTAAACCTCTTAAAATGAAAGTCTACCTACAAAAAAATCATCTTAATAGCTCATAGGGTTTTGGAGGTACGAGCCTTCAAAACATTTTGCATACGGTAGGCAGACGGACTGTTGTGATCCAGAAACCAAAATGTTCCGTCTATAATGCTTCCCATTTCTTCCCTAACCCCAACCCCTTAAAAAGTGGTTGGGTGTACCCAGTCTACATACAAAAAAATTTACTTAATAGCGCAAAGGGTTTGGGAGGTACATACAAGCCTTGGAATGATTTTGCGTATGGCGGACAGACGGACTGTTGTAATCTGGAAACCAAAATTTTCCGTCTAGAACGCTCCCCAACTCTGTACTCACACCCCAATCCATTAAAAAAAATAGTTGGGTGTACCCAGTCTACCTAAAAAGAAATTAACTCAATAGCTCATGGGTTTTGGGTGGTAGGAGCCAATTTTGCGTACGGCGGACAGTCAGACTGAATTTATTCTCTACTTTTATAAGGAACTATTAAAATAAGTTAGTAATTTTTTTTTCTAAATCGATGACAATACTGTTCTATTGATTTAATAGAGTGAAATTAGTTCTTCAAATATTCTGATATCTTCGATACAAATGTCCCTAAATTTAATGATCGGTGAACTGTACTAAAAGTAAAAACTCACTAAGCTAAGGGGCGAATTTTAAATTTCACAAATGTTGCTCATTTCTGAAAAGCTTTTAGAATTTGAGTGTGATTTAAAAATTCTCTTCACGTTGTTGTGTTGTGTTTGGTGGGGGGAAGACACGTAGAAAAGTAACTCATCTTGAACATTTTCATGTAGTTCATTTTCTCCTAGTCTCTACCCAAAATTTTCCGTTGTGTCATCGCTTTCGTCGCAAGCAGTGCACATGGGGTCGATAATGATTCTCAATTTGACAAAGTGTAGGCCACATGAGTTATGCCTCTTCACCTTACTACTGACAGACACCTCTTACTATAAACTTTTCCAAATCAAGTCACTCATATTGAAGGATCGCGATATTTAACTAAATCGCCTTTTCCCTCAATTTAAAATAGTATTAAATGCGAAATAGACAAGGTCTTTAAAAGTTAGTTAGTTTTATGCATTCTAGTCAATATATCAAAGTGTTGAAGAGAAATAAAATGCAGTAAAATAATAAATGGCTAAATAAAAAGCCAAGGTTTCTCACCTTGAAAAAATATAAAGCTATTCATAAATCTAAATCGGAAATTCAGGTGTGTCAGAAGCAACAATTTCAATTTGCAAATAATAAAAATCCCCATTAAATGTTATGTTTATACGAAAAATTTTCCGAATTGATTTCCTGTAACAAATTACTCCAAAAATAGTTCATTATTACCATAACACTAATTGAACCGTAAGGTAAAAAAAAATTTAATTCAATTACCTGAAAATTTGCTGTAGGTCAGTCCCCGCTCAAGCTCATTATTAAGATTAAGACTTGCTCCAATTTTCGCTAATTGATTTACATTTTTTTTTTCATCATCGATTATTTATTATGTAGTTTTGTGAATGCTTTGTTTTTTTTATTACAAAATTGGCGTTGATAATTTATAATTACTACAGTCGAGCAAGGATAATAAAATTGCTGGCTGATCATAAGCAATTTAATGCCGTTTTTCCAATCAGATACAATTAAAATTTTCATTATGAAAACCAAATACATTATAACAAATGTGAATGTGATAAAATGAAGAAATCTTATCAAAAATTTATTGTTTTTTTTTCAAATTTTACTGTATTATTTATAATACAGTATTTGATAATATTGTCTCTTGATTTATCACAATACAATTGTATCCTACGCGATTAACAATCGTCGCGTGGTAGTAAAAAATTTCATAAAATCTTTTATTTAAAATTACAAACTAACAAACTTGTATGTTTTAGTTGAGAGATTGATTAATCATTTGAAAAGATCGTCTTGTAGTATACGGGGTTTTTTGCTTTCACAGCAAAGCCAATATTACGCAATCAGGAAAATTGCTTTTTAAAACATTTCACCGACAACCTAACTTCGATATGTTTGTATAAAAAAAGAAATAACATAGCATTTTGATTTTCAATTATATAATCGGTATTCACCTAATAAAAACAAAATTTACTTGCGATCGTTTTTGATGATCACCTGCTGTCTTTTCTAGCACGATATACCCACGAATAAGATCATAGTTCAAAAAGGTAGTGCGATCGTTTTGACATAATAGTGATCTTTCTAAACTCAGTTTTTTTTCATTTGTGTTGAAAAGTGCATTGATCTGGAAATAGACGTTACAAAACCAGTTCAACAAGATTATTGTTATTAAGTATTATTAATGCTGCAGCTACTGCAACTTGTGCAATTAATAAATTCAGATCTTGTTTTATTATTTCGAATCGATCACCGATCACGTTGACATCAGTTCAGCGATGGTGTGCAGTTTGTCTATCGACTTTCACTATGATCGCGACTTGTGATTTTGAAAAGTAATAACAATGATTATATAGAATCCGAATAACGCTATTGGGCAATTTTTCCTATCGAATCGTTTATATCGTTCGAGTCTGATGAATGCATTTTGTTAGATACTATCGGCGGAAAGATTTATTAAGAAATTTTATTGAAATCAATGGGAATAAGAAGAACTTTTTTTTTTATCAAAATAGAATTTGTAGGTTTGGTTGGCTCTATGTAATTTTAGACTTGTTCAGATACTTTCATTTTTATGGGTGCTTCAATAAGTTAATAACTATACTTTATTGTTATAGCCCAATGATCAAAATGTAAGATCACTTTATGCTAAACAGACTTTAGACTGTTTTATTTAAACTAATACAATGCAATTGAAAGCAGAGGTCACGTTTTGGCGGCTATTGAAAAGATCAAATTTTTTAACATTAATTAATTTCAGCATTTATATATAAAAAAAAAATTTCCCAAAGACGAAAGGTTCCAAAAACAAATATTTTCCACAAACAAAATATCAAACCTGATAAAAACTTTACCATTACCCCTAAGTGGAAATGACAAGATCAAGCATAGCGCTCTATAATTTCAAGTTCATCAAAATACCATTTTAACTAAAACGTACTGCTTAGGACGTATAATACTCCAAAGTCGTAATAATTATAGTATAAGTTCACTTACCATGAAAGCTAACCATGAACAATTCCATTAATAAAAATTGGGAAACAAATTAAATTGCTGTTAGTGGGATTCGTATGTCGCGTTCTTACTTCATATATCCTAGCGAACAACCAAAAATTCCACCAAATCGGTTGAAATATTGGATGATCATCAGTGCCACCTACCTTTAGTATAAGGAGGCGAGGGCAAGAATCTCTCACCAATATAATTCGTGACAGTGAAATTGGTTTCAACATCGCCTACATAGAATATTTAATACCACCAGCTGTAAGGGTGTTTCGGATAGTAGGCATGATAGACCTTCTAAAGAATCTATGCCATCCGATGGCGAAAGAGCTGCTTTGCACCTAGTGCAACACAGTCTTATAAACTGGCCTATCCAGTGAAAGCTTTCTAACTATCATGTCCTCAAGGACAGCGATCAATCAACAGTCGGGGATTTCGTGTTGGGGGCTAACTCCACTGATGCCGGAAAATAACAAGCATAATCCCAATGATAAAACAAAGAGCTACTGATATGTTCATCAGAGTGAGACTTTTACTTCCTTTAATGTTTTCCATACTATTGCCAAATCAAATGACAAAAACGAATTTTCACACTAAAGTTATTTGGAAGAACAGATTGAATTAGGAATTTTACGAAATTACTGCGATATTTTAACGATATTGTAAATTTATTCTGACCACAGAATGGGAAAAGGACTTTTCCTGTGCGGTATACCTACTTATTTGACGAATTTTCTCATTATTTTTATTTTTATTCGCATACCTAGAATTGAACAATTTTGAAAAACTGAGTTTATACTCCGAACTACACTGAACTAAATTGGTATATCATATTAATGAATTTTTTCACTGAACAAATGAAAACTTTCGTCAATTTTGGTCCAATGAACGCGAGCATCTATTTGATGAAATCATATTCATCAAATGATGAACATCATCATATTAATGAACAATGATGTTACAAAATTTTGATGAATATGAACGTTATTTGATGTATTTGTCTTCATAATGACGAATAGCTATATCTAATTAAATTTCGATAAATACTTTCAAAATTTGATGAATTTTTCGTCATAATAACGAATCACTACAACTGAACATATATGAACACTTTCATCGTTTGATGAACGTTTCTTCATATTGACGACGAACTACAAAAAATAATTTCGATAAAAAATTTCCTTATTGTATAATTTTTTTCTTCAGATTAACGATTTTACTACATCGATTAACGCGTGTTTCGCTCTAGGATTTTTTTTAGAATTCCTGTTCGAAAAACTCATTTTCTGGTGAAATGAAGGTTCGTCAAGAGTAATGAATGATTATCATCAGGTCAACGATTATTTACATCAATTGATGAATATTTTTCTAAAGTTTTTTTATGTTTCCACTGGAACGCAATTTAAGCAGAATAAAATCTTCTCTAGAACTTTTTCTAGAATTCCTGTTCGAAAAACTCATTTTCTGGTGAAATGAAGGTTCGTCAAGAGTAATGAATGATTATCATCCGATCAACGATTATTTACATCAATTGATGAATATTTTTCTAAAGTTTTTTTATGTTTCCACTGGAACGCAATTTAAGCAGAATAAAATCTTCTAAGTAATGTTCCTCATATGAAAAAGTTGTTCATCAATTAGAAAACCATTTACAGATTTCTTCACAAATAATTTGATGATTGTAATTTCGTCATTCTGACGAATAGTTTTATCAAAGAATGATGAAACAGATTTCTTCACGAATAATTTAATGATTGTATTTTCGTCATTCTGACGAATAGTTTTATCAAAGAATGATAAAACATGATGCATGTTACTTCTGGATATGGTATTTTGCATCAAACCGATGAAACAAATTTGAAAAAAGCCGTTCATCAATATGAAGTATAACTTTTATTTCAGTGTACTTTTGTATGGAAGTTAGATAGATTGGAAATAGGGGTTTGTATGGTTAACCTCTATCACTGCAGTCACTGTTGGGCCTATTGGGACGTCCCGTCCCCCAGATTTACTATGATTCTTCTTCAATCACTGCGCTTTCAATAAAGCTTAGTATTTTAGAAAGAGGAATGGTCAGGAAATTTTGACCAAAGTGACAAAGTCTTTTGTGAGCTAAACCATTACATTTACAGAGGATATACTCCGGTGTTCCGTCTTCGTCATTGAATGTTTTGCAAATTTTAGTCTCATATGTTCCCAATGAATGACACTTTGCGATTTTTGCCATATTCGGATGTTCATTTTAGCTGTGCTTAATGATATCCCTCAGAATGGATATGCTTATGGTCCCATAAAGTCAGCTGCTGTATATGTATCTGTATGGAAGTTACATGAACAGGCCTATTCAGGATCAGAGTCAGAAATCACAAGTGGAAAGTCACAATTAATTTAAAATTCATACAAAATTGTGACTCTTGACCTACTTTGCAACTTGTGACTCGGTCCTGAACAGGCCTGATAGTGTGATGCTATTAATTTTAAATAAAGCTCTCAAAAATTTCAACTCGAAGAAATTTCGTTTAACCTCTGATTTTTAAACGACGTCTCATCCAATCAATTCGAAATTTTCTCACAATATGTGTCAGCATTTTCTGGAAATTTTCGTCATAAAAGTCCATTTATCTCTTATTTGAATGATATATGAAATGTTTATCTAAGAAATGTGGACGTCTTTACTGCAACAAACCTTTTTGGAGGACAACTGGTCCATACCCATGTGGCGACTAGAAGAAAGCCTTGCCACCTAATTCATGTAGCCCAAATAATGCAACATCAAGGGGCTTGGGCTTTAATTTAACCACATCGAATAATTTAAAAATATTTCCATATTCTCGTAGGCACACTCGCCTGGTTTTCAAAGTCTTATGCGCATCTGCAATAAATTCAAGACTTAATGTATAAAAGAAACACCATAGTTTGCTAGCATGCATATTATTTAAATTGTTCAAATAAATAATAGTAGCATCCATCATTTATAACGGCCGATATATAAATTGATATTCCAATAATGATATGTAGATTTTGTGACTGTATCTTTTTTACTTTACCTCAATAGATACTTCCTGGATGCTTGTGGTTTTTCTGTTTAATTAATCGAGAATATATTATTAAGTAAACCTTAATAAAATATTGCAAAAAGTCCGAAACGACTTAGAATAAAAGTGGGTCAGGTTGTTGTTCAGAAACAAACTGGTTTAACAGACTAGCTAAGACGAAATTTATTGCTGGACCTTGATTTTTCATAGCTCTCGATTGCTGACGAAAGAAAAATACTTAGAATATTCCTCTGCGAAACGAAACTTTTAAATTTAAAGGTTGTTTTTAAAACAACGAAAACCCCTCCAAAAAAATTTTGAGTTTTATTCCAACTTTTTTAGAAACAACATTTTTTTTTTGACTAATTACTTGTATACTGTGCGATCAAAAAAACAACGCGAGAAAGTACATTAAAACCCGGGGAATGATTGATATCAATCATTAGATGTTAGGTCATTGGGGAATCATAAGTTTGAGCATTATACGATCGGACGTGAAGAGGAGGATCGCCCGAAATGTTGCGTAAATCAAAAGAAAGTGATCACACATATCCCAAAAATAAATTACAAAATTTCGAATATATTTTTATTACCTACGAGAAAAAAAAGCTATCTACAAGTAATTGTTAAGGGTTATCTTAGCATAACTAATGTTCGTGTCTGACCACAAGATCGGTCAAAAGGAGTGAAATTCTTCACGCTTCGGTTACTTAGGCCAATTTAAAGGTGCAGAATATCGTTAAAATTGGCCACTTCTTATGTGGGCCGGATCTTTTGTTTACGAATTTGGTAATGTTTTGATGAAGATAATACAATTTTCGAATCACTGATCACTGGGATTTTAATTGATCAAAATTTTTTTTTTAAAATTCGAAAAGGTCAAGAAGCAGCAACAAAACACGCGGTTAATCGGAAGTTTTATAATTGAGCAAGAGGTTGCAGGTTGGGGGTTTCGTTTTTTCCAATGCGGATATCAAAATTGTTCGATGATCGTGTATTTGATCTAGCCAATTAATTTTATTCAAAGCGACTTATGTAAGTTTGAAAGAGGCGCGCTGAATGTGTTAAGGAACTTTATTTACATTATCATCGAAAAATATCGCGGAATAGGTTTTTTGGAAAGTTCGTACACACACGTGAATGCGGTTACAGCAATAACGTTCGATTGAAGAACATGAATTAAATGTATCCATGTTTTGATTTTTTGAAATTATAAATCATTTAGTTTGTATTTTTCTTTTGAAACGTAACTTTATTTTTTTTTTGTGATAATGCAATCTCTTTTTAATTTGCATCTCGAGTCATATTCGTTGGTTTAAATCGGTAATAATTTAATGCATAAATTACGTAGGTATAAATCGATGATTTACTGCGTTTTTTTCGACTTTTCTCTACACTTTCTTTTGAACTATTACGACATATCGATAATTTCACAGCTTATTAATTTTGGCTACAAATTATTATATTATGAAGAAAATTAAGATTGATCGGTCTTATACTCGTATGTACGTATGGAAATACTGCAGGAAATGCAACTAGCTGCACGGGATAAGCTTAATTTTAAATTGAATGTAATTTGCGATTTGTAAAGTCACGCAATAAAGATTATAGCGAAAAGATATTAATAACTAGGGGGAAGACATTTGTGTCGATGAACGCCAAGTTTTAATGTACACTTTATACGCGAACGAGATAAAATCCAGACCCTGTTCAAACCTATCTAATGTTCCTAATCCATAAAAGTTGCAGATACAAGATACAAGATACAAGATACAAGATACAAGATACAAGATACAAGATACAAGATACAAGATACAAGATACAAGATACAAGACACAAGCTACAAGATACAAGATACAAGATACAAGATACAAGATACAAGATACAAGATACTGTAGACGTTTTTGGTGTTATAATTATGGCGAAGTCTTCTGTTTTATATATAATTGTAATATTCACTTTAATCGATATAAATTGACTGTTAATTTTATTACATATAATTATAATTATTAAGTTAAACAATTAAACAATAACATTTTTTATTAATTTGAGTTGATAAAAAATAATTCATTCCTTACTATTCGTTTTACATTATTGACTTTTTCATTTTCATCCGAGAAAAATCGAATTTCTTATTTTATTTTAAATTATAGTTGACCAATTAAAATCTACATGAACATAATGAAAAAATTATTGTTTTTGAGCCTATGCAAATATTCATCAATATTATATTCATCATTTTTCGAACTACTTCGGACACTCACATAATAAAAGAAATGATGTAAAAACTCATTGTTGGAATGAACGAGTTCATAATATTGATGAAATCGGTAATTCGTACCTATTAAAGTTCTGATTCATTATTAATAATAATAATCAATAGCGCAACAGCCCAAATCGGGCCTAGGCCTTGAAGTAATGATAGAGTTACTTCATTACGAGATCAACGGAACACAAGGAGGTGGAGTGGTCACCCGCACACTCATCCGTGATTATTACCCCGATTTAACTCAGGTACCTACACATTTACAGCTGAGTGAACTTGGTAGTCCTGTATACAATTCCATTCTCGAAAAATATTTGTCACCAGGTGCACCGAAGGTAAGTGCTCTACCCACTTAGCCACACAGACACCGATTCATTATTATCACTTTAATATTTTTTAATAATGAAGTGCTGTGATCGATCTGAAATTAAAAAAAAAATTGCTATACTAAAATTTAGTATTTTTACGTATTAGGACGACCCCAAAAAGCAAAAAATAATGTCCGCCTATCCGCCGTTGACGCCTTACAAACTTTTTGAGATATTAAGTTGAAATTTGTATGGTAGGTAGAATCGGTGAACCCTCAGGATTAACCAGGAGGCTATTTGGAACGTTATTTTACTTAATTTTTTTTTAATAATAAAGAATTGTGATTGACCCGAAATTTAAAAAAAAATTGTTATTCTGAAATTTTGTATTTTTACGTCTTAGGACTAGTAAACCCCAAAAAAGCAAAAAAAAAAAAAATGTCCGTCTGTCCGCCGTACTCAAAACTGTTTGAAGGCGCATTAAGTTGGAATTGTTACGGTAGGTAGAATGGGTGAGCCCCACGAGTGGTATATTTTGGAGGGGTGTGGCTGTGAGGAGGAAAGAGTTGGAGCATTTTAGATGAAACATTTCGGTTTGTAGATCTCAGGAACCGCTTATGCTAGGAGGCCGAAAATTGGAACTTATGTAGTACTATGACAGTGGACAAAACATTTGAAAAAAATTGTCGATAGTGGTTGAGGGGTGTGCGGTTGGGGTGGAAAACAGTGCGTCAGTGAAAGCTGGGATAGAAACATTCCAAAATTCATATCTCCGAGCGATTGATGTCAGACGGCTGAAACTTTGTAGTAGTTTTAACAGATACTAGGAAATGCAAAAAGAGTTAAGCATTTTAAGGGCGGTAGTGTATGGTGGTGAGGTGAAAAACTTTGAACTACAAAATCTTTCGACTCAATTATCCTAGAATGACTGAAAGACTGAAAGTACATTTTGTGTGGAGGGGACGTGAAGCACGACCAATCTATTTAAAAAAAAATTAATTTTTATATATCAAGAACTGTATCATATATGATCTTGAAAATTTTACAGGAGTTAGGACTGGTAGACCTCTTGAGGAGGAAGTTTTGAGGGCATAGGTGATGGTGGGAGGAGAGTAAAGCTAAAAAATTAAAACTGTGTAGAGCTACTAAAGAGACATCCCAGAAAAACAAATTTTTGCTAGCGGCAGCAAAGTACGGATCTGGTTTTTCATATCTCAGAAACGGCATATGCTAGAAAATTGAAACTTAGTACCTATATGTATATATGCTACTAGAGTAATTAAAACTAGAAAACAGTCTGGACGCAACTTTATTATCTTGTGGATAGAAGTCCTAAACGTTAGAATGCTGAGATGCGGTATAGGGTACTATCCGACTGACAACCTAAGGAGATATTAAGAAGCCTATTCGGAACGTTATTTTCTACGTGTTAGGAGACTGGTGTAGTTCGTGAACGAACTAGTTCGGAAGGGCGCTCCCATAAGTGAAATGAACGAGTTTGCAGCGAATTCCGGTCCTAGTTCGTTTGTAGGAAGTACCATAATTGGTCATCACATTTATCATTCCACTCGTGCGAAGTGGTAACTAAAAGAAGAGGAACTAGTTCAGTTTTTTTAGGTCATTACATTCATTCGCAAGGAAAGTTGTTTTATTTTTTAGGTCGTCGCATTCAATCTCGCGAACTGCGAGCTTAAAAGAGGAAGTAGTTCGTTCGAGAGGGAAGTGATGATTTTTTTTCTTAGGTCATCGCGAGGGAAGTAATGATTTTTTTTTTCTTAGGTCATCATATTCAGAATCGCGAACTGCGAACTCAAAAAAAGGAACTAGTTCGTTCGCGAGGGAAGTCATGTTTTTTTTGAGGTCGTCACATTCAATCTCGCAAACTGCGAACTTAAATAAGGAAAGTAGTTCGTTCGCGAGGGCAGTGAGGACCTTGTTTTTTTTCGGCCATCATTTTTTTCTACACCCTTTATCAATTCTTTCTCGCGAACTACAAGAACGAACTAGTTCGCTAACCTGCTCTGATATGGATAAGTGCCCCGAAAAAACACAGCTAATATTAATGTACGGTTCATATATCATGAACCATTTTTTAAGTGTTTTTTACATTGTTGTAACGATTTTTTCACTAATCCGAATTTAATGAAAGGCATACATTAAAACTAAGAACATTATTTCCTTCAGCGCAGGACATAGGCATCAAAATTGCTAAAATATAAATTGCGCTAAATGCAATTTGCGAAATTTTTTGATGTTTGTATTTAGCCGCGTTAAATTTAAGATACGCTTTGCATTATGGAAACTCATATTCAATTGTGCCGCTACACTACCAAAACAAATCATAGCACGACCATACTACAAACGAATTAATGAGCAAAAAATGTTAAACTTGAAAGAACACATGCATGTTTTCAGGTAAACGTAATTCAAAATGTATGAAAATATTTGTTTACTTTAGACAGATTACGAAAGGTCAAAATTGTTAATTAGAGTGCGTTCGAAAAATGAAAACAATGAAAATTCATAGATTTGGATAATTTCGATTTTATTGCATCAAATTAATCACGACTGAAAGTAAGATTTTGATTTTACCATAATTGAGGTCAGTAGTATGAACTGAATTGAAAATTTAAATAGCCGGCTAAGAAGCTAGCCAAAAGTCTGCTAATCAGAGGTCGTTAATTTGAATTGAACCTAAGAAGTAAAATGTGATATTGGTTTTTTGTGAGAGCACTGTTTACTCTTCCATGCCTCAGTGAACATTAGACGATCTGAAAAAAAGAAGAAATTTTCTAAAATTAATACGCATAAGTTTTGCTAAAAATTGTCAATAAAGTCAAAATACCATTATAATATTCACTTTTCCTAACGATTCATTTTAATCGAAGAATTTCATCGACGAGGTGAAATTTTGCGATCACGATCGTACTTCTAATGAAATGATCGGCGGCAAAACGAGATCGATTCAAATCAGCATTATTGCAATAAGTGTGTTAGTTGTCGTCATTAATTAAAGTTATAAAATAATGCACATCGTCAATACACGATCGCATTGTACGGCGAAATGAAAGCCAAGTACTCTTCATTCAAGATACGAGTACCGAGTATCACTGTATCACTTTTGTAATTTATTAACATACTCGCACCTGAACGTGATCGCCAAATCTACCCACTTCTTATACGATTTGATGTATCCCGATTGTTATACCGGGCGCTTCAGGTGATCGTGCACGCAATATACTCTTTATCAACTAACTACTGTTTTTCTGTTGTGAAACAGGTTCAACAATTTTTCAAGTTTATGTTTACATTTTGACATGACCTGCCTGAAGCCCAGGTGAGCGAAATTGATGCTAATCACTACTTTTTTTCTGCAATTAGTTTCTTTCGATTTAAGTAAAATCTTCATATCTAACTTGAACACATACGATCCGAATTTGTTGCTATTTTTTGCCGAAAATATAAAATAAATTGTAATACGATCTAGAACACAGTTAGACATCGGTATAAGTAGAAATAGGTTAAATAAAATTACAAAATGGAAATATATCGCAAGTTTTTATGGAAAGTATGTATTGCTATTAAAACGAGGCTATATCTAATAAGCGGTATACAGTTGCTCATAGTTTTGCATTCGACTCATATAATTCGATGATTCTTTCAAACTTTTGTTATGGAAAGATATACGCACTATAGTATACCAGCAGATAGTTGGTGAAGGTTGTGATTAGGTTATGAAATTCGTGAATCATTTTTTAGAATATTTTTTTGTGTGTAAATCTAATTGTAGTTCCCAGCGAATTTCCACTATGTAACAGCCCTAGTTCGAAACAGTTGTATGCAAAAAAAAAAATTCGAAAGGAAAACATGAATTGCGTAATTTGATTTGTAATTTAGTTCAAACATTTTCTCACCGCTTAGACACATGTTAACATTCCAATATTACAATAATAATCGACTTTAGAAAAAAATTATTTAGTATTTTCACGTTTTAGGACTAGAAGACTAAAAACCTGCAAAAAAAAAATTTCAGTTCGTCTGTACGCCGCGCCGTTCGCTACGCTAACATCTTTAAAGGCTGGTATATCTCAAACCCTTTAAGCTATTTAATTCATTTTTTTTTAAGTAAATAAAGAAAAAATATAAATTTAAAGTTGTTGCATCTGGAGACCCGCAAATGATGGATATTGTTATTGTATTGGCATGTCCGAAAAAAAGCTTAGGCATGAAACTTGAAATTGTATTGATATACGTACATATATGGTACACTCTTGAAAAGTGTTTAAAATTAAACAGATCTTACAATAAATATTTTGGTAGATATTCTTTTGTATAAAAGTATAACACAATACTACTCAAAACATCAATAGTTATTGCTGTAAACCATTTGCAATATTGTAGAAGTACACTGTTTTAGTAATATTAAATTAAAACAATTGGTTTCAGTTAAAATTTACTATAAGTCTGTTTAATGTTAGTTCATAGTTCATTTCTTTCAATAATACTTAAATACTATACGAGTATAGAGACAGTTTGTAATTATTTTAGAGATTAGGTTGGAGCCTTTGCAACTACAATATTGTGTTAAGTAGATGAAAAGAAAACAATCAGGCCTATTCAGGATCAGAGTCACAAGTCACAAAGTAGGTGGAAAGGCACAATTAATTCAAAATTCATACAAAATTGTGACTCTCGACCTACTTTGTGACTTGTGACTTGTGACTCGGTCCTGAATAGGCCTGCTGAATATGATACTTTTTAAAGTTACGGAATATTGTTTGATGTAATATTAGTTTTTAGATGTGTAAAAATTAAACAATAAATGAAAAATATTCAATTTTTGCGTAAATTTACTACTTCTGTGTAAGTTTACTAAAGCTTATGTAATAATAGTCAATAATTGTAATTGTGCAATCACGAAAAATATTAACAAGAAAGCTATAGAGCTTCAGTTGTTATACTGACGTCGTGCATTACAGTTTATTTCATTTATGCGGTGATTTAAAAATTGTGATATTTAGCAATACAACAGTGATACCACAATGCATCGCTTGATAAAAAAATATAAAAATAAAGGAAAATAGATTTGTGTATACTAGATGCTTTTAATTTTTAATTACAAATCTAAAGTATTTTATTATGTATTATATTAGTTTTTAGATACGAATATATTCTTCATTTAATTTTACTTTATTATTTTAATAATTAAGTATTGTGATTGATTTTTTAAAAAAAAAAATTTGCTACCCTCAAAATTTTTATTTTCACGTTTCATAACTAGTAGACGCGAAAAAAACAATAAAAATTTTCAGTCCGTCTGTCCGCCGTACGCCGTACGCCGTACGCCGTACGCCGTACGCCGTACGCAAGATCGTTTGGAGGCTCGTAGCTGCCAAACGCTTTGAGATATTAAATTGAAATTTTTTTAACGAATAGATGGGGTAGGCGCCTTGAAGTGACCAAATTTTTAGGGGTGGGGGTGTGAGGGGGAAGGAGGGGGAAGTGTTTTAGACCGAAAATTTTGGTTTTCAGATCTCAGTAACCCCTTATGTTAGGAAGCTGAAACTTGGAATTTCTATAGAGCTCTGATAGAAGACCCATTTGCAGAAAAATTGTCAATATTGATCAAGGGGTGTGGGAGTGGGGGGAAATGTAATGCGTCCGAAACCCAAAAAAGGCGAGATAGACACATTCTAAAATCCATATCTCCTAAACCGTTAATGGCACACTATTCAAACTTAAAACATATTTGTAGTTATACTAGGAGAACAGAATGAAGAAAAATTTTGGGTGGGGGGAAGTTGTGTATGGGAGTGGGGGTGAAAAACTTAAGATTACGATATCTCATGAACCAATTGCTCTAGAAAAATAAAATTTGGTTTGGGTATAAAGGTTGACAAAAAAAGATTGATCAAAGTAAAATTTTTTAAGTGGGAGGTGGAGCATAGAAGTGGAGGGGATGAGAATTTTTCAAATCAAACACATTTCATATCTCAAGAACAGTTTAAGATAGATGCTTAGAATTTTTACCAGAAGTAGCGCTAATTAAACCCTAGTAGGGAAAAAAGTTTTGGGGTTGAGGGTGAAGAGGGGGAGGGTGGGGGAGGGTGAAAAGGAAAAAGTTCCGATGCTTATATCTTGAGAACCTGTAATGATATAAGCCTTAAACTTGGTATTTAGATAGAGCTATAGTAGCGGAATGTTGGAAAAATAAAAAATTTTTTAGGGGTAGTATGCTACGGGGGTAGGGGGTGTTTTTCCTAACTATTAAACGGTTTATGCTAGAAAGTTGAAACTCGGTGTGTATATGTAAATCAACTAGAAAAGTAATTGTGATAAAAAAAAATTTGAATATTCATTGGCGTTTAGAAAGGGGGGCAAAAAAAATTATTTGTAAATATAATAAATATAAAATTCATATATTCTTACGATTTTCGTCATATCTACTAGGTCTTTCCAAATATTGAATTCATTTTTATTCTACGGATTCTTCGTATGAATACCTAGAAAGTGTTTTCAAGGTTTTTTGAAATTCGACCCCTAAGGGTAGTGTGGTACAAGTGGGGGTGTTTTTCTTATATATAGAACGGCTTAAGCTACAATGTTGAAACTCGGTGTGTATATGTAAATCAACTAGAAAAGTAATTGTGATAAAAAAAAAATTTGAATATTCATTGGCGTTCAGAAGGGGGGGGGGGCAAAAAAAAAAATATTTGTAAATATAATATATATAAAATGCATATATTTTCACGATTTTCGTCATATCTACTAGGTCTTTCCAAATATTGAATTCATTTTTATTCTACGGATTCTTCGTATGAATACCTGGAAAGGGTTTTCAAGGTTTTTTGAAATTCGACCCCTAAGGGTAGTGTGGTACAAGTGGGAGGTGTTTTTCCTATATATAGAACGGCTTAAGCTACAATGTTGAAACTCGGTGTGTATATCTAAATCAACTAAAAAAATAATTTTGAATAAAAAAAACGAATATCTATTGGCGTTCAGAAGGGGGGCAAAAAAAATTATCTGTGAAAATAGAATGCATATTTTCCCACGATTTTCGACATATCTACTACCTCGTCCCAAATAATGAATTTAATTTTATTCTATGTTTTCTCCATATGAATACCAAGACAGTGTTTTCAAGATTTTCTGAAAATTGACCCCTAAGGGGGTGTAAAGTGATTGTGTACTTTTTCATAAACTATTCCATATCTCTCAGATCCAATCAGATTTTCACTTCCATGATCTTGTTCTTTTTGATAGGTTTTCAGTCACATAGTAGCCTACACCGCATTTCAGAATTGAACGCGTTCCTTACTTCTGCCGGAAAAATAATAAAGTTACGCCCAGATTGTTGGCAGATTTTTATATATTGCGTTTAATTATGAAATTTTTTCTTCTGGTGGTTCAAAAAATATATTGATTTCCATTGTGGAATATTATTGGAAACCCTTTCAACTGCTATGAACTTTTTCTTATTGCAACGGAAGTAATAAATTATTTATATAACTATTGATTTACGTTTTCAATAGCGGTACAAGTATTTGCTACAGTTTATCGCCTGATTTGAGTGTAAAACGGCTCAAGTACCATGAAAAAGCAAGAAAACTATGGTGTAACTACTACTACTAGTAATTTCACTTTAAGAGTTGCATCAAACAATTTATATTTGCTTAAAAGTACACTACTTTCGTTTAAAAATCAACAAGTTTACAAGCTGGGTAGTAATTTTACATCATTTCTACTCGTTTTCCATATGTGTCTTAGTCTGAAATACATTTTATATAATCTGAAATTCATGTCGAAAAGGTGCAGAGTATAAACTTAAATTTACTTTATTTTGTTAAGAGTTTGTTGTTCTTTCCGGTGTCAGTGGAGTGAAGCTTACTTTATTTTATTACCAATTTTACAAAATAACTTATTTATTTTTAACATACACACCAAAACGCAAAATATGAGTTTTATAATGAGTATATATATGGAGAAATTTACTACAATTATAGTTGGCATTTAGTTGCCTATAATAGTTATAGTGAAATTAAATTTTTTTTTTCATGTAGTGTAATCATACATTTATTAGAATGTGGAAATGTGGCAAAAATTGATTGATTAGTGAAAATGGGGTTAATATATTTTTACGAATTCCGTCATATCTCTTAGGTCTCTTCATTTAACTTCTACTAGTTCTTTGGGTATCATGATTAGTATTTTTGAATGATAGAGCTGTCAAGCGGTTGTATACATTTTCCCGAATTCCGCTACATCCTTTAGGTTTGATTAGATATTGAAGTTTTTAATCATATTTTCAGGCTTTTAGTTATTGAATTTCTAAGAGGGTGTAAGTAAAAGGGTTAGGTTAGGTTAGGTTAGGTTAGGTAAGGTGGGTAGCTATTGGCAGAGATAGCTAGCACATAGACCGCTAGATGGGTCCGTTGTGATTCCACTGGACCATAGCACTGCGCCTACAGTTGATAGCTGTTTTTGGCTAATTTTAAAGAACAAACTGACATTTGGCAGCGGTTTCGTTCTATCGAATATTTTTCCATATGTTATTGGTGCGAAGAAGAGTTGGAAGTTTAAGGGAATTGTCGAGAAGAAAGGGGATACCGAACTTAATCAGTTTTTAGGAATGGGAAGGAAGATCAGGTACTAGAAGGTGTTAGTGACAACAATTTTTCAGTACTATTGGCTGTGATACGATCTATCAGAACAGCATAGTTGCTTATAGCAAATCAACTACTGTCTGGCAGCTCTGATGGTATTTGTGAAGCTGATTAGAATGTCAACAGAACTCATTTGCTCAGGTTTAAATCCTTTACAAGTGACCCTATTAAACATTTCGCGATTTCTATTAACATTTTGAAGCCAATAGCAACTGAAAAATTCATGTAAATAAGTTATGCATTGAGTGAGAATTGAACCCCGGTAGTAATGTTTTCAAGACCTAGTACACTACCACTTGACTACACCCGGCTCTCAATTAAAAGGGTTATATATATTTTCATGAATTCGATTATATCTCGATTTTTTTTTAAATAAGTTTAAAAACTAATTTCGGAAGTTTCATTCAAAGGGGGTATGAAGTGATTGCATACGTTTCCGTCATATCTCTTAGATCTTAACACTTTACTTATTCGCTAAAAATAAGATGTTTTTATAGGATTCTTTTTTGGTACCAAAATTACCTTTTCAAAAAAACTTTTTGTCTCGAAACCGCCGATTTTAAATTCTTCGACCGTGGCATTTTGGATTGTTTATCAATGCCTGCTCCAATAAAAGCCATCTAAAACTGTGGGACTTTACGTATGTTTTTTAATTTTTGAAATTTTTTGACAGGATTTGACGTAAACAGATTTTCATGTCTATGCCGGTATAAAAGGGGTTTTTAATAATATTTGATTCAACAATGCCATCTGGATGTCGACATTTATGTGAAGAATATTTTAACTTAGAACTCGATATTCAATTCGGCTTATAATTGTCATACATTTAGCCATAATCAACAGCCTAATTCATAAAAACAAATCACGACGAATAAGCGGTATATCGTCTTAGACTATGAAATGAAATTCAGTTAAATTTAGTTCTATGACTTTTCGTCAAATTTTTCTTGTCAAATATTCGAGTATGTCATACAGTTTAATTCAAGCTAAAAGGTGCTGTACACATTGCACACGACCGAACGCAGATAAATGGAAAACAGCATGGGTTACAGAATTAATACCTGCGAGATACCAGCATTACATCAATAACGATATAAAATTGAATTTAAAATTGAGTTTCATTTCGTTTCCATGAGATTTCCATTACAATGGAATTTTTTTTATCAACTTAACTAATTTGTCACTATTGTTCGTAAATGGTTGCTACTTATCATTACTCTATTACGGACCACAATTTTTTTTAAATGAATATTCAAATAAAACAACTCGAATAGGATTTCATTTTACCTTTAGATAAACGCTTACCATTAAAACATTCTCAAACCAGTTACATAATTTTTTTAACACTTCAATTTCCCAATAACAAGTTATTTGTTACTCAATGAATCGAAGAGGTTCATCTTCTTTTTCAATTTGTGAATTCAAAGAAAACACATGTGATAATAGTCACCGACTTTTTTTTCATTAATCTTACAATGCGGTCTACCCTACATTTTTATTATCTAATTTACCGGAAAGTCTTTAAAATCTCATTCAAAGCTATTATAAAATTAAGATCATTTCTTCGTCTTCGGCTCATTGTATAGTTTTATTTGATGTTATTCAAGGCCCTTTCAACAATTTCGCTTCTTTATTCACATGATTTCGTATTATTATCGTATTATGTTCAAACCTACTGATTTTATATCTTGTATTTTTTGGTAACTTATGATTTTCATGTCTACACTTCGTTAAAGATCCATAGATACCTTATGAAGATACTTTCTTTTTGCTACCTTTGATTATTATTCTTAATTTCTCATTATAATGAAAACAAATAAAAACAGATTTGAAGAAGTATGTGAAAATTAGATTTATAATTTTCTATTTTGCAAATTTTTGAGTTAGGTTCATAGGGAAAGCTAAATTACCGATGAATGTCTCGCTTGAAAAGATTCAAATATTCTGCACAAAAACGCCAAAAGATTGTAGATTATGTTCCACATCCATAATATTACTACCGATAAACGTGGAACAAGATTTCAGTGCTGATGTGGGTACCGCGAAAGAATTGAGACCGTGTAGGAACTAAGTTAGCGAATCCTTTAGAACAGTGGTAACAAAAATACATAGCTATTGAGAAGATAAACTCAGAGAAGACCTTTGTTTGTGTACTTCAATTATATTGAATTTTGATAATAACAATAATTCGAGTAGATAGTCTGGGTGGCTTAGTGGCTAGAGCACTTGCCTTCGGTGTATCTGGTACCACGTTCGAACCTGCTTGGCGACAAGTAATTTTCGAGAATGTGATTGGGTGCCGGACTACCAGTTCACTCAGCTGTAAATGAGTAGGTACCTGAGTTAAAATCGGGGTAATAATCACGGACGAGAGTTTGGTTGACATTTGAATGCTGTTGCTTCAAATTTGAGCATTAAAGGCATTCATCATGGATTTCGCCATTAAAAACTCAGGTAAAAAACCACCAAGAATATTTGGTCTTATTCTTTGAAATTTGACTAGTGTAAGTTCAGATGATAGCTTTGGGTTTCTTTTACTTAATGCTACGAGTTTTTGATGCATTGAATTAAGCTCGATTTTCACTACTTCAGTTGAGAGTATTAAATGATACTGGAACACTTCTATAGAATGCGTAACCAAATGGCAGAAGTTAATTTTTTTCCACAAAATAATGAATAAGAAAGTTGTATCAAGTCCAAAATTTGTTGAACCCAAAATTTTGCTGTTTATAATATTTTAAATATTAATGCCACATGAAAAACTTGTTATTGAAAGTTTTGGATGACTTAATCCTCTATAAAAACGGATGGATAAACAAAAATTTTTTGTACAAAAACTGATGGTTTCTTTTCTCAAAATAGCTACCAATTGGGAAGGGTTGACCTAGAGAATAAACTACGGCTTGTGTCTACCCAAAATCCATAGTTTTTATGATTAATGAAAACATAATTAATTTAAAGCTTGCAGTTATTCGACTATCAAATTTGGTTAAATATTTGATGATATTCGCTGATTTTTTTGCCAATTTTTTTTTTTTTTCAAATATTTTTTGGCGTGTTATACCAGCTTAATTAACGAAAATATTTATGGGAAAACAAATGCATAATAATTTCGAACTGAATCGTTATTCAGATTCTGAAAAATCAGTCTAAAAAAACTTTGCTTATACATATCAATACTATCTAACCTAAATCAAGAATAAAATGGCTTAAAGAACGTATAACAGAAAATTAGTAAAACAAATCAAAACAAATTACAAAATCACACGAAATTAGTAAAATCGTTGTCCATAAATAATCGATTATCCATTAATTTTTGTAATTGATGGAATTCACGTTTGAGCATAGAAATTAGAAAGCAGTTAGATAATATTCAAAAATTTCACGTCATTCGCAAAATATTTTTACATCAAAATGTTTTTATGATGAATTTTTGTTATTAAATGATTTGTTAGTTATTATACCTATTCAAATTGTTTTTAAATCCGTCCAACCTAACTATGAATTTACATGATTTTATTTATTGTTTATTTATACAAGTTTATTATTTACTTGAGCTGTTCAACTAGTTTGTAAGTTAATTCTGGAATTAATTTACTAATTTAAGAGAAAGTTTTGAAATTAAGTTACAACAATTCATTTACAATATTTTGAATTTGAATAGGTTTAATTTTTGGTTTGACAAGCTATTAGTCTAGGGCACCCAAATAAGATACTATAGGGAGGGAAAAAGGTATGAGTTGGGAGATGAAGTTATGTGAATAAAATTTATGAAACACGAGAGAAACCTAGTTTTAAATCCCAATTCAAGGTGGACAAATAATTAATATGAATTAAATAATCAGAAAAATATGTAGCCGTGTGAATCGTAAAATTTCCATCCTCATGTGGCCACACTTCACTTTGTAGGTACAACTGTTTTTTTTAAAAGGCTAAAATATTTTCTAGTCCGTCGAGCCGGATAAACAAACTTTTTCTTGGGAATTGATGGAATGCAAGTTATTCCTCGGCGTAAGGAGAACAATCTTGCGAATTGATGGAATGCATGATATTTCTCGGTGTAAAAAGTGATGGATAAAGATAAATAATTTCTGGTCCGTCGAGCCGGATGAACAAACATTTTCTTGCGAATTGGTGGTATGCAAGTTATTCCTCACTGTAAAAAGTGATCAAGTTTTACAGTCTGCTGAAGAAAAACCTTTAAAAGCCTACAAATCACTTGGCCTTAAACCTCAATTATTATGAAACAGTGTAGATCTTACTTCACGTCTTCATTAAATAGTATATAGACTCATATCTCCTAATCATTGACCTTTGGTAAGCACTAGGCATCATATTCTTCACCTAATGACTTAACAACTTATCAAATTGGCCATTCTATCTACTGTTAAAATTAATCTTCCTACATCTAGAGACTTTGTACTGATGAAGATGTTTATTATCTAACTGTACATTCAGTTCTTATAACCACAAAAATTAAATTTTTAAATAAACAAGGGAATGATCAAAAATTATAGCGTGATGTTTCACTCAATACTACGGGAAAGCTAGTAGCTGACTGGATTAAAATGCACGCAATGCTTTTAAAAGATTTGAAAGAAGAAAAAATCGAATCATTTAAGTGATTGATTCCTATTATTAAAGAAGCCGATATACTGGTATTATTATTTTTCACTTGAGTAATTAAATCGCTTGGCTTTTGCAAAAGTCGGTGGTCTTGACCGAAAATCATATTATTTGCAATTATTGAATTTGTTAATTTTTCGGCATCCTGTATTGAAGCAATCTTTTGAAGATATTTGAGTTAAATCGTACGAATCTTATGGTACTTTTAATCGGTAAGCTTATAAAGAAATGTACCAACAAAAAAACATACGGAAAAATACACAAGGTGCACGTAAATCATGTTCAAACCTTTCTATAACGTTAACGATACAATTGGTTAACAATGGTTTGAAAGTTTGAAGCTTTTCAGCGGTGGCGCTTCAATTCAGTCCTTGGTTTGAATTTTTTTTCAATCGTTATCTATTAATATTTTTTTGCTGTGCTTCTAAAAAATTGATTTTGCCTAATTGGTGCAAAAATTCTGCCTAAGATTCCCCATTCAAATTTGTATTAATTTTTCAGACATACAGAGGTTTTGGTTTTATCGGATACTAGCAAAAAAGTGAGCAAATTCTCGAATAAAGATTAATAATGCGAGAAGTGTTCATATAGGTGAACATTGAGTGAGCATTTTTTTTTCATTTATGAAGAATGTTTCGAGTAATCTGTTAAGGCAAATAATTAGCTTAAATTTTTTCTAGAATTTTTATGAATACTTACAATGAACGTATTGAAAAAAGGTGTTTATTTTGCTGGAGATAGGCCAAACCGCTTCAATTTTAGTAGGCTATTCGATTTCAGTCTAAACAGCGATTCATTTAATTCTCGAGAAGATGATTCGAAATAGAATCGGCTGTACCTTCAACAACTTTATTAACTTTAAAAGTTACGAGTACATTTTCAACTAAGAAACAAAAAATAAACTTAAAATCAAAGTAATCTTCAAAACCATATAAATATTATCAACTAATTAAAAACAGCGAAATAAAACATATATCTTAACGCTTTAAAATTACGAGGACTTTTAAATGGTAACTGCTTGAAGCAGTGCAAAAACTTGAAAATTAAATAAAACTTTAACTTTAATCGATGAGCCTTTGATTTTGAAAGTGGTGTAAGTCCATTTCGTTTTTATATCGACATGCTTAACGGTTTACGTTTTAACATGTTTAAAAATATTTATGCCATCTTTCAAAAAAATTTACTTGTATTTGTTAAAAGTATGATGAAACAATTGCATCAATAGGTTCTTAGAAAGTTGCTTCGTGTTGTATAGAATAATGTTACAATGTCACAAAAAATATTTTTTTCAAAATGGACTTACACCACTTTCAAAATCAACGGCTCAATGAAGGATTCTCACATTTTTTTAAAATGTTAATTCTTTAACTCATAAGAAACTACAAGCTTGAAGTTATCTCAAACTGTAGGTCAATATTCGCAAGCAAGTGATTTAAGGGCTTTTTCATAGAAACAAATCGCGAGGGTGGAGGATTTTTTAAGCTGTAATATTCCAAAATTTTTCAAGAAACCTCAAATCAAATTTCTAGCTTGAAGCGTTTTAAAGTTTTCGGCTGATATTTGTCAAAATATTACTCAAACATATTTTGACTTCAGTATGAGAACTGCTGACGAACGAAAGAAAATTACAAGTTTTTTTTACTATGAAAAAACATTTTTTTTACCCTTTTAGCCCATAGGACATATCGTTTTGAAGCATCAAAAACTACGGAACCATCAATGCTACTTGAATAATTTTCCACAAATTATGGAAAAAACTTTTTTTGGCTTATGTAATGGGATGATATATTTTTAGCAATTTTTATAAAATTCTAAGAAAAGCTAGTATTACATTGTATGTCAAGCGGTCAAATATTTGACTATTTTCCATGTCAAATGCTGCCAAATGCTGTCAGATAGTGTAATGGTAAAATATGGTCTGAGACCATTTGCCAATCAATCTAACCACATTTGACCGTTTGCGATTTTTGACAAAAAAAAACCTGTCATATGGGTCAAATGGGAAGTGTCATACGTAATTTTTTGGTGGCGATTGATGAAATAAATAATTAGTTTAAACTATTCCTGTATTTTCTCCCGTAAATACAACATCATAGTTTCTATTATACGTAGCACTTTTTTTTTAACTTTACTTTATTATTTCAATAAAACAATAAATATTGTAATCGATTTAAAAAAAAAAATATTTGGTACCCTCAAAAAACTTCTTTTTACGTTTCATGACTACCAGACACGAAAATAGCTAAAAAAGTGTTCAGTCCGTCTGTCTGACGGTGTACGCAAAATTGTTTGAAGGCTCGTTGCACCCAAGCCCTTTCAGCTATTTAGGTGAATTTTTTTCGTAGGTAGACTGAGTATTCCCCTTTAAGTGGATGTCTTTTGAGTGGTGGAGGTGTGAAGAGGGTGGTGGGGACGCGTCTTAGACGGAAAATTTTGGTTGCTAGATCTCAGCAACCGCTTATGCTCGAAAGCTTAAACTTGGAATTTATATAGAGCTTCAGTAATAGACCCATTTGGAAAAAAATTTCCGATATTGGTCAAGGGTTGAAAGAGTGGAAATAATGCATCCGAAACGTAAAAAAACCGAGATTACATATAGGTATATACATATCTTCTAAACGACTTGGATTTTTTAACGAAATTTTAATCAATTAAACTGATAAACCATATCGTCTATTGGTTCTGTTCATTTTCGATGGTGTCAAATGTGTCATATAGTGTAATATCGCAATTGAGCAACGTGTCAAATTGATATTTGACATCAAATTCGGTCAGATTCTTATGGTTGGATATGTGACCGCGTTGCATACACTGTGCTTAAGAAGCTATTGTTTACAGGCACTTAACTGGAAAATGTGAAATTTTTTTTCCCTCCATATTATAGAAGCCTTTATTTTCTCATTTTTGATCTGATGGTTTTTTAAGTGGTGTAGCTCAAGAATTTTTGGAATTATCTACCATTTATCGAAACCATTTATCTAATCGAGCCATTATTTTTTTTTTTTTAATGTAACCGAGAAGTAGAAACCACATTTTCCAAAATATTTCATATTAATGTTTCTGGTATTCTTTTAGATCTTCTACTTGGATCCAGTAACGTACGTGTTAAATTGGTGTGAAATAAAGTTGTTTCCCTGAAATGTAATATTAAAAAAAAGATAGATATATATCGACTATTCCATTAAATAAAACAACGTTTTTTTTTATAAGGTAGGGTATTTAATCAAGGGTTTACACCCTAATCTTTTGAAAACAATCAAATCTTGTCAAAGTTATTTACGTTAATAGCAGAAATTGTTAAAAATGCTTAAAAATGGCATATTTTGAAAAATGTACGGAAGCGGACATAGGGGTTTTGCTAGGGTTTTCGATTCCTTATAAAAAAATACCCAGAAGGTGAATATTTTTTTTCCGTTCTCTTCATTGCAAACGTTTTGAACTTAAACTTATAACTCTGTATCAATTTCATCTAGTGCGAGTATAAAAATGATACCGTCAAATTTATCCCAATAATTAGTTATTCATTTTGTGTGTGCATATTGACGGGGCCAATGAACATAAATTAAGAAATAAATGCAATTCCAAAGAAATGTTAACGCTCATTAAAACTAAAATTCGAAAACTTATTACCATCTCGAACTAACTCATACGAATGATTCCTTCACAAAGATTACCTAATAAATAACCACATGTTTGTACCAAGGAGAGGAATTTCTTAAATTACACACTACAAAATCTAATGTAATACTTGGTAAATATTAAAAAAAGAAAAAAAAAATAATGTGTAAATCTTTGAAGCCAGACTGGAACCTCTATACAAACTAACTAGAAATTATTCAATTACCAAAATTGCTCGACTCTTTCAAAATAATTACAAAGTGTTGAGAATCTATCGACATATCCAGTAAAGGTAAACAGGTGATTCTAAAAACGGGTCGTCGATCCGCTTAAGGAAATGTGCAATTTGCAGTAAAGAGACTTACGTGCTAGTGAATCTAATTTATAAGTATCTAAAGCGTAAAAAAGATCTAACTATGATTTCACTCGTTCGTCGAACTTTCGCAGTAAAGTTACGGTCGAGTAACGAAAGTAAAACCTCAAAACCGTCAACGGTCGACCCCCGGGTTTGAATTAATCACCCGGTAAACTCAAGCTTGGTTTAACTGCGTGATGTCGAGTAAATCTTCGACGTGAAAAATCGCGCTAAGACACCTTGAGCTACTACTAGTAAAGGTAACGAACAATCATCGGAAATAGATAAATTGAAACACCTAGGTATAAGAAAGTGAAAATTTCTTGTTGGACAGGTCGACCTTCTTCTAAACGAAACGATTAATCGTCTATTGGTAAATTACAGGCTTTTGTACGCAATTAGTCGCGTGTTCGATTGAGTCCGCGTGCAATAATTAACTAAAGTATCTAATCCTAAAGTCTTGCTTACATATATTAAAAGATGTTTTACCTTACTTTCATCTCGAAACGTTTGAAGGCAAGATCAAAAGTGGCACTGATTTGTGCCGCTCGACAAAATAAGTTCATTATGTCACGAGGTTGAGAAATGAAAAGATCTTCATTCAAAACAACCAGCGAAACCCATTGTTTTCACGACACCACCGTGAGAAGTTTTAGTGGGTTCTTCAGGTGCATTTTTGCACTACTTGCACTACCGGCTTGCAGCACTATGCCCTGCAATTCAAAAGAATCGCGCGCATACCGCCGACCAACGCGGCGACTCAAACTGGAACCTCTTTTCATTACTCCAGTTTTATTTGAATTATAATTAACTGTGAGAGTTTTCGGGTTAATAAAGTCGTTTTTTGTGCTTGTTTGCAAGAAGACAAGATGCACAACCTGATGGTGGTCTTATGGACGCGTCAAGTATTGCAGATAGTCAATCCGTATGTAAAGCGGGTTTTGCCATGTCGAGTTTATGTATGGTAGCACTTACCAGTTTCTTGCTTATACTACAGAACCATATTACAGGCCGGCCTTTAGGCTTGTAACGAATTCTTTTCATATATCGACCACATATCACTCTTTTCTTTATATGATCATTGCGAGTAGTATGTGAATTGTTTTAACCTGGCTGGGGAGTGAATTGCGTAAAATTAAAAGGCTGAAGTGCAAAAAAAAATACCTATGTATGTGCTTTGATTGATATGAGAAGCAGCGAAGAAAATGAATATAAGATTCGAGTCATGGTGAGAAATTTAGTCATTACGAGTCAAAGGGAGTTGAAAACTGATGATGGCAAACAATTTGTTTTGAATTATTGTGACGGTAATGGGAGACGATCTCTAACAAGGAAACAATGAAAGCGGCCAGATGTGTTGTAAGATGGGAGTAAATATGATGGGACTGATGATGAATGGAAATATCGTCTTTTTATTTAGTTAAACAGATTGCAATTTGTCTGAAAAGTATGCGACCTTACAAATTCGTCAAAGTATTCCATTTTCAAAGTTTTTCAAACCTTGGACTGATTTTAAATCAGTAAATCTACTTTGAGTTCTGAAAATAAGCCGAATGAATACCGTTAAACTGAATTCATGCTTTTGCTAAATTACCTATATCAATATTAAGGCGAGCCACTCAGATGGCTGAATTTACAGTTTTTATTTATTAATATTATTATTATTATAATATTATCTTTACAATAACAAGCATATAAATATACATTATTATTACTTAAACACTAGTGACAATGACCATCGGTTTAAGTGTATTTTACGACTAATGATACATTATGATAGTTTTTATAACACCTTTGTGTTACACAAATATCCAAAACTTAGTACCAAAATTGCATCAGTAGCGATAACATTGTTCGAAAACAATTTTATTTTATATGTTAACTTTTTTAATGAATACCGAAAATCTGAATTTAGCCATTCGAGAAATGTTCAGTACCTACTCAAAATTCGGAACCGCCAGTTCTGACAACTTTCATCTAAAAAAACTCATCTTTTAGAAATGCACATCTAGTACTAATTTTGCAATACAAAGAATCTGGGTTGAATTCACTTTATTATTTCTTAATAATAAAGTATTGTGATCGACCTGAAATTTAAAAAAAAGTTCTAAGTTTTAAGACTTGTAAATCCCAAAAAAAAAAAATTGTCCGTCTGTTCGCCGTAGACGTCGTCCACTGTACGCAGTCCGCCGTACGCCAAACCGTTTGAAGGCGTAAAGCTCACAAACCCGTTCAAATATTAAATAGAAATTTTTATAGTGGGTAGATTGGTATCTTTTTGAGGGGTGGGATTGCAAGAAGAGAGGAGGGGAGCGTGTTTTAGACGAACAATTTTGATTTCTCAGGAACTGCTTATGGTAGGAGGCTGAAACTTGGAACTTATGTAGTATGTACTATGATAGTGAACCTATTAGCAAACAAATTGTTGATAGGGGTTGAGGGGGGTGAGAGTGGAGAAAAACCATGTATTGAAGCATTCTAAAATCCATATCTCCTGAACCGTCGATCTCAGAATAGTGGAACTTTGTAGTTATCTTAAGGGATATTAGGAGAGTAGACAAGGGCTAACAATTTTAAGAGGAAAAGTGGAGAGTATTCGTTGGGGTAAAAAGCTGTAGATTATAACATCTTCCGAACTAATTGTACCAGGAAGATGCAATTTGTTTTCTGTATATAAGATCACACGTGGAGTCTACTGAATGTAAAAATTTTGGAAGGGCAGGTGCGGTACAAGAGCGGGGTAATAACAATTTTTAAAAAAAATTACCTACCTACGTACTGCATCGAATCATTCTGAAACACTAAAAGTGCATCAGTACCTATTTAAAAATATTCTACGTAAACAATTATGTTATTCATTTCGGAATAATAAATTGGATTTCGGCATTTAATAAATATTCAGTACTGCAAATCCAGTACTGTTAACTTTCTTCTAAAAGAAATTTATTTTTCAGAACGTCAGCAGATCTCTTGATAATTTTCTAAGAACAGTAGGACTGCAGCGGTATTGTGTCAGTACTGATGTCATTAGTATTAAAATTTTCTTTACGATAATATGATTATATGTATTAAGAGATTGCACCAAATTTTCTTGTTTGGTAGTAATGTAGGTACTTCTAAGTTTATTGAGACATTTGATGTAGGCTTGCGCATTTTATTTCACCATAGTGAAAGATCGTTTTTGATTCCCGATACCTCGCGAACTAGTTCGTTTTCTTAGTTCACTAGTTTACGAGAGTTCTGTGATGAGAAAGGCAGTGAAGTTTGGAACGACTCGTAGTCCTCATTGCGGTAGAATGTGATGAGCAAACAAAGGTTATAGTCGTCATTCTGGTAGAATGTGATGAACAAGTGAATTAATAGATACGAACTAGGAGCAGGACTGACTGGGAACTAGTTCGTTCATTTCAGTTCTGGGAACGCTCTACTGAATTAGTTCGGTCGCAAACTACATAAACCTAACTGGCTTGATTTGACGATTTAAATTTGTATCACAGAACTGTACAGAGTTTAAAATAAAAAATTAATCCTTATTTATCTTAAGGAGCTCAATCTCTTAACAATTTGCTGTAATTTTCAGGTTTACTCCAGTCATTTAACATTTCGGTTGAAAAAATTCTTCTATCTAAATTATTTACACCTCCAAAGTTCAATATAAAGTATATTAAAAATTACATTTTTCTGAAATAGTAACCCCTTGAGCTGAACAGATTTGTATTGAATCGAAAACCACTTTATTTATTTAATAATACTGGAAAAATATAGCTAAGCAGTATTTTAATTGATTTAAGTGATCAGAAGCTGTAAAAATGATTTTTATGTTTGCGTGAATTTATTTTGTTGTTATTCTATGCTAACAACTATTACTATTATTTCGTATAAGGATTTGGTTAGAATTATTAGGTATAAAATGCATTAAATTTTGATGTTCTTGACATTTTTACTTTATTATTTTAATAATAAAGTAGATATTGCTATCGATTAAAAAAAAATTTACTACCCAGTTTTAATTTAAACTGAGACCGCAACTTTGAGTAACTAACTGTGTAAGTAACTTAAAATAAGAATTGTATCAGTACTGCATTGTTGGCATAGATTGCCATATTCCATGCATATAAATATAAAATTAAACAGCCATTAGATCAAGCACTGAAGCCCAAGTGTTTTCTTCAGACTGGTCCGATCTAGAGTTCAAATCATGCTTGTTATGAGTGTATTATAAGACGTTAAATTTGAAAACTTATGTACATTGCTAGAAATCAGTATGGAAAAAAATAAGAGAACACTTGGGGAACATTTTTACCCCACTTTTATCAACAAATTTCATCAGTACTGAACGGCTATTATTTAAAGTAATTGACTAGGAACTCACAACAAATTTTACTAAATTCATACAGTCGGTTCGTATCATGTATCAATATTCTGTAATACTGAAGCACAGGTCCACACTAGCCACACGGTTAAATGGGCTATAACCCCTGGGCGTAAGCCTTTTGGAAGGCGGCAATTTTTATTGATGTTTTATTATTTCATTATTTTATTATTTTATTATTTCAATAATAAAGTATTTCTTAATTAGTTATAATTTATCATAACAGAAATATTTAATTAACCTGTTATAAATGAAATAGGCTCGACGAAACAACAACGGTCCCTTAGTATTTATACTATAATTTAATTTAATTTTGTTTTCATAAAAATAATACACCCTCTGATCATTAAACTGATAGCATTCTCTGACTACAACTAGCCATTAAAATTGTATTTTCTTATGACGAGGGGCGCATTATTTTAAGTAGCCAACGGGCGCCGAATATCTTAGGACGGACCTACTGAAGCAGTATCTATATTCAGTACTGAATAAATTTTATTTACTTCAATTTAATCCGAACTTAATATATTATGATTTAAGTCGGCATGTTTTAGTGCTAGGAGGGGAAATACTAGTTCTGCTGGAATACCGATTAAGTACCGATACCCTAGGCAAGAAATACTACTTGAGTAATTTATTTCATAGTTTAATGCAAAAACCTCGCAGCTTTCAAAAATGCTCTTGTTTAATACTTTCCGCAACGTTATATACAATAGTTTATTTAAACTATTGTAGAAGAACAACTTTTGATTTATTCAACTGAAAAACGGGATCGTTGAACTAAATTTCTCTCTCGATATTTAAAAAAGTGTGTTTTATCACATTTCTTTATGGGTTACTTTATGACTTGCGTAAAACTCTTATTTTGGGTATGATCTCGTGGTACCGATAGTGTAATATATTTAAATTTTAACTTTCTAGTGTGGACTGTTAAGAATTCCACTGTTTTATTTTACCGGCAGCAATCCAGTTTCTTTGTCAATCGTTCTTATTAAATCCATTCATATCGCAGAGACTTCTTGCTTTATGCATAATTTGGTTGTTATCCAGGTGCTAATATGGAAAAAAAAATTTGTTTATTTAATATTTGTATAATAATAAATTCGTAGAAGAAAAGTGAAACTTATTTGCCCTCAATTAAAATAAATTAGCTCCTGAAAAGTTATTCACATCTGCGTTAGTAAACATAGCAACTCAAAAAAAAGGTTGAAAAGTGTTATTTTTACGCACATTCGCATAAATTTCGCGTTCTCTCATTTACATGCATCGAGATCGTCACTCATAAAAGAGTTTCCATAAATTACCTATTCACTAAATTCGAAAAAATAGGCAAAAAAAAGGAAAATTCCGATTTTATATCAATCTAGAGAAATTCTCGATGATGTTCGATGAATGGCATGCAGTTATATGATCTTCAAAGACGGTTGATGATCTTCTTTCATTTCTCACCTACCTTTATCTTATAGTCGTACCTCAAACGTCCGTTATATCAGAATATGTTAATATATCGTTCGGCGAGGTGAAACACGCCAAACTCACACGTAACGCATCATTGACATTCTCTTCTTAGCCCGATGTCTTGACAACACATTCGAGAAAATTTATTGCAACCACTTCGATTAAATGTTATTAACAATTTGGTAGATAACTTGTCCGTTGCATGTGCGAAACGCTATATGATGTCGGCTTGGATTTAAGAAGTTGTGAATTATGATGATAATTTCTTCTAATGTAACTTTTAAGCTTACATAATCCATGAGGACTTCCTATTTCGTAAGATGCGCAGATTGAAACATTCGATCGCAATTTGTGATTCGGAGAAATGTTAGTTTTGAGCAAAAGTTGAATTCGTTCAAGGTAACAAGCAGTATGAATCGCACGGTGAAAAATGTGATCGCGGATGTTAAAATGTTATAATTTATAGAATTTTATTGAGGTTTCTTGTTTTAGCTAATGTTGCAAAATGATAGATAACAATCGGTTATAATGAATCGCCATTGAGATGTGGCAACAGAGCTGAAAAAAAAAAACGGAAACATTAGTTTTATTGAACCCATTCTACGTCCTTCAGATCCGATTTCCTATCAAAGCTTTGACCACAGTCACATACTGTATCATATAGTATTCACCTGAATCGAAATTGACTATCGAAATGTACATTCACATATGAATCTTTTTCACGATATGATAATGATTCACTCAGGCGAATGTAAATTACATATGTATCACTGCGATGAACGTTAATCGAATTTCTTCTAAGTGATGTCAAAGATTCGTAAATGAATATGCATTCTGAACATCTACGATTTAGAGATGAATTCGTTTTCAAATGGTTATTAGTGAAGCTATGTATGTACATATTTCAAATAGAAAAACAACAGCAGTTTTTCAAATTCGCAGGCACTAGCTTCCGACACTTCTATTGTCTTTAAACCATGTCATAGGCCGCCTAATTATTAATGTAATTTTAAAAAATCACTCGTTTATGTTTTGTTGTCATTACTTATTTTTCTTCACCTTTAATGAATCCGTATCAAATCAGAATTTATAATATTTGAGTTTTCTTCACCTTCAGCGAAGGTTCACCAAAATGATTGCTGTTCGGTACCAACAGTTCAACTAATTATAGCTATTGCTCAAAAACAATAACAAAACGCTTTATGAACTCATCACACCTGCTGCTGTTTTAATGTAGTATTCATATTTTTTAGAACTTCTGCTTATTACGGACAAAGATACACAATTTAAAAAAAAAAAAAAATTCAATTCAATTTTTACTTGAAATTTCCAGTATATTTAATTTTTGCAAGTAAAAGTACTCATTTCAAGCACTTTTACAGGAAACTACTTGTATTAGTAACTTATTTATGTACTTTTCAACTGAACCGTACAATTTACATGAAAAGACTTACAAAATTACTCAACATTTCGTGTAAAATTAATTATATATATATAAATTAAAAAGTACGTTGTTTTTCGTGTAATTCTACTTATCTATTTGAATTTTATAACGAAATGCATGTAATAAGTGAAACCACGAAGTTGGACGCTTCGTTCAATTTTGTTTTCTACTGAAATTAAAATAAAACGCCTTGGGTGGTGCAGTGGCTACGCACTCACGAAATTGAGATTTATTGATTGCAAATTGATATTTACTAGCCAAAAATTGAAAATTACATTGAAATTGACTATTACATTCCAATTTAAATTTACTTGAAAAGTAGGATTTGTCTACTATGCAAAAGAAGGAAAATTCAATGGATTTTTTTACTGTGTGGGTACAAACTTCCCTAGTCAATTGAATTTTTTTTACATATATTGGAAATACTTGTACGTAGATTTGACAAAATTACATGCATATGTATGTGAGAGAAAAAAATGAATCTATAGCCAAAGAAGGAACTTCGCATTGAAAGGGAAGATTGAACAAGGTCTTTTGATTTTGATCATCCGGTAATAAAGTTCCAAATGCTATAAATATATCAGAAATATAACGACGAAAAAATATCGTTTGAATCTCTACAAAATATTTAATAACATTAAAACAAATATGAATCAATGATAAAAAACTTGTAACAAATAAATTAAACACATTTATGGTTTTATGATAATTAAGCAACATTGCCCTAAATTTTCTTAACTTCCGAAATGGAAGGATCGTTGTTTCTTTACTCTAAATTTTGAAAAAATCCAATAACAATAAAAGCGGAACTGACCAAAAATGAAACAATCCCACAAGAATTCCATAAAATACAAGAAAAGAAAGTCAATAATAAAATAATGTAATTTTATGTATCAACAATACGCCTAATAACTTTTCTCGGAAAACCAAGAATAATAAGAAAGTGATCAAAACTCATGTCCATATTTGTAAAACTTTTCTAATTTTTACTGTAACAAAAAATGAATTTTTTTTATTATGTATGCCAAAATATTTGGCATAAATATTTTTTGATTTAAATTGTAAAAACATTTTTACTTTCTTCTTCGTTTCTGTAACGTTCTAATAAACTAATAGAGTTTCTCATATGAGTGAAACCATAAGTGCGTAAAAAATTTGGCTATTGATCGTTTTCGAAATTAAATATTCTGAAAATAATGTGCCTAGATTGAGAACGGCCTTGGACAGTTCGCAAAGCAAATCACTTAAAGAAATTCTATTATAATACAAAGAAGTTCTTCAACTTTTACTTAAAAATTCTATTGACCTGAATGTAAATTACCTTTGTTTAGGCTTTTTAGGTAAAATGCTAATAACTCTCGATTTCGATAAAATCGTCTAGACCTTAGAAGGCATTTGTGTCAAATATCAGGCACAAAATTTGCGTAGAAATGTTTAGAACTGTGTGAAATGGCATTTGTTTATTTTTTTTTTTTCAATTAATTTTTACTAATTTAAATTATTAATTTTTTGAATTAAGGTATGGAAGCGAAATCGAATCTTACCATGATTCATCCGACAGAATAAAGAAATCGAAACGCTAATGAAGGTCTTTTTTCTTTGTCTGGAAGCGTTTGTGCTGTGTTCGGTGTGACTTAGAATTTATATGAATTTTACTATAAATGAATTTCGGAATAATTATTTTAATGTTCAATGGCATACAAATAATTTATCAATCTGAAAACTACCCACAGCATAACAAGAAGGTAAAATGATTCTTAGTTGATTCTTGGAACAGTTTGAGCTGAAAAGTTTAAACTTGGTATATCAACGTATGTAAGCGTACTAGGAACGATTTTTTATTAAATTCGGGCTTAGCATGCTACAGTATCCCAAAAATAAAGTCAAAATTTAATAAAGATTTATGGAAAAATTAAAATTTTGGACAGTTAAAGTGTAAAAAACTAACAAGATTTAGGGACTTTTTCTTTATAAAGAAACGTAGTGGTTGAGAATTTTCAGTGTATGTGAACTGTAAAATATGGAAATTTAGTAGAAAACAGTACACAGCACGAAAATTTGTGAAAAGTTCACCCTGGTGAATTTAACTAAACTTCGGTAATATGAAAAACATATTGTGTTTGCAGCTCTGTACAAAAAATCGTTCAATGTTCATAATATGTGACGAAAAATTGAATTTTAGTAAAGCGTACATGCAAAGGTTCAATTTTATCTTATTTAGCGAATTTTGAGTAAGTATTTACATATATTTTATATGAGTTTACCAAATAAACCAAATCGCTTCAAAAGTGATTCAATTCAAAAGTGATTCACTTCAAAAGCGATTCACTAGCGATTCATCTGAGGGAGTTATTTGAATTCCCTTACAGTTCTTTGATTGTTAAGAAACAACATTTTTAAAGTGGTGGGAGCATTGGGATGAAAAAAACATTGATGTACTCCGCAGGGAGAGCAAGAATAATTGTTTTGATTTTTCGAGACAGTATAGAGCCATTATATGTGAACTCTAGAAAACGTGTGTAATTGGAGTTACAAGCCTCGGTAAAGAAGAGAGGAAGGGATTTTGTTTTGTATCTCAGGAAAGGCTTATGTTTGAAATTCAAAACCTGATATATATACGTAGATGTGTGAGGCAAGTAATATTACAAAAAAAAAAAGACATTTGCATTGACGGACGGAGGTGGTGCAACAATTTTTCTGTGCATAGGGATTTTACATATTTTCACGAATTTCGCCATTTTTTTTAGGTCTGATTAGGTATCGAATAAACTTCACTTCTGATGGCTTTCTATATAAGTGTTTAAGACCCATTTCCCAGCATTTTTGAAATTCAACAACCAAGATGGTGTATGATAGTTGTGTACTTCTTCACGAATTCCGACATATCTATTAGGTGTATGATAGCTGTGTACTTCTTCACGAACTCCTAAAAGTCTCTTAGGTGTATGATAGTTGTGTACTTGTTCATGAATTCCTACATATCTCTTAGGTTAAATGAAATGTTGAATTCGTTTTTCCTTCTAAGGACTTTCAATATAATCGCCTAAAACGGATTTCATCGTTTTGTGATATTCAACACCCAAAGGGTGTAACGTGGTTGGGTAAGTGTTCTGCAATTACAATAAATCTTTTAAGCCTAATGGTATATCGGATTCGTTTTTACTTCTATGGGACTTATGTACGATCGGTTAAAAAATTGTTGCGAACATTTTTCGGTATTCAATCCCAAAGATTGTAATTATGAATTCTGACATACATATCTCAAAGCCTGATGAATTATTGAAACTTTTTTGTCAGCTTTCTATATACATATATGTATATTCACCTAAAAATCGGTTCCGTAATTTTATAATATCGATATTTTAGACCCCATGAAATGAAAAAATAAATAAATACAAAATACGCCAACCGTTTGGGTGCAACTTTATTCTTTTTCTTTGATAGATAAAATCCTGAACGGGTTTAATGCTGAGATACTATGTATTTTACTATTCGACTTAATGATACCAATGTATTCGTATAAGGTTTAGTTTAAAAAAAAATTATCTTCATGCACCTTTCAGTTCACTATAGTAACCGATCATTTGCAGTTCGCGACGGATCGCGGTACAATCGTTCGTTCTTTTAGTTCACTAGTTCGCGGGAGTTTAGCGAAAGATCGTGAAGGGAACTTGTAAAAACCAGTTTCGATTCGCGATTCGTTGCGAACTAGTTTGTTAGTTTAGTTCCGTAGTCTGTAATCTGAAGACCTACAAAAAAGTACTTAGTGTGCAAGTTTACCGCATGAATACCGAACTACGGCCGTAACTTACTGCGAACTACTTCCTTCATTTCACTTGGAACTCTACCCCAATGCATGAATACAAACGAACTAGGAGCGGAACTCACTGCGAACTAGTTCGTTCATTTCACTTATGGAAACACTCTTCCAAACTAGTTCGTTGGCGAACTACACAACCCTTTTTTTCACCACTAACTTATCTCATCCTTTTTTTTTGTTTAACTGTACCGAAGTAAATTGCAATGATAGCTCGAATGCTAAATGCAAACAGTATATTCGGTACACCTACATATATGATTTACATAAGAGTAACCTAAGTGAATTGGCTACAATCACCTAAATGATTCATCATCGATCCGTTCAAATGAGTCCCTGACTAAACGATTCACTTGCAGTTAAAAAACTAATCGCCCAATGATTGAACCGTAGAATGGTAGATAAGTAAATTGTGAATATAGGCCTAGGTTCACAGTTAGAGACTCACTTGTAATTTAATTTCGATTGCTAAGGTCTTGTTCTGTCGGAGAGGCTGGAAGAATATTCAAACTCTAGGTTCGGTACATCTATATGATTAACATAAGAGTAACCTAAAGGAATTGGTCACAATCACCAAAATTCATCTTCGATCCGTTAAGATGAATCTCTGACTATTCACTTAAACGATTCACTTGCGATTAAAAAACGAAACGTTCAATGTAACCTTAGAATGTTAGATAAGTAGATTGTGAATATATGCATAGGTTCATGGTTAGAGACTCACTTGTAATTTAATTGGGATTGCCAAGGCCTTGTTCTGTCGGAAAGGCTGGAAGAATATTCAAACACCAGGTTCGGTACACCTTTATCATTTACATAAGATTAACCTAAATGAATTGGTTACAATCACCTAAATGATTCATCTTCGATACGTTCAGATGAGTGCCTGACTATTCACTTAAACGATTCATTTGCAATTAAAAAAGAATGGTAGATAAGTAAATTGCGAATATAAGCATCGGTTCATGGCTGCAGTTTCACTTGTAATTTAATTAGGATTGCCAAGGCCTTGTTCTGTCGGAGAGGCTGGAAGAATATTCTTGCCAATTGAAAACTTAATCAGAGAAAGCGAAAAAATTGGTTTCCCATGAATTTTGCTTATAAAATAATAATAAAACTTTCTTTGAATAAGTTAATTTGTTTAATATTTAACATACATAAATTAATTAACCTCTGAAGACGGTGTCATGGTATAATTAAAACGAAACCGATATTTATCTTGTTTACAAATTTGGGTTTACTAGAAAAGCAACTCATCTTTGAATCACATGGCATTAAAATATTTTTGGGCAATTTGTTCAAATTTCATGGTTATTATTATAAAATTTGGCTAATTTGAAGATAGGTTTTTTTTGAATTGCTGATGTTAACTTAACAAGTGAAGACCAATTTTGCATCACTTTTTCTTCTCAACTTGAAATATTAAACTAAGCGGTTTAATGTTACCGAATCTTTATGTTTATAACAATATACGTTATTTTTGTGTAGCGGGTTTTGGCAACGTCTTCCATTTGAGTGAGTGTATTACAATTTTGGTGGAAGAAAAAACTTAATTGGTTGAATTTGTGGACCACAAAAAAAAAAACACATTCCAAAATAGCAATTTTAATTTGAATTCGATATGCTTGTTCCGAATAGCGACATTACAATAATGCAAGCAATTTATGATCAAAATTTCGGTTTTATTAGCATTGAAATCGATTGGTTTCGATATTCGGTGTGCACCTATTTGAAAGTGCAAACCGCAAATAGGTATATATATATTTTGTGAATAGTTTTCGCAAGTAGCTTTCTATAAAAATTATTTTGCACGATGACTGCACAGTAATTTATAATTTCCGATTTGAAAATTTGAATTAATATCGTACAGCTCAATGGGAAGGTTCGTATAGGGAACCGATTGCTGAACGACAATTATTTATTTATTATTTAGTGCTATACGACCACAAGACCATAAAATGTTGTTAATTTGAACCGGGAAGTTCATATATTGTGAATTTGATATTGTTTGCAGTAACTTCTATAACAATGTTATTAACCATTGTATAGTACAGTAGAAATTGTCTAACGATATTTTCTTTCGATATTTTCCAGCATGCGTTTTTCGTACGCAAAATGGATTGAAAACAGAGGCCGAAGGGGTACGGTTCATACGAGTTCGAGAAGATCTTCAGCCGGGCAAGGAGATCTTGTATCTTCATGCGTATCCGAGAACATCGCTTGTGATCCGCGGAATGGAACGATCGACTGATCACAAGTATTTTAAAGTGAACGAAGTAAACTCAACCACAGTTCAAATTTTACTCAGTAAATCACTCGATGACCTAGTTGATCGCGATATACCACAAAATCTACTTAAATTTCGAATTTTATGTGCGGATAATGAAGAGGTAAGTTCTGTACGTGTTCGAAAGAAAAATTCAAAAAATTAATCAATTTTTAAAATTCCAGATGGCATACATGTCGGTGACGGTGTACATCGAAGACATTAACGATCATACGCCAAACTTCCTGGAAAATCCCTATTTAATCGAAGTGGATGAATCAACACCGCCCGGGACAACGATATTTCAAGGAATTACAGCCTTTGATCGGGACAAGCCAAATACTCCCAACTCCGATGTCCATATTACATTTGGACAATCCGATCAATTATCTGGTGGACCTTTCTTTGCACTTGAGAGTCCGCATAAGCCGAACGTTATACTGAAACGATCGCTTGATTTTGATCATGGTATTCGGGAATTTACAATACCGCTTATTGCATCGGATCGAGGATCACCTATCCGAACGACAAATACAACGTTAAGGATCGTTGTTAAGGATCATGATGATCTTCCGCCGAAATTCACCGAGGGTGTCTATAGGACGAAGATAAACGAGTTTTTTCCAATGACGGTGAGTCCGTTTTTATTGTTATTTTTCTTACTTTATTCTTTAATAATACAGTAAAGTTATCAATTAAAAAAAAAAAAAATTAGTTACCCTGAAAAATTTTCAGTCCGCCGTATCGTTTGAAGGTTCGCAGCTCCTAAGCCCTTTGAGCTATTCAATTGAGGTGACATTATTTTGAAAAGGGGGGGGGGGGTGAGGACGAAGAAGTGAAGTAAAGTGACATTATTTTGAAGGGAGGGGTGTGAGGGGAAGAAGTGAAGCTTTTTAGAAGGAGAATATTGGTTTCTAGATCTTACCGGTTACGCTAGAAAGTTGAAACTTAGAATTTATATAGAGGTTGGACAATGGTGGACCCATTTACAAATACTTTATTATTAAAAAATAATAAGTAAAATTGACGATATGGGTGAAGGGGTGTTGGCGTGGAGAAAAAAAAATGCGCTTGACAAATCCGAGATCGTCGCATTCTAAAATCCATATCTCCTAAGCGGTTAATGCCATAAAATTGAAACTTAATGAGTGTCTGTGGGTACACTAGGAGTGTAGATCGAAAAAAATTTTTTAGAGGAAGTAGTAGCGTGGGGGCGTGTGAAAAACTTTAGATTACGATATCTAACGAACCAATTGCACTAGACGAATAAAATTCAGTTTCTGTGTAAAAGTTTACAAATGGAGTTTGATAACAAAAAAATTAAGGAGGCAGTAGAGCATGAAAGTGGAGTGGATAACATTTTTTCTAAAAAAAAACCTATAATATCTCAAGAACAGTGTATGATAGATGCTTAAAAATTTTACCAGGAGTAATCCTAATAACAGAAAAAAATGGTGATTGTGAAGGTGTAGAGAGTGAGGGGGGTAGGGTTGGAAAATAAAAGCTTCCGATTTTTATATCTCTAGAACTTAGTTTTGATTTAAAGCTGACATACGGTACTTAGATAGAGAAATAGCAATAGCAGTAGCATGTTGAAAAAATATAATATAATAAATTTTAACTTTTATAGGGATAGTATAGGGATAGTATCGTAGTAGGGATAGTATCGTAAATCGTAAATCAAGTTGGAAAGTTATTTAGAAAAAAAAATAGTTTCAAGTATCCATCGAGGTTCGGAATGGGGGGTGAAAAAAATTATCAGTAATAATTGTATGCATATATTTTCACGGCTTTCGTCTTATCTACTAGGTCTTCAAATATTGCATTCATTTTTATTCTACGGCTTCTTCATATAAATGCCTAGAAAGTGTTTTCAAGGATTTTTCGAAATTCGACCCCTAAGGTGATGGAAGGAGGGTTGTATAATTTTTCACATATTCTGCCATATTCGCCAGGTCTGATCAGTAGCTCAGTTCTGTAACTTATGAATGAGAAATTTCTCACCAAAAAGTCATGGTGAGGACAAATTGATGCAGTTTTCTCTCTGTATTCTCACCAAATGAGAAATGAAAGATTGTCAAATGCGTACTCAATTACGGTGCTTTCTAATTTGGTGAAAATACAGGGAAAAACTGCATCAATTCCCCCTCACTATGACATTTTGCCGAGAAATTTCTCATTCATAAGTTACAGAACTGAGCTACTGATCAGATCTGGTGAATATGGCAGAATATGTGAAAAATTATACAACCCTTCTGTCATATCTTTCAGAAGTGATAAGAAAGTGAATGGGTTTTTCCTTTGGAATTTCAAAAACCAAAGAGTTGTTAAGGGTATGCTTGCGTTTTCACAACTATTTCAAAATCCCTCGAATATCTCATGAGATATTCGTCTCAAATATGCTTCTTATGATTTTTACAATTTCACAATTCTTACGAAATTCAAACCCAAATTCGTCATATCTATTAATTATCATAAGGTAGCAAATTCGTTTTTTCTTTCGAAATTCAATTACTTCACGTAATTTTTTAATGCTTAATCGGCTAAAAATCTTTATCTAATATATAAAAATATAACAGTTTTTTGGTTGGGTCGAATGGAAATCTACACCTGTGAACCCTTATCACCCAAATTTTGAATGTACATTCTCGAGACTACCGGACAGGTCAAGAACATAATTTTATTGCCGAAATTCGGTTCGTATATTTGTTATTAACAGTTTAATTTTTCATAAGATTAGCATTAGCGTGAGTAGTGCCTCCGCTCAATGGGAGAGACAGGAGTAAAAGGGGTGATGGAACAACGTGAGCGTAGCGGAGGTACGCGGCTAGTTTTAAATATTTGTTTTAAGAACAAAACTAACTTTTCAAGAAGCAACTGATGGTATACTCCCGAACTTTGACCCAAAAATAGTAAAATATCGCCCAGACCATTGGACAATTTTTTATAATTTGTTTGGCACAGAATTGCGATTGTCCTATCTCGAAAATCCTAAAGGATAACGTCCAGAAACTATTCTATGTAGTATGTTGACGACGTAAGACTCAATTAGGGGTGATGATATAGTGAAGGAATTATGGAAGGAAGTACAACAAATTGCATATCACTGGAAGGACTTATGCTATGTAGTTAAAACTTAATACAGGGTGTGGTTTGGTCCTTAGCATAGTGGAGCTAAGGACCAAGCAATCTGGTTTTACGGTGGGATCTGGGATGCGAGGTTTATTGTGGTTGCTCTGATAATAACTTAAGGAAAGAAGTGCAATTTTCATTGTGTTTTGCATCACATTTTGACTCAGAATTATTGGAACCACTATTCGAACTAGAAATAATTTGTGACTTATTCTAAAGGATTTTTGTGTGAATGTTAGGCGGTAAGAGGAAACTTTTTTCATTTTGGTTCTGAATCAGCAATAACCTATTTTTGTCAGAAGGTTTGTTCTTTGCAAAATTGCAAATTTTAAGTTTGTTTTTAAGTTTTTTACATTTCATCAAGAGTATGAAGGGAAAATTAGTTTTGTAAAGTTAGTAATGATGTGTAGCTTTGCAGGCGTGTGTGTAACAGAATATGAACAATAAATAAATCAACAAAAATAATAAAATAAATTCAAATAATGTTTTTTTTACAGGGCAAGACTCTCGAAATGCCATTACACTTTGTGCCACCGATAGAAGCATTCGATCAGGACTCTCTGAACGCCACTTTGATCTACGATATAATTTCGGGAAACGAGAGAAAACTGTTCAAAGTCAACGAGGACAATGGAGTGATCATTCTGGAGAAGGAGATCGATTTGGAGGAAGAGAGCCTGCCGGGTAATACATTTGTTTTACAGGTCGAAGCTCGACAGCGTGACAGCCCGATAAAACGAGCGTTAGCCAGGTATGCCAACGATCATCGATACTGATCTTGACATGATCACCCAATTAAATTTCTCTTCCAGGGTTGAAATCGAAATTTTAGATTTGAACGATAACGCGCCGGAATTCGAAGTCGATCTCTATAATATATCGATCGTGGAAAATCTTCCGAGCGGCTTTAGTGTACTCCAGGTGAATGCTATTGATCGCGATCACGGTGAAAATGCCGAGTTCTACTACAATGTTTCGTCGGAGAATCCCAGCGGGGCATTTTCAATAGATGCACGAACTGGTTGGATCACTGTACGTGATCATACGTTACTTGACCGCGAGGTAAGATCATCGATCGCGATGACGGTACAGGCGGTAGAACGCGTTCCGGCATACGATGAACGTGAGATTGATTCGGGTACGGTTCAGGTTGAAATCACTTTGCTGGACTCGAACGATAATACACCACAATTTGAAAATGGCAATTTGTATGAGTTTAAGGTCAATGTTAATGCTATTGTGGGTAGTGTCATTGGGAAGGTATCGGCTACTGATCCGGATCAAGGACGCAATGGAATGATCTTGTACGAACTACAGCGTCCAAAAGGTAGTGGATACGTTCCGTTTAGGTTGGATTCGCAGACTGGATCTATGTTTGTGTCGGGGCCGTTAAGGAAGGGGAGGATCGCATTGTTTGTTGAGGCTTCGGATCAAGTGAGTTGGGAGAACTAACGAATCTAGTGAGGATCAGTAGTAATACTTTTTTTTTACAGCCTACGAATCCTTCAGAGCGACGGTTCTCGCTGGCTGTTGTGACTATTGAGGTTCACTCGGTCGTTACCGACGATACAGTGGACTTTGTTGGAGCTCCCTATGAGTTCTGGGTGGGAGCCGATGTACCAGTGGGAACATCAGTAGGACAAGTCAGGACGACATTGGACTACGACGGTAACGGCGAAATTATGTACGATTTACTACACTCGTATCCTGAAGGAGTGCCTTTTGCTATCGAAGAGCGATCTGGAATAGTAACAGTTATTCGGAACCTGGAGGATTTCGACAGGATGATTTACTATTTTGAAGCAGTGGCCAATGTGGTATGTATTTTATGGTTGCAGTGGCTTAGTATACCTGTAGCTATAACTGTATTCGAATTCTAGGACCAACAAATCAATACTAGCAAACCTAGGAGTCGATTGATCAGGAGAACATCGAGGTCGGAGAAGCAGGTTACCAAAAACGGCGAAGTCATTGAAATCGATGAGGGCATAATTTCCGATACTGAAAATATTTTGGTCACAAATGTGACCGTACATGTTGTTAGTCCAAATGATGATCGTGGGATTTTGATGAGGTATGACTATCGCAACGAATTTTAGGTATGTTTCACTAATCCCATTAATCCTTTTCAGGGGAACCAATTTGAATCCGATTGAATTCCATATCAAGGAGAACCTGCCCGGAGCGATAATAGGACGACTTGTATACAAAAACGGTACGAAAGGATCAGAAGATACTGTCGACTTTACAGATATTGTAGGTCAAGCTCCTAGAGCTGAATATTTGCGACAAGACCGACCCTCGAATAGTCTGTTCCGGAGAAATTCGTCACAGGTTAACTTCAATAGTCCGAAACGTTCAAGGCGCGGTATTGGCGAAGAAGACATACAGTCGGAAACAATCCAGGCAATGGAAGCTACCGAGCCACAAATTGGCGGAACAGGACAGACGCGAAGTTTTTCGACGTATACAAGTAAACGTGTGACTACGTGGAAGCCCAAGCTTGCATCTCGACGAACTACTCCATTCGATCCCGAATCTTTGACTCCTCTTCCGGTTAGTGTCAACCCGAACCCGAACATCTTTTGGACGACCCAAAGGAATCTAACTTCCCAATCTCAGGAATTGGTCGAACATGGCCGATTAGATAAACCCATAGGACTTCGTTTCCTGATTGCCAATCAGCCAGATGTCGCCAATAAGATTACCATAACGGAGGATGGAACCTTGATGACATTAAGCGGACTGGATCGAGAAGTACGTGATATCTACAGACTGACTGTTATTGCAGAGTATTCCAAGGGATTCACCAGCGGTGCGGGAATATATCAGGTGAATGTCCATGTCGATGATGTTAACGACAATCCGCCAGTTTTCGATCATCCAGTCTATTCGGGAATAATCTACGAAAATAGCCCGGTTGGAACGGATGTGATTTTGAATAAAATGATTCGTGTTGCGGATTCAGATGCTGGACGAAATTCCGAGTTTACACTGTCTTTATCGGGCGTTGGGAGTCAAATGTTCAAGCTGGAATTCGTTAACGCGACATTAGGTTCGAATGGTTCATCCAGTTCGCTACCGTTCCCTGAACCCCAGGAACGATTCGATATCGAGAAGAGCTTCCTTACGATGCAATTGATCCTCCTAAGTCCGAATCAAACCCAAACTCGTGGACCTCACTATATCGTGAAATATGTTGGAACGAATGTATTGGATCGCGAGCGTGATAGTTTCTATCGATTGGATGTGATAGCTGTCGACAGTGGAGGACTTAGTTCTTCTGTAGCTCTGAATATACTAATAGCCGATGTCAATGATAATGCTCCAGTATTTGATAAGATCGCAGTTTTCAAGAACGCTGGAGTTGAAGTCTTGGAGTATACGGACGAGTTGGAAATATATTTCATCGATAGGATGCCTAAACGACCTTCTACTGTCAGTCCTGAAAAAATGACTTCTTTGGGAGAATATGCTATCGAGGGATCGCCAAGAATGTCTAACGAAACAAGGACGCAACGAGCACGCCGAGGTGGATACCAAAATACCCGTACCCTGCAGAGCCGGAAGATTAAATCGAATCCATTATTCTCGATCTTGGAGAGTGTAGCCGTTGGAACGCCGATAATATCCGTAACAGCCACCGATGAAGATTCGGAAAAGAATGCTCAGGTGTTCTACAAGATCACATCCGAACAAGTGCTTCCCAGCAACAACTTCCGGTTCAAAATCAACGACATCACATACTTCAGCATCGATAGGTTATCGGGTGAGATCCGGGTTAGTCATCCGCTTCAAGCTGAAACTGAAGTTATATTGAACCTGACTGCTCATGATATTGGAGATTTGTCCGATAGCACAACGATCCGTTTCAAAGTAGTCGACATAAACGATCATCCGCCAGTGTTCAAGAAGTCCTGGTACTCTTTCGATTTGGAGGAAGGAATCTACTACGATCAAACCATAGATAGGATCGAAACTTCCGACGATGACTATGGACAGAATGCCAATATAACCTATCGGATAGCCAGTTCGGATGCAGTTCCCTTTCACATTGTTTCGAAAAATGGAGCACTTCGGGTCAACGGGGACCTCGATCGCGAATACAAGTCTGAGTATCTGTTCCACATAGTTGCTACGGACAACTCCTTAACGGAACCGCAGCTATCATCTTCGGTTGAAGTCGAAATCAATATACTCGATTTGAATGATAATGCCCCTGAATTTATCGGGTATGATGACATGGTTTTATCAGAACCACCTTCAAAAAAAGTAGAAACGGGTCGCAAAATGATCTCGGATGAAACTATAAGCAAGATTCAACAAATGACCGCACTACCAGTATACAAGGCGTATTTGAATCGTAATACTGCCCCTGGAACGTTTGTCAAACAGATCACAGCTATCGACAAGGACTATGCTGGAAATGGCAATGGATTGGTCATGTTCTCTCTGCTGCACCATAAGATGCCACATCTTTTTGAAATCGATTCACGAGATGGTGTAATTTCAACCATATCGCGA